>OX451738.1:45196048-45941677 GCA_948472305.1 Vicia faba | reverse complement strand
ATTCTGTCTGTTTTCTTTGATTTTTTTTTAACCTTCTTATATTTATTATATTTTATTGTTGTCAAACAATTGTGGTAAAGTTTAAACATCATTGTATTACTCTTCCAATCTTGTCCCAAATTACTTTGTTATCTTGATCCATCAATGAGCTTTCACCTAATTATTAAACTTTATTTTACTGATTTTATAATTGTTTTACGTCTATGTATGTGATGGTAAATCCTCCAAAAGTGGAGAAAATGTTATTGAGTGAAACGAAATAACTTTCCTAAATGGTAATACGTTAAGTGTTGCCTCTATCTATCCTCCATTTTTTTGTTCAAACAAGGGGATGTTTAGAATGAAGTAATTTTAAAAATAAGTATCCTTTCCATACAAAGTATTGTCTTCTTTGGACCTATCACACGAGGTGAAAGGGTGGGTATACAAATATATCATTTCCCCCCCCCACTCCTCTCTCTCTCTCTCTCTCTCTCTCTCTCCTCTCTCTCTCTATCTCTCTCTCTCCTCTCTCCTCTCTCTCTCTCTCTCTCTCTCTCTCTCTCTGTGTGTGTGGATAAGTTAAGTATGAATGAGACCTTTTGTTTCTCCTAGTAGACTTAAAGTTTGTAAGTACATACTAATTAAGAAGTACATATTAATCAATAGAGAGAGAGAGAGGTATACCTTTGAGTCATATGGGCCTCTCTTTTTGAGGAGAAAAAATGGTTGAGAATCAACTTTGGGGGGTCAAGGAGAAAGTTCGGCTTCTTACTACGAAACACAATAAAAATAAAGAAAGATTATACTCATTTTAAGATATCTATTCTAAAGGTTGGTCCTCAGAGTTTTGAGAATGTTGTTACTCATATCTGCATTTTAAATTCTTTTGCGGAATTTTGTACAAGGGTGTAGATTATTGAAAAAAGTTCATAGTGGGATGATTTATGAAGGCTTAAATTTTGTTAGGGCCGCGGTGTATGTGTCTGGTCTCCCCCTTTTTAACGGTTGTATTGACATTTATCGCGGGTTCTTATCCTGCATTTTTAAGTCATTATAACAACCTCTTTTTTGCCATATAATTTACTTATTCCATCTTTGTGGTTTCTTATGTGATTTTTCTGTATATCTCTTTGGGATAAGCTTCTTTGGCCAAGAGGTGTCCTTCATTCCCCATTTTCCTTGCTTATTTTGTGAATAATGGTGGAAGTCTTTGATACCCCCTTGAGCTTGTCAAGTGCTAATCGATAAGATAGATTCTCTTCAAGTATTGTAGGTAATGACACATTTAATAACGAACTCACGTACTGGGGCCTTCTTAATGTGTATGAGTATGAAGGTTTACCTACAAACACTCTGACAATTAAGTAAGTGGTGACTTTAAGTGTGAGGTTTTAGGTTTAGAATAATTTATACCAAACCTGGTTCATAATCCCTCTTTTCTAGTAAGGTTTTAGGATTTTTAGGCCCAAAAAATTTATGTCTGAACAAGTGTCATAGGAGAAAATGTTAGAGGATCCTATAAAGAACTATCTAATAGTCTCTAGGGATCAGTCATGTATGATCAGGTGTACTTATAGGACATATGAACATTTAAATATTTTTATGTACTAGAACCTTCTTCGCAAACTATAACCTTAATGGGTTGATATCAGATGATCAAGTTGTCCATCTAATTTGATGAACCTTGAGTATGTGTTTGACCTCGATTTAATATGATGTTAGGGAGTGACTACTCTAAAGCCCAAGGTTCTAAACCATTTTCCGAGTATGGAGGTCTTCAATTGTTTTAGAGAAATATTAAATAGATATGTCAACTTTGGATGGATGGAACCGTAAAAAGTTATCTAAACACTCATAATGTTATGATGTGAAACGCGTTGGGCCTCTGAAATATACTATTACAAACAAAATATTTATATGGCCAATATTATATATAATTACAAAAAAACAGAGAATTTAGCATACCACCTATACCTGACACCGATACATATTGCATGTTTTTACTATAATACCATTGCCTAAAGTTATCGGTTTCATAAAGTATGAGTAAATATCGAAAATTTCAAAACTATTCCAGAAATTTTGAAAAAATACCAGAAATTTCAAAATTTCTGATAAAAATTTATAACTATCATGAGTTTCACAAGAAATTTCCGGTAAAAACTCTTGTATTGTTTACCAGTCATTTCGAAATGTATGAGTTTTTATCAGAAATTTCGAATTTTTTCGGTAAAAAACTCTTGTATTTTTTACCAATTTTTTTGAAATATGAGTTTTTGTCAGAAATTTTGAAATTTCCAATAAAATTCATTACTAACAATTTAAAAATGAACTATCAGAAATTTCTTTCGTACTTTTTAACTCAAATTTGTCCATGAGCAATTTGAGAATTATAAAAATATGTAGGGTATCAGGTTTAATTGAGGGAGTGGCCGGTAAATTTCGATAAAAATTTATGGAAATTTTGAAATTTTGAAATTTTTTGAAATTTTTTTGAAATTTCCAGTAAAAACTAATGGAAATTTTGAAATTTCTGATATTTTTTCAAAATTTCAGTTATAGTTTCGAAATTTCCAATAAAAAACTCATAAAAATTAAATTTTTGATACCCTAAAATTTCTGATAAAACTCATACTTTTTAAAATTTTGTAATTTTAAACAAAAATATAATGATAAAAACATACAAAATACAAAATAGAGTGTGACAAATAAATGATGCGTTGACAAGTTAAATTCTAAAATAAAATTTGATTGTGCCTTTTTGTTTGTTAATAAAGGCCCAAAATAGGTAGGAGGACTATGCCACCCAATCAACAAGTAATAAATCCAGAAAAGGCAAGTTTAACTTATTTTTATCTCATGGACATCCAAATTAGTTTTATCATTGTGTTTTATAAATAATATTTGTTTGACGTTCATTATAATAAATATTATTAATATTTGTTTGACGTTCATTATAATAAATACTATTATTTAGATCTGTGTAAGGTACGGATTAATTTTTTTTTAAATAAAAATATATATTTTAGAACTACTTATAATTTATAATAAGATTATAATTTATTACAAAATGTCTTTGTTATTTCATATATACCATATCAATATACATGCAATTTTATATTACTATAAATTGACTAAAGAAAGCAAAATCTGATAAAAATTTAAAGGATAAGATACTGATACTTATAAATTCAAGCAAACCTCATTTAGAATTTAACACCGTTGATGTAATAATACTCAATGACTTCAAGAAATACAAATGGAATAACACATAAATGAGAAGTGTTTATAATAAGATAAGTTGAAAGAGGAATACAATCGGATGTTACAAATTAATGTTTCTTTAGCCTAGCCTTGAAAATTAACTTGCATTTTTGAGTCTGGCCTATAGACTACTTGTTGGCTCCTGAATTCGACACCTACTATATTTGGCTTTTTAGACCAAAATTGGAATAAATAAAAACAAGCTGAACAATGTTTTGACGTGTGAAATGACTTAGAGAAAAAAATCTAAGTTATATTTGAGTCTTCGACCAAGACTCACTTTCAAGATTTCGACGGAGAAAGTCTGACGACATTCGACTAGAAGAAAATATCCTCGCGTCGATAACAAAAGGCGAGGGACATTTGAATTTGAATTATTGGAGGGAAAGACAGTTTCGCCAGTGGCTAAAGGAAAGCAACGTGGCTGGAAGCTAGAGGTCGAGGGACATGCAGAGGACACTTGTTCTCATCTTAGCGTAGAACAACCCCTCGACGGTTATATAGTTTTAGTATAAATTAGGAAATTTGTGTAGTTTTTCTAGTGTGTTCAACCTATTGTGCTAGTTACTCAAATATTGTGCAAGTACCCGCCGTGTGAGAAAGGATAAACTGAGAAATGTACGTTGGAAACACTTCTTTTCATTAATAAAAGTCTTTTACATTGCTTTAATCTTATTCTGCAAAGTTACCTTTCTTGCATCTTTACCTGCATTTCTACATTTCTATTTACTTTCTTATTTTCCAAAACCTCAAGTATCTTGTCTCTGGTCGAACGCGCGTTCTTCCTAGATTTCTTTTCTTACTTACATCAACCCAGTATAAAAATTAGCATATGTTCTGGGATCAATTTGATCGATCCTGCGAGTAACCAAAAGGACTTTCCTTTTTGGAGGATCAGCGGTTGTTTACCAAAAACCACGATAAACAAATTGGCACACCTGATGGGACGTTGCTAATTTTTATTAAATATCTTGTTTATGTTATTGTGTTTCTTTTGTACAATTATAATGTTGCATGTTATTAAGAAGTGGTAGAGTAACCAACGAGTGTACTGTTAGGAAGAAAAATAGCGAGAGTAGTATGGCTAACGAGCCAAATCATGGAGAAATACCTCCACCAATTACTGGAACAGTGGTTACTACCGACGTCGAAGAGAATATCCCAACTTTCGTTGGATCAATACCGACGCTAACCACAAATCAAACAGGACCCTTACTTTTGTATGTAGGTCCAAGAGGTCCATTAGGAACGCCCCCACCAAGGGCAAATCCAGGATCTCGACCATTCGTGCCCCCAGGATTTTCGACAACCTGGATGGGTCGAGAACAACCATATGGCATGCCAACCACTGAAATGGCTAGCCTTATGAACGCTGCTTCCACTTTTTCAGAACCTTTGGTGAATGCATCATTGCCATTAAAGGGATCTGGAGCCAGTATGGCAAATTTGGGTAGAAACCAATTCTTAGGAGGGCCATCTCATACAATACCAAGCCTCACAAATACTTCGACGGCAATTTTGAGGCAACAGATGGACGAAAGTAATCATGATATGGTGCAAATGTTAGCACAAACTCTAAGTACAATGCTAAATCCCATCATTCAAAATGCTACTCAGTCGAACCAACAAATGACAGCACAAATGACGCGCATGGCTGAATTCTTTGGGGTACCTCAAACTATTCGACAACCCCATAGGATACCAATAAGAGCAAACCAAGAGGCAATCATGGAAGAGGATTTGAACGTTAATCCAAACCCTCAGATCCCTATAGTAGAAATGGAACACCCGAGGGTCGAAATACCACGAAATCCCCCACCAATCCCTAGAGAAATTGATCAAGGAGTGATTATGGTAAATAGAAACAAAAATGCTGATGAATTGATACAGCAAGTTCGACACCAAAATTACGGAACAAACAATAATTTAACTTCCATGATCTAAAGGATTATGATTCAAAACAGGATGAACATTGGTTTTCACATACCAAACTTCACATCCCCATTGTCAGAATATATTCTGCAAATAGACTTACCCCCAGGGGAAAGGTCCCCAAGTTTACCAAATTTTCAGGGGATACGACAGAATCTACTATCGAACATGTAGCTAGATATTTGATAGAGGCCGGGGAAATAGCAAACAATGAAAACCTTAGGATCAAATATTTCCCAAGTTCCCTAACAAATAATGCTTTCACTTGGTTCACCACCCTCCCAGCCAATTCGATCCACAAATGGAACCAATTGGAAAGATTGTTCCATGAACAATTTTACATGGGACATACCAAAATAAGTCTAAAAGAATTGGCTAGTGTGAAGATAAGATTCACTGAGCCAATCGATGAGTATTTAAATAGGTTTCGATTACTTAATGCCAGATGCTTTACCCAAGTGCCTGAACATGAATTGGTCGAAATAGCAGCAGGGGGCCTGGATTATTCAATTAGGAAAAAGTTAGATACTCAATACCTGAGAGACATGGCCCAACTGGCCGATAGAGTTCGACAGGTAGAACGCCTTAAAGCTGGGAAACTAAAGCTACCAAAACTCATCGAAGAGAAAGGGTAGCCTATGTCAAAATGGATGATAACGATCCAGAGATATCTAGTGATGCTATAGATGTCGAAGAAGGCGAAATAGATGTAGCAGAATTAAAACAAGTACCACCATATTCTTGTAAATTGCTAGTGCCATCAAATGGGAAAAATCCTGTAGAGCCTGAGAAAAACAGCGACAAATTCCCTAAGAAAACTTATAGTTTCGATATATCCAAATGTGACGAAATATTCGATTTATTAGTTAAAGATGGACAAATGATAGTTCCCCCAGGGGCAATGTTTCCACCTCTAGAACAGAGAAAGAAAATAGGTTTTTGTAAATACCATAATTTTTTGGGCCATAAAACCCACAATGTTTCCTTTTCAGGGATCTTGTTCAACAAGCGCTAAAAGAAGGAAGGCTGAAATTTGTTGATAAGCCATCAATGAAAATCGACGCAAACCCACTACAGATGGAGGCGCATTACGCTGAGCCAGTCGGGATTCACATGGTGGAAGTTTCTAAAGACTTCATTACTAAACCCATCTTTGGAAGTTTTACTGGAAACATATCCAGGAAAACTATCGAAGGAGTGAGAAAGGCCACTGAAGGCCTAGATCTGAAGAAGGGAGCTGCACAAGGCTCAAACAAAAAGGCCACTGAAGGCCTGAAACTGAATAAAAGGGTTACTAAAGACCCACACAAAAACAAAGGAGTTACTGAGAGCTCAAACAAAAGAACCACCACAGGTTCTTACTTGGTTGCTGTGAAAGGTTCGACAGAGGATTTAGAGGCCAAAATGCAAAAAATGAATCTCGCCGCCAAAAGTAACATGGAGGTCAACATGGTCGAAGTCTCTGACGCAAAGGCCTCAGAGGAAGCTATTCGACAGGAGGAAGTGAATAAAACGACATTTCCAAAAGAGAATGAAGATCTGGCAGACTTTCTACATAGATGCCAAAAGAAAAAATCGGAAGTAATATTGTGCCCTAGATGCAGCTCTATTTTCGACAAGAAAGCCGCAGAATACATACAAGGTATGAGAATTGTGAAAGCGAAACAGGGCACCAATGCCCAACAAAGAATGGGTCCAGAAGTCAGATTTGATCCCAGAAGGGGGCATCAACAAGGATCCATGAGTCAGGTAAAGAGGCCACCAACTTTTAGGCCTCCAACAAATGTACCTAGGGATACTTGGCTTAACACCATGGGAAGAAAGAGGCCAAATGAAGAGAGATGGCAGACATTTGATGTGCCAAGAGGTTCCTCTTTAGACTATAGAAAGGAGTATCATGCTTCGACGTAAAATAAAATGGCCCATATATCGAGCAATTACAAAGGGAAAAACCCAATGTCCCGTTCGCAATGGAGAAGATTCCAAAGACGACAAAAAGCCGAAAAAGAGGCAGTTGGGCCTCAACCAGAAGTTAGCACCAATGTGAAAAGAAAACAAAGGAAGCCTCTAGAGAGAAATCCTATGGCATGCCGGAAGAATGTGGGTCGAATGACGAGGGTAACTCCGACTCCGATGACACTTTGGACATCATGGTGAATGTCATATCGGTGCTGCCTAAAGAATACAACCGTCAGGTCGAGGTTGAGGAAACTGACTTAATGGTTGAGAAAGAAATGGCCAGACACAGGCCAGTATGTTACTATGTACTGAATAATGGCTGCGTGGAGGAACAAAACGCCTTCTTCGAGCCACCAACGGAGGCGATGAAAAATCACCTAAAACCCCTATTCATCAGAGCAAAGATAGGAGAAATAACTATAAATAAAAATCTGGTTGATTGTGGGGTGACCATAAATATCATCCCATAATTCATGCTGGGAAAGCTGGGAAAGGGAGATGATGACATCAAGCCCCATAACATAGTATTGTCCAATTATGAAGGAGGCATTGGCACCACAATGGGCGTCATACAACTAGACCTCAAAGTGGGATCAATCCTTCGACCCACCATGTTCATGGTGATCTCAGCAAAATCAAACTACAATCTGCTCTTGGGTCGAGAGTGGATACATGGCATCGGTGCAGTGCCATCCTCGATGCACCAGAGGGTCACGATATGGCGCCCCGATGGTATCATGGAAAACATTTAGGCAGATCAGAGTTATTACTTAGGCGAAATCAACAGTGTCAAAAAGAATAGTTTCGACAAAAAATTGGCTCATATAGGGCCATGTAATCCACCTGAGTTTGATCTAACTCCAGCACCTAACGCCTTCTGCTCTTTATACCTACACTCCGACTACAACTTTTAGTGGGATAGATAAGACTTGTCAAACATCGACTATGGAGGAGTTGATGATATACGACCAACTGGATGGGGAAGTGAGTTTGGTGACGATGACTGAGTCACAAACTTTGCGAAAGATTTCGGCATATGTAGCCGAAAGTAGAATGATAGCGGCCTTGGAGGCTGAAGTTAAATATATGGACCTCGAAGCCAATAAACAGGTCCCTTCTCAAAAAGGCCCTGGGAAAGATTTTGACCCAGAGCCTCCCGACTTAGAAATGAAAGACCTTCGAGATCAGAGGTTAGACGCCATCTATGATGATGAACCTCTAGATTTCGAAAAGGACCCGTTGGCGAACAATGTTAGAATGTTAGCACAAGACCCTCTGGAAGAGGTAAACCTAGGCGAAGGTCTTGTAAAAAAGCCGACGTACATCAGCGCAAAGATAGATCCAAGACTCAGGGTCGAAATGATCCAATTGCTAAAAGAGTTCAAGGATTGCTTTGCATGGGATTATGACGAGATGCCTGGTCTCGACAGAAGTTTGGTAGAACTGCAATTGTCAATAAAGCCTGGAAATAAGCCCGTCAAGAAAACTCCAAGGCGTTTTTCACCAGAGATTTTATCAAAAATCAAAACAAAAGTCGAAAGACTGATGAGATGCAAGTTCATCCGAACGACCAGGTACGTCAAATGGATTGCAAATATCATGCCTGTTATAAATAAAAATGGTACCTTAAGGGTGTGCATTGATTTCAGAGATCTGAATGCTTCAACACCCAAAGATGAATATCCAATGCCGGTGGCGGAAATGCTTGTCGATTATACCGCTGGTTTCGAGTACATGAGTATGCTTGATGGCTAATCTGGATATAATCAAATCTTTATTGCTGAAGAGGATGTGTCAAAAACGGCATTCCGTTGTCCTGGGGCCTTAGGCACTTACAAATGGGTACTGATGCCCTTTGGCCTGAAAAATGCAGGGGAAACATATCAGAGAGCCATGAATTCGATCTTCCATGATTTTATTGAAACTTTCATGCAGATTTATATTGATGATATTGTTGTCAAATCAGTTTCAGGGAAGACTCACATGGATCATCTTCGACAATCCTTCGAGAGGATGAGACACTATCGTCTGAAGATGAACCTTCTAAAGTGTGCTTTTGGTGTCAAAGCAGGAGATTTCTTAGGCTTTGTGGTCCATAAAAAGGGCATTGAGATAAACCAAAACAAGACCAAAGCTATCTTGGAAGCCAAAGCGCCAACTAACAAGAAGGAATTGAAATCCTTACTCAGGAAGAGAAATTTCTTAAGGAGATTTATATCCAACCTCAGTGGGAAAACGCAAGCCTTTTTGCCACTACTTTGACTCAGCAAAGGAGGATTTGAGTGGGGGCAAGAACATCAAGAAGCCTTCGACAAATTCAAAGAGTACCTCACCAAGCCACCTATTTTGGTACCTCCTTGTCGAAGTAGAAGTATGAGATTGTACATAGCTGCGTCTGATAAAACTTTAGGGAGCATGCTGGCTCAAGAGGATGAGCATGGTGTCGAAAGGCCCATCTATTACCTCAATAGAGTTTTAAATGATGCAGAAACTAGATATAACGAGGTTGAAAAACTATGTTTATGTCTTTATTTTTCATGTACAAAACTTAAGCAATATATAAAGCCAGTTGATGTTTATGTTTCGTCTCATTTTGATGTTTTCAAATATATGTTGTAGAAACCCATTTTGCACATTAGAATTGGAAAATGGGCACTTGCATTAACTGAGTACTCATTAACCTTTATGCCTCTCAAAGCTATGAAAGGTCAAGTGGTAGCAGACTTTATAGTCGACCACTCTATACAAGAGGAA
This sequence comes from Vicia faba, assembly GCA_948472305.1. Lineage (NCBI taxonomy): Eukaryota > Viridiplantae > Streptophyta > Magnoliopsida > Fabales > Fabaceae > Vicia > Vicia faba. Next base: position 45,931,786 of record OX451738.1, on the reverse strand, counting down.
TCACTCAATTATTTGGAGATTGAACCTTGGAAGCTGTACTTTGATGGTTCTAGTTATAAAGATGGAACTGGAGTCGGGGTCCTCATTATTTCTCCAAGAAAAATTCCAACAACATTTAAGTACAAGATAGAAGGGGATTGCTCTAATAATGAGGCTGAATACGAAGCGTTAATCGTAAGCCTTGAAATCTTGTTGGAATTGGGGGAAACTCAGGTCGAAATAATGGGATACTCGGAGTTAGTCCTAAAAAAATTACGAAAGAATACAAATGCATAAAAGAAAATCTTATCATGTATTTCGTAATAGCCAGACGGTTGTTGAAAAACTTCGAGGTAGTTAACATTCGACATATACCCAGATTGGAAAATCAAGTAGCTAATGACTTAGCGCAGATCGCTTCCGGGTATAAAGTTTCAAAAGACAAAATACAACAAGCGATCCAAGTTAGAGGAAGAGTAGCATCCACTAAGTTGTCTCCAATGGATTTAAGGACCACAACGTTGGGATGCACTGATCACGAAAATTTTGAAATTTCGTTCATAGACAATCTAACAGAACAAGATTGGAGAAAGCCTGTAGTGGATTATTTACAAAATCCAACGGCTTGGATAGAACGAAAAATAAAATATAGAGCACTGAGCTATGTACTGATGGGAAATGAATTATTCAAGAAAACACCTGAAGGCGTGCTTCTGAAATTCCTAAGTGAAACAGAAGCATATATAGCTCTTTCCACCACACACACCGGGGCGTGTGGAGCACACCAAGTAGGCCAAAAGATGAAATGGTTATTGTTTTGACAAGGATTATATTGGCCCACTATGTTAAAAGATTGTGTTGAGTTTGCAAAAGGATGCCAAGAATGTCAAGTACATACAGGTATTCAGCATGTGTAGGCGAGTGAACTTCACTCGATTGTGAAACCTTGGCCTTTTAGAGGATGGGCTTTAGATCTTATTGGAGAAATTCGACCAGCATCTTCTAAAAGCCAGAAATATATATTAGTGGGCATTGATTATTTTACTAAGTGGATTGAAGCAATCCCTTTAGTCAATGTAGACCAAGAGAATGTCATTGAATTCATTCAAAAGTAAATTATATTCAAAAGTACCCCAAAATTTGCCCTCTCATTTTATCAAGATTTTCCTCATAAGACCTCTTGGACTCCAGACAGGATTATGGTTTGCTCAACTCAGGACCTCATCTTGCACTGATGACCTGGAATTAGGGTTTGAGTTTGCACAAGGATTTTTGGACCATAAATGCTTAATGTGACTTTCATACACCATCTTGGACCCCTAAGATTGCTCATACCAAGTTTCAAGCCTTGAATCACATTTTTGCCCAGTCAATTGGACAATTGACCTAAAAATCAGCTATATTGGGGAAAAAGTCAACCATGGCCAATTTACAGTCAAACTTCATAATTTTTGATCCACAAAAACATTATAGGCTCCTATGTACCATTTGATCAAGTTTGGATCACAATTCTTCAAGAAATTTGATCAGATCATCAAAAGGGCAAAATGGTCAAAATTAGGGTTTTGACTGAGAAAGGGCAATTTCTGATTTTTTGACCTAGCCAATGACCAATTGGGTTCAAGAATTATTTCAAGGACTCAATGGCATCATCTTTACCTAGTCACATAGTTCAAAATATCTCAAATGCATTGAATTGACAGATGAATTTTCCAGTCAACTGATCAAAAATCAACTGTACACTGAAAAGTCAAACTTTGACTTTTTGGTCAAAATCAAGTGCCAAGAGTCATAATTTATCAAGATATGTCAAAATATGAAACTTGTTGATCAAGAAAATCAATTTTGCAAATTAGGGTTTCAATTTGGAAAATTTTCATAACTTAGAAATTTTCTAAGTTATAAAAATTTCTTATATTTTCCCAATTTTCCATAACTTTTCCACCATGATGCAATGGGATTAAAACAAAACTTCCAACATGAAAGTTGTAGTCCTCCATGAAATCTACAACTTTTATTCACAAATTTTACCCAAATGATGCTTGGATCTCAAGTAATGATTTTGTGAATAGGGGGCCATAAACTTTTTAACTTAGTGAAAATTTGCCCTAGTTTAGGCAGATTTTTTACCTAACTTCATGACAACTTTTCACCTAGTTCCATGAGGAATCTCAAAATTCATTTCAAATATGGATTGTAGATCATGTTACAAGCTTTCCAAAATGTCTAAGAACTCTCCAAGATCATTTATGGTTAGGGAGAATAGAAGAAATGAAAATGGCAATTTATCACTTTTGTTCAAGGCATTTTCACAATGTTACAAGTTGCAAATCAGTTTCAAACATGCTTGTACTTGGTTTTACAGGTCCTAATCCCTTCTACATTCAATAATTGAATTCTAACACATTGGATATTGGCTTTATTCTGACCTATGGAGCTTTGCACAAAGAATTAATCCATTTATAGCATAAAGTTCTCAACACCATTTTCATAAAGCTTGCTTTTTGCAACTTTGCAAATATTGAGCCATGGACCTGATATTTTGTTGCAAACAAGATCCACAAAAATCAGGCAAAGTACACCAACGCTATGCAGTCCATAAGCTAGCCTGTACAGGCCTTTGGCTTTGTCACTTCACATTTTCTTCAAAAACAAGCAAACTTGCAAAAGTCAAGTAAGCTTGTGTATCTGATAAAGGCAAGACTTAGTATCATTTCAAAGCACTTCAGAACCTTGTAACAAGCCTAAGCACTAATTGCTAACAAAAAAAACACTCCAAAACACAAAAAACCACATTTCTGTCCAAAACAGGGCAGCTTCTGCAAATCTCAAGCCAAATCAATATTGGCTCGTGTGTTTCTTGATTCAACCCTTGAAACACCTTCCATACATCACACCTAAACTGTCCAGGCCCTTGTCTTGCAACTATGTGCCCTGTTTCAAGCTTCACCATTTTCATTTTGAAGGTTTGCAGGTTGACTCGTGCAGCAAGATTCAAGCATCTACAAGGCAAGCAGAGCATTGGAGAAGCTTGAGGGAACTTCAAGGAAGCTCACAAGAACTTCAGGCCTCACTCAAAGTCCCCACATTACCATATCCAAACTCAACTGAACAAGGTATTTTTAAAGTTTTTATCTCTCTATTTAGGCATCCTTAGGTCACGATTTGTGAAGAAAAAATGTAGTCTTTAACTTGCTTAAGCTGTACATATGCATAGTTTTTATTTATATTAACTGAGCTAAGAGTATTTGATTGTTGAAGTTCATGAAAAAATTAGGCCAGGAATTAGGGCCACTGAAATTCTCCCTGGTTTCTTAGAGTTAGGTCACAAAATGGATATGGTTAGAATCGTGATTAAAAATGCTATAAGTTTCATGTTGTAAGTTTTTGATTTCATGCAAGCATGAGCAAGAACAGAATCAAGCTCAGAAACGCGCGCAGGGACAATTGACAGAGATGAAGATGCTGTCTTGGGCTTTTTTTGTTTCTGGCCTTTTTTGTTTCTTCTTTTTGCACCCCCCATTTTACTTATGCACCCCCCTTTTGCATATTTTTATATTTTTTGTATTTTCTTGCATATTTCATATTTTTGACTTTACTATTTTTTTTCTAAACATTAAAAAAATCCAAAAATATTTTCTTAATTTTTTGCATTTTATTTTATTATTTTTTATTATGTTTTTGGCATAAAAATAGTTTATTAGGTTTTATTTTCTTAAATAAACTTGTAAATAATAAAAATACTTAAATATTTTTATTTTATTATTTTATACATATTAAATATTTATTTGTCATACATATTTAATTTTTAATATTTATACATAATATTATTATTATTTTTCTTGAACAAAAAAATGAATAAATGAATAATATAGAATATATTTTCTTTTAAACAAAAACTAGGGTTTTTCACCCTTTCAAAAATAATCATATTTTTTTTCTTCTTATTTTTAGGACTTAAATAATTTATTTTTCTCATACATAAAACAATTACAAAACATTTTTTTTTTGCATATTTACATTTTATTGCATATTTAATTACTTGTTTGGTTATTTATTTGTACAATAAATTCAATTGGGTTGTAATAGTGAATTAGGGTTTTATTTTGTGCAAATATCCCCCATTCAGAACTTGTATCTCCCCTCCTATAATATTGTTGTAATAGTTTAGATTTACTTTACGCAATTTATCGCATTATATCCATGTTTAGTAAATTAGGGTTTGTATGATAAGACAAAAATCAAAACAAATAACTTGACCTAATACAAGACAAAAATGCATGAAAAATGACAACACATTGCACACAAGCACCTCTAGGGTTTCGCCCACTTGGTTGCCTAAATAAAATGGCCATGGTATGCATGCTAGGTATCTTGGTAAAAATCAAACAAAACAAAAAGATCATAGTCCCTCGATGACGCTAGACAAGGTTGCCTAAAAACAAATGATCTTAGTCCCTAAAACTTGCTAAGATATTTGGCACCATTGTTATCATGGTCATACGATGACTCACGCCCGTCCCGTTTAACATCCAAAGATAGGGTTGTCTACTAAAACAATAGTAGGTCAACAATGTCAAGGGAATAAAAATGTACAAGAAAGACTTTCGAGTAGGTAGATAAGCTTCTAGTTACTTGATCAATTTGCAAAACAATCCTTGCTATTTTCAAACACACACACATTTCAAAACAATTTCCAAACAACTTTCAAAACATTGAAACATTTTTCAAAAGACAAACATCTTTGTATACATTCTTACGAACGAGAATCATTACAAAGATTGCCTAAACAAAGGCCTCTTTTCAAAATACTTTCAAAACCACACAAAGCACCATTTCAAACAATTGGAAAAGCAAAGCAAGTGATCTAAACAAGTAACTAAGAGCCCATGGAAAACCATGGATGAAAAGGGTGCTAGCACCTTCCCTTTTCATTATCTATCCCCCGAACTCAAAAAACAATCTCAAAGGTCTTTCCTGTGCTTTTTTACCTTTCCTTTTGGATAAAATAAAAGTCGGTGGCAACTCTTGCTAAACCGCAACATTTGCGAACACAAACGCAAAACCTCAAGTCAGTTCTCCCACCGCATCACAGAACTGGTGACTCTGCTGGGGAGAAATATAAAAGTGGGGTTACCTTAGGGTTTTATATCACCTTTACATGCTTATCTTGCTTGACTTGTTTGCTTTACACTTTGGTTCTATTGTTTGGGTTTGAATCCTCTACCCGGATTTGGGAAACATTCATAGGTAAATAGCAATACGTTGTGGAAACTATGCGGGGTATACCGACATGGTCTAAGCAATAGCTATATTAGTGCGACATATTTGTGGGTACTGGTAGCCTTTGAGTCAATCAAAGAGAATACAGGGCCGCTGAGTGATGTCATGAAGCACTAATGGACTTTTAGAACCTTTACTTGACCAACTTGGCCTTTTAGGATGTAGTGAGATAACCGGCTTTGGTGCAGTCCGAAGTTGGTAGATACTCGATACTACACTCATTGAGGGTTGGTTCCTTGGAATATTTTGGTCGCCAGTAAAGAGGCTGAATTGAAACAATGAACAAGGAAACAATCCAGTGATATTGAGCTCCTTAGAACCCGGTTACTATTTCTAGGACAGGTTGAGCCAACTAAACTTCAAGAGGGTACTTACCTATGAAACCCCATGCAAGCCTAAACTAGGAACTTGTGTGATTTACTTGTACATATATACTTGTGCATAACATCATAGACATCATGAAGCATCATATGCATCCACTAACCATTTCAAGGATTTTGGAAATTCACCTTTGTTCCTGTTTTATAGGTTATGGATTCACTTCGCAGGAAAACTATCCAAGTCAACTTTGTAAGAATTCCTCCACAACTCAAGGAGCTAGCTTCAAGGATTCCTGAGAATTCTCCATTCACCGAGAGACATGGTCGTCTTCTCAACTTGGTCACCACCAACACTGAGGAGGATATGCTGAAAGTTCTCTTCCAGTTCTTTGACCCTTTACATCATTGCTTCACATTTCCTGACTACCAACTTGTGCCTACTTTGGAGAAATTTTCTCAACTCTTGAGGATTCCTATTCTCAATCAACTACCCTTCAACGGTACGGAAAGAGATCCAAAGCCAGAAGAGATTTCTCAAGCCTTACACTTGCACTCCTCTGATGTCACAACACATTGGGAAACTAGAAGTGGTGTCAAAGGCTTCTTGTCAAAGTTTCTGTTTGAGAAGTCCCAAAGCTGCTGGAATTCTTTGGACCTACAAGCTTTTGAGGAGATTGTAGCTCTTCTCATTTATGGGATGGTCTTATTCCCCAACCCTGATCAACTCATAGATGTGAGTGCTGTCAAAATCTTCATGGCTCGCAACCCAGTGCCTACATTGCTTGGAGATATCTTATACTATTTTCACACTCGAACAATGAGGAAAAGAGGTGTTCTCATGTGTTGCACTCCTCTACTGGCAAGATGGTTTATTTATCATCTTCTCCAATCAGTTTTGAAGAATGAGCAAGGTTTGAGGTGGTCATAACGATTGATGACTCTTACATATTCAGATGTTCATTGGTGTTCTCAATCCAGAGAAAATGTTATCATCATCGACCGTTGTGGGGAATTTCCTAATGTCCCTCTACTAAGCATTAGGGGAGGCATCACCTACAACCCTTGTTTGGCTCTGAGACAGTTTGGGCATGCCCGAAGGGATGGCCCACATGACATGCTGATTCCAGACTTGGTTTTCGACTTCAACAACGACAATCAAGGACTCCGACAAAGGTTCATCCGAGCTTGGAGGATGCCCAACAAGGTGGACAGAAAGACCTTGGGACACAAGAATTCCATCCCTCTTGAGCCTTACTGTTGGTGTAAGCCCTAGAGGCCAATACTTTTGGTACTTGTATCGAATTATTTATTAATAATAAAAGACATTTCTTTATTATGTTTGCTTTCCAAAATAATAAAGTCCCTAGAATGGTTTATTTGTTTAATGAAATGTTAAGTGTGACTTAATCATGAGATCCCATTAAACATAAGACACTATTCTTAAAGTATCCGTAGTCAAGCTTTAATGTGAAGTGGGATAACATTAAAGCATTAAGATTATTATGAAGATAGATTGATGATCACATCTCATGGATCATAGATAAGGAGTTATCAAGTCTTGACATAGGTATGAATATTAGGAGTAATATTTATACTAGATTGACCCGCTATGAGAATACTACATAGGATGTTATGCAAAGTGTCATAAGTTATTCTCATGATGATAATGGTGTATACCACCCTTCGACCTGAAACCACTATGGACCCTAGATGTAGAGTCAAGTACTTTATTGCTGATCAAACGTCATCCATAACTGGATGACTATAAAGACGATTGATGGGTACTTCACAAATCATGCTAAGGGACATGAGTGACCTAGATGGAATTTGCTCATCCTGCATAACAATATAAGTGTCTAAGGGTCCAATATTGAACTGGACAAGGGTGATACAGTGTATGCCTTGTATTCAATATAGACATGAGGGCAAAAGGTTAATTGTACAACATAAATATTATCACGGAAAAGGTTTGGTCAGATCACATGACATTTTCGTGACTTGGGTAACAGTGATGTGTTGCTAGATACCGCTCACTGTTTATTATATTAAATGTGTGATTTAATATAATTGCCAACGTCGTGAAAACCTACAGGGTCACAAACATAAGGATAGGTTGATGAGAGATAGAATAAATAAGGAACACCGTAAGATACGGTGCACTTAAATGTAATACGGAAAGTGGTAAGGTACCACATGGATAAGTGATATATGGTACATTATAAGGTATGATGTCCATAAGCTTAATTGGGCTTTTAACTTATAGCCTTAATTGGGCTTTTAACTTGTAGCCCACACGAGTGATTCTATTAATAGATCCCTTGTGATGAAGCAATTTCACTTGATGCAATTTCGTTTTTGATTCTCTCTTTCACTCAAGGTTTCCGTTCGTGATCAGCTAGCACTGTGACCGGAAGCGATCTGTTCAGGTGGACTGAGTAGAGGCGTTGTTCTTCATCAACGCTCTTGATCACAACATCAAAGGTCTGAATCGCCACAAGAGGTAAATATTTCTATCACTGACCATGTTCATTCGTAAGGATCGCTAAAGGAAAATTTTAAATTCCGCTGCGCTTTTGATCGCAATTTTCCTTCAGTGGTATCAGAGCCACTTACGAAACCATGGATCTGATAGTTGTTTATGTTCTATATTTTCTGTTTTGATTCGATTAAAACCAGAATGAATTGAATAATAAACGAGTAATTAAATTTGGCATCTGTTGTGTATGATTTGGATGATTGATGTTGACTATGCTTCGGAATCCGACATTAGTATGGTGAAGCAGCGATACATCGATCGTCCATAGGTTACACAAATAAGATCGATCACTTTTATATATGATATAAGTAAATCTGATGCAACGATGGTATATGGGATGTATTGTTTCTGTTTCGTTCATTCAAACACTTGATTATTGTTATTCCTTTGACCGATCACTATTCATATGCTTCGGAATCTGACATTAGTATGGTGAAGCAATGGCATGTGATTAATCATACTGAATTATCAATCGAAATGTGTTTCACATCATGAAACTGTTTCATTAGGGTTCATGACGGCACAAGGCTTGTGTTGTTGCAGAGTTATGCGATTAGGGTTGTGAATGCACAAGAGTTGTGCGAAAATGACGCCGATTTCAAATGAATTGTTCATTAAAATTTTGCGTCGGGGCGCTGCCCCTAACAACCCCGCAAATTTTGCATCTGCTGATCGGGCAGCGGAACCCCCGGCTAACTCTGCGTAGTGTGATCAATCGTCGAAATTTAATTTGCCTTTTTTTAATTAACAAAATTTAAACTAATAATAAAAGTGTGTTTATTATTATTGTCTTGTGGTGATCAGTTATGGCCTTAGTTTTTTCCTTTATTTTGTTTTGGGATTGTAAAATACGGCCTGCGTGTCGTGTCTCTCTCTAAAATTCTTGATGTAACTTCTTTTCTCATCTCACTCCCTCGTATGTAAAACGAGTTTCTTTTATGTAATGTAATGTTATGAAGAAAGAGAAGAATACAATATCAAAGGAGGATAACCTTGGAGATCTTGCTTGGAGAAGTTTAGATCGTTATTAGGTTAGCTTAGGTTCTCTCATTGGCTTGGGAGAACAATTGCGCTAGGGGCCATAACTGTATCCTTTTATGTATATTGATGCATGTGTTTGTATGTTGATGCATGAGAGAGACAAATTACATGTTAAGCCGGTGAGATCAAACTAATAACAAAATCCCTCAAGTTAAATATTAAGTTCATGCTTTCCAAGTTTTAGCACTCATCAAGACTAGTATTGAACAATGTAGGTTTCGCCTACGTGAGGTGCATGTTCTATATTAGTAAGGTGCGATGGGATGATTGTAATATCCAACTGCTAAAACAATGGGTCAAAGTTAACTAAACACATTATAATAAGATTATACATGTTTAGAAGCAAGAGTTGGGAATGATTCATATGATGAATTAGAATAAGGAGTTATTCACCCAACTGAAAATATTCGAGAGTTGTATGAGATACAATTGGAAGGAGTTCCTACCTAAATAACCTAGTTTTGTGTAATCAGCCTAACACTGACTTAGAACGAAGTGAAATGTGGATCTCGACCCACTAGAAAGTCTTCCAACGGGATTTTCCGAATCAAATGATGAGGGTCATTTGGTTTGGGTAAAATATTGGGAGCATATTTGATTAAAGGCCTAATTAAATATGTTGTTTTAATGATACTTATATTTTCATTTTTTTTTGTAGATTACCATGACAACAAACAACCATATTTTGCGATCAATCCTAGATAAGGAAAAATTGTCTGGGACAAATTTCCTGGATTGGCACCGAAATATGAGGATTGTCCTCAAGCACGATAAGAAGCTGTATGTCTTGGAGACACCTGTTCCTGAAGAGGAACCGCCTAGTTCGGCACCTAAGGCAGAAAGAGATGCTTATAAGAAGCATTTTGATGATGCTAACGAAGCCGCTTGTCTCATGCTAGCTACTATGAACTCGGAGTTGCAAAAGCAACACGAGAACATGTCAGCGTTTGATATGATCGGACATCTGAAAATGCTCTATCAAGAGCAGGCAAGAAATGAGAGGTTTCAGGTTTCAAAGGCCCTTTTTTTAACAACAAGTTATCTGAGGGAAACCCTGTAGGTCCCCATGTACTCAAAATGATTGGATATGTGGAGAACCTTGAAAGGTTAGGGTTTCCGCTTGGAAAGGAACTTGAAACTAATTTTATCTTGCAATCGTTGCCAGATAGCTTTAATCAGTTTGTCATGAATTTCAACATGAATGACATGGATAAGAGTCTTTCAGAATTGCTAAGCATATTGAAAACTGCTGAGCAGAATATGAAGACAAAAGGGAAGTCCATTCTGATGGTCAGTAATGGAAAGAAGCTGAACAAGAGGCCTACCAAGCAGTTTGGTAAAGGGAAAGGCAAGGAAGTTGCCATGCCTAAACCTACTGTTCCTGCTTTGAAGCCTAGTGGAGGCATATCAAAGGAGGGCACTTGCTTCCATTGCGGTAAGACCGGACATTGGAAGAGAAACTGCCCAAAGTACCTGGAAGATATGAACAATGGAGTAGGGACTTCAAATTCAGGTATTTTTGTTATTGAAATTAATTTATCTACTTCTGCATCATGGGTATTAGATACTGGATGCGGTTCTCACATTTGTACTAATGTGCATGGGCTAAAAAGGAGTAGAGATTTGGCAAAAGGTGAAGTTGACCTACGAGTTGGAAATGGAGCAAAGGTTGCTGCTTTAGCCGTAGGAACTTGTGTTTTGACTTTACCTAGTGGTTTAATAATTCAGTTAGAGAACTGTTATTATGTACCTGCAATTAGTAGGAATATTATTTCCGTTTCTTGTTTGGACAAGTTTGGTTTTTCATTTATAATAAAGAACAATTGTTGCTCTATTTATTTGAATGATATATTCTATGCTTCTGCACAAATGAACAATGGACTATATGTCCTTGATCTTGAAATGCCAATTTATAACATTAATACTAAACGGATTAAACCTAATGAGTTAAATCCAAGCTACCTTTGGCACTGTCGCTTAGGCCACATAAATGAGAAACGCATTTCCAAACTCCATAAAGATGGACTCTTGGACTCTTTTGATTATGAATCATATGAGACATGCAGATCTTGTTTAATTGGAAAGATGACAAAGTCCCCATTCACAGGAAAAGGTGAAAGGGCTAATGATCTTTTGGCCCTCATACATACTGATGTATGTGGACCACTGAACATACCAGCCAGAGGAGGTTTTCAATACTTCATCACATTTACTGATGATTTAAGTAGATATGGTTATGTGTATTTAATGAAACACAAATCTGAAACCTTTGAAAAATTCAAGGAATTCAAGAATGAAGTACAAAACCAACTAGGTAAGAATATTAAAGTTCTTTGATCAGATCGAGGCGGTGAATATTTAAGCCTAGAGTTTGATGACCATCTAAAGGAATGTGGGATTTTATCCCAACTTACTCCTCCCGAAACACCACAATGGAATGGTGTATCTGAGAGAAGAAATCGAACCTTGTTAGACATGGTCCGATCCATGATGAGTCACGGCGATCTTCCGAACTCCTTTTGGGGACATGCACTATTGACTGCAGCTTACACACTTAACCGGGTTCCATCCAAAAAGGTTGAGAAGACACCATATGAGATATGGAGTGGTAAGAAACCACATATGTCTTACATGAAGATTTGGGGTTACGAAGTTTATGTGAAACGACAAATTTCAACTAAGCTTGAGCCCAAATATGACAAATGCTTATTTGTGGGGTATCCTAAAGAAACAAGAGGGTATTACTTCTACAATCCTTCCGAGGGCAAAGTGTTTGTCACTCGAACTGGAGTTTTTCTGGAAAAAGGATTTTATTTCCAAAAGAATCAGTCGGAGGAAAATAGAGCTTGAAGAAATTCAAGAACCACAAAGCATTGATACACCTATGGAGGAATTAGAGTAGGAAACACAAGTAGTTGTGGAAGAGAAACCTGCTCAAGTAGAATAAGACCATCGTAGGTCAAGCAGGATACGTCAACAACCTGAGAGATATGGATATCTCATAAGTGATCAGGGTGATGTATTACTCATGGATCAAGATGAGCCTGTGACCTACCAAGAGGCCATAACTGGTCCTGAGTCCGAGAAGTGGCTAGAAGCCATGAAATCTGAAATGGATTCCATGTACACAAACCAGGTTTGGACCTTGGTAGAGCCTCCTATAGGAGTTAACCCTATAGGATGCAAGTGGGTCTTCAAAAAGAAGACTGACATGGATGGTAAGGTACATACCTATAAGGTAGACTGGTTGCAAAAGGCTATACACAAATTCATGGGGTTGACTATGATGAAACCTTTTCACCAGTTGCAATGCTTAAATCTGTTCGGATTTTACTTGCTATCGCTGCATATCATGATTATGAAATATGGCAGATGGATGTCAAAATTCTTTCCTTAATGGGAATCTTCTTGAGGATGTGTACATGACACAACCTGAAGGATTTGACATACCAGAAGAAGCCCAAAAGATATGTAAGTTACAGTGATCAATTTATGGATTGAAGCAAGCTTCCAGAAGCTGGAATCTTCATTTTGATGAAACAGTAAAATAATATGGATTCATCAAGAATGAAGATGAGCCTTGTGTCTACAAGAAGGTTAGTGGGATGATGATCGTATTCCTGGTATTATATGTAGATGACATATTACTCATTGGAAACGATGTCCCTACCTTGAAACAAGTGAAGACTTGGTTAGGGAAATGCTTTTCAATGAAGGACCTAGGTGAAGCAGCCTATATATTAGGAATAAGGATCTATAGAGATAGGTCACAAAAACTGCTTGGCCTAAGTCAGAGTACATACATAGAAAAAGTGTTGAGACGCTTTAATATGCATGATTCCAAGAAAGGATTCATACCTATGCAACATGGCATGTGTCTATCAAAAACACAATCCCATTCAAGTAAGGAAGAAAGGGATCGCATGGATAAGATTCCATATGCATCTGCAATAGGATCTATCATGTATGCCATGCTATGTACTCGACCAGATGTCTCGTATTCTTTAAGTGCAATGAGTAGGTACCAGTCTAATCCCGGTGATGCTCATTGGGTAGCTGTCAAGAATATCCTTAAGTACTTGAGAAGGACTAAGGACTCATTCTTGATATATGGAGGTCAGGAAGAGCTTGCTGTAATTGGATACACCGATGCTAGCTTCCAGACATATAAGGATGACTTTAGATCGCAATCTGGTTATGTGTTTTGTTTAAATGGTGGCGCTGTGAGCTGGAAAAGTTCAAAGCAAGATACAATTGCTGATTCTACAACCGAGGCTGAGTATATTGCTGCCTCAACTGCAGCAAAGGAAGCTGTTTGGATCAAGAAGTTCATTAATGAACTTGGCATAGTCCATAGAATTGTGGATCCCATTGATCTCTATTGTGATAACAATGGTGCTATCGCACAAGCTAAGGAGCCTAGATCTCACCAACGATCCAAACACATACTTAGGCGTTATCATCTCATTCGAGAGATAATCGATCGGGGAGATGTGAAAATATGCAGAGTACCTACACTTGACAATGTTGCTGACTCATTAACAAAGCCTCTTGCGCAGCTGAAGCATGATGGACATACTAGATCTATGGGTATTAGGGGTATGCCTGATTGGCTCTAGTGCTAGTGGGAGATTGTTGGTGTAAGCCCTAGAGGCCAATACTTTTGGTACTTGTACCGAATTATTTATTAATAATAAAAGGCATTTCTTTATTATGTTTGCTTTCTAAAATAATAAAGTCCCTAGAATGGTTTATTTGTTTAATGAAATGTTAAGAGTGACTTAATCATGAGATCCCATTAAACATAAGACACTATTCTTAAAGTATCTGTAGTCAAGCTTTAATGTGAAGTGGGATAACATTAAATCATTAAGATTATTATTAAGATAGATTGATGATCACATCTCATGGATCATAGATAAGGAGTTATCAAGTCTTGACATAGGTATGAATATTAGGAGTAATATTTATACTGGATTGACCCGCTATGAGAATACTACATAGAATGTTATGCAAACTGTCATAAGTTATTCTCATGATGATAATGGTGTATACCACCCTTCGACCTGAAACCACTATGGACCCTAGATGTAGAGTCAAGTACTTTATTGCTGATCAAACGTCATCCGTAACTGGATGACTATAAAGACGGTTGATGGGTACTTCACAAAGCATGCTAAGGGACATGAGTGACCTAGATGGAATTTGCTCATCCTGCATAATAGGATAAATGTCTAAGGGCCCAATATTGAACTGGACAAGGGTGACACAGTGTATGCCTTATGTTCAATATAGACATAAGGGAAAAAGGATAATTGTACAACACAAATATTATCACGGAAAAGGTTTGGTCAGATCACATGACATTTTCGTGACTTGGGTAACAGTGATGTGTTGCTAGATACCGCTCACTGTTTATTATATTAAATGTGTGATTTAATATAATTGCCAACATCGCGAAAACCTACAGGGTCACACACATAAGGACAGGTTGATGAGAGATAGAATAAATAAGGAACATCGTAAGATACGGTGCACTTAAATGTAATACGGAAAGTGGTAAGGTACCACGTGGATAAGTGATATATGGTACATCATAAGGTATGATGTCCATAAGCTTAATTGGGCTTTTAGCTTATAGCCTTAATTGGGCTTTTAGCTTGTATCCCACACGAGTGATTCTATAAATAGATCCCTTGTGATGAAGCAATTTCACTTGATGCAATTTCGTTTTTGATTCTCTCTTTCACTCAAGGTTTCCGTTCGTGATCAGCTAGCACTGTGACCGGAAGCGATCTGTTCGTGTGGACTGAGTAGAGGCGTTGTTCTTCGTCAATGCTCGTGATCACAACATCAAAGGTCTGAATCGCCACAAGAGGTAAATATTTCTATCACTGACCATGTTCATTCGTAAGGATCGCTAAAGGAAAATTTTAAATTCCGCTGCGCTTTTGATCGCAATTTTCCTTCACTTACCTCAAGTGGGTATGAACCCGCATCCAAAGTCTTATGATGCCTTACCCCTCCATTCTACCTGTGATTATAGAGCATGTTATGGAAGGATAGGTTCCATACACCCTCCTACATCTTGACATGCCAACATCACTAGAAGATCTACAAAGGAGTTGGATACAGCTCAAGGAAGAGCGCGACACTTTTGAAGCCCAATTCTACGCAAGCGAGAAGAAGGTTTTGGAACTCACTCGTCAACTTCACGAAGAGCAGACTCTCAACACCTACATTGCACCAAAGAGGATGCACATTGTCTTTTTACCTTAGAATTTGGTATTATTTTGCCCATGGGGCATTGATGTACTAACAAATTCTATCTTATTAATATGATGTGTGTTTATTTTTGGTTTAAAACAAATTTGAATTTCTGAATCCTTGAAAGCATTACATGAATACATATCATTCATCATATGCATAAACAGGTCTTCACACCAAGTTTCCTCATCTCTCTACTATTTATTTTAGCAAGATGGATATTGAACAAATGGTCAAAGATTTGCAAGCCCAGAATTCACAATTTCAACAGCTACTCCTGACCTTGGCCAAGGGGCGGGAGGAGCTTAAGACTCTACTAGAGAAGGAAAAAGAGAAAAAGAAGAAGAAGCGAGCTGGGGTGGTTCTTATGGGCAGAAGGTTTGAAGGACAAGCCAGATGGGCTTTGGAATTCCCATCAACATCTGAAGAGGGGGAAGGAAAGGGTAAAGGAACAGCAGTGCCATCTGAATCTGAAGCAGAAGAAGAGGAAGATGAGGATTACTCTGAACAACAGTATCCTCCAGCCGATGACAAATACAAGAACTTGGAAGAGCGCCTAGCTGCCATCGAGATACAGAGAGTGCCTGGGATGGACTTTGAAGAGTTAGGGTGGGTATCTGGAATTGTAATCCCTCCTATATTTAAAGTGCCACTATTTGCTAAGTACGATGGGGTGTCTTATCCCAAGATGCACCTGCGATCTTATGTCAGGAAAATTCAACCACATTCTTCTGACAAAGACTTGTGGGTCCATTTTTTCCAGGTCAGTCTTTCGGGAACACAACTTGATTGGTTCTACCAGTTGGAGAGAGCAGATGTCCATAATTGGGAGGATTTGGCAGCCACATTCTATAAACAGTATCAATACAACACCGACTTGGCGCCAACCCGTACTCAGCTACAGAGTATGGCTATGGCTACCAACGAGGGCTTCAAAGACTATGCCCAGAAATGGAGGGATTTGGCCGGAAGGGTACAACCACCTTTATCTGAAAGAGAGCTAGTGGACATGTTCTTGGGGACTCTGTCAGGTCCTTTCTTTAATCACCTGATTGGAAGCTCCTCTGTAGGTTTCACTGAATTGATTTTAACTGGTGAAAGGGTTGAAGCCGGTATTAGAAGCGGGAAAATTCAGAAGGATGCATCTACCTCTGCTACTGCAAAAAAGCCCTTCACAGGAAAGAAAGAAGTATCAGATGTCTATGCCCAGAGAAATCAGGGAAGAATTGAAAGAAGACCAACACTGGGGGCCGTTATGATTCAAAAGTCTGCTTCAGACCAGCCGAGGAACAATCAGCTGAGAAACGATCAGCCGAGGAGTAATCAGCAAAGGGTGGAAAGGCCTGTAAGGAAATTCACCAAGATAAACATGACTCCTGCTCAAGTCTTACCGCATCTCTTGAAGTTAAACTTGGGCATGCTAAAAGAGGCCCCTAAAAATCCTAATACCTCATCTCCACATTACCATCCCAACGCCGGATGTGCGTACCACTCAGAAAGTCCAGGGCACGACACCAACAACTGTTGGGCTCTGAAGAATAAGATTCAAGATCTAATTGACACAAAGGAAGTTGAATTTGAAGCTCCTGAAAATCCGAATGTTATCTCCGCTCCAATACCTAGGCATGGACACAATGCCAGTGCTATGGAAGAAGATCTGTTTGTTTCTACTGTAGATGAACTGTTAACTCCTCTCCTAACCATCAAACTGAATTTGTTGAAAGTTGGGGTCTTCCCAGGTTGTGAACAAGATTTCCATGCTTGCCTGTCCTCCCCATTTGACTGTCCTTTGTTGAAGAAAGGAATCCAACAATTGATCGATAACAAGGAAATTTTGTTTGAGAAAGCTCCTGTCTCACCCATTCCAGTTCTAGAAGTTTCAATAATAACCATATACACCAATCCTTCCAGGGTTATGAAAAAACCTGTTAGGATTATATCTGCTCTAGTGACTACTCCATTGAAGATAACAATGCCCGGACCAACCACTTACAAATCCGATAAAATGGTACCATGGAACTATGGTGGAGAAATCTACTACCATGGTGTCAAACAGATTGAACAAATTGTAGAAGAAGAAAGCTCTGAGGAAGATAATCCCGACATCAGTAACATTTTCGGAACAAGCAAAGTTACTTGAAGTGGAAGAATCTTTTCTCCAGAGATTTCTCCTCCAACATAAGTCTTTGGACCCACGGCCATTCCGAAGATTACCCCTGTGATTGTACCTGCAAGTGTACCTGCCAATAATGACAATATAATTCTCATCCCTGTTTCCGCTGCTGAGAAGAAAGGAAAGAATGTTCAAGAGGAGCCTGTCTTGACGAAGGCTTAGTCACAAGTCATTCCTGAAACATCCTAGAAAGAGATGGAAGAGATTCTGAGGATCATTAAGAAAAGTGATTATGATGTCGTTGAACAACTGGGGCAGACCCCTTCCAAAATATCTATGTTAGCCCTGTTGCTGTGCTCTGAGGCACATGCTAAAGCTTTGATCAAGTTTTTGCAGACGACCCACGTGCCACAAGAAACCTCCGCTGATCAGTTCCAGGAATGTGTGGCTAGTTTAACAGCTGACAATGGTCTAGGATTCTCCGATGCATATTTAACTTCGAAAGGGAGAAAACATAATGACGTTTTGCATGTCTCGGTGGAGTGTAGGGGAACCACCCTAGCTCATGTTTTGGTTGATACTGGTTCGTCTTTAAATGTCTTACCAAAGAAATCCTTGGATAGACTGGATTGTGAAGGCTTAACCCTGAAACCCAGTAATATAATTGTTAGATCCTTTGATGGTTCTAAGAGGATGGTCCATGGAGAGGTGGACATCCCGATCAAGGTGGGTACCCAGACGTTCAATTCAGCATTCTACGTGATGGACATACGTCCTTCCTACTCTTTCCTGTTGGGACGCCCCTGGATTTACAATGCCGGAGCTGTCACTTCCACCTTGCACCAAGTGCTCAAGTACCCCGTCCAAGGGAAAATTATAACTGTCCATGGGGAAGAGGAATATATGATTAGTCATTTGAACTTCTTCCGTTATATGGATTTAGATGGCGAATTCATAGAGACCCCTTTCCAACACTTTGAGGAAGTTTCTGAAGAGATAGCGGCGACCAAGGCGGTGTCCTCAATTCCTGTGATCACAAGACCTGTACCTCGGATGTCATCTCTCAAGGATGCTAGGGCAGTAGTGGAAGAAGGCGGATCCATAATCTGGGGACAGCTTCCCTACTTTCCTTTCAAATCAGAAAAATTCGGCTTAGGGTTTACTTCGACGGGTCAGAAGGCCGTGCGCCGCTCCCATGCCGGAGGGCCACCTGTGAAGATCAGCCACCGAGGGGTTAATGCACTAGAGGACAGTGAAGAAGAGGGCAACTTGGAAGACTGGACTTTTCCTACTGTTGGTGGAGGACTGGGCAACTGGGAAGCAAAAGACTTTGTTCCGATTACTTTCATAAATCAATAATTTATCTTTTCCATTTCTGTTGGACTATAATAATTCACAAACAATTCGTACTTTTTCAACCATGTGTCTTACCCGAGGCACATAGGTCCATTTATAAGGGTTCTTATTTCATTTTCATATGTCATTTTAATGAATCATGGACGTTTTTCATATTTAAACCTTTTGTGCTCATTGTCTTTCTTTTTACATTTTGTTGTTTTAAGATGGCTATGCCCTTACACACACCCACACTCACAAATGCAGGTACCCTTCCACTCCGGAACCCATGGGTAACGATACTACTATAGCCTTCAGTGACTCTGAAGATCTGATCAACCAAGCCGAATACGAAGGTGAGGAAGATTGTGAGTTGCCAGGGGAATTTTACAGATTACTCCAGCAAGAGGAAAGAGCAATTCAGCCTCATGAGGAACAGTTGGACACAATCAACTTGGGTACTAAGGATGACAAAAACGAAATTAAGATAGGAGCCAATTTAGAGCCGAGTGTCAAAGCGCGCCTAATTCAGCTACTACATGATTATGTGGAGATCTTTGCCTGGTCATACGAAGACATGCCGGGACTCGATACAGACATTATGGTACACCGTCTCCCCACAAGAGAAGACTGTCCACCAGTGAAACAAAAGGTCCGCCGCATGAGACCTGACATGTCCGAGAAGATCAAAGCAGAAGTTATGAAGCAGTTCAATGCTGGGTTTCTAGCTGTTACTTCCTATCCATAATGGGTTGCTAACATTGTGCCCGTGCCTAAGAAGGACGGCAAATTGAGGATGTGCGTGGATTATAGAGACTTAAACAGGGCCATCCCTAAAGATGACTTTCCACTTTCGCACATTGACATCCTGGTTGACAACACAACTCAGCACAAAGTATTTTCTTTCATGGACGGATTCTCGGGCAATAACTAGATCAAAATGGCACCCGAGGACATGGAGAAAACTACTTTTGTTACACAGTGGGGTACGTTCTGCTACAAAGTGATGCCATTCGGACTGAAGAATGTCGGGGCAACCTATCAACGCGCCATGGTAGCTTTGTTTCATGATATCATACATCATGAGATAGAGGTCTACGTAGATGACGTGATATCCCGTTCATAAACGGAAGAAGAACACCTTGATCACTTGCAAAAGCTGTTTGCCAGGTTGAAGGAGTACAAGCTCAGGTTGAACCCTAACAAGTGCACATTCAGAGTCCGGTCCGGTAAACTCTTGGGTTTCATTGTCAGCAACAAAGGCATCGAGGTTGATCCTTCCAAAGTCAAAGCTATGCAAGAAATGCCTGCTCCTCGCACTGAGAAGGAGGTCAAAGGTTTCTTGGGACGCCTAAACTACATTGCTAGGTTCATTTCTCACCTAACATCTACCTGTGAACCAATCTTCAAGCTGTTGAAGAAAGATCAGGTAGTTAAATGGAATGATGACTGTCAGATTGCTTTCGATAAAATCAAGAAGTATTTGCTAGAACCTCCTATCTTGATGTCACCCATCGAGGGAAGACCGCTAATCATGTATCTGAATGTCTTAGAGAATTCAATGGGGTGCGTACTGGGCCAACATGACGAGTCTGGCCGAAAAGAGAATGCCATTTATTACATTAGAAAAAAGTTTACCGACTGTGAGACCCGATACTCACTGCTCGAGAAAACTTGATGCGCTTTGGTATGGGCTGCTCGCCGGCTAAGGCAGTATATGTTGACTCATACCACTTTGCTGATATCTAAGATGGATCCGATCAAGTACATCTTTGAGAAGCCTGCTATATCTGGAAGAATAACTAGATGGCAGATGATCCTAACGGAATACGACATACAGTACACGACCCAAAAATCTATAAAGGGGAGTGTTCTAGCTGACCATCTGGCTCATCAAGCTGTCGAAGATTACCAATCCATGAGGTTTGACTTCCCCGACAAAGACATCATGACATTGGACAACATTGAAGACTCCAGACCATATGACGGACCTGAACAAGGATCCCGATGGACCCTGTACTTTGATGGGGCCTCCAATGCACTTGGCAACGGTATCGGCGCAGTACTCATCTCCCCAGAAGGTTGCCATACTCCTTTCACCGCCAGACTTTGCTTCAACTGTACGAACAACATGGCAGAGTATGAAGCTTGCATCTTTGGACTCAAGGTTTCCATATACTTGGGAATCAAATCTTTGATTGTGTTTGGGGACTCAGCTTTGGTTATCAATCAGATCAAAGGAGAGTGGGACACTAAGTATCCAAACCTCATCCCTTACAAAGAACATGTCTTGACATTGTTACCACATTTTGAGCAGATTACCTTCGAGCACTTCCCGCGAGAAGAAAATCAGCTAGAAGATGCTCTAGCTACAATGTCATCCATGTTTAAACTTAACTGGGATAATGAGGCTCCCCAAATCACCAATGAACGGATGGACGAACCGACACATTGTCACGAGATTAATACCGAAGAAGTAGTGGACCAGCCATAGTTTCATGAAGTCAAAAGGTATCTCGAGACTCAGGAATACCCAAAAGGAGCTTCAGTCAATGACAAAAAGTTCTTAAGGAGATTCTCGACGAAGTTCTTCCTAAGCAATTGCATCTTGTACAAGCGTAATCATGATTCTATTCTGCTCCGTTGTGTGGACAAAGCTGAAGCTGAAAAGATCATGGCTGAATTGCATGAAGGTACCTTCGGCACTCACTCTAGCGGGCATACGATGGATAAGAAGATTCTAAGGGAAGGCTACTACTGGTTTATCATGGAAGCTGACTGCTATCAACACTCCCGCACTTGTCACAAATGTCAAATCTATGCAGACAAGGTGCACGTGCCTCCTGTTCCTCTAAATTTCTTAACAGCTCCTTGGCCATTTGCTATGTGGGGAATCGACATGATTTGAGAGATCAAGCCTACAACATCCAATGGACACCGCTTCATTCTAGCGGCCATTGACTACTTCACCAAGTGGGTCGAATCAGCTTTCTTCGCATTCGTTACTAAGAATGTTGTTGCCCGCTTCATCAAGCAGAATCTTATTTGCCGGTACGGTATCCCCGAAAGGATCATCACTGATAATGGTACAAACCTTAACAATACTATGATCACCTCTTTGTGCAAACAATTCAAGATTCAACATCACAATTCATCTCCCTACCGGCCAAAGATGAATGGTGCGGTTGAAGCTGTTAACAAAAATATCAATAAGATCATACAAAAGATGGCAGTCACCTATAAGGACTGACATGAAATGTTACCGTTTTCTTTTCACGGGTACCATACCACGGCTCGCACATCAACTGGGGCAACACCCTATTCCTTGGTATATGGCATGGAGGCTATTTTACCTATCGAGGTTCAGATTCCCTCCTTGAGAATCATGAAAGATGCTGGTTTGAGTGAAGACGATTGGATCCAAACCCGACTTGATCAGTTGAACTTAATTGACGAGAAGAGACTTACTGCTGTTTGCCATGGTCAGACGTATCAAAAATGGATGATCAAAGCTTTCAACAAGAAAGTCAGAATCCAAACATATCAAGTTGGAGATCTTGTGATCAAGCGCATTACCTTGCCACAAAGTGATCCCAGGGGTAAATGGACTCCTACCTACGAAGGACCATTTGTAATCAAGAACATCTTTTCTGGTGGGGCAATGATTTTAACCACTATGGACGGCGACGACTTGCCGCACCCTGCGAACACAGACATAGTCAAAAGATACTACGCATAAATGACCCGCTAGGTTGACACACCTAGGCAAAAAAAAAGGGGGCATCCCGATGAATCGAAAACCCGAAAGGGCGGTTCAGGCAAAAATTAGGGATAAATTAAAAAAAATCTGTACACCCGGCAAGTTGAAAACCCGAAAGGGCGACTTGGGCAAAAAAGGGTTTCCCGGTGGACTGAAAACCCGAAAGGGCGGTCCAGGAAAAAGTTAGGGAATTAAAGCGTATGACTATGTCTCGTCGGATCACTTTAAGGACAATCTCTTCACAGACAAACTTTGAGCTTCTGATCAATCCAACCATCTTCGGGCGAAGCAACAGACAGACAGGATATTCAGAGATACGAAGGCTATAGAAGAATGGGAACCCAATGGGATTTTTACACACATAGCTATCTTTCTTTGTATAAAATATTCTTAATTTTATGACACCATCCACTTACTAGGATGCCTGTCTCCTTTGTACAAAACACTTATTCAAAGTAAATACAAAGATGTCTCTTTCAAAGTGCAAAAACTATTTGTCTTTTTTTATTTTACACTTGTGTTTTATTTGCAAAAACGTCCAATGATTCATTGATGAACATATGCATTTGAACATAATTACTGTTTACAAATAAACAGGATGGAAAAGAACAACTACTGACAGACTGAAAGGATAGGAAAACGTCTTTAGGCTATTCCATTAGCAATACCTACAGTACATCATCTAGACCCCCATCGGAGCTAAAACCTTGAAATACATATCCCCAGCGGAGTTATAATTTCAAACCCTTAATTCCCATAAGAGTTAATACTTCAAACTCCTAATCCCCAGTGGAGCAAAAACTTTGAGTTACAGATCCCCAGTGGAGCTGAAACCTTCTTCCCCAGTCGAGTCAAAACTTCTAATCTTCAGCGAAAACCATCCAATTTCCCCAGCAAGTTATCTTGAAGCCTGGAAATCAACCAGAAAACAATTAACTTTTGTCTCTCCCTAACCTAGGATAACTTCCCAGTAGAGTGGCAGACGACCGAAAACTCCTGAACCTACTCCCAGCAGTAAACTCCTCCCCACAGAGTCTTCATTACTCCCCAGCATGAAGTCACCAAAGTTTTCATGGCTCCCCAATAGAATGAAGATTCTCATTCCTAGTTCCCCGCAGAAATCATCAGAGTTTTCCCTATTCCCCATTCGAGTAAGGATTCCCATTGTGTAATCCCCAATAGAATTCATCAAAATTCTATGGATTCCCCAAGCAGATTTCTCAAGCAGTTTGGCATTACTCTCACAACAGAATTTTTATCAATACTCCAACTTCAAGACATGAAGGATCCTTATATCCCCACAGAAGTTGTCAAGATTTTTCTATCCCCAACAGTCAGCAAGGATTTCTCATCCTCAGCAATCAAAGATTTTGAATCTCCAGCAGCGGTCAAGGATTTATTTTCCCCGACAGCAGTCAAGGATTTTATTATCCCCAACTATTAAGGATTTATTTTCCTTAACAATACAGCACACCAGCTTACATGCGCATACATTACACCCATATATCATAAACATTAAACACATTTATTGCATCATACATTTCATGCAACATAACTTTGTGTTTCAGCTAACATTTTACCCTTTTCAGGATAAGGTTAACAACTATCATTAACAATATTCAACATTCAGATACAATAAAGATACACTCCAGACATGGAAGTCATACTCATTCAGAATTCAAGGTCAAGATACAGTTCAGATACGCTCCAGACACAGAAGCTATTCGGTCACTTATTCAGATCTCTTATTCAGATTTCAACTATCAGATACAGATTAGATACGCTCCAAACACGGAAGCCATTCTATTTCTCATTCCGATTAAACTATCAATTTCAAGTATGGATACACACCAGACACGGAAGACATTCTGTCACTTATTCATATTCTAGTTCAGATACGCTCCAGACACGGAAGCCATTCTATTTCTTATTCCGATTCAACTATCAATTTCAAGTACAGATACACTCCAGACACGGAAGTCATTCTGTCATTTATTCATATTCTAGTTCAGATATGCTCCAGACACGGTTGCCATTCTGTCACTTATTCTGATTCTCCCCAGCTTAGAGACGCTCCAAACACGGATGCTATTCTATTTCTCATTCAGATTCAGTCCCCAGATACAATACATATACGTTTCAGACGCGGATACCATTCTGATGCTTATTCTCCTGACTTACAACTTACAACTTAGCAAACATTCATGGATGGCATCTTTAATCCCATCTCCAACAAAATTCTATCACATATCCAAATGGCATCTTTAAGCCCATTCCCTCAACAACATTTTGACAAGTGCAAATTTACGGGCACTCTAGTGTCCAATCATCTTTTACCTTCGAGTCACGAACGCCAAACTCGCCAATCCAACTCTTCAGGTTCAAGAAGATTGAACAAGGGCAACTGTTGTACCCCAAAATTTTCCCTCTCATTTTATCAAGATTTTCCTCACAAGACCTCTTGGACTCCAGACAGGATTAGGGTTTGCTCAGCTCAGGACCTCCTCATCTTGCACTGATGACCTGAAATTAGGGTTTGAGTTTGCACAAGGATTTTTGGACCATCAATGCTTAATGTGACTTTCATACACCATCTTGTACCCCTAAGATTTCTCATACCAAGTTTCAAGCCTTGAATCACATTTTTGCCCAGTCAATTGGACAGTTGACCTAAAAATCAGCTGTATTGGGGAAAAAGTCAACCATGGCCAATTTATAGTCAAACTTCATAATTTTTGATCCACAACAACATTATAGGCTCCTATGTACCATTTTATCAAGTTTGGATCACAATTCCTCAAGAAATTTGATCAGATCATCAAAAGGGCAAAATGGTCAAAATTAGGGTTTTGACTGAGAAAGGGCAATTTCTGATTTTTTGACCTAGCCAAT
Source organism: Vicia faba (assembly GCA_948472305.1). Lineage (NCBI taxonomy): Eukaryota > Viridiplantae > Streptophyta > Magnoliopsida > Fabales > Fabaceae > Vicia > Vicia faba. The sequence continues at coordinate 45,906,260 of OX451738.1, read as the reverse complement.
GACCAATTGGATTCAAGTATGATCTCAAGGACTCAATGGAATCATCTTGACCTAGTCACATAGTTCAAAATATCTCAAATGCATTGAATTGACAGATGAATTTTCCAGTCAACTGATCAAAAATCAACTGTACACTGAAAAGTCAAACTTTGACTTTTTGGTCAAAATCAAGTGCCAAGGGTCATAATTCATCAAGACATGTCAAAATTTGAAACTTGTTGATCAAGAAAATCAATTTTTCAAATTAGGGTTTCAATTTGGAAAATTTCCATAACTTAGAAATTTTCTAAGTTATAAAAATTTCTTGTTTTTTCCCAATTTTCCACAACTTTTCCACCATGATGAAATGGGATTCAAACAAAACTTCCAACATGAAAGTTGTAGTCCTCCATGAAATATACAACTTTTATTCACAAAGATTTCCCAAATGATGCTTGGATCTCAAGTTATGATTTTGTGAATAGGGGTCCATAAACTTTTTAACTTAGTGAAAATTTGCCCTAGTTTAGGTAGATTTTTTACCTAACTTCATGGCAATTGTTAACCTAGTTCCAAGAGGAATCTCAAAATTCATTTCAAAGATGGATTTTAAAGCATGATACAAGCTTTCCAAAATGTCTAAGAACTATCCAAGATCATTTATGGTTAGGGAGAATCGAAGAAATGAAAATGGCAATTTATCACTTTTGTTCAAGGCATTTTCACAATGTTACAAGTTGCAAATCAATTTCAAACATGCTTGTACTTGGTTTTACAGGTCCTAATCCCTTCTACACTCCATAATTGAATGCTAACACATTGGATATTGGCTTTATTCTGACCTATGGAGCTTTGCACAAAGAATTAATCCATTTATGTCATAAATTTCTCAACACCATTTTCATAAAGCTTGATTTTTGCAAATTTGCAAATCTTGAGCCATGGACCTGATCTTTTGTTGCAAACAAGATCCAGAAACATCAGGCAAAGTAAACCAACCCTATGCAGTCCATAAGCTAGCCTGTACAGGCCTTTGGCTTTGTCACTTCACCTTTTCTTCAAAAACAAGCAAACTTGCAAAAGTCAAGTAAGCTTGTGTATCTGATAAAGGCAAGACTTGGTATCATTTCAAAGCACTTTAGAACCTTGTAATAAGCCTAAGCACGAATTGCTAACAAAAAAAAACACTCCAAAACACAAAAAACCACATTTTTGCCCAAAACAGGGCAACTTCAACAAATCTTAAGCCAATCAATATTGGCTCGTGCGTTTCTTGATTCAACCCTTGAAACACCTTCCATACATCACACCTAAACTGTCTAGGCCCTTGTCTTGCAACTGTGTGCCCTGTTTCAAGCTTCACCGTTTTCATTTTGAAGGTTTGCAGGTTGACTCGTGCAGCAAGATTCAAGCATCTACAAGGCAAGATGAGCATTGGAGAAGCTTGAGGGAACTTCAAGGAAGCTCACAAGAACTTCAGGCCTCACTCAAAGTCCCCACATTGCCATATCCAAACTCAACTGAACAAGGTATTTTTCAAGTTTCTATCTCTCTATTTAGGCATCCTTAGGTCACGATTTGTGAAGAAAAAATGTAGTCTTTAACTTGCTTAAGCTGTACATATGCATAGTTTTTATTTATATTAACTGAGCTAAGAGTATTTGATTGTTGAAGTTCATGAAAAAATTAGGTCAGGAATTAGGGCCACTGAAATTCTCCGTGGTTTCTTAGAGTTAGGTCACAAAATGGATATGGTTGGAATCGTGATTAAAAATGCTATAAGTTTCATGTTGTAAGTTTTTTATTTCATGCACGCATGAGTAAGAACAGAATCAAGCACATAAACACGCGCAGGGACAAAGGACAGGGATGAAGATGCTGTCTTGGGCTTTTTTTGTTTCTGGCCTTTTTTGTTTCTTCTTTTTGCACCCCCCATTTTACTTCTGCACCCCCCTTTTGCATATTTTTATATTTTTTGTATTTTCTTGCATATTTCATATTTTTGACTTTATTTTTTTTTTCTGAACATTAAAAAAATCCAAAAATATTTTCTTAATTTTTTGCTTTTTATTTTATATTTTTTATTATATTTTTGGCATAAAAATAGTTTATTAGGTTTTATTTTCTTAAATAAACTTGTAAATAATAAAAATACTTAAATATTTTTATTTTATTATTTTATACATATTAAATATTTATTTGTCATACATATCTAATTTTTAATATTTATACATAATATTATTATTATTTTTCTTGAACAAAAAAATGAAAAATATAGAATATATTTTCTTTTAAACAAAAACTAGGGTTTTTCACCATTTCAAAAATAATCATTTTTTTTTCTTCTTATTTTTAGGACTTAAATAATTTATTTTTCTCATACATAAAACAATTACAAAACATTTTTTTTTTGCATATTTACATTTTATTGCATATTTAATTACTTGTTTGGTTATTTATTTGTACAATAAATTCAATTGGGTTGTAATAGTGAATTAGGGTTTTATTTTGTGCAAATATCCCTCATTCAAAACTTGTATCCCCCTCCCATAATATTTTTGTAATAGTTTAGATTTACTTTACGCAATTTATCGCATTATATGCATGTTTAGTAAATTAGGGTTTGTATGATAAGACAAAAATCAAAACAAATAGCTTGACCTAATACAAGACAAAAATGCATGAAAAATGACAACACATTGCACACAAGCACCTCTAGGGTTTCACCCACTTTGTTGCCTAAACAAAATGGCCATGGTATGCATGCTAGGTATCTTGGCAAAAATCAAACAAAACAAAAAGATCATAGTCTCTCGATGACGCTAGACAAGGTTGCCTAAAAACAAATGATCTTAGTCCCTAAAACTTGCTAAGATACTTGGCACCATTGTTATCATGGTCATACGATGACCCACGTCCGTCCCGTTTAACATCCAAAGATAGGGTTGTCTACTAAAACAATAGTAGGTCAACAATGTCAAGGGAATAAAAATGTACAAGAAAGACTTTCGAGTAGGTAGATAAGCTTCTAGTTAATTGATCAATTTGCAAAATAATCCTTGCTATTTTCAAACACACACACATTTCAAAACAATTTCCAAACAACTTTCAAAACATTGAAACATTTTTCAAAAGACAAACATCTTTATATACATTCTTACGAACAAGAATCATTACTAAGATTGCCTAAACAAAGGCCTCTTTTCAAAATACTTTCAAAACCACACAAAGCACCATTTCAAACAATTGGAAAAGCAAAGCAAGTGATCTAAACAAGTAACTAAGAGCCCATGAAAACCATGGATGAAAAGGGTGCTAGCACCTTCCCTTTTCATAATCTACCCCCCGAACTCAAAAAACAATCTCAAAGGTCTTTCCTGTGCTTTTTTACCTTTCCTTTTGGATAAAATAAAAGTCGGTGGCGACTCTTGCTAAACCGCAACATTTGCGAACACAAATGCAAAACCTCAAGTCAGTTCTCCCACCGCATCACAAGTAGAATCTCTCATCAATGTGTTACACACTCTTCAGACTACATCAATGCAGATCAAAAGTATCTTCTACATGCTATTTACACTAATGAAATGATAAACCTGACATTGGTTCTGTTCAATCATCTGAAGAACACAATTATTGAATCAATGGATGGAGGATCTAAGAATAAGAAAAACATTCCTTTCGAAAGACTCATCTCAAACATTCTTCTGGAAAGTAATCTTTCTTATTCTCTGAATCAAGAAGATATGGTTATGGTTATCGGATCACCCTTGAATGGAAAAACCTTGAGAAACATTGGGATAACTAAACATATAACAGTGGAACCTTCGGAACCAATTATGAATGTGGTAATGGATAAAAGGATTCATGTTGAAGTATTTCCTGAGTATCTGCTTGATAGTTCTTCAGAGATTAATCCCAAACCCAGAGCTAGTACTTATCCCTCTAAGAAGAAGAGGAAATCCTCGAAGAAGCCTGGATTTGAAGGATCTCCTACAAGAGTTCTGATGGTCAACATGATTAAGAGACAACTGGAGATCTCTAACGGTTCTGATGATTCTAGAGTTTCCAAGGTTGCTAGAACATCAGAAGCTGCTACTGCTCCTTATGAATACTATTTCTGATAATATAATTATTTCATCCTTTCCTCCATCCACTCTCACTATTCCACCATCTATTCCATCATCTACTTCAACTTTTGGAACAGTTTCTGCTCACAACAAGAAAAATCCAAATGTTTCAGAAGCCACTTTTTATGATCCTAAAAAATCCCTACAATATCCAAAACCCCCTGAAAACACTTCTTCAGCAAACACGTTCATTATCCCTCCTCCTTAAATCACCATCTCCTCTATCACTCCATCTAAATCCCTCATCAACATCATAAGAAACTATGAATCCCCATCTCTATAATCCCCAACCAAAAATCCTCTTCTAAATGAAGTTGAGATTGAAATCACACTACTTCAAGACCCCACTCCTTCATCCTCTCAATATGAACATCACACCTATGATGTTCAAGATACTCTTGAAGATTCTATGTCTAAAGAGGATATCTTGAAAATCATTGTTGTGCCAGATAAATATCCCTCTCCTTATTCTAGAAAATTGTTGGCCTACTTTGCTATAAACTACACTAGGCTTATACCTTTGGATGAAGTAATGTATCATTTTGGACTCTCTGCTCATAACATTTTAAGATTATTCTTAAGAAGATTTGTTTCAAGCAGGGATCTAGAAATGATAGATGATATCTCAAACAGTTTCATAAAATGGGTCGATATTAAATCCATAATCATGCAAGCCTACTATAATTTTGAAGATGTTAGGAAACACAAGGAATGGCTCGAAGCTACAACCATTGTGATTCCTCTATGTGTTCCTGCTCCAGATGTTGCGGTTCAGGAACCTGAACAACATGGTGATGTTATTGTTGGTACTTCAGAAGCTGCTGCTGCTAAAGCTTTTGGGTCTGAAATGGCTTTGGTTGATGGTTAACCTTCTACTTATATGGAGAAGCAAGCTATGGAAGTTGAAGATTAGCCAGTTGGGGTGAAGGCAGTCTTGGACAATAGTAAGAGGATAATCTTTTCATCCATCAATGCCTGGATAAGAAGGATGAAAAGATTGCTGCTCAGGATACTTCGTTCAAGAAACTATCAGAGGTGCCGATTCAGTTCATGGAGAAGTTTGACAAGAAGGATGTTTAGAGCCTTAGCCTTTGTCTTAGAACTTAAGAATAGTTTTTATTTTGTTTCTAAAACAATTGTATCTTTATCCCTTTTGATTTTAATGAAAATTTTCTTTTGTCTTTTAAATCTTTTTGATTTTTAACAAAGGGGGAGAAAGAGTATATGATTTTTATAGTATCTAATTTCATAATCTTGAGCCCAAACATGTTCTAAAGATATAATGCTTTTTATTCTAACCATGTGTTTGATGTTTGATTTAAGAACTTTGTGAAAGTTCACTAATTTTCACAGGCAGGTTAATTGGCAATCAAAAGATTATCACCAGGCATCATAAGACATGATCAAGATGCATGAAGTATACTATGATGAGCTAAGCATCTGAGAAAAATGTATTCGTTAGAAGTTGTGAAACTTCTAAAATGAGTTTTTCCCTGAGAACAACATATTCTTAAGAAGTTATAAACTTTCTTAATGAATTAGGTTTGAACTAGCCTCTGATACAATGTAATCATCAGAAGTTGTGAACTTCCTGAAAATATGGTTAAATCAAGCTCTGATACCTCACACTATTCATAAGTTGTGAACTTTATGAAAGTAAGGTAATATTGTTTTGATACCACCTATTTTTCAGAAGTTATGAAATTTCTGAAGGTATGGTGATCAGACTCAAACGCTTCAGAAGTTATGAACTTTCTAGAAGCATGACAAACTTGATCTGGTAATACGTATTTTTAAAAAGTTGTGAACTATCTAAAGAATATCAACGTGTGCTCTGGAAACGTATGCTCCAATACCATGAAGCTTTTCCAAGGTTGTAAATTGTCTGAAAGTTGTGTAACCATAATCTGATAAACCAGACTCTGATACTTCATAAGTTGTGAACTTTCTAGAATTATAGTAAGTCCGCTTTCAACCAGGCGTCGTTCAGAGGTTATGGAACTTATGAAGATATGGTTAGATGATATGGTCTAAGACATGGTCAAAGAGATTGTCTAAGACATGGTCAAAGACATGGTCTAAAAAGACATGGTCTAAAAAGACATGGTCTAAGACAGGGTCAGAAGATATGGTCAAAGACATGGTCAGAAGATATAATAAAGGACATGGTCATTCAGGAAACGATTGAGGTGTTAAACCTTTTGATGACATAATGCTTTGCACCTTATGGTGACATGATTAAGTTTCTGGAAGAACTGGGGAATTAATTTTGATGTTTGATGTGAGGCATCAAGACAGTTACTAAACAGGTTCTGATACATCATCATATTTCGATAGCAAGTCAAGTTCTGAGATGAAGACAAGGAAATTCTAGTTATAGTTTAATGATATGTCAATGGGGAAGTATTCCTTATGCATTTTACCTTTTGTACTACAAAATTCATTTTGTGAGTCTTGGGCTCAGAGGGAGACTCTGAACAAGCATAAATGAATTTTGGGTATAAAAAATTCAGGGGGAGCTGGTTAGCTTTCCTGAATTTTCGTTCTATGGTTATCAACTTGTATGGATTATTCTATAAAAAATAAATGGTTTTGTTATCATCAAAAAAATGGAGATTGTAAGAACAAGATTGGTGATGCATCTGGTGTCATTCTCCAAATTTGTCCGCATTGGTGTTAATAGTCAATTTTTTTTATCAGGTCATACTAGTTTTGCGTTATTACATTTTTTAGAATTATATTTTCGTGCATGCTAATAATTATGTATATTTTTTTTTGTTTAAATATAATATAAGTTAATTTTTGGAGGGGGGGTTTATTTCATGAGAAAAATTATTAGTCATATTTTATCAATTGGGCTCATTATTAAAACTAATTAAAGGGGTATTAAAGTTTCTTTTGGGAAGCCTACTAATTAGAGGAAGGAGATTAATTTTGTTGTTAATTTAATTATTTATTTGGTTGACTGAAAGTCAATATTTACTAATTAATTAATTGATTATACTTTTAACCATGGGTCAACTATTTATTATTATTATTATTCATTGTTATCATTTTTACTAATATTGTTGAAGTTATTTTATTTTGAGGCAGACTTGACTCAGGTCAATCTTGTTAGATGATGAAGCGTATTTAAAGGAACGGGGGGGGGGGGGGGGGGGGGGGGGTGAATAGAGGCGCAAAAAATAATTGTAGACACAAATATAGAATTTAAGTTGTTTTCAAAACTTTTTAATGCGGAAGAAAATTACTGTAAAAAATGTCTAAAATTCAACTTATTGGAAACTCGGATATATAAATTGTCAATGTTAAATCTATGAAACAAAATTGAATAATCTATTAACACAAACTAAATTCAACAATCCACTTATTTATTGTTTGAACATAATCACTTTTCAATGCTATTTCCAAGGTTAAATAATCAAAGAACCAACTTGATCATTTCATCAAACACTTGGCGTGCAAATAAATTTTCAAGTTTTTTCCTTGAGTGGTGTTGATATACAAAACCACTTATAATAGAAAGTGATTATAAGCTATATCCACATCTAATTAAAAAACAAATTTTGAGAGGAAAATTCTTACAATTTAATTACTAGCACAATACAATTTGTTAAGATGATTGATGAAATTGAAAGCAAGTAAAAGCGAAAAAGTAAAAACACACAAGGAATTTGTCTACACAGTTTCCCTCTATCATCCTCGTGTATGGGTACGTCTGCGCCTAATTCCAAAGGAATTAGGATAATTCTTATATGCAAAATTGTTTAATACAAAGGGAAGAGATAAAACAACAATAATAAATTCTCCAACTTGGTGTTGATGCTCCTTCTTTCAACCTTTGATCTTAAGCAAGATCAGATCAACCAATAGATACAACATATTCGCCACTTAAGCTACTTCCTTGAAAATATTTCAAACACTCCAAGGTTCTTAGAAAAGATTTCAAACACTCCAAGGGATTTTTCACTCGAGGAAATCCGATTGCACACTATTGTACCCCAAAATTTGACCTCTCATTTCTTAAGATATTTCCTACAAAGATATTCAATGCCTCAAGTTTGCGCAAGTATCGACTAGGTCAAACAATCTCCTCAATTAGGGATTAAGTTTGTACAAAGGAAGTCGAATTTCGAATGTTCAAATGACTTTCATGGATCGTTATGGACCCTCAGGATTACTTCTGTCAAGTTTCAAGTCTTGGATCACAATTTTCCAAGAAAAGTCTTTTAAATTATCAAAAGGGGCAAAATTAGGGTTTTGGCTGAAAATGACCAAACTTTGATTTTTGACCTAATACTTGACTTATTAGTTGGAGGCATGATCTCAAGGATTTGAGCGCATCATTTTGACCTAATCACATATTTCAATTCATCTCCTGAGATCAGTGGATTGATAGTCGAAATTCGGTCAACTGGTGGAAAAAGTCAACTGTACACTAAAAAGTCAAACTTTGACTTTTTGACCAAAATTGAGTCCCAAAAATCACATTTCATCAAGACATCCAAAATATGAAATTTGATCATAAAAAATCAAGACATTCAAAAATCCAACTTTGCAAGACTTGGGAAATTTTCTAAGTATTTTTTATACTTGTTAATTTCATTGCTTCATGACATCTTTTCACTACAATTTAAAATAATTCAAGATGTTATAAATAATTCAAGTTATTACAAAGTGGCATTTTTTGCAAGATTACAAATCCTAAGTTTGGTCTTGTTTGAACTCTTTCCCTTTGACTCAAACCTTGCCATTATGCTGCCCATAAACATGCTTGTCTTTGTTACAATCTGCATAAATTGGTCCACAAACCAGATTTTGTATTATGCTACAAACAATGTTGTCTAAGCCTGCTGTATTGCCCACACAACAGTCCAAAACCATGTCAAAAGACAGTCTGCTATACTTCTATAAAATAGCCCTGCACCAAGCTTCCATAACACTCCAAAACAGCCGCAAAACAACCTTGTTATGCTGCTCCTAAACCAGTCCAAGCCTGCATTATCTCAGCCCCATATTTGCACAGAATTAGCACATAAGAGCTGCATAAAAAAGCAATGGAACAGTATACCTAAACAGTTCAAATTGTTATTTTTTTCCCTCCCAAAATCCTAGTAAAACTCATCTATAAATAGACTGTTTCCACAACATACAAGAGGTTGGCTTTGAGAGAGAGAATAAAGGGTTTTGAGAAGAAAAAACATCATTCTTTGTAACCCTTGCTCATTCAAAAAAACCAGCTCTAATTTCATTCAAAATAGAAACCCTCAATCCATTATTTCATCTTACAATCTCTCCCATAAACCAAACACCTTATCACATAGAGATTGTTCAAACAGAAGAACAGTTTCTGTAGTGCCATTATCTTCACCCTCCAAACACAACAAAGTACTATACAACTTGACTGGGTTTAGTGAGATTCAACAGTTTGGAATAAGATTTCTGGAGTTTTATTTGAGCCATCACAGTAGCTGGAAAAGTATTCAGGCTTAAAACACCAAGTGCAGTCTCAAGGTAAGTCTTCTTGACTTGTCATTTTTTCATACATCATTAATGATTATTTTTGAAGATAAAATTTAGTAATCATTGCCCCTTTGAGCTAACCATTTGCTTGCTGTTTATGTTTATCAACCATATATTGTAAATTGACCAGCACAGACAATAAAACAATGTTTAAGGCAAAAAAACTGCAGCATGAGTCGACACATACCCACATGAGTCGACTCATTCTAGTGAAAAAACAGGGTATGAGTCAACACATAGCCTTATGCATCGACTGATACTGTTATCCAGGCCCCAAAACAGAAGGATGAAAGATGCATGAGTCGATACAAAACATGTATGTGTCGATACAAACAGGCGCATGAGTCGACACATCCCATTATGCATCGACTCATAATGAGTTGGTTTGGTTTTTACAGTGGCAAGGAAAGTTATGTGTCGATGCATAACAACATGTGTCAACACATAATAGTTCAAAATTCATTTTTTCCTTTATTTTACACTATTTTTACATTGTATTCATTATTATTCGATATGGTTGTAATATTTAAGTTTATACTTCATCCCCATTTGTAAATTATACCCCCACTCCCCTAATGATGTAATAGCTTAGGATTTTAATTTCCGTAATTTACTGCTTTAATATAAATTGTTACTAATTAGGGTGTGTATGGCAACATAAAATCAACCCCTAGAAAACCCTAATCTCAAAGACAAAAATGCATGCAATCAAACACACTTTGCACACGTACACCTCTAAGGTAACCTTGCTTGTTGTCTCGGAAAATAGTCATATCCCTCGAATATGGGCATTTTAGCAAACTTGATAAAAAAAGATCGTAGTCCCTCGATGTTGCCTTCAGTAAACGATCTAGTCCCTTATACAAATTGCTAAAGCGTCTCATAAGTTGCCTTCTATGACTATACAATTGACCCGAGTTTGTCCCTTCATATCCAATGATGGGGCTTCTTACCAATCAATGGTAAGATAACAACATCTAAAGGAGGAGGAAAATAAAAAAATACCTTTTGGGTAGGTAGGACGCTCGTAGTTGCTTGCTCACCAAACTAAAATACCATTTTCACACTCACACTTTCAAAACATCTTCAAAAATAACCATCTCTTTGAACTATTTTCAAAACCAACACTATGTTTACATTCTTATAGAGACTAGAATCAATACAAAGTTTTCCAAAACAAAGGCATTTTTAAAATACTTTCAAAACCCACCACAAACACATTTTAAACAAAGCAATTTCAAAAGTGATCTAGCAAGCAACTAAGAGCCCGTAGATAACTACGGAGGAAAAGAGTGCTAATACCTTCCCTTTTCAAAACCTACCCCCCGAACTCAAGAAATATATCTCGGAAGGTTTTTCCTATTATTTTCACCATTTCCTTTATTGGATAAAAGAAAAGTCGGTGGCGACTCTTGCTATCCGCAACATTTGCGATAAAATGCAAAACACCCAAGTCAGTTCTCCCACCGTATCACACACACTATCAACACAAGATCACCTATTCTATCATCCAATTCTTTCTACTTCCTTAAAAATATTTCAAACACTCTAAGGTTCCTTGAAAAGATTTCAAATACTCCAAGGGATTTTTATCATGGACGATCTTTTGAACGATCTTGCACGAAAACCCCCCAATTCAACAAATGATTTTGGAGGAGAAACCCGATGGTTTTTCTTGGATGAAGACCCTTATAAATCTCAACCTAAACCAATTGGAAATCCATAATTCTTCTCTAGATGACACCCCGACGGAATATCATCATAATGTAATGTTGGTGTGTATGCATGGATTGGAAGGTTGAGGAAAAAGAAGAAATGTAGGATAATTTTATGGTATCGTCAAGTTTGGAATGATGCATGAAAGTCTATTTATAGATTGGAAATATTTTGGGAAAAAAAGGAAAAATTCAGAATAAAAGAAATTGAAAATTTGACCAAAACAAATTTTATGTGTCGACCTCAATTTCGTATGCGTCGACACATATGTTATAAAAAAAATGCATATGTCGACCTGAATGACTATATGTGTCGACATGGACAAGTTAGAAGCTACATGATTTAAAATATGAGTAAATGTGTCGACCTAAAATATGGATGTGTCAACACGTAAAATAAGAATTTCTTCAATTTCAAAAATCTTTTAGTATGTGTCGATGTGAAGGTAATATGTGTCGACCCGTGACTTACAAAAGCTTACAGGCTTAAAAATTAAGTTATATGTGTCGACCTAAAAATCGAGTGTGTCGACACATGCAATAAGAAAACATGCAGGAACTATTTTTCAATGTGTTGAGTCAATTTCAAAGTACTTCTTGATGATTCCTAAGACCTATAATACAGAGGAGTGCCACAATATATAGAGATACCATCCATTTTATCGACGTGTCATCTTTTGTAGTTTTGATATCATGCAAAACACCTCGTATTGAAGTTGTACTCACAAACTCCCCCCTTTTGATGATGGCAAAACTATCGACGATGTATTTCTTGTAATTTTCAAAGGCTCCCCTGTCTTTGTGCTTCCTATCTTCATCTCACATATGCTTCTCCCCATTTGACACCATCATAAAGAAGAAAGCAAATGATTAGAGGTACCAAAGTTTCCAAAGCAATTTACAAATACCAATCAGAGGCAAATTTTGCACATAAGAGCAACAATTACATATCCCAATATATATGCAATGATGCAAACTTTTAAATAACAGGCAACAAATATTACAATAAATGTAATGACACGTAAACACAAAGACAACAGGTTATAGCATCACGATCATGTAACACTTCATAATGGAACTTTCTATGTCGCACACACATGTGCCAACTATAGAGACAACACAATATCGCTACTAACGCCAAAATGAAAATGTCTATTATGCAAAGTAACTATGAAAACATGAAACACATATTGCAACATAATATAAGGTAAATAACCACGAGACATGGTTGCATATTAAGAACAAATCTATACAAATGTGAAAGAATTAATACATGAAGTCATTGTAAACATATAGATCAAGAACATACAATTGTTATTAATCATAAATTTTTGGAAATGAACATTCATGGTTTTCATCATTTGAGAGTATATTAAGCATTTTTGAAAGAAACCTAGAAATATGCGTTAAAGTAAAGCTTACATTCACGAAAAAATTGAAACATCATTACCTCACTCTTGAAGGATTGGAAGTTGCACTCACAAAACTTAACACACTCAAACACATAATTAGAGTGAATACTTGACGTGAAAGTAACAAGATAAAACTAGGAAACATTTGAGATATCAATTATCCCCAATTCTCCATGTATGTTGAGAAAATATTCAGTTGCGAGTGGTTTAGTGAAAATATCGTCAAGTTCATTTTTACTATCAATATGCTCAAATGCAACATCTCCTTTTTCAACATGATCAAGAAGAAAGTGGTGACGTATCTCAATGTGTTTAGTCCTTGAATGTAGCATTATATTTTTGGTTAGATTCATGGCACTATTGTTTTCGCACATGATAGGAGTATGTGATAGTTTAATATCAAATTCAAACAGTTCTTGTTTGAGCCACAATATTTGAGCACAACAACTACCGGCTGCCACGTATTCCGCTTCGGAAGTTGACAAAGCCAAACAAACTTGCTTTTTACTATACTAACTTACCAAGGATTTTGCAAACAAGTGACAAGTTCCATTAGTACTTTTCCTATCCATTTTGCAACTGACAAAGTCGAAATCGAAATAACCAACCAAAGCACAATCGTTTCCCTTGGATTACCAAAGCCCGAATTTTGAGGTACCAATGAGGTATCTAAAAATTCATTTTATGACTTTTAGATTAGATTCCTTGGACCTCTTGATATCGTGCGTACATACAAACACTAAACGTAATATTGGGACGAGATGCTATAAGATAGAGAAGAGAACCAATCATACCTCTATACCTTTTTACCTCAACATCCTTACCTTTCTCATCCTTGTCTAAGTTACCGTTTGTTTCCATGGGAGTGTTAATTTCCTTAGCACTATCCATTCCAAATCTCTTAAGTAATTTGAGACAATACTTGGTTTGACATATAAATGTTCCTTCATCGAGTTGTTTAATTTGTAACCCAAGAAAGTAATTCAAATCCCCCATTAGGCTCATTTCAAACTCTCCTTGCATAACTTTAGAGAACTACTTGACAAGATGCATATTAGTAGATCCAAAAATGATATCATCTAAATAAATTTGAACTAATAAAGTATGCTCTCCTTGATGCTTAATAAAGAGAGTAGTGTCAACTTTAGTTCTAGAGTATCCTTGTTCAAGAAATTTTTTTCTAAGTCTATCATACCATACCATAGGGGCTTGTTTAATGTCGTACAATGCACGTTTAAGCTTGAAAAAATGATTAGGAAACTCATCATTTTCAAAACCGGGAGGTTGAGAAACATACACCTCTTCACTTATGTATATGTTAAGGAACACACTTTTTACATTCATTTGAAATAATTTGAAGTTCTTAGAACAAGCATAATATAATAATAGACATATAACCTCAAGTCGGGCCACCAGAGCATAATTTTCCTCATAGTTAATGCCCTCCTCTTGGTTATACCCTTAAGCTGCAAGACGAGCCTTATTTCTTGTTATTACACCATGTTCGTCAAGCTTATTCCTAAATACCCATCGGGTTCCTATGATTTGATGATTTGAAGGAAGAGGGACAAGATCCCAAATGTCATTTCTTTTAAATTTCTTTAATTCTTCTTGTATGGAAATAATCCAGTGCTCATCAAGTAAGACATTGTTAGTGTTTGTAGGTTCAACCTGTGATACATAAGCATGATGAAAACAAAGACTACTTATTTTAGAGCGAGTTATTACCCCCTTTTTGATATCACCTATATGTTGCCAAGTTGATGATCTTTGGAGGTTCTCCACTCCAAAGGAAGACCATCATTTTCCTTTTGATCTTCATCATCTTTCTTTTCTTCGGTATTATCTCTATCCTCCTCAATCTTCATCGCTTTAGGTTGATCAAATCCTTCACCGGTGTCTTCGAGTATGTCTTCTATAGATGTACCTACACCATAAAAAGAACTACCTTTCCTAACACTATTTGGAGAAGTCTCATCAAAAGTAACATGAATGGACTCTTCAACAATAATTAATCTCTTGTTATAAACTCTATATGATTTACTAGATTGAGAGTATCCAAGAAAAATACCTTCATCGGCTTTCGCGGCAAATTTTCCAAGATTGTCTTTTCCCTTATTTAAAACAAAAAATTTACATCCAAATACATGAATATGAGATAAATTTGGTTTTCTACCTTTCAAAAGTTTATAAGTTTGTTAAGAATTAGACGTATAATTATCCTATTCAAGACATAACATGCCATGCTAATAGCATCGGCCCAAAAGTATTTTGGTATACCACAATCATTGAGCATTGTTCTTGCCAACTCCGATAAAATGTGATTTTTCCTCTTAATAACACCATTTGTTGCGGAGTTCTAGGAGATGAAAAGTCATGTTCAATTCCAAATTTATCATAATATTATTCAAAGAGGTGGTTTTCAAATTCACCTCAATGATCGCTTCAAATAGAAACTATTTTTGAGTTTATATTATTTTGAGCTATCTTGGAAAAACATGTGAAAGATATGAATGTTTCAGCCTTGCTACGTAATAAAATAGTCCCATAAAATCTAGAGTAATCATCTACAATTACTAAACAATAGTTATTTCCACCTATGCTCTTAGTCTGCGAGGGGACAAACAAATCCATGTGAAGGAGCTCAAGTGGCCTTGATGTAGAAACAACTTTCTTAGATTTAAAATAGGCTCTTGTTTGCTTTCCCTTTTGACATGCATCAGATAAATGGCCTTTGGAAAATTTGGTAAACCGATTACTGAATCTTTTGAAACAATTTTGTAACTAGGTCAAAGTTGACATGAGCTAAACATATATGGCATAGCCAATAATCTTCACTCAAGGTAACAATACATTAAGTATTATTTAAGAAAATATCTTTTAAGTCAACAGTATAAATGTTACTAACCCTCAACTCTTAAACATACAATCCTTCTTTTCACTATGTTCAATCATGAAACAATCTTTGGAAAAAGACACTTTATACCCATTATCACATAATTTAATAATACTAAGAAGATTATGTCTAAGGCCTTCAACTAATATAATATTTGAGATAGTAATAGTTGAGGCATTACCTATACTACCCTTTACAAGTATTTCACCTTTGTTTTGATCACCATAGGACACAAATCCTTTCTTCTTTGTCACAAAGTCGGGAAGAGCGATATGTCTCCTGTCATATGTCTTGAACATCCGCTATCGAGAATCCATTTTCCCGTCATAGAATCAAGACATTCATCCTAAAAAAA
Organism: Vicia faba; assembly: GCA_948472305.1. Classification (NCBI taxonomy): domain Eukaryota; kingdom Viridiplantae; phylum Streptophyta; class Magnoliopsida; order Fabales; family Fabaceae; genus Vicia; species Vicia faba. Next base: position 45,890,253 of record OX451738.1, on the reverse strand, counting down.
TCAAATAAGGGTGGTAGGCACCCTATTTTCATTGGGTCCCTGAGAGTGAGTTAAATAATTGTTGCATTTGGGCAACCATTGCAATTACCCTTAGGAATCAAAAAAGTCCTAAACTTGCAGTTTCAATAGTATAACCTTTTTTACAACAATAGTGACAAAATATCCTACGATGAGAATTAATAATGCTATTAGGTTCTTTCTTAATCAAAGAGAAATTTTTATGAGGTTTTTCAACCTTAAAGGTCCTAATAGACATGTTCTTAATGGTATGATGTAGACTATCTAATTTGGTAGCAAGAGTACTTACCTCTTGTTGCAAAATTTGACATGTGTCACAACTATATTTGTAAGATGACTCATCCTATTTTTCATGATTTGAACTATCTATAATAAGTTCTTTTAATGCTTATAACTTATCATTGGTTTCATCAACCTTGGCCTCTAAAAATGTGAAAACTTTATCTTGGGAGGCCAATTTGTTGTTATCATTAAAAAACTCTATTTGTAGTTTTTCAAATTCCCCTTTTAATTCATTATAAGACAAAGTGGAGATGTTAAAGTATTTAAGACTCACATCCTTTTTCTTGCCTAATGGATGATTTGCCATGAAACAATAATTTTCCACTTCATCACTCTCACTTGAGCTTTCATTGCTTTAGGATTCACTTTCAGACTCCCAAGCAACATAGGCTTGTCTACACTTGTTTCTTTGGCCTTTTCCTTTCTTTTTGGAAAGAGATGGACAATCCAGTTTGTAGTATCCGGGCTTACCATATTTGTAGCAGATAATTTTTCCTTTGTCATTTTTGTTGTTCTCTTCTTTGAGGGAGGAGGATTGCCTTCTAAACTTTATGAGATTATTATCGGAATATTTAACCCCATTTTTTCGAATATACTGATTATATTTCTTCACGAATAATCCCATCTCTTCATCATCCGAACACTCATCTTCACTAGAGTCAATATTCTTGCTTTGCTCTTCTTTTTATGATTTAGATCTAGAAGCCTTAAGACCTTTAGACTTCACAACTTCCTCCTTATGATTACCTAATAAGTTCAAACGATTAATAAGATGAGAGAATCTCTTTTACATTTCAACAATAGTTTGACAATTTTTCATGCGAAAGAGTTCAAACTCTTGAGTAAGTGTATTAATCCTAGCTTGTTTGACCTCATTAGTTCCATAATGGGAAACTTGTAGAGTGTTCCATATAGCCTTAGTGGTTTGACAATGAGAAATGTGATAGAACTCATCAACACCAAGTGTGGATACGATGCTGTTCTTTGCTTTCCAATTGTATGACCACTTTTTCTTATCATTTTCATCCCATAGATTTTTCGACTTAGGCATATTAATGCCATCAACATCACATGTCACCGGTGTTGGACTATTTTGAATGGCTTCCCACACACCTTTGTCATAGGATTTGATATGAATTTGCATATAACTTTTCCAATAGGTATAATTTTATCCCGTGAAAATTGAAGCTCTCTTATGATCCCCCTTAGGTTCATAAGCCATTTTCTAAGTAGTGTTTTAAAGTCGGAATGAACCGGGATCTTGATGCCACTTGTTAGAAGATGACACGTATATAGAGGGGGTATGAATAGAGGCACACAAAATAATTCTAGACACAAATCTAGAATTTAAATTGTTTTCAAAACTTTTAATGCGGAAGCAAATCATTGGATAAATCGTCTAAAATTTAACTTATTGGAAACTCAGATATACAAATTCTTAACGTTAAATCTATGAAACAAAATCGAATAATCTATTAACACAAACTTAATTCAACAATCCACTTATTTATTGTTTGAACATAATCACTTTGAAATGCTATTTCTAAGGCTAAATAATCAAATAAACAACTTGATCATTTTATCAAACACTTGGCGTGCAAGTGAATTTTCAGAATTTTTCCATGAGTGGTGTTGATATATAAAACCACTTATAATTAAAAGTGATTATAAGCTATATCCACACCTAATTCAAAAAAATATTTTGAGAGGAAAGTTATTACAATTTAAATACTACCACAATGTCATTTGTTAAGACGATTGATGAAATTCAAAGCAAGTAAAAGCGGAATAGTAACAACACACAAGGAATTTTTCTACATAGTTCCCCACTGTCGTCCTTGCGTGTGGGTACGTCTGCTCCTAATTCAAATGGAATTAGGATAATTATTATTTGCAAAATTGTTTAATATAAATGGAAGAGATAGAACAACAATACCAAATTCTCCATTTTGGTGTTGATGCTCCTTCTTCCAACCTTTGATCTTAAGTAAGATCAGATCAACCGATAGATGTAATCTATTTGCCGCTTAAGCTACTTCCTTGAAAATATTTCAAACACTCCAAGGTTCCTTGAAAATATTTCAAACACTCTAAGGGATTTTTCACTCGAGTAAATCCAATTGCACAATATCAACACAAGATCATCAATTCTATCATCCAATTCTTGCTACTTCCTTAAAAAGATTTCAAACACTCTAAGGTTCCTTAAAAAGATTTCAAACACTCCAAGGGATTTTTCACATGGACAATCCTTCAAATGATCTTGCACGAAAACCCCCAATTCAACAAATGATTTTGGAGGAGAAACCCAATGGTTTTTCCCAGATGAAGACCCCTACAAATCTCAACCCAAACCAATTGGGAATCCATAATTCTTCGTCTAGATGACACCCCGACGGAACATAATCACAATGTAATATTGGTGTGTATGTTGTCATACCCCAAAATTTCCCCTCTAAATAATCATTTCATATTTTATTCAGTCATTTATGATTTTAGGTATTATTTATAGCTTACTCTAAGGGGTTTTAATTCGTAGAAGGGTGTATTATGGACCATCAAAATATGATGGCCCATTAAGCTTTTGGTTCCATGGGTATAATTACAAGTTTTATTTATTATTAGAAGGGTATGTGATTTAATTAAGGGGTTTATAGGCTTTCTAAAATCAGAAGGGCCTATTTAGACTTTTGTAGTCCATTCAAATAAAGAGGAGGGAGGTGCATGTTTTTAGGATTGTATTGGTGCAAGTGGGCCATCAAAGTTTGATGGCCCATTAAGGGTTTTTACTCGAGTTAAACATAACAGAAGAGGGGGTATATGGACATCAAAATGAGACCAGTCCATTATGTTTTTGAGGCCCATATTAGATTTTTTTATGGCCCATGAAAGAATTGGCAGGCCCTTATGTTATTTGTCTGTTTGAAGCCCATCACGTTTTTGTTGACTAAAGTCAACACTCATGCAAATTATTCTTATTTTACTATTATCACTTTTATTAAACATAAATAACTATAATTGAGTCTTTATTTAATTGATAATTTTATTAAATTTATAATATTATTATTTCCTGAAACATTGACTAAGTCAACAAAGGGACAAGAAACCCTAATTCTCAATGTATCTGCGGCGACCGTTCATAAATTTCATAAGAAACCTTAAGCCACCAAGCAAGACCAGAATCAAATCTCAAACAAATCAAAATCGTATAAAATTAGGTATAAATCAAATATTTACAAAAAACAAATATTGTACAAATCAAAGATTACAGTTTAAATCTTTATGGAATTCGAATCAATTAATTTACATCTAAATCATCAATTACAAATCAATTACAATCCCTAATCTTCTATAATCTAATCACTAACTTATAAACTAAATCAAATTGTAATGATAAATCAAGCATATTTTCCTAATCTATCTAAGTATTAGACCTATATAAACCATATGATCTAAGATGTAAGCGGATAACAAAAATTGGAGGAGAAGGAATTATTGAAGAGAAAAAGCAATCTGCGAGTCAACCATCTTCTTGAGATCTGGGTTTCAATTTCTGAAACCCTAGATCTATGCATCAAGCCGTCGCCACCGTTACACACCATCATCTCACATACTTGTCAAACAAAAAAGAAGGAGAAGAAGATTAGAAGGGAGAAGTGAAGAACCATAAAGGGACGAATACAAGAAGAATCACTGCAAGGGAGGTAAGCTGATTCACTTTGCTTAGGGTTGTTTTTGAATCTATGATTTGTGTTTGGTTTTGAAATTCTTGATTTTTAAGGGTTAGGGTTCATGTTTAGGGTTAGGGTTCATTAGGTTTAGAATTAGGGTTCTAATGTTTGTGGTTTATGGGTTTTGGTTTGATTAGGGTTCTTCACGAACCCTTAGGGTTCAAATGAACACATGCAGTAGTTAGGTTTTCAGATGGTGGCGCCTTGGCGTAGCCACCAGTGGAAGCGATTTCTGGCTGGTGGTGCCTAAAGCAGCGGCGATTTCCGGTAACAGAAATCTAGAGAGAAGTTAGAGCTTTTCTCTCTAACCTCCAACGATTGTTTTTTGTTTTGGTGAAGAGAGAGAGAGAGAGAGAGAGAGAGAGAGAGAGAGAGAGAGAGAGAGAGAGAGAGAGAGAGAGAGAGAGAGAGAGAGAGAGAGAGAGAGAGAGAGAGAGAAGAGAAAAATGGGCCTTCAACCCAAAAACTCGTTTATATAATACTCTGTACTCCACGCGCGCGTCTTAACATACTCCCTCAGTCAATTCCCAATCCAAGCCATTGTTAGTTCTTATCCTGAATCAGCGCTCCGGGATCAATCTCCTAAAATTATATGATCAAGATCATGCGTCACAGATTCCTCTGGCATACCATAAACCCCTGAATCACTCACAAATTTTCCAACGAATCTTATAACTTATTTTGGGCCAGGCCTTTTTCTTTTAGCACCCTCAAATTACTTCCTCAACCAAAAACCATACCCCATGTGCTATTGGGCCCAGTTCAATATCTGAACTTGGGCCTTTACTAAACCAACCCCCCAATTTTACTACGACGTTCAAGACTATACCCCCTGCGTTTTGGGCTTAAATTCAATATCTGAATTTAGGGCCCTGTTATTTACACCCCCAGACTTTTACTAACAAACTGAAAATACACCCCTTGCATAATTAATTAAAATTAATTTAATTCATTCATTTATTTATTTTATTAATATATTTATATTAAATTCTAAATTGATTTATTTTATTAATTTGAATCTTTTTTTCTTTTTTAAATACTAACCCATTTAAATATTTTTAATTGCATTAAAATTATTTTTCCTCATGCATAAAGATATTATTAATATATTTGAAAACATCTAACCAACAAATCACTAACAATTTTCCACTAAACTAATTCAAACCTCATATCTATTTTCAAAAAGGATTATGGAGATATTTCTCATTTACTGAGAACTTTGTCTAACAATTCCGCGATTTACAAACCCATACTTGGTTCAAGGAGAATACAAGATATTTTTGTAATCCATAAAAAACTTCAACCAACAACTATGAACTACGAATTGGGACTTTGATTCCTCAATAAAGGATACGAAGGCATACGACTTAAAACTGTGGCGTTTTCCCCTAATTAAAATCAAAACCATATTCCTTAAACCGTAAATCTAAACCCCAGTATCCTTGTGAAGAAGGTAGATGAGGGGTGCCTAACACCTTCTCTTCATCTAAAAATGAGTCAACAACATAGAATCTCTGACCAAATTAAGGTTATCTGTTATACTCTCTTCCCTAGGATAAAAATTAATTGTGGCGACTCTCATTTTAAAATTGGTTACAACATATGCATATATTGGAAGGTTGAGGAATAAGAAGAAATGTAGGCTAATTTTATGGTATCATCAAGTTTGGAATGATGCATGAAAGAGTATTTATAGATTAAAAATATTCAGGGCAAAAAGGAAAATTCGGAATAAAATAAATTGAAAATTTGACCAAAATAGATTTTATGTGCCAACCTCAAATTCGTATGTGTCGACACATAAATTATGAAAAGAATACATGTATCGACCTGAAGGAATCTATGTGTCGACTTAAAAAAGTCAGAAGCTATAAGCTTTATAACGTGAGTAAATATGTCAATCTGAAATATGGATGTGTCGACACATAAAATATGAATTTCTGCAATTTCAGAAATCTTTCAATATGTGTCAACCTGAAGGTTATATGTGTCGACCCGTGACTTACAAAAGCTTACAGGCTTAAAAACTGAGTTACCTGTGTCGACACATGTGTAGCGGTAGAAATGTTTAAGACTAAGCCATTGGATTAACTAGACTTATACAGATCAAAATAAAAATTTCCACCGTGCTTTATTGTTTCCAAAGGAATGGGAAAAGAGCGAATAACACAAAAAAGAGGGGGAAAGATTCAAGGTAAGGGGTTGGTTATGCAAAGGGATAATATTAGCACCCTAAACATCTATGGTACTCCGCATGAACCTCTTTGTAAAATCTGTATATTTTGGCTATAAAATGTTGTATAAAAATGGATGGTGGAGGTGAGAAAAGAAATATATTTTTATGGTTTTGGAACCCGCCACGGTTGCGAACCTTTAGTGCCAATGTACCAACTTTCGTGCAATAGCGGATCAAGGTACATGTAGTTCCTCTTTTAAAGATTTTTAAAACAAAAGTGTGTTGGTTGGTTTTAAGAGATAAGAAATCGTCGTCATTGTCCGTGTGAGAAACATACTTACTACCCACGATCATGAGAAAGGAGAATTTGCATCATCTCAAAGTGGAGGATATGGCTTGGATTTTAAAATCAACAATGCCTCACCCAACACCCAAGTTGAAAATATCTTACTTCACTACATATCATAGAAGTATAGTTGTTTGCATAACTACAAGGATTGACAAGAGTCGAATCTTTTGAGAAAATTTTAAGATGAAATCCAAGATGGAAAAATGGTTTGAATGAGATTGATTAATTTTTAGTATTGTCACAAAAAATGTCAAGGTATTATTAATGTTGATTGAAGTTTATTTGTGAAAGATGTTTTGAAAATGCATGGACCTAAGTCCAAGTTTATTATGAAAGTGGTTCAAATTTTTTTAAAAAAATAACAAGAAGAGTTTTTCAAAAGGATGGAGAAGACTTTTGAAATTAAAGAAGATGGGAGGAGAAGAAGGGACTATCCTAAAGCATAATGTAAAAGCTAGGGATAAGAACCATATAAACAACAAGAAGCTAATACTTGACATTATGAGTCAAGATAGAATTCTCATTCTTTGGATTGAAAGAAAGTAAGCAAAGATACTAGACCTCTTGTGAGAAACAAACTTCAAGTGTATTAAGTCTTCACAAAAATTGGGCGGAGTAACGGCTGTATACGAGTTGATTCCAGATTACACGCAAAGTATGTAATCATAATAACCTGCACACAAAACAAACAAACAACCCAATGTCTTGAGGTAAACCTCAAGAACTCTAGACAAAATATCAAATGAGGTCACAAGGTCTCCAATATAGGCTAAGGTTTCTATTCCTAAGTCCATGAAGTCCAATACTCCATAATGCCAAGGATAGTAACCAAATAGTCCAATTATTTTAAAGGTTTTTATGGTTCATGTTGATTATTAGGTGTCTTAGAAGAGATAAGAAAAGGCTCAAGTGAGCAAAAATAAAAATGACGTGAAATGTAATGCTTAAAGTAAATGGTACGTAAAGCATAAAAAATAAAAGGGTATAAAGTAAAAACAATTTAATAATTAGTGGTTAGTTGGATGGCCATCTTGAAACTTGCATTTAAAACTCATTAGAGGATTGGTAGAACCAAAGCATCCACACAACAAGTTGCATTTGCTTTTTTGTCAAGTATATTATCCATTTGGAATCCTCAAAAGTACCATTTAATAATCAACGATGTTTAAGTGATCCGTGTTGACCAAAAGTGTTGTAGATCCATTAGAGGATTGGTAGAAACAAAGCCTCCACACAATGAATCTCAAGGTTATTGGACCAAAGGGATCAAATTAACATACTTGGGCTTGTAAACATAGGTTTGGGCCATGAATGATCATTAATTCGAATCGAAACAAAATTTAGCGCTATGTTAAGCAATCGTAAGTGAATTTATATAGAAGTTGCACCTATTTTGAGGTCGGTAAATAGCAATCTATGCACCATTTGTTTTGAGACATGATATAGAGATCATGATCCAATAACACTTAGTGCAATAAGAAAGAGACAAGATGGAGAGGGGTGGGAAAGAATATACAAACCACATTTGAATTAAATTTAAATCAAACTATTATTAAAATCATTTATTTATTTTTATGGAGTTAGACTCAACACCATGGATCCAATGATGTTAATAAAGTTCATGAACAAAATTCAACCCAAGTTCAGCCAGAAAATAATCACAAAATAATATTGCATTTAATATATACATTAAAAAAATGTTTTAAAAATGTTTTAAAATGGAAATAAGAAAGAAAAATATCAACTATATTCAAATAATCAAGAAAAATCAAGTAAGACCATAGAAAAATCAGACAAATAGAAAACCAATTTTTAAAAGTCAGAAACTATTTTAAAACTAATTAAAATTGTTCAAACAAATAGAAAATAGATCAAAAATAGTAAACATCAATATAAAATTCCATAAAATTTTAAAAAAGTTAGAAATATGCAAAAATGAAATTTATGAAATTTTTTAGAATTAAGAAAGGTCAGAAAGTATTTTTAAAGTAATTAAAACAAAGAAAACAATGCAAAAAATATAAAAAATATCCATTCTAAAAATAAAAATATGAAAAAAATATTCATGAAATCATAAATAATTCAAAGTATTTTTGTGAATTTTTTCATAATTTTTGGATAAAAAATAAAAGAGTATGAATTTTTAAAAATTAAAATATAAAATCAGGAAATAAAATAAAACCAAAAAGATATGAGCCATCAAATCATAGTCAAAACACGTTAGTAAGCTAAACCAATAGACCAGACGCGTTGTGCTTGATATGGACCTTAGTAAGATGTGCAGGGAATTAGAAAAAGGCAACCAATAAAATTAAAACGTTTGGCGCGCTATCATTGGCTGAGACGAGATATGTCATCTTCTTCAACCTCCAACCACCTTGCAATGGAGATTTTGTGAGATCTTTCAAACAGTAAAATTAGGATCCCAGACCAATATCATTGGATTCGTCTCTTCAAGACGATCCCAACACCACCATCGCGCCAAATTTATATAAAGTATACAAAGAGATATGAATCAAAAACCCAGAAAATAGCAAGCACCTTCAATTTGAGATTTCTCTCTCAATTCTCAATGGATTTAAAAATTGTAAGAAGCACTAGAATCAAGAGAAGGAGTAGAACAGGTTAGTGCTTTATTTGGATCCAAATAGTGGAGAATTCTAACTTTTCGAAGTTCAAGAAAGAAGCTCTGAAACTGGACTTCCGTAGCTTGGATTATAGCTTGTTTTGCTTGGTTTAAGTGCTGGAGAGTTTGTATGATGCTTAAGGAAGATGAATGTGAAAAGAATTTTGGAAGAAAAGGCTGGAATCTCAGAAACTAATTTCAAAAATTTGAAGTTCGTGTGAGGTTTTGACAGAGTGTTTTTGGCTCTTAGAGCTTGAGGAAATGAATGAAGGATGACCCTCTATTTATAGGGAATCAAATGGAATGTTCAAGCGTGTGAAATAATGAAGTTTAGAGGGAAATCATGTGAACCTGATGCATGAGTAAAGTGTGATATTATTTCCATCAAAACTCATCCAATCCTTGTGTTATAAGGCTCTAATCCACTTTGGCAACTTGGTTAAACATGTTTAGATCACAAACGCGTGCTAATTTGGTGTTTAGAGGCCAAAACATGAATTTCAAATTCTGACTTATGGAGAAACTTCAGTTCCAAGTTACCAAGTTCAGTCCAATGGCATTCTCAGCTCAAGGGGTCTTAAGGCATGATTCTTGATGCTTTATAAAGATGAGGTTACAAGCATTGCAATGGAAAAAGAATGTAATCAAATGGATACTTGAGCTTAAAGTTGCATTGAGTCAAAGTTGGGGGAAAAATGTTGACTTTCCATACTTAGAAATATTTCAAATTTTTCTTCAAAAGTGACCTATGATGTTTTGCATCCAAAAATGTCCTTCCACTTGGAATTTGCTCTTGACCAAAAAAGATTGCATGAAATAGACCTCTTGAATGACATTTTGAAACTTGAACCATTCAAAATATCCAAAAATTGAGAGAGTTATGAATTGTTGAAGTTGGAAAAGAATCATGAAATGACCTATAATATTTTGTATCCTTAGGGCATCTTCCATCCATTTTATCACTTTTTACATAAAAGAAGGTATAAAGTTATGATCATTTGAAGTCACACATGGGGAAATGGGGGTTCATTTGGAGGACTTGTAATCTTTCTTCATCATCAAGTTTCTTCCACATGAAAACTCCTTGAAACTTTTGAAGTGATTTGTTGATAACCCTTTGAAGATAAGGATGTCTTTGGAATAACTCAAAAATACCAAAACATGAGCAAGATATGCTTCTTTGAAGTTCAAAACCCTATCTCCTAGATCAAGAAAATGCTTTGAGAAACTTTGACAATTTTGAACAAACTTCTTGTACCAACATAATTGATTTGTAAATAGAAGTTGTTGAGGATGAAAATGAGAACTCATAGCAACCAAAACCACTTCCATATCTTAAGAATTGAGAGAAATATGCACTTGTGACCAATGGGAACAAAGCCTTGTCCAAACATGACAACTTCTTCAGTCAACCCCTTGTACTTTTGAATAAATTTTGATAACCTTGAAATGTGGTGAACTAAAATAAACTTGCCATGCCATTTCTTCCAAAACAACTCCAATGGTGAGGTTTGAACTTCTCAAGCTTTATTGACTAGGGCATGGAAATAAACTCATGAACCCATGGAGCAACTTGCTAAATCTCATTGCCTTTACCTACATTAGTAACAAGCAAGACAAACCAACATTGAATTTTATTAATTAAAAGGAAAAATCAAGACAAAATATTCATGATCACAAAAGAAAATAAGTCAAGGTGCTTGGTGATTCCTCAAAGAGCAAAGCTAAAGGTAGGGAGGAGAACCAAGAACCCCAATGTGATATTGTTGTGATTGAATCAATATGGTATGGTGAAGGGATCTTAGGGGCAAAAATTAGGGTACAATAACATGCAATAAGAAATCATGTAGAAACACTTTTTCAATGTGTTGGGTCAATTTCAAAGTACTTTTTGATGATTCCTAAGATCTATAATGCATAGGAGTTCCACAAGACATAGAGATACCATCCATTTTATCATTGTGCCATCTTTCGCAGTTTTGACATCATGTAAAACACCTTGTATTGAAGTTATACTCACAAACCTTAGGGTTCTTCAACCCTAATTCCAGTTGCACCCAAGAATTCCTTATCCATCCATAAGTTATACCAAGGACCAAATTACATAAATACAAATCAAAATAAATCAGAGATTGAAAAGGTATTTTTTTATTGAATGAATTGGTATACAAAAGCGTCCAGATACACAACAATTACAAAACCTTAATTCTAAAAACTAACAATATCTAATCCCCAATTCACAATCAGAATTAATCAAATATTTGATTGATTTGTAACAATAAATCAACATAACTAATTTTCCTAATCAAAATAATCCAAAAAACCTATAAATACACTAAGCTAATACAAGGAGAGGGGACAGAGAATTGGAGATAAATATTTGAGTGAAGATGAAGAACTTGAAACCCTTGTCTTCTTGTTGCTTCCTTGCACCTACGAAAGAAACAGAGAAAGGGATTAAAGGAGTTTGGAAAGAAATCAGAAAGGAATTTATATGACCAGGGTCACTACAGGAAAAGTAAGTCAAGAAACTTAGCTTAGGTCATTGATTCAATGTTATTGATGTGTGTTTGTGTTTGATTGGGGGTGATTTGGTGAAAATTTTGGAAATTTGGGGGATTAGGGTTCTTGCTCGGGGTTAGGGTTCATAGGTTTAGGGTTAGGGTTCTTGGGGGTTAAGGTTTGTATTTTTAGGGTTCATCAGGGTTTGTTAGGGTTCATCACTTTCTAGGTTTCATGATGGTGTTCCAGGCGAACACTCATCTCTCACGGCGGCCTTGACGGTCGCCCATGGGGGGTTAAGGCTCAGGGTTCTTGTTTGTTCTTAGGGTTCATAGATTGGATAAATTTATGAGTTATGGCTTGAAGTTTTCGGTTGAGGTTCAACCGGGAAACTGGGTTGGATGGTGGTTTTTGGGAAAAGGAAGAACAACCATGGGCAGAAGAGATATTTGGTTGGTGGTGGGGTGGTGGTCGTTGGTGTAGGGTTGAGAGTGTTTACAGAGAGATAACAGAGGTAGAGAGAGAGAGATAGAGAGATAATAAGGAGAAGAAATGAGACATTTGAAGGAAATTTGATTAAATATTCCCTCTGTTTGTTCCCCAGATGTCACCATGTGGCCACCAGCAGGACATGGGATTAGGAGACCATTGATTGGTCTCCATGGACGTCTCGCTTTCAGACTCCCTAGTCAATGGTCTCCTAATCCCAATTATATGATCTATTATTATTTATTTATTGCCTAAATATTGCAATGGTGTCTCAAAAAAATATTTTTTTTTTTTAAAGTTAACCCAGAGTCAAAGTTTCTTATAAGGTTAAATAATTATTCATTTTTTTATTATTATGGCTTTAATTTATTATTATTATCATTTTGGTTATTTGTTGACCAAGTCAACCAAGGTAAGAAACCCTAACTTCTAACGCTGATGCGCCCAAATGAATCAAACGGCCCAAAATTATATTTCCAAACTAAATTCAGGTATCACAAATAGAATAATATTTCCATTTATTTTATTAAGAACAAATTTTATATACAAAAGGGTCCAGAAACATACATTGCTCAGATTTACAAGATTCACCCTAACTAAAATCTAATCAAATTTTCTAATTATTAAATCAAATCTTTGAGATTGATTCAATCTAACCTAAAACTGCTAATCACTACAACTAATTTCTTATCTAACAATTCCTAAAGGCTATAAATTAAACCCTAAACTACTGATTTTAGGACGAACACAACAACCCTTTGGAGATTCTGGATTGTCGCTGCTAAATCCCTACATCATTAACCAAAGCTCTTCTCAGTAAAAAACTTTGGTTTTACGACTGAAACCCCAAGTTCTTCAGAGCTAAACCCCTTGCGTTCCAAGTACCCACAAAGAAGAAAAAAGACGAGATTAGAAGAGGAGAATAGAGAACCAGAAGAGGAAATTACACAAAGATTCATGGCATGGTCGGTAACCCCTAATACTTAGCTTTTAGGGCTTGATTAATTGTTGTGATTGACGTTTGGACTCTGTTAATTGTCAAATTTTAGTTTAACTTATGTTTTTGAGTTCTATTTAGGGTTAGGGTAAAACACCTTAAGTTTTGTTGATTTGGGTTACGGTTAGGATACAAATATGTTAGGGTTGAAGAAGTAGGGTTAGGGTTCATGTGGAACCCTTAGGGTTTGGATAAAGATTGCTTAGGGTTCACATATGGGTTTTGGGTTTGGTAGAAGGTTGGATGAAGATCATGAAGATCCGGGTTGGGTTATGATGAATATATGAATGTTTTTGGGTTCGCAGGATAAAGTTTTGAATCTAGGCGGTGGTTTGTACGAACCCAGACGATGGTGGCTGATGAATGTGGTGGTGCCTTAAAGCAGCCTCTGAGGAAAGTGGTTTTTCAACCGGTGGCACCCAAGTAAGAGGAGATTTCCAATGACATAAATCTAGAGAGAAGCCATAACTTCTCTCTGTAACCTCCATACGTTTGTTTATTTATTTGTGAAGAGAGAGAAGGGAAGAGAAATAATGAGACAAATTCTCATATTTTCGTTTATATAGCCTCTCCCCCTCTCCTTGATGCGCGCCAAGTGGCTCCTTGAGAGCCCTTGGATGAGGTGACCATTGACTGGTTACCTGTTCCTTGCATACCATACTCCCTCAATCAAAATTGAATGACAACCCTCCATTTTTATTACCCACAAATCAATGCTCCAGGACTAAATCTTGAGGACCGTTGGATTAGATAAACACGCCAGATCTCGTTAGCACACCATACTCCCCGCGCCTCTCCAAATGAAGTCCAAACGAACATAGAGTCTGTTTAGGCTAAGGCCCTTTATATTGACACCCTCTATTTTACTTCCTTAGTTATAATCTGCACCTCCCTGCGCCTTTGGTTTACAAACAACAATTGGGCTTAAGTCTTCACTATCCAGCCCCCTGCTTTTACTATTGAATTGAATATACACCCCCCCTTTTAGTTTGATTAAATATTTTATTTATTTAAATTAATTAATTTAATTAATTTATTTTATTCATTTATATAGTTTATATACATTTATCATATCATTTTTTAAAAATATTTTTGCATTTATTGATTATTTTCTAAAAAAATACCAACTTCTTTCCCATAAATTCATCAAATTTCCTTTTTCATTCAAAATTCAATTTCTTTCAAATTCATCTTGCATTCCAAGATAGTTAACCAATCAAATTTAACACTTTTTCTACTGTGATACGGTGGCAGAACCGACTGTTTTGAAATGCTGGTTTGCGTTTTGTGTTTTTTGTTCGTAAAATGTCGCGGTAAGCAACAGTCGCCACCGAATTTTATTTCATCCAACCGGAAAGGAAAAAAGTACAAAAACAATCTTTTTTCGAGATATTCTGAGTACGGGGGGTAGATTATAGAAAGGGAAGGTGTTAGCACCCTTTCTATCCATGGTTTTCCATGGGCTCTTAGGTACTTTCTCATCCTTTTTTTAAAAATTGCTTGTGTATGTGCTTTGTTTTGAAAAAGTTTGACTTCGTGATAACCCTTGTATCAGTCCTCAAAGGTGTGACGAAGTTGCTTTGAAAATTGGTTTGAAAAATGTGTAAGTGTGAAGAAATTTGTTAGGAGCAAGTACCTACTAGCATCTACCTACTCGAAAAAAGATCGTTTTTATTCTCGTTTCCTTTAGACAACGCTATCCTACTATTGAGAAGTAGGTAGCACCGTCGTTGGAGTTGTAAGGGTCAATTCGTAAGGGACGTACGATCACTAAAGCAATATTAGGACGTCTTAGTAATAACCCTAAAGTCTTTAAGATCATATTCGAGGCAACATTTCTGAGGAAATATTTCTGAGGCAACATCTCTGAGGCAACATTTCCGAGGCAACAATCGAATGGGCCATTTGATCTTTTTAGACAGGAGGGAAACCACTAAGACAACCTATACTTAATGATCGTTTACCGAAGGCAACCGAAGTGAGAGTATACCCTAAGAGTGATATGTGCGAGTGATTTGTTTTCAGTTATTTATCTTTGCACATTAGGATTTTCTAACCGTATTAATTTGTCATGCATTCTTGTCATACAATCCTATTAGCATACATCTAAATAGTTAAATATTTGCAGAAAAATGCGAGAAAATAAATCTACGCTATTACAAGGCTTCGGGGGAGGGATTAATTACATAGCCAAAAAACCTCGCAAAAGACGATAAATAAAAGAAAGTCCTAGATTAAACTATTACATACCATGGACAGTTACATCAATATTGTAAGAATAATAAACGCCTGCGATGAATCGTTTACGAGACAAATAGGGTTTTGACCCTAACTTAAACCTAATTGTGATTAGATCAAAAAAAGGGTTTGTGTTTTGTTTTGTTAATTTAAGAAAAATAGAGAAATTGTTATATTAAATTAAAAAGAAAGAGCCTAATTCTAATTAATTTTAATTTTAAGAAAAAAAATTGAATTAATTTATTCTAAAACCTATTTTTGGATTTTTATTTTATTTGCAAAAGGGAAACATTTAAATCAAAGAATTAAGCCTAATTTTCTAGATGATTTTAATTGTGAGAAACAAATTAAAATTTCCCTAAATTGAATTTAATTAATTAAATTAAATTTGATATATAAAAAAAACTAAATCTAATTTTTTTGATTATTGATTTCATGATTTTATGAAAAAAAATGATTAATTTTGTGAAAAGTAATTAAGCAAATTAATTTAAATAAAAGAAATAAATAGAAAAAAGAAAAAAGAATGGGCCTGATTGTTTAGCAAAGGGGGTGAGAATCTGATTTTCTTGGCCCAACAAACTCCTGCCTCGTGACTTTGTCCAATCCTGTGTGCATGCTTGACTCAGGCGCATGGTGGTTTCTTCGCCACGTGACGTTGGATCCACATGGCTGATGGATCTGATGGTGGAGCATAAAGGAATTTGGTGGACATGCGCTACTGTAATGTATGAGATCTGCTTGGAATAATCAAGAAAATAACAAAATGCACACACCTGGGATCGAACCCAGGACGTATGCATCAAAGGCCTTCGCCCCAGCCAACTGAACCATGATGTTAACTTGTAGGTTAAATAAACACAAAATTTAATATGCAAAAACAAATTAATGGGGCCAACCAACGCGCAAAATTCAAACTGGCAAGTCAGGGAGCGCCACGTATTATCGTCTTCCTCCCCACCGTAGCTTTAGATTTTGCAACTTTTACCTACAGACATCAAGCGTAGGTATAGCCCTTGTCCATTCCAAAATCTTGTACGCGCATGATAAATGAAAAATAATGGTACCAATCAACTCGTTTCAACCTCACGAGCATCATGGTACCATTATCAATGCCCAATTTTTCTTGTATAAGAAATCCCTAAAAATAAAGAACAAACCCTAGCCATGGCAGTTTTACATACAGTTAATAAAAATGCAATTAAATATAGTGATTAGCTTGCAAACTCAATAAGGAACAAGAATATGTAATCAAAACGTGCAAATGATGTATGAATCAATAAAAACAAAAACGAATTTCTAAGCTAACCGTGTGGCTGCTACAACGCGTTTCAGGGTGTGGGGAGGCTTGCTAATGATTGAAACACGATCCTGAGACGTCCAGCAATTGATTGGTATGGTTATGATGGCTTGAGATGACCTGCAACTTGGAATTTGATCTGCACTTTTTCTTTGAAATTTTGCAATTGGTTCTGCCTCTTTCACGATTTCTCCACCTCTCCTTTTGGTCTGCCTTTGTTCACAATCTATAATAGAGTGTATTAAGGTTAATATTTGCATCAAATCTTTTCCATTTATGAAGATTGATCATTGATTTATTCCTTGCACCAAATCTTTCCAAAACAAGCATTTTCAATCTTTTTTTGTCCATATGAAGCCTTGTATGATTTGATCTTGTCTCCAGCTGTATGATGACTCAAATCATGCACAAAATCTCAAGGTTTAATTGGTTTTTGATATTTCCATTATTTTATATTGATTTGATTTGATTTAAATGAAATAAAATCAAAATAAATAACATAAATAAAAGAATGACAAGTGGAAGGGCTCATGCTTCGTGGGTCACATTACAAACTCAGTGCAAGCATAAAAAGTTGGGCCCATTTAGCAAAAAAGTCAATTTTGGACATATTTGACTTTTGGCAATTTTGTAAAAAGGGTCAACTTGGCCAATGCATAACTCTCTCAATTTTGACCCTAGAGAGGTGTTCTTGGACTTTTTAGAAATATTAGGATGTCCTCTAAGCAACCCTTTTTGTCTCGTCTCAATTGAGTCTTCCATGTTCATGTATGAAGCTTTGACCCAAAAGGTGTTTTTGTTGACTTTTCAAAATGACCTATAATTTCCAAATTCATATCTTCTTGTGAGTGCATATTTTAAACTTGGGAGATGAAGATGAATTGTAGGGAATTACATCCTCTTCAAAATTAGCTTTGTATGGGTCATTTTTGATAAAGTATGATAAATTTATGCTTGGTCAAAGTTGAGTTGACTTTTCCTACAAAACCCTAATTTAGCAACTTTTGGGTTTTGATGAATTGTGAGAAATCCTTGAGGAATCATGATCAACCCTTATTCAAATGATGAATAATACTTCAAAATGAGAATGTTGACCAAAAATCTTGAAGTTTGACTGTAAGTGGGCCACAATTGACTTTTGACCTAGTACAATCGATTTTTAGGCATTTGAGCAGTTGACTGAGCAAACTCCCTCTGCAAGGCTTGAAACTTGGCATGGATGATCTTGAGAACATATTAGAACAATAGTGAGCATTTGGGATCCTTTGGATTCAAGCATCTTGATGCAAAATGAAACCCTAATTTGAGATAGATTGTCTTATGAGAGAGTTTGTCTGGTCAACTCTTTGACTTTATTGAGCAATTTGAGGACCTCACTTGACATGCATTGAGAAACATGGGAGGGAAAATTTTGGGGTACAACAGCTGCCCCTGTTCAATCTTCTTAAACCTGAGGATGTAGATTGGCTTGTCTGCCTTTCGTGATTTGAAGGTGAAAGGTGATTGAACACTAGAGTGCCCATAAATTTGCACTCGCATGAAGTGGCACTTTGATTTGTGATATCGGGAATGGGCTTATAGATGCCATTGGGAAGTTGTTAGAGAATTGTCAGAGATGGGATTAAAGATGCCATCCGAAGAGGTGTCGATCTCATAAGAGATTCCTTTGTGAGAACCCGTATACCTGTTGTTGAGGAGGACTACGCCGGGGAATACTGGTCTCTGTCTTGGGAGAAATAGAGTTTTAGGAGCTTCAGTTGTCCGTTACTCTACTGGGGAATAACTCCGGTTTGGGAAGCAGAAGTGAACTGCGTATCTGGTCGAGGTATATGCTGCACCGCGACTTTCTGGGGAAATGTGAAATTGATTGGGTTTTGTCGGGTCCCGGTCTTACAGTGTGGTGGACTGCTGTCTGGGGATAATAGAGGAAGAAAACCCGGATAGTAAGGTTATGAGAAGGAACCTGGATAGTAAGGTTACTTCGATATGAAAGCCTGAGTAGTAGGGCTATGAGAAGGAACCTGGATGGTAGGGTTACTTCGATATGAAAGCCTGGATGGTAGGGCTATGAGAAGGAACCTGGATAGTAGGGTTACTTCGATATGAAAGCCTGGATAGTAGGGCTATAAGAAGGAACCTGGATAGTAGGACTGTGAGAAGGAACCTGGAAGTAGGGATACTTCGATATGAACGCCTGGATAGTAGGGCTGCAAGAAGGAACCTGGATAGTAGGGTTACTTTGGGATGAAAGCCTGGATGGTAGGGCTATGAGAAAGAACCTGAATAGTAGGGTTACTTCGATATGAAAGCCTGGATAGTAGGGCTGTAAGAAGGAACCTGGATAGTAGGGTTACTTCGATATGAAAGCCTGGATAGTAGGGCTGTGAGAAGGAACCTGGATAGTAGGGTTACTTCGATATGAAAGCCTGGATAGTAGGGCTGCAAGAAGGAACCTAGATAGTAGGGTTACTTCGAGATGAAAGTCTGGATAGTAGGGCTGCGAGAAGGAACCTGGATAGTAGGGTTACTTTGAGATGAAAGCCTGGATAATAGGGATGTGAGAAGGAACCTGGATAGTAGGGTTACTTTTGGATGAAAGCCTGTATGGTAGGGCTATGAGAAGGAACCTGGGTAGTAGGGTTACTTTGATATAAAAGCCTGGATAGTAGGGCTGCTTTTGTTGTGGCGATGATTACTCTGTTTAGCTTCGAGTGTTGATCATGGGCTTACTGGAAATAGTTGATAATAAAATCCTTCCTGAAAGAAATACAAGGTTATCCATATGTGATGCATGAGATGCATTGTGTGTTGACGTTCTCAAAATAAATGAGACCATGTTATATGTGGTGTATGCCTATGTCATGATGTATGAACATGAAATGCTGACGTGATAATCAGAATCGGGAAAATAAATCCCTGATTTCCATGAAAACCATAGTTCCTCCACCTCTGTTGGGGATGGTGAACAAAGAAGACTGTGTTGGGGATTTTCCCCTTGGCTAGTAAATATTCTGCCAGACGAGACTCTGTCTGAGGATAACTCTGCGGGGAATAACTTTGTGGAGAGGAGATACTCTATTAATAGATATGCTGTCTTGGAGAAATAAACTCCATCGGGGATGAACTTCCGTTGTTAGTGATAATGAATTTTGTTGGAGATTGAATTTCTGCTTGTGAGAGAAATAAACTCTGCTTGGGGAATAATTTACTGACTCACTCTGGATTGTGAACCTCAACTGGGGAGAGCTATGTCCTGTTTAGGAAAGCTAACATCACTGTCTTTGGATACTTTTTACTCTGTGAGGAGTGTATGTACCACTACTCATCATTCTCAAGCTGGCTCCATCCCGGTACCTGATGGGCAGAGTAACTGTAAGGTCTGAGCACTTCTTATTTTCCCTGTTCCTGGAATTACGAGTAATCGTCTTTCGGTTCTTATGTAAATATTTATGAACAACAATTATTTTCAAATGTATATATAAAAAATGAATCATTGGACGTTCTTGCAAAACAAAACGGAAAAAGAAATACAAATTGAAATTTCTTGAAAAGATGAATTGTATTGATTTTTTGAAGTTGGCCCTTGATAGGCGTTTTGTACAAAGAGGCTGACGTCCTAGTAAGAGAATGCCGCTGAAAGACAAAAATTATACAATTTGTATAAAAGAAATAAAAACAGCTTATGTGAAACAATCCCATTGGGTTCCAACTCTGCTATTGCATTTATATCTTCGAGCATCTCATCACTTTGCTACTTGGTCGAAGATGGATCAGATTGATTGGCGCCGTCTGAGCTTGATGGTTGATACCGAAGTTTGGTCGCAAGATGTTCCTAATGAGACATAGTGTTACGCTTCGATCCCTAATTTTTGCCTGGACCGCCCTTTCTGGTTTTCAGTCCACCGGGACACCCTTTTTTGCCGAAGTCGCCTTTTCAGGTTTTCGACTTGCCGGGTGTACAGTTTTTTCCATTTTCATCCCTTATTTTGCCCGAACCCTTTTGGTTCGCCGGGAAGCCCTTATTTTTGCCTAGGCCAGTCAACCTAGCGGGTCTTTGATTAGGCGTAGTATTTTTTCACTATGTCTGCATTGACGGGGTGAGGAAGGTCGTCACCATCCATGCTGGTTAGAATCATAGCTCCTCCTGAGAAAATGTTCTTAACCACAAATGGCCCTTCGTATGTAGGGGTCCATTTACCCCTGGGATCACCTTGCGGTAGTATAATGCGTTTGATCACCAGATCCTCGACTTGATATCCTTGACGTTTGACTTTCTTATTAAAGGCCTTGATCATTCGCTTTTGACACGTATGACCATGACATATAGCAGTAACTCTTTTTTCGTTGATTAGATTTATCTGATCAAGTCGGGTATGGATCTAGTCATCCTCGTTCAAACCCGCATCCTTCATGATCCTAAGAGAGGGTATCTGGACTTCAATGGGTAAGACTGCCTCCATGCCATACACCAAGGAGTAGAGTGTTGCCCCTGTCGATGTCCTTGCCGAGGTACGATACCCATGAAGAGAAAATGGTAACATCTCAGGCCAGTCTTTGTAGGTCACCGTCATCTTCTGCACAATCTTCTTGATATTCTTGTTAGCCGCTTCAACAACCCCATTTATCTCCGGCCGGTAGGAAGAAGAGTTATGATGTTGTATCTTGAACTGTTTGCAGAGTTCGGTGATCATTGTATTGTTGAGATTTGTACCATTGTCTGTAATGATCCTCTCTGGTACACCATATCGATAGATCAGATTGTGTCGGATAAACCGCACCACGACATTTTTGGTTACTGTAGAAAACAAAGTTGCCTCAACCCACTTTGTAAAATAATCAATTGCTACCAGAATGAAATGATGCCCGTTAGACGCAGTAGGTCGGATCTCGTCGATCATGTCAATGCCCCACATTGCAAAAGGCCAAGGAGTTGTCAAAACATTCAGAGGGACTGGAGGTACATGCACCTTATCAGCATAGACTTGGCACTTATGACAGGTCCGAGAGTGCTGATAACAATCGGCTTCCATAGTAGACCAGTAATATCCAGCCCGTAGGATTTTCTTCGCCATGGTATGCCCACTAGAATGAGTTCCGAAGGTGCCTTCATGTAGGTCTGCCATGATCCTTTCTGCCTCGCTTTTGTCCATACATCGCAGTAAGTTTGAATCATGGTTACGCATATAAATGATACCATTACTGATGAAGAACTTCGCAGCGAATCTTCTCATAAACTTCTTACATTAACAGATGCCCCTTCGGGGTATTCTTGAGCCTCAAGATACCTCTTTACCTTATGAAACCAGGGTTTATCTTCTACCTCTTCAGTCTCAATATCACAGCAATCTGCAGGTTTGTCCAACCTCTCAATGGTAATCTAGGGAGCTTCATTGTACCACCTAACTTTGAACATAGAAGACATGGTAGCTAGCGCGTCCGCTAACTGGTTCTCCTCTCTCGGGAAGTGTTCAAAGGTTATCTCCTCAAAATGTGGAAGCAATGTCAGTACATATTATTTGTAAGGAATAAGATTTGGGTGCTTCGTATCCCACTCGCCTTTGATCTGACTGATCACTAGAGAAGAATCTCTGAATACACTCAAGAACTTAATCCTCAGGTCGATAGCAGCTCGAAGACCCATGATACATGCTTCATACTCCGCCATATTGTTGGTGCAGTTAAAACATAATCAGGCGGTGAACAGAGTATGACAGCCCTCAGGAGATATAATTACAGCGCCAATGCTATTACCCAATGCGTTCGAGGCTCCATCAAAATACATAGACCATCAGGATACCTCCTCGGGTGCTTCATCCGGTCCAGGTTCTTCGCATTCGGTTACCAACATGATATTCTCATCCGGGAACTCGAAATTCATAGACTGGTAGTCATCCACGTCCTGATGCGCCAAATGATCCGCCAAAACACTCCCCTTTATTTCTTTTTGGGTTGTGTATTGGTTGTTATACTCGGTTAGGATCATCTGCCATCTTGCTATCCTTCTGGAGAGAACGGGCTTCTCGAAAATATACTTGATTAGATCCATCTTTGATATCAACAGAGTCATGTGAGTCAACATATATTGTCTCAGCCGGCGAGCAGCCCATGCCAAAGTGCAGCAATTTTTCTCGAGAAATGAGTATCGGGTCTCACATTCGGTAAACTTTTTGCTAAGGTAGTAAATATCATGCTCTTTTCGACCAGACTCGTCATGCTGCCCCAGCACACACCCCATTGAATTGTCTAGTACTGTCAAGTATAAAATCAAAGGTCTTCCTTCAACTGGAGGCATCAAAATTGGAGGTTCTTGAAGGTATTCCTTGATTCTTTCGAAAGAGGTCTGGCATTCATCATTCCACTTTACCACTTGATCTTTCTTCAGAAGCTTGAAGATTGGCTCACAAGTAGCAGTCAGATGTGAAATGAACCTGGCGATGTAATTCAGATGTCCCAAAAAGCCTCTAACATCCTTTTCTGTGCGGGGAGCTGGAATCTCCTGTATGGCTTTTAACTTTGCAGGGTCCACCTGAATACCTTTATGACTGATGACGAAACCCATCAGCTTACCAGACCTTACCCCGAAGGTGCACTTGTTCGGATTCAACCTTAGCTTGTATGTCTTCAACCGGTCAAACAGTTTCTGGAGATGATCAAGGTGCTCTTCCTCAGTCTGGGACCTTGCTATCATGTCATCAACATAAGCCTCGATCTCATGGTGAATCATGTCGTGGAACAAAGCGACCATGGCGCACTGATAAGTTGCCTCAGCATTATTCAACCCGAAAGGCATTACCTTATAACATAAGGTGCCCCACTGTGTATCGAAGGTTGTCTTCTCCATGTCCTCAGGAGCCATCTTGATCTGGTTATAGCCAGATAAACCATCCATGAAGGAGAAGATCTTATGCTGCGCGGTGTTGTCGACCAGAACATCGATGTGAGGAAGTGGGAAGTCATCCTTGGGACTTGCCCTGTTCATATCTCTATAGTCCACACACATCCGTACCTTACCGTCCTTCTTAGGTACCGACACGACATTGGCAACCCACTGTGGATAAGAAGTGACAGCTAAGAACCCTGCGTCGAACTGTTTCATGACCTCCGCCTTGATTTTCTCTGAAATCTCATGGCGCATATGGCAGACCTTCTGTTTTACCGGAGGGCAGTCTTCTTTGGTTGGCAAGCGATGAACCACAATATCAGTGTCCAAACCAGGCATAACTTCATAAGACCAGGCGAAGATCTCAACATAGTCGCGTAGCATTTGTGTCAACCGTTGCTTGACACTAGGCTCTTCATGAGGCTGTATGGCCCTTCATGAGGTGCTTCTAGTGAAGATTTCAAAACTATCATTGTTGATTAATTCAGAGGCATATTAAGATTATCTGATGAAGATTCTTAGTTATACACATGCTACAAAGGAGATTGCAATAAATCAATTTGATGGAGTCATAACAAATATCACATCAGGATAACGCCTATGCTTTAATAACATTGAGTTACCTCCACAAGGCAAAGCTCACAACAAGGCATTGCATATTTCAATTTAGATAGGAATAAACAATCTATCTAGAGTACTCACGAATACTGGTTTCTCTCTTAATATCTTACCAAAGGCCAGCCTGATGAAGTTGACAATAGACGATATCGTTATAAGACCAAGCTCTATGGTGGTTAAAGCTTTTGATGGTTCACAAAGCTCGGTGTTTGGAAAAGTAAATCTCCATGTAAATATTGGCCCGTATATGTTCTATATTACCTTTCAGGTGACGGATATAGAACCAACATATACTTGCTTGCTCGGGCAACCATGGATTCACGCTGGAGGGGCTGTCACCTCAACCCTGCATCAAAAATTGAAATTCCTCGTCAAAGGAAAACTGGTGATAATCGAAGGAGAAGAAGACATCTTTGATAGTCATTTAGAGTCCTATAGATATATCAGTGTAGGAGAAGATTATGTGGAGACGCCATTCAAAGTCTTGGAAGTGGCTACAATGGTTATCCTACCGGTGGAGAAAATCAAGAAACCGGGAACTACCATGACTTTGTGGAGAGATTTACAAACATCTGTGGAGGATTGTACCTCAAAAGGTCGGGGAAAGCTTCTGGAGATACCTTAGAAGAAAGATCGTTTTGGTTTGGGCTACAAACCGTCCATGGCTATCCAGAAAGGAAAAGGGAAATTTCCTCCCATCCAGGAAACCTTCGTCACCAAAGGAGTAGAACATGGTGGAAAAGTGTCAATGTTATCCAGCAAAGACACCAACAAAGGATCATCTGACCTAGGGATGTCAGTTTGGACCTGTTAATGGGGATCCCCGCGGGGAACGCCCCGTTCGGGGCCCCAAAGATGGGGAATTTTCCCCCGTGGGGGCGGGGATGGGGAGAAAAATTCCCCCGAGAGCATTTCGGGGACGGGGACGGGGAATACACCCCCCGCCCCGCGGGGACCCCACCCCGCCTATTATTTTAATATAGTTAATTTAATATATATATTTTAGATTAGGTTTTTTAGTCATTTCCTTTATGTTTATTTATAAAAATAAATAAATAAATATTCATGTATTTATTAAGAGAGAGAAATGTAAATATTAGAATTTTTTAATAACATAATAAATATGTGAATTCTTTGTGCTTTTTATTTTTATAGAAAATATAAACATTTAAAAAAAATAAAATATTAATGAATAAATGTAGGATCTATGGGGATCCCCGCGGGGAACGGGGATCCGCGGGGAACGGGGATGGGGATAGAAATTCCCCCGTGACGGAGATCGGGGACGGGGACGGGGAATGAATTTGATGGCGGGGAAAAAGATGGGGAAGTGTCCCCCCGGCCCCGCCCCGCCCCATTGACATCCCTAATCTGACCTCATTCGAGAGTGCTCCAGATGAAGAACTCAAGAATTGGACAACTATGGAGATTCAAAATATCTTTTTCTTTCCAAAGTAATTTTTGTTTGTTTTTAAAAGAACCTATATCCCGCCCGAGGCATAGGGGTAGCTTGTAAGGACTCCCATTTGTTTTCAAACAGTATTTTCAATTAATAAGAGTTTTGCATTCAAATAAGATCCATGTATTTCTCTTACATCTCTCTTTTATTTTCAAATGGAAATACTTTTTCTTCATATACATTCTCCAATTCATATTCTAAAAGGTACCAAAACATGATAAAATATGCAGATCCACATCTAAACTCACTGATAACGATACTGCTACTATCCGATATGATTTTGATGCACCAATTGACCAAGCTAAAGAGGAAGATATAGAAGAACTTGAACTCTCCGAAGAATTTGCGAGGGTATTAGAACAAAAAGCATATAATATACAACTGTGCATCACGATCAAACATTTTGAAGAACCCGAACATTGTCTTTCCATTGAAGAAGGACCATGTAACAAACCTTGGTTCTATGACATCAAGAGGTATTTGGAGAAACAGGAATATCCAGAAAATGCCTCAGTAATTGACAAGCGAACTCTACGAAAGCTAGCTGCAAAGTTATTTTTAAATGGTGATGTTTCGTACAAAAGAAACTACAATATGATGTTACTCAGGTGCGTGGAGAAACATTAAGAAGATACACTTATGAAAGAGATCCATGAAGGAACCTTCGGGACTCATACAAATGGAAATGCAATGGTGTTGTACCCCAAAATTTGCCCTCTCATATTTCTCATTACATTTCAAGTGAGATCTTCAAATTGCTCAAGGAAGCCCAAGGGTTGACCAGACAAGCTCTCTCCTAAGGAAGTCTACCTCAAATTAGGGTTTCATGTTACATCAAGATACTTGAGTCCAAGGGATCCCAAATGCTCACCATTGTCCTAGTATGTTCTCAAGATCATCCATGTAAAGTTTCAAGCCTTGCAGAGGAAGTTTGCTCAATCAATTGCTCAAAGGCCTGAAAATCGACTGTGCTAGGGCAAAAGTCAACTGTGGCCTACATACAGTCAAACTTCAATATTTTTGGTTAACATCCTCATTTTGAAGTATTATTCATCATTTGATCAAGGGTTGATCATGATTCCTCAAGGATTGCTCATAATTCATCAAGAACGAAAAGTTGCTAAATTAGGGTTTTGTAGGAAAAGTCAACTCAACTTTGACCAAGCATAATTTTCTCATAATTTATGAGAAATGACCCATCCAAAGCTCATTGTGAATAGGATGAAATTCTATACAATCCATCTTCATCTCCCAAGTTCAAAATAAGCACTCACAAGAAGTTATGAATTTGGACATTATAGGTCATTTTGAAAAGTCAACAAAAACACCTTTTTTGTCAAAGCTTCATACATGAACATGGAATACCAAATTGAGATGAGACCAAAAGGGTTACTTAGATGACATCTCAAGATTTCTAAAAAGTCAAAGAACATCTTCAAAGAGTCAAAATTGAGGAAGTTAGGCATTGGTGAAGTTGACCTTTTTTGCAAAATTGTCAAAAGTCAACTATGCCTCAAATTGCAATTTTTGCCAAATGGGCCCAATCTTTTGCACATGTTTTGAGTTGGTAGCATGGTCCATGAGCCCTAGCCCTTGCCACTTGTCATTATCTTGTTTTTATTATTTATTTTGATTTTTATTTGAATTAAATCAATTTAAATCAAAACAAATCATGAAAAAATCTAAAACATTGAAATCTCAAGATTTTGTACATGTTTCAGGTCCTATATCCAGTTGGCAAGTGATTGAATTCGTGCAAGGCCTTTGAGTGCACCAAAAGATTGAATTTGGCTTATTTTTGGAAGGGTTTTTAAGTGAATCAAATCAAAATCAAAATCAATAATGGAGGAAGATTGAGATCATGTTTTGAACCCTAATTCAATCCTTGATATATTGAACATTTGCAGACCTAAAACAAGGCTGGAGGGAGGAGCTAGAACAAGAACCAAAATTTAAAAAAATCACAAAAAGTGTAGACACGATTTCATATTTCTAGGCATTCTCAAGACTCTCTAGCAATCCCAATCGCTTCCTGGGATCACAAGGAACCTATACCAATCAAGAACAAACAATTTCAGGCGCTAGAAACCACTATAAGGCAGTCACGACATTGAACTTTTTTTTGAATTCGATTTGCATAATTCTGGCACTTATAGCATGAGATAATCACATATTTTTGTTCCTTAACATATTTGCAAGCTTTATGTAACATTTAATTGCGTTTTCATGAACTGTATTAGAGTTCATCATTGTTAGGGTTTGTTGCTTCGATTTGGGATCTTTCTGCACGGGTAAAATTGGGCCATGAAAGGGGCACCATCGTGCCCAGTAGGTCCATACAAATCTATACATGGCCTTAGTTTTTATTTATCATGCTGGTATTGGATTTTGAGAATTGTAGGACATGTAGCTATGGACAAATGGCCGTAGGTAAAAGTCTGTAACTTTTACCAACTGAGAAAGGAGGAAGATGACATACGTGGCTTCATCCCATTCATGCATTTGAATTCATGCGCGTGTTTTACAGCTAGTGTTATTTTATTATTTTTATTATTTTTGTTTCATTTGATAATCAATTGAACCAATTGGCCCAGTGGTGGCCAGGTAAGCGCTAAGGCATTGGAGAGCTTGAGGTCAGGGGTTCGACCCCTGCCTCCAACATTTTCCTTTTTCTTGATTTCTCTCTACAGATTCCATGTTCCACAAGGCGTAGAGACCAACATGTGGCTTCATCATCCAATCTGCCAAATGTCCAAGAGGCCAGATCTGATGGCCATGATGTGGTGTCCATGGTACACCCCAGTCAATGCAGCGCATGAGGGCATGGAAGTCAATGTGGCTCACCTTCTTTTGGGCCCATAATCTGATTCTCACCCCCCCCCCCCCCCAAATTGTTGGTTGCAGGCCCAAGTTTCTTTTCTTTTCTTTTTATATTTCCATTATTTAATTAATTTATTTGTTTTAACTAACATAATTAATAATTCTTTTTATCAAAAAAATCATAAAAATATTTTCATCCAATTAGATTTAGGATATTTATTTTTTATACAAATATTAATTTAATTAGGTTATTTAATTTTAGGTAACTTTAATTTCTTTTTGTAAATAAATTTAAAAATAATTAGAACAATTAGGGTTTTGTTTATAATTTAATTCTATTTCCTTTTTTCTTAAAAAATAACCAAAACATAAAAATAGGTCATGAAAATTATTTTCTTTAATTTTAATTAATTTTTGTATTTAATAAACAATCTCATGCTTTTCCTTAAATAAATAAAAATAACAAAAAAACATTTGTTTTCTTTCGATTAGGTTAGACAGGGTCAAAACCCTAATTTCTTATCGTTCTTAACTTCCTCGCGCGCGCTTTATTATTTTATTTTTACCATATTGATGTAATTGATCATTAGTTGTAATAGATTAATTAGGACCTTTACTTTCATTTATTGATTTATTTTTAAGGGGTTTGTTTTTGGCTATATAAATACCCGAAACCTTGTAATAGAGTAGCTTTACTTTCCGCACTTTAAATTCCGCAAAATATTAACTGTTAGATGTATGGTAATAGGGATACATGACAAGAATGTATGATTAACTTTAAAACAGTTAGCAAACCCTAAATGTGCAAAGATAATAAACTTGAAATTAAATCACTCGCACATGCGCACTCCTAGGGTACACTCCCACTTCGGTTTCCTTCGGTAAACGGTCATTGAGTATAGGATATTTTAGTGGTCTCCCTTTTGTCTCAAAGTTCAAAGTTGCCTCAGAAAGGTTGCCTCAGATATTATTGCCTCGAATAATTGATCTAAGACATTTGGGTTACTACTAACACGTCCTAACATTGCTTTAGTGACCGTACGTCCCTTTCGAATTGACCATTACAACTCCAACGATGGTGCTACCTACTCACTAATAGTAGGATAGTGTTGTCTAAAGGAAACGAACATAGAACAATTATTTTTTTTCGAGTAGGTAGATTAGCTCTTAAGTACTTGCTCAAACAAAACAAACTTTTAACACTTACACTCCTTTCAAAACAAAGTTTTCAAAAACACTTCGTAACACTCTTGAAGACAGAAGAAAAGGTTAAATCAAAGTCAAAACAAAAACTTTTCAAATCACACAAACACACAGAAGCAATTTTGAAAATGATGAGCAAGTACCTAAGAGCCCGTGGAAAACCACGGATAGAAAGGGTGCTAATACCTTCCATTTCTATAATCTACCCCCCGTACTCAGAAAATCTCGAAAAAGGAATTTTTCTGTGCTTTTTTCCTTTCCTTGTTGGATAAAATAAAATTTGGTGGCGAATCTTGCTTACCGCGACATTTTGCAAACACAAACGCAAAACGCAAACCAGCATTCCTAAAACAGTTCCGGTTCTAGCCACCGTATCACAGAACTGGCGACTCTGCTGGGGACATATAAGTGGGGTATACCTTAGGGTTAGTTCATCATATTATTTTCTATTGTTTGATTTGATTGCTTTATCTTTGTGGGCTTTGTATTGGAGTTACTATAGATCCTAACCCGGATCTGGGGAACACCTGTTAGGTAAGTAGCAATAAACTGTGAGGGAACTGTACGACGTAGACCGATACGGTTGAAGCAGTAGCTAAGTTGATGTGGCACATTAGTTGGTACTGGTATCCTTTATGGAGGAACAAGGAGAATACGGGGCTTCTATATGGGTCGTTAAGCATCAACTGACCTTAGAACCCATAATTAACCAACTTGGCCATAGGAAGTAGTGAGATAGCCGGCCTCGGTATAAAGCTGAGAACTGGTTGATACTCGATACTGCACTCATTGAGACCATACTCTCGAGATAGTTCCGGCCATAAGAAAAGATTGCGTGAGCTGAAACCATGACCGATGGAGGATGGTCAGTGATATTAAGAACCTCTAGAACCCGGTTACTATTATTAGGACAGGTTGAACCAACTGAACTTTAAAAGGATAGTACCTATATTACATGAAAGCCTAAACTCAAGGGCTATTGTGTGACTTGTTTGCCTTTACCATGTTTGATACCTGCTATACCTGTTGTGTGTTTTATCATGACACAGCATGCATATTTCATTAGACTAACCATTTCAAAGACCGAGGGAATTCATCTTTGTTCTGTTTTGCAGATTATGGCTTCTATGCTCAGAAATACCATTCGAGTTAACTTCGTGCAGATACCTGCTCAGCTCAGAGAGTTAGTCTCAAAAGTTCCTGATACTTCTTCCTTTGTTAGAAGACATGATCATCTCCTTACCCTGGTCATTTCAAAGTTGGACGAGCAAATGATGAGCGTCCTTTTCAAGTTCTTTGATCCGTTGCATCATTGTTTTACCTTCCTGGATTATCAGCTAGTCCCTACTTTGGAGGAGTTTTCTGATTTACTGGGTATATCCATTCTCGAGCAGACACCCTTCACAGGTTTGGAGGAGGTTCCAAAGCCAGAGGATATTGCTTCAGCCCTACATCTAAAAAGGGTTGATGTAGTGTCCAACTGGGAGACACGGAGTAGGGTTAAAGGTTTCTTGGTTAAGTTTCTAATGGATCAAGCTCAATTGTTCTGGGATAACTTGGACTTTCAAGCATTTGAAGACATCTTGGCTCTCCTTATCTACGGATTGGTTCTTTTCCCAAATCCAGATTCCTTCATAGATGTGCACGCAGTTAAGATCTTCATGTCTCGTAACCCAGTGTCTACTCTTCTGGGTGATATCCTACATGCTCTCTATACCCGTACTGCAAGAAGAAGGGGGACCCTCATGTGTTGTACGCTGCTGCAGGCGAGGTGGTTTATTTCGCACCTCCCTAAGTCTGTATTGAAGAATGAGGAAGGTGTAGTTTGGGCTTACATAATCATGTCCCTTGCTCATACGGACATCCTTTGGAGTTCTAAGGATATGGAAAGAGTAGCTGTCATTGATCGATGTGGGGAATACCCTAATGTTCCGTTGCTTGGAATTAGAGGGGGAATAACTTACAATCCTTGCTTGGCTTTACGACAGTTTGGTTGCGCTCGGAGAGACGGTCCTCATGAGCTGCTTCTTACAGACATTGTCTTCGACTACAAGGGGGACGTTAATGAGCATCGCCGAAGGTTTATACGAGCCTGGGGCAGGGTGAACAGGTCTGACCCACATGACCTAGGACTGAAGACTTCTCTCCCAATGCAACCTTATTTCCAATGGGTTTGAGCCCGTGCTCAAAAGCTGGGGATTCCATATGAAGTTGTTTTGCCGGTGATTATAGAGCATACTAATGAAGAATGGGTTCCTTATAAAGTCCTTCATCCCTACATTCCTACTGATCTTGGGGCATTGAAGAGATCTTGGATCCAGTTGAAGGAAGAAAGGGATACCTACAGGGAGAGGTATCATGAGCAGGAACGAAAGATCTTGAAGCTCACGAGGCAGCTTGAAAATGAAAGGACAATCAACGATTATGTCAGCACGAAGGGAAAACGACCATGGGATTTATGATGTCTTTTATTGTTTCTAGTTTAGATTTTCTTTTCAGTTATTTCCTTTGTAAACGCCTTGAAGGCATTGTTAAACATTGTTACAACTTTAATCTAATAAAGTGTGTTTTATTTGGGTTTACAAATTTGAATCTCCCAAAGTCTTTTAAGTCATTTCATACGCATTCCATTACCATGCACCTCATTACAGGTACCATTACAAGTTTCTTATCTTCTTTGCTGTTTATTTCAGCATAGAATATCTTCTGAAACACCTACTGATCAAGCTATTAAGGCTATTCAAGCTCAGAATGCCCAGTTCAAGGAGATGTTCTTGAACTTGGCCAAAGGACAATATGATTTGAATACTCTCATCTTGAAGGACAAGAAGAAGAAGAAGAAGAAGGTGGTTCTGCTGAATATGGGTCACAGATTTGGGAATAGGTTGCGAGAGGAAGCTGATCTGTCTCATTCATCTGGAGGAGGAGAGAATCAAGAGGAAAGGAAGGGTCCTAGTCCTGTGGTCTCTGATAATGACACTGATTTTGATGATGAACAGTACCCTCTTGCTGAGGATAGGTACAAACAACTTGAAGACCGTCTGAGTGCCATGGAGATTCAGAAGGTCCCGGGTTTGGATTTTGGAGATCTGGGGCTAGCCTTAGGGGTGGTGATCCCTCACAAATTTAAAGCTCCTGTCTTTGCTAAGTACAATGGAGTGTCTTGTCCAAAGCTCCATCTCTGCTTGTACGTCAGAAAAATTCAACCATATACTGCTGATAGAAACCTGTGGGTCCATTTCTTTCAAGATAGTCAGTCAGGGACTCAACTTGAATGGTTCTATCAATTGGAAGGAGCTAATGTCCGCAACTGGGAGGACCTTGCTGCTGCTTTTTACAAGCAATACCGGTACAGTTCTGACCATGCTCCCACGTGTAATCAGCTTCAGAGTATGTCCATGGGTGCGAGCGAAGGTTTTAAGGACTACGCTCAGAAGTGGAGAGATCTGGCTGGAAGAGTCCAACCCCCTCTGTCTGATAGGGAGTTGGTGGATATGTTTCTTGGGACTTTGTCGGGTCCATATTTCAATCATTTGATCAGTAGTTCATCGGCTGGGTTCACTGAATTGATTATGACTGGGGAGAGAGTAGAAGCTGGTATCCGAAGTGGCAAAATACAGAAAGGTGCTTCATCAAGTATAGAAAAGAAGCCTTTCAGGAAAGAAGCTAGTTCAGTTTACAGCTCGAGGAGCCAAAACCGACCTGAGCGCCACCAAGCAGTGAATGCAGTAGTAATATCAATACCTATTGTTGCCCCATAATGCAACAATCAACAAAGAGTAGAGAGACCGCAAAGACAGTATACTTGGCTCAGTATAACCTTGTCTCAAATTCTGCCGCATTTATTGAAGACCAACCTGGTAACGCTGAGGGAAGCTCCGAAGAATCCCAGTACCACCTCTCCGTTGTATAATCCGAACGCCCGCTGTGCCTATCACGCTGATAGCCCAGGGCATGATACCAACAACTGCTGGGCCTTGAGGAATAAGGTGCAAGATTTGATTGAAGCTAAAGAAATTAAGTTTGACGCACCAGAAAATCCTAACGTCATGACTGCTCCTATATGCCCAAGCATGGAGTGAATGCTGTGGATGATGATTCGTTTGTGACCTCCGTGGAAGAAATTTCTAATCCGTTGATGACCGTTAAGAAGAACCTATTTTTGGCCGGTTTATTTCCGGGCTGTGGCGAAGGTTGCCACCTGTGTTCCATCCTGCCTGCTAGTTTCTATTTACTGAAATCAGGTGTTCAGCGCCTGATGGATAACAAAGAGATCTTGTTCGAGAAAACTTTGATTCCGTTGATTCATGTTGAAGATGTTTCCATAATAAGCATTTATGCCAATCCTTCCAAGGCTTCCTCGAGAAAGCCTGTTAGGATTACATCTGTTCCGAGAGTTGCTCCATTAATCATTACTATTCCTGGTCCTATCCCATACACTTCAGATAAGGCTGTCCCGTGGCACTATGGGGCCGATGTGTATTATCATGGGATCAAACAAGACTTGAAGATTGAAGAGGCTGATACTGATGTCAACAATATTGTCGGGTCTAGCAAGGTCACCCGAAGCGGAAGACTCTTCTCTCCTGAGATTTCTCCTCCAACTGTTCAAAATCCTGTTGTCATTCCATCTGCCAGTACATCAGCTGCTATTCCAATTCTTACTCCAGTTATCACCCCTGTCACCGAGTCATCTGACACTCGGGGAAAAGAAGTTACAGGTGGGCCTGCCCAGATGGAGGCACCTAAAAAAGTCATTGTTGAAACCTCTAGGCAGGAGATAGAGGAAATTCTGAAGATTATCAAGAAAAGAGACTACAACATAGTCGAATATCTGGGGCAAACCCCGTCTAAAATCTCCATGTCGTATTTATTGTTGTGCTCAGAAGCCCATGCAAAGGCTTTAATTTCTTTCCTTAAAACTGCGCATGTGCCGCAGGAAACATCTGCGGACCAATTCAAAGACTGTGTGGCTAGTTTGACCGCTGACAACGGGTTGGGTTTCTCCGACGTAGATCTGACTGCCAAGGGAAGAAATCACAATGATGCTCTGGATGTTTCGATCGAGTGCAAGGGTACTACTTTGGCCCACGTTCTGGTGGATACTGGGTCCTCATTAAATGTTTTACCCAAGAAAGCGTTAAATCGGCTGGATTGTGAAGGGTTGGTTCTGAAGCCAAGTAATATTGTGGTTAGGGCCTTTGACGGGTCCAAAAGGATGGTACATGGAGAGATGGATGTCCCTGTTAAGGTTGGTTCCCAAACTTTTGCGTCTACGTTCTATGTGATGGACATTCGACCATCTTATTCTTGCTTGTTGGGTCGCCCATGGATTCATAAAGCTGGGGCAATAACTTCTACGCTCCATCAGATGTTGAAATATCCAGTGAAGGGGAAGATTGTTACAGTACGAGGAGAAGAGGAGTACATGGTGAGTCACCTTAATTCCTTTAGGTATGTGGAGATGGATGGGGAGTTCATCAAAACCTCGTGTCAGAATTTGAAGAAGTCCCCCAGACTCTGGCGTCGACTGAGTTTGCTGCTGACAAACCTCCAATGAAGATGGATTCCCTCAAGGATACCAGGGCTATTATTGAAAAAGGTGGGTGTGCAAATTGGGGCCAACAACCTGACTTTGTACACAAGACTGACAAGTTTGGTTTGGGTTTTACTGCAGAATCTCAAAAGGCGGTTCGACATGCGCGAATTGGAAGACCTCCTCTGCGCATCAGTAACCCGGGAGTGAATGCAATTGGAGATGATGAAGAAGAGTCGGATTTTGACAGCTGGATTTACCCGACTGCCAACGGTGGTTTGAACAATTGGTCGGCGAAGGACTTCGTGTCCGTTTATTTTATTACATAGTAATAGACTTTTGTTTTGAGACTTGTAACAGATAATTTGAAACTTTTACGGCCCGGTGCCTTGCCCGAGACACCGTGGCTTTGTTTGTGAGGGCTTATTATGTGTCATTTCCATATATCATCAATAAAGCATTATACGTTTTTCTTGCATTACAAATTTTGAGCTCCTTGTTTTTCTTTTCTATCTTGCACTTTATCAAAACAACTATTTGTCTTACACACACTCACATATCATAATACAGGTCCACATCCACTCTGTATCCCACTGATAACGACTCTGTTACTTCCAGTTATGACTTTGAAAGTCCGATCAACCAAGCCGAAGACGAAGGTGAGGATGATTGTGAGGTGCTCAGAGAGCTTGCTAGATTGCTACTTCATGAAGAGAGGGCCATACAGCCGCATGAAGAGCCAGTGGAATCGGTAAATTTGGGTACGGAGGAAGACAAGAAAGAGGTCAAGATAGGTGAAAATCTAGAGCCTAGTGTTAAGCAACGGTTGATACAAATGTTGCGTGACTATGTTGAGATATTTGCCTAGTCTTATGAGGATATGCCTGGCTTGGATACAGACATTGTGGTTCACCGCTTGCCAACCAAAGAAGACTTTCCTCTAGTGAAGAAGAAAGTTCACTGAATGCGCCCAGAGATGTCTGAGAAAATCAAAGTTGAGGTCATGAAACAGTTTGATGCCGGTTTTATAGCAGTTACTTCTTACCCACAGTGGGTTGCCAACGTGGTTCTGGTGCCGAAGAAAGATGGTAAGGTAATATGTGTGGACTATAGGGATCTGAACAGAGCGAGTCCCAAAGATGATTTCCCTCTGCCTCATATCGATGTTCTGGTTGACAACACCGCACAACATAAGGTCTTCTCCTTTATGGATGGTTTTTCCAGTTACAATCAGATTAAGATGGCTCTCGAAGACATGGAGAAGATGACATTCGTTATGCAGTGGGGTACCTTTTGCTACAAAGTCATGCCGTTCGGGTTGAAGAATGTTGGGGCAACTTATCAGCGCGCCATGGTCGCTTTGTTCCACGACATGATTCACCATGAGATTGAGGTATACGTTGATGACATGATTGCAAGGTCCCAGACTGAGGAAGAACACCTTGACCATCTTCAGAAGCTATTTGACAGGTTGAAGATGTATAAGCTGAGGTTAAACCCGAACAAGTGCACCTTCGGAGTGAGGTCTGGTAAGCTGCTGGCTTTCATCGTTAGTGATAAAGGTATTCAAGTGGATCCTGCAAAGGTGAAGGCTATACAGGAGATGCCGGCTCCCCGAACAGAAAAAGAATTCAGAGGCTTTTTGGGACGGTTGAATTACATTTCCCAATTCATTTCACATTTGACTGCTACTTGTGATCCGATCTTCAAGCTGCTGAAGAAAGATCAAGTGGTAAAATGGAATGATGAATGTCAGGACGCTTTCGAAAGGATCAAAGAATATCTCCAAGAGCCACCTATTCTGATGCCTCTAGTTGAAGGCAGAACTTTGATCTTATACTTGACAGTACTCGACAATTCAATGGGGTGTGTGTTGGGGCAGCATGACGAGTCTGGCCGAAAAGAGAATGCTATTTACTACCTTAGAAAAAAGTTTACTGACTGTGAGACCCGATACTCACTGCTTGAGAAAACTTGTTGCGCTTTATCATGGGATGCTCGCTGGCTGAGACAGTATATGCTGACTCACACTACCCTATTGATATCAAAGATGGACCCAATCAAGTATATCTTCGAGAAGCCTGCCTTATCCGGAAGAATAGCAAGATGGAAGATGGTCTTAACTGAGTATGACATCCAATACACAACCCAAAAGGCAATCAAGGGAAGTGTGTTGGCATATCATTTGGGGCATCAGGCTGTAGACGACTACCAATCCATGAATTTCGAGTTTCCGGATGAGAGCGTTATGTTGGTGACCGACTCTAAAATATCTGGACCGGATGAAGGACCTGAGACAGGATCCTGATGGTCTATGTATTTTGACGAAACTTCAAACGCATTGGGTAATGGCATTGGCGCCATGATCATATCTCCTGAGGGCTGTCATACTCTATTCACCGCCCGATTATGTTTTAACTGCACCAACAATATGGCGGAGTATGAAGCGTGTATCATGGGCCTTCGAGCAGCTATTGACCTAAGGATTAAGTTCTTGAGTGTATTCGGAGATTCCGCTCTCGTGATCAGTCAGATTAAAGGTGAGTGGGATACGAAACACCCAAATCTTATTCCTTACAAGGAGTATGTATTGACGTTGCTCCCGCACTTCGAGGAGAAAACCTTTGAACACTTCCCCTGAGAGGAGAACCAGTTAGCAGACGCGCTAGCTACTATGTCTTCTATGTTCAAGGTCAGGTGGGACAATGAGGCTCCCCAGATTACCATCTAGAGGTTAGACGAACCCGCACACTACTGTGATATTGAGACTGAAGAGGTAGCAGATAAACCCTGGTTTCACGAAGTAAAGAGGTATCTTGAGGCTCAAGAATACCCCGAGGGTGCATCTGTTAATGATAAGAAGTTTCTGAGGAGTTTCTCTGCAAAGTTCTTCATCAGTAATGGTATCCTTTACAAACGTAACCATGACTCAACCTTACTGTGATGTATGGATAAGAACGAGGCAGAAAGGATCATGGAAGAGTTACATGAAGGTACTTTCGGGACTCATTCCAGTGGACACACCATGGCAAAGAAAATCCTTCGGGCAGGATATTATTGGTCTACCATGGAAGCCAATTGTTATCAGCATTCTCGGACCTGTCATAAGTGCCAAGTCTATGCTGATAAGGTGCATGTACCTCCAGTTCCGCTGAATGTTTTGATGACACCTTGGCCTTTTGCAATGTGGGGCATCGATATGATCGGCGAGATCAGACCTACTGCGTCTAACGGGCATCGTTTCATTCTGGTGGCTATTGATTACTTTACAAAGTGGGTTGAAGAAGCTTCCTTTTCTACAGTAACCAAGAACACCGTGGCACGGTTTATTCGGCACAATTTGATCTGTCGATACGGTGTACCAGAGAGGATCATTATGGAAAATGGTACAAATCTAAACAATATAATGATCACTGAGCTCTGCAAACAGTTTAAGATACAACATCACAACTCTTCTCCTTACCGGACGAAGATGAATGGGGCTGTTGAAGCAGCAAATAAGAACATCAAGAAGATTGTGCAGAAGATGACGGTGACATATAAAGACTGGCTAGAGATGTTGCCATTCTCTCTTCACGGATATCGTACCTCAGCGCGGACGTCAATAGGGGAAACACCCTATTTCTTGGTATATGGCATGGAGGCAGTCTTGCCCATTGAAGTTCATATACCCTCTCTTTGGATTATGAAGGATGCAGGTTTGAGCAAGGATGATTACATTTAGACCCGGCTTGATCAACTGAACTTAATCGATGAAAAAAGACTTAATGCTATTTGTCATGGTCAGACGTATCAAAAGCGAATGATCAAGGCATTTAACAAGAAAGTCAGACGACAAGAGTACCAAGTTGGGGATCTGGTGATCAAACGCATCATACTGCCGCAAGGTGATCCCAGGGGCAAATGGACTCCTACGTACGAAGGGCCATTTGTGTTTAAGAACATTTTCTCGTGAGGAGCTATGATTTTAACCACCATGGACGGTGACGACCTTCCTCACCCCGTCAATGCAGACATAGTGAAAAAAATACTATGCATAATCAAAGACCCGCTAGGTCGACTGGCCTAGGCAAAAATAAGGGCTTCCCGGCGAACCAAAAGAGTTCGGGCAAAAATAAGGGATGAAAATGAAAAAACTGTACACCCGGCAAGTCGAAAACCTAAAAAGGAGGCTTGGGCAAAAAAGGGTATCCCGGTCGACTGAAAACCCGAAAGGGCGGTCCAAGCAAAAATTAGGGATTAAAGCGTAACACTATGTCTCATTGGATCACCTCGCAGCCAGACTTCAGTATCGACTATCAAGCTCGGACGACGCCAATCAATCTGATTTACCTTCAACCAAGTAGCAAAGTGATGAGATGCTCGAAGATATAAAGGCAATAGCATAGTTGGAACCCAGTGGGATTGTTCACATAACTGTTTTTCTTTATTTTTCACAAAATTGTATAATTCATCTTTCGGCGGCGTTCTCTTACTAGGACGTCAGCCTCTTGTACAAAAACGCCTATTTACAGGCCAACTTCAAAATAAATACAATTCATTTTCATAAAAGAAATTTCAATTTATTTTCCTTTTTCTATTTTTGTTTTGCAAGAACATCCAATGGTTCATTTTGATATATGCATTTGACAATAATTGCTGCTCATAAATATTTACATGCGAAACAAAAGACGATTACTCGTAATTTCAGAAATATGGGCAAACATAAATGTCCAAACCTTACAGTTGCTCTATTCACCAGGTACAGGGATAGGCCTAGCCGAAGAATATGACTAAAAATGCATACACTCCACGCAGAGTAGGAAGTTCCATAATACAGTATTATCAACTCTCCCCAGCTGAGGTTCGCAATCGCGAATGAGTCGGTAAGATTCTCCCCAAGCAGAGTTCATTTATCACCAACAATGAAATACCATGCCCAACGGAGTTTATTTCTCCCACAAACAGAAACTTTATCCCTGACAGAGTTATCACCGCCAACAACGGTAATTCATCCACAACTGAGGTTGTTGCTCCTCTAGCAGAGTATCTCTTCCCCACAGAGTCATTTTCTCGCCAATATATTCTCCAGCAGGATTATTCTCCCAATCACCTTCGGTCGTTATCCTCAGCGAGCGAAACTCTATCACTCTCCAGTAGCAATCCAGGATTTATTTTCCCCAGCTAGAGAACATCATAAAAACATTGCATGTCCATATATCAGGACATGTGCATACATATCATACAACACCATCTCATTTATTTTGAGAATATCATTGCTTGATACATGTCATGCATTACATACGACTAACCTTTACCTTTCAGTAAAGATACAATCAAATTCTCACAAAGTTCAAGCTATGAAGCCCGAATCCGACCGAATAGTATCTTAATTACTCCATCATATTGTGAAGCCCGGAGAACGACCAGATAACAGTATCAGACTACCGCGAAGCCTGAGTTACGACCAGATAGTGGTATCTCTTAAAAGAAAGCTATGAAGCCCGGATTCGACCGGATAATAGTTTAATACCCAGCAAGCTGTGAAGCTCAGATTACGACCGAATAACAGCTCAACAAGTTACTGTGAAGCCTGGATTACGACTAGATAGCAGTGCAATACACCATGAATCCTAGATTCGACCAGATAAGGGTATGTCATAAACACAAGGCGTGAAGCCCGGATTACGACCAGATAACATTTCAGCAAGTTATTGTGAAGCTTGGATTATGACCAGATAGCAATACAAGACCATGAAGACTGGATTACGACCAGATAATGGTAGAAGATGTTGTGAAGCCTGGATTACGACCAGATAGCAATGCAAGTTTCTGTGAAGCC
Source organism: Vicia faba (assembly GCA_948472305.1). Taxonomy (NCBI): domain Eukaryota; kingdom Viridiplantae; phylum Streptophyta; class Magnoliopsida; order Fabales; family Fabaceae; genus Vicia; species Vicia faba. The sequence continues at coordinate 45,849,208 of OX451738.1, read as the reverse complement.
TGGATTACGACCAAATAGCAGCCAAGAGTACTACGAAGCCTGGATTACGACCAGATAGTGGTATATCTTTAATACAAGTTATAAAGCGCAGATTCAACCAGATAGTATCTTGATCTCCCCGAACACCATGAAGCCTGGATTCGACCAGATAATGGTATGAGAAATCGCGAAGCCTGGATTACGACCAGATAATGGTAAAAAGACACTGAAGCCTGGATAACGACCAGATAACAGTGAGGGACACCATGAAGCTTGGATTACGACCAAATAACAGTTCACCCGGCCAATTACGATGAAGCCTGGATTCGACCGGATATTAATAGGCCCAACAGTCAAAGGGAAGCCTGGAGGCGACCAGATAACCACTTGATTTCTTCTGAAGCCTGGATTTCGACCAGATAAGAAGTGAGGTGTTGTGAAGACTGGATTCGACCAGATAACGATACAAGACACCATGAAGCCTGGATTCGACCAGATAATGGTATGGAACATCGTGAAGCCTGGATTACGACCAGATAGCGGTACAAGACACTGTGAAGCTTGGATTTCAACCAAATAACATTTTACCTAGACAATTACTAAGAAGCCCAGAGTCGACCGAATATTAGTGTGCCCTAGATTCATGTTAAAGCCTGGATGTGACCGAATAACAACTGAATTCCTTCTGAAGCCTGGATTACAACCGGATAAGAATTGAGAAATTGCAAAGCCTGGATTACGACCGGATAGAAAGTCTAATCTCATCTCCCCAGTAAGTCACTGTAAAGCATGGATTACGACAATATAGCAGTCGATCTTATCACTATGAAGCCTGGATCACGACCAGATAATAGTTCATTTTCACCTTTTCGACCAAGAGACTATTCCCCAGTAGAATAACGGACGACCGAAGCTCCTAAAATTCAACTTTCTCTCAAGACAGAGACCAACGTTCCCCAGCGGAATCCTCCTTAACAATAGGTATACAAGCTCTCGCTAAGGAATCTCTTATACGATCGACACTCCTTCAGATGGCATCTTTAAGCCCATCTTCCGTCATCAATTTCCAAATGGCATCTGTAAGCCCATTCCCGACATCACAAGACAAGTACCACTTCATGCGAGTGCAAATTTCTGGGCACTCTAGTGTTCAATCATCTTCAACCATCGGATCAGGAAAGGCAGATAGCCAATCTACATCCTCATGTTTAAGAAGATTGAACAGGAGAAGCTGTTGTACCCCAAAATTTTCCCTCTCGTATTTCTCATTACATTTCAAGTGAGACCTTCAAATTGCTCAAGGAAACCCAAGGGTTGACCAGACAAGCTCTCTCCTAAGGCAATCTACCTCAAATTAGGGTTTCATGTTGCATCAAGATACTTGAGTCCAAGGGATCCAAAATTCTCACCATTGTCCTAGTATGTTCTCAATATCATCCATGTCAAGTTTCAAGCCTTGCAGAGGAAGTTTGCTCAATCAATTGCTCAAAGGCCTGAAAATCGACCGTGCTAGGGCAAAAGTTAATTGTGGCCTACATACAGTCAAACTTCAAGATGTTTGGGTAACATACTCATTTTGAAGTATCATTCATCATTTGATCGAGGGTTGATCATGATTCCTCAAGGATTGCTCATAATTCATCAAGAACCAAAAGTTGCTAAATTAGGGTTTTGTATGAAAAGTCAACTCAACTTTGACCAAGCATAACTTTCTCATACTTTATGAGAAATTACCCATCCAAATCTCATTTTGAAGAGGATGCAATGCTCTACAATCCATCTTCATCTCCCAAGTTCAAAATATGCACTCACAAGAAGTTATGAATTTGGACATTATAGGTCATTTTGAAAAGTCAACAAAAACACCTTTTTTGTCAAAGCTTCATACATGAACATGGAATACCAAATTGAGATGAGACAAAAAGGGTTGCTTAGAGGACATCTCTAGCTATCTAAAAAGTCCAATAACACCTTCAAAGAGTCCAAATTGAGGAATTTATGCATTGGTGAAGTTGACCTTTTTTGCAAAATTGTTAAAAGTCAACTATGCCTCAAATTGCAATTTTTGCCAAATGGGCCTAATCATTTGCACTTGTTTTGAGTTGGTAGCATGGTCCACTAGCCCTAGCCCTTGCCACTTGTCATTATCTTGTTTTTATTATTTATTTTGATTTTTATTTGAATTAAATCAATTTAAATCAAAACAAATCATGAAAAAATCTAAAAAATTGAAATCTCAAGATTTTGTACATGTTTCAGGTCCTATATCTAGTTGGCAAGTGATTGAATTCGTGCAAGGCCTCTGAGTGCACAAAAAGATTGAATTTGGCTTATTTTTGGAAGGGTTTTTAAGTGAATCAAATCAAAATCAAAATCAATAATGGAGGAAGATTGAGATCATGTTTTGAACCCTAATATAATCCTTGATATATATATTGAACATTTGCAGACCTAAAACAAGGCTGGAGGGAGGCGCAAGAACAAGAACCAAACTTCAAAAAAAATCACAAAAAGTGCAGACACGATTTCATAATTCCAGGCATTCTCAAGACTCTTTAGCCATCCCAATCGCTTCCTAGGATCACAAGGAACCTATACCAATCAATAACAAACAATTTCAGGCGCTAGAAACCACTGTAAGGCAGTCACGACATTGAACTTTTTTTTGAATTCGATTTGCATAATTCTGGTACTTATAGCATGAGATAATCACATATTCTTGTTCCTTAACATATTTGCAAGCTTTCTGTAACATTGAATTGCGTTTTCATGGACTGTATTAGAGTTCACCATTGTTAGGGTTTGTTGCTTCGATTTGGGATCTTTATGCACAGGTAAAATTGAGCCATGAAAGGGGCACCATCGTGCCCAGCAGGTCCATACGAATCTATCCATGGCCTTAGTTTTTATTTATCATGCTGGTATTGGATTTTGAGAATTGCAGGACCTGTAGCTATGGACAAATGGTCGTAGGTAAAAGTATGTGACTTTTACCAATGGAGCATGGAGGAAGATGACATACGTGGCTCCATCCCATTCGTGCATTTGAATTCACACGCGTGTTTTACAGCTAGTGTTATTTTATTCTTTTTATTATTTTTGTTTCATTTGATAATCAATTGAACCAATTGGCCCAGTGGTGGCCAGGTAAGCGCTAAGGCATTGGAGAGCTTGAGGTTAGGGGTTCGATCCCTGCCTCCAACATTTGCATTTTTCTTGATTTCTGTCTACAGATTCCATGTTCCACAAGGCGTAGAGACCACCATGTGGCTTCATCATCCAATCTGCCAAGTGTCCAGGAGGCCAGATCTGATGGCCATGATGTGGTGTCCATGGTACACCCCAGTCAATGCAGCGCATGAGGGCATGGAAGTCAACGTGGGTCACCTTCTTTTGGGCCCAAAATCTGATTCTCACCCCCCCCCCCAAATTGCTGGTTGCAGGCCCAAGTTTCTTTTCTTTTCTTTTTATATTTCCATTATTTAATTTATTTATTTCGTTTAACTAACATAATTAATAATTCTTTTTATCAAAAATATCATAAAAATATTTTCATCCAATTAGATTTAGGATATTTATTTTTTATACAAATATTAGTTTAATTAGGTTATTTAATTTTAGGTAACTTTAATTTCATTTTGTAAATAAATTTAAAAATAATTAGAACAATTAGGTTTTTTTTTTATAATTTAATTCTATTTCCTTTTTCCTTAAAAAATAACCAAAACATAAAAATAGGTCATGAAATTTATTTTCTTAAATTTTAATTAATTTTTGTATTTAATAAACATTCTCATGCTTTTCCTTAAATAAATAAAAATAACAAAAAACATTTTTTTTCTTTCGATTAAGTTAGACGGGGTCAAAACCCTAATTTCTTATCGTTCTTAACTTCCTCGCGCGCGCTTTATTATTTTATTTTTACCATATTGATGTAATTGCTCACTAGTTGTAATAGATTAATTAGGACCTTTACTTTCATTTATCGCTTTATTTTTAAGGGGTTTGTTTTTGGCTATGTAAATACCCGAAGCCTTGTAATAGCGTAGCTTTACTTTCCGCACTTTAAATTCCGCAAAATATTAACTGTTAGATGTATGGTAATAGGGATGCATGACAAGAATGTATGATTAACTTTAAAACAGTTAGCAAACCCTAAATGTGCAAAGATAATAAACTTGAATTGAATCACTCGCACATGCGCACTCTTAGGGTACACTCGCACTTCGGTTGCCTTTGGTAAACGGTCATTGAGTATAGGATATTTTAGTGGTCGCCCTTTTGTCTCAAAGATCAAAGTTGCCTCAGAAAGGTTGCCTCGGATATTGTTGCCTCAAATAATTGATCTAAGACATTAGGGTTACTACTAAGACGTCCTAACATTGCTTTAGTGACCGTACGTCCCTTTCGAATTGGCCCTTACAACTCCAACGATGGTGCTACCTACTCACTAATAGTAGGATAGCGCTGTCTAAAGGAAACGAACATAGAACAATTCTTTTTTTCGAGTAGGTAGATTAGCTCTTAAGTACTTGCTCAAACAAAACAAACTTTTCACACTTACACTCCTTTCAAAACAAAGTTTTCAAAAACACTTCGTAACACTCTTGAAGACAGAAGCAAGGGTTAAATCCAAGTCAAAACAAAAACTTTTCTAATCATACAAACACACAGAAGAAGTTTTGAAAATGATGAGAAAGTACCTAAGAGCCCGTGGAAAACCACGGATAGAAAGGGTGCTAATACCTTCCCTTTCTATAATCTACCCCCCGTACTCAGAAAATCCCAGAAAAGGAATTTTTCTGTGCTTTTTTCCTTTCCTTGTTGGATAAAATAAAAGTCGGTGGCAACTCTTGCTTACCGCGACATTTTGCAAACACAAATGCAAAACGCAAACCAGCATTCCTAAAACAGTTCCGATTTTGGCCACCGTATCACACATGGCTAGAAAAATCTTAAGAGCAGGTTATTATTGGTTGACGATGAAAGATGACTGCTATCATTATACAAAGACATGCCACAAGTGCAAAATCTATGCTGATGAAATACATGTAACACCAACTTCTCTGAATGTACCGAGTTCACCTTGGTTATTCTCGATGCAAGGAATTGATATGATATGAATGATTGAACCAAAGGCTTCTAATGGACCCAAATTCATACTAGTCGCCATTGACTATTTCACCAAGTGGATTGAAGATGCATCTTATGCAAATGTGACAAGACAAGTGGTTACTCGATTTATCAAATAGAACATTATATGCAGATATGGGGTTCAAGCAGAACTATTAAAGACAATGGGTCTAACTTGAACAACAAAATGATGAAGGAGTTATGTGATGATTTCAAGATCGAGCATTATAATTCATCACCTTATAGACCCAAGATGAATGGGGCTGTTGAAGCTGCCAATAAATATATCAAGAAGAACATTCAGAAAATGGTGAAGACATAAAAAGATTTGAAGGAAATGCTTCCCTTAGCTCTACATGACTATCGTACTTCGACAGGTGCAACTCCTTTCTCTCTTGTTTATGGCATAGAGGCTGTGCTCCGTGTTGAAGTAGATATTCCATCATTGCGAGTTATAATTGAAACCAAACTTGAAGAATCAGAGTGAGTTTAGGAACAACTTCATCAGCTCAACATCATTTAAGAAAAATGTTTGACGGCTTTATGCCATGGTCAGTTGTACCAAAAGCAGATGAAGAAGGCATTCGATAAAAAGGTCTGTCCTCAAGTGTTCATAAAAGGGGATTTGTTTCTCAAGAAGATTCTGATACCTCACCTAGATTCACGTGGTGAATGGACACCTAACTACAAAGATCCATATGTAGTTAAAACAACATTCTCATGTGGAGGTCTTATTCTCACAATAATGGATGAGGAAGAACTACCACATCCGACGAACTCTGAACCAGTCAAAAAATACTATGTATAAAAGGCCTGCTAAGTTGAAACCCTAAACTGACGACTTAGGAAAAAGGGGTGTCCTGGTGGATTGAAAATCCTAAATAGTGATCCCAAAAAAAATTAGGGGCATATAAAAAAAATATTATCCCGATGGGTTGAAAACCCAAAAGGGAGATCCAGGAAAAAGTTAGGATTACTATGATCCCAAAATGAATTACTACGACTACGACCATGAAGGAGAAGGATTACTCTAATTCATCTGATTTAGAAGTGATGGAGATTGGAGTTATCAAAGGACATTGGAGAAGTAGCAGTATCAATTATCATTTTTATTGCCATTTTCAACATTTTGCTAAAATTTCTGTAATTACATCTTTTTAGGAATTGCATCTTCTATTCTCGCCTATTCAAATACATTATCATCAATAAAACAATTTATTTATCAATCTTTTCAATTATGTTTTTTTTCTTCTTTTTCTGACTTGTTTGCAAAATACTACGATTGGTTCTTATAAACACTGTGCTGAAATTATTTTGGGGATTTGGAAATAAATAAAAGCATTTGACAAAGCATCCAAAAGTATTTTTGTTTGAAAAAAGTCAAAAGAAATCCACGTCTATGTCCATGCCTACGCCCGCGCCTACAATGCAATAATAAACAACACATTGACACTGTTCACTATGATATATCAAATTCAAATAAACTTGGAGAAACCACAATCAGCAAACAAACCAACATTTGGAAGTTAGTGACTTAGAGAAACAAATGGTTTAAAAGGAGAAAATATTAAAAACATTTACGAAAAAAAACATTTGGTGCATGTACGTACGAAACACTCGTGGCATATACATCATCATCATTTGGGTATCATATAAATTTTGTGCATACATTATACATCACATTTCAAAACTACTTTGGTCAAGAATGCTACAAAATGTCTTGGGGCCTATTAAAAGCTAACTTATCTATGATAACTAAAAATTTCAAACCTTAGCATGGTCCAACAAATACCTCGGTTGAGAACAGACACAACCGATAGTTTGGAACTTCACTAAGGGGTATACCTGCATTTTTTATCTTTGGTTTAGTCATCTAAGAATCAATTATCATACTCAATTTCAAATATCATACCAGCATTATATATCCCCGAGGTAGTGATAAATATGCAAATATTTGATATAGCTTGCTATGTTAGTCTCGAAGCTTTAGTAAGTTATGTTTTTTCAAAACTCGTATTGTCTATCCCCTAGGTTGTGATAGATATGCGAGAATATGCGATATAGTTAGTTGTGTTAGCCTCTAAGCAACAATGGATTATCAAGTTTGTGTTATTTATCCCCCTAGGTCGTTATAAATATGCAAGTCTACATTATACCTTACTACGTTAGTCTCGAAGAGTTAGTAAGAAATTCTCAAACCTATATCATTTACTTCCTAGGTTGTAGTAGATATACAAAATCAGCAAGTTAACTCATTACGTTAGTCTCAAACCAACAATAAGTTATCTATTCTCTGCGATATAGTTTGTTGTGTTAGTCTCCAAGTGACAATGAATTATGAAACTTTGTATTATTCAACCCCTAGGCTGTGATGAATAGACAAAATCTATGTTGTAGCTTACTATGTTAGTCTCTAAGCGTTAGTAAGTTAATCTTCAAACTTGTGTTATTTACCCCCTAGGTCATGGTAAATACGCAATTAACTATGGTATAGCTTGTTGCATCATTCTTGAAGTAGCAATACGTTATCTATTTGTCAAACTCTCTATTTACCTCGTAGGTTATGCTAAATTAAAAAAAATCTATGATTTCTTTTTCTAGTTGTTGACGGGTCATCCGCGTTGTTATATCTAGGTCTAATATACTCTTTTCCCGGGCTTCAGTGGGTTAACTGCGTCACCATTGCCTATTTATATTTTGATTTCACTTTACCATTCTAAATCTTTTCGTAAAATTTTGGGGTATTCCATTATTTAAATGACCCTTCAATCCGAATGTGTGAGACCTTCGTATTCTCGCACCCTCAATCAAAGAGCGATTAAACAGGAGCAACTGTCATACCCCAAATTTCCCACATCAGTGTTAATAAGTCAATTTATTCTATTATGACATTTCTATACTAATTTTGTATTGTTGCATTTTTTCATATACTAACATGCATACTTCAATTGGGTTTTTATTTTTATCATTATCACCTCTCTTGGGCTCATCATCCAAATCATTTGTAAAGCCCATAACAATTTGTTTGGTCCATAAGTCAACTTGCTTAGAAATTAGATACTTTAAACAATAATTTATCTAGTTAATTTTTTATTAAAGGGGGGTACAATTTATTTAAATTATTATTTCGTTAGTAATTACAAAGCATTATTATAATTATCTAATATATTTTTTTTCCTAAATATTGCAATGAAGTTTACAGGAGTCAACATTCGTCTACTTTTTTGGTGTTTAAAAAAAATATTATTTTCGCTTTTTTTAAGTTGACCTGGAGTCAATGTTTCTTATAAGGTTAAATAATTATTCATTTTTTATTATTATGGTTTTAATTTATTATTATTATTATCATTTTAGGTATTTGTTGACCAAGTCAACCAGGGTAAGAAACCCTAACTTCCAACCTTGCTACGCCCAAATGAATCAAAGGGCCCAAAATTGTATTTCCAAACTAAATCTGGGTATCACAGATAGAATAACATTACTTTTATTTTATTAAGAATGAGTTTTATATACAAAAGGGTCCAGAAATATACACTACACAAATTTATAAAGATTCACCCTGTTGTACCCCAATTTTTTCTCCTAAAATTCCTCTATCATCTCATATAAACTCAATCATATCAAGATTACACTTGGGTTTGGTTCTTCTCCCTATCTCTAGGTTTGCTCATGAGGGATCACAAAGCACTTTGATTTGTATATTGTGATCATATTTGTATTATGTTTATTAACTTTAACTAACAAATACAATGGATGTTTGCTCTAAATGATGATACTATATATGAGGGCACAACATATTTCATCAGGTTGATTCATAGGTTCATGAGTTTATTTCTATGCATTCTACAACAAAGCTTCATTTAAATTCAAGCTTCATCATTGATAATTCTTTAAAGTAATATCATGACAAGGTCTACAAGGATTCATCATGCCTCAATTTGTCAAAAGAAGTCAAAAGATGCAAGAATTGATTGAAGAAGCTTGACCTAATTGGACAAGTTCTTGATTCATTGATCACAAGTTCATAAATATCTCAATTATTAATATTTTGAAGTGGTTATTGTTGCTATGGTTTCTTATTATCATCCATAACAACTTCTACTCACATGGAAAAAGTGATTGTCAAAATTGAAAAGGGCTTCCAATTCAATTTAGTGCTTTAGGAGCTAGGGTTTTGAACTTCTAAAGGCTATATTTTGTTCATATTTTGAGATTTTTGAGTGATTACAAATATATGCTTACCTTTAAAGGTTTATCAACCAATCACTTGAATGGTTTAATGCAAATTTTGTGTGGAAGATTCTTAATAATGAAGAAAGATTACAAGTTCTCTAGACAAGCCATCAAATTCCCTTATGTGACTTCAAAAGATCATAAATCAGTCAATTTTTATCTTCTTGATCCCATTATTTTTCCATATTGATCTTAAGAATGTGAACTTCAACTCTTATTTTATGTTCAAGACTTGAAAAGGGTTGGAAGATGCCTTAAGAACTCAAAAGATTATAGGTCACCTCATGGATTTTCACCAATTTCACAAGGCCATAAATTTTTCAATAGTTGTTATTTTTTAGTGATTCAAGTTTCAAAATGCTCTTTGGGAAGTCAACTTCAAGCTAACATCAATGATCAAAGCAATATTTTGGAAGAAGGCCTTGTTTGGAATCAAAACACTATAGGTCACTTTTGAAGAAAAAACTTGAAAATTTTCTAAGTATAAAAGTCAGCATCTTTTTCTCAACTTTGACTCATCACAACTTTTAGCTTAAACATTCAAATCACCTATCTCTTTTCACATTGTAAATATTGTGACCTTATCTTTCAAATGCTTCAAGAATTATGCTCTAAGACCCCTTGAATTGTGCATGCCATGGTGTGATACGGTGGGAGAACTGACTTGAGGTTTTGCGTTTGTTTTCGCACTTGTTCCGTTTAGCAAGAGTCGCCACCGACTTTTTATTTATCCTAAGGAAAGTTTAAAAAGCACAGGAAAAACCTTTGAGATATTTTCTTGGGTTCGGGGAGTAGATTATAGAAAAGGAAGGTATTAGCACCCTTTCTATCCATGGATATCCATGGGCTCTTAGTTACTTGCTTAGATCACTTGCCTTTGCTTTTCAATTGTTTGAAATGGTGCTTTGTGTGTGGTTTTTGAAAATGCTTTGAAAAAGATGCCTTGTCTAGGCAACCTTTGTAATGACTCATGTTTGATTATTTTACAAAGGTGTTTGTCTTTTTGAAAAGATGTTTCAATGTTTTTGAAAGTTTGTTTGGAAATTTTGTTGCGATGTGTGTTTTGAAAAATGGCAAGGATTGTTTTGCAAGATTGATCAAGTGACCAAGAGCTATCTACCCTAAATTACTCAAAGATCTTCCTCATGTTTTAACCCTTTTAACAATGTTGTTTTACCATTGTATTTGGTGAACAACCTTTCATTAGGATGTTAACGGGACGGGCGCGGGTCATCGTATAGACCATAGAGGCAATAGTGTCAAGTATTTTGGCAATTTTCTTGAGGGACTATGATCATTTTGTTTAGGCAACTCCGATAGCGTCATCGAGGGACTATGATCATTTTGTTTGTTTTTGTTTTTCCAAAGTACTTGACATGCAAACATGGCCCATTTTTGAAGGCAACAAGTGGAGTAACCCTAAGGGTGCAAGTGTGCATTGTGTTTGTTTTTTCATGCATATTTATCTTGGATTAAGTCAAGCTATTTGTTGATTTGATTTGCATACAAACCCTAAGTCTAAACATGGCATAATTGAAGGCTTTTAAATGCGGAAATTTAAATGCTAAGCTATTACAACAATGATTATGGGGATGGGGGTACAAGTTTGAATTTGGGGATATTTGACAAGAAATTAAATTCTAAGCTATTACATCCATATTGAATATACAAGACAAATATCTAATATTTAAATAAGTACAAATAAATAAATATCAAATAAAAATGCATTATGCTAAAAAAGGGATTTTTCATGTATGTAAAAGTATTTTTCAATGTGAAATATAAACAAAAATAAAAAAGGTCAAATTTGAATATTTTTGTCATTTAGGGTAAAACCCTAGTTTTTAAATAAATAGTAATATTTATTAATTATGTACAATATATATTAAAAAATAAAAAGTATATTGTAAAAAAAAGTATTTTTAGTGTCATATATTAATAAAAATAAAAATGTATTATTTCTATATTTTTATCCTAAGTATTCTAATAAATATAATATACAAGTATTTATATATACATTTACTATACCTATTAAATATAAAAGATAAAATTAATTATTTATGTATATATAAAAAATGTATATTTAAGAAAATATTTTCAAGATATAAATAAAAATAACAACTAAAAAATAAACATATTTTTTATACTATTTTCTAGGGTTTTAGTAAAAAAGTATTTATATTATTTACATACATAAGCTATTAAAATGGAACAAATATCAAATAAACATGAAAAAAAATGTGGAAAAATATTTTTGGTGTTTTTTATGTTTAAGCAAAAAATATGAAATCAGAATAAAAAATAAAAAGTCAAAAATGACAAATATTTAATCAAATGGGCCAGGGGGGTGCAAATGGAAAAGGGGGGGTGCAAAAAGTAAAGATGGCTCAGGCCCAACCCAAGCCATCATCTTCAACCTCCATCTCCTTGTTCAAACAGAAAACACGCGTCTCTCCTTGTCCAACACAAACTCCTGATTCTTTGATTATTTTACAAAACTCATAACATAAACATTGTAGAGCATCAAATCACGAGTTCAAACTTGTAAAAAACTTGGATTAACACTCAAAGGCCAGAGAGAATTTCTCTGGCCCTAAATTTTAACCTAATTTTTTCATCATGTTCATGGCTAAAATTCCTACAACATGCTTAACATAAATGAAAAGTGATCACATGTATGGCTTCAGGGCTATGAGTAGGACATGTTTCATTCACAAACCTAAGCCTAACTCTTCCTAGATTGAGAGATAGAAGTCCATGGATTACCTGTCTCATCTTGAATCGTGCAAAGCAATGTGGCCAACTTCAATGGAGTTTGAGCTTCCGTATAGCTTGCCTGAAGTCCAAGGAAGCTTTTCCAACACCTAGCTTGCTTTGAATCACTCTGTATTGTGCTATAGAAGTCCACCTGCAAAACTGAAAACTGAAAATGGAAAGTGATATTAGGGGTGTTACAACTTGTATTTAGGGCTTGGAATAGTTTAGGTGGATGGAAAGGAATGTGTTGGAACTTGTTTGGGCAAAAACGCACGAGTGGATAATGCTAGGCAAGTCAAACTGCAGGGATGCCCTGTTTTTGCAGCAAAACAATGTTTTTGTGTTTTGGGATGTATGAGGAATGGTTGAATCGTGTTTTAGGCTTGGCTTGATGTATGGAAAATGTTCACAAGGTTTGTGTTTGGCTGTGTTGACAGGAAATGGCAGTTGGAGTGTTTTTGCAAAGTTGCTTCAAGTGTAAGTAAGAAAGTGTGTCCTTGGATACAAGCCAGTACAATGCCTAATGTATGCAGCAAAACAAAGATCTTCGTAACTGGAATGTGTAGATTTGATTTGGCTCTCAGATTTGGCCCCATGCCTCAAGGATTTGATATTTGACATAAAGCAACTTTAAGCAAAAATGGCAATTCACCTTTTACTACTTAAGGCTTAATTTTGTGTGCAATGTCCAAATGAAAAAAATAATGCATTAGCTTAGTGGATTTGCATTCAATTAAGGAGTGTAAAAGGGTTTAGAGGCCTGCAAGCTATCACAAACCAAGCTGATTTGAAAATGCCATTTGCTATGAACATGTATTGGTCATGAACAAAAGTGAGTTTTGGCCAACTTTGTGAATTTGATTCTCTCTAACCACAAGGGTGTTTGAGGAGTTCTTGGACAATTTGGAAAGCTTGGAATATGTACTATAATCCATCTTTGTAATGCAAATTTAAACTCCAAGTGGAACCATGTTAAAAATGGCCAAGAAGTTGGACAAAAATCCTGCCTAGAATAGGGCAAAATTTCTCTAAGTTAGAAATGTTTTGCACCCTTGTTCCAAAAATCATAACTTGAGATACAAGCTTCCTTTGAGAAAACTTTGTGAATCAAAGTTGTAGATTTTGCAATGGACTACAACTTTCATGTTTCAAGTTTTGTTTTAATTCATTTGTATCTTGGTGAAAAAATGGGACAAAGTTAGGAAAAAATAAGAAAATTTCATAACTTAGAAAATTTCTAAGTTATGAAATTTCTTCATTTTAAACCCTAATTTGAAATTTTGGGTTTCTTGATGAACAAGTTTCATAATTTGACATGTATTGATGAAAAATGAATCTTGGCACTTGATTTTGACCAAAAAGTCAAAGTTTGACTTTTCAGTGTATAGTCAAATTTTGATCAGTTGACTGAAAAATTCATTTGTCAATCCTATGCATTTAAGATCTTTTGAACTTGTTTGAATGGGTCAAGACAATGCCATTGAGTCCTTGAGTGCATATGTGAGCTTGATTTGCCATTGGTTAGGTCAAACAGTCAAAAATTGCCTTTGTGCAGTCAAAACCCTGAAAATGACCATTTTGCCCTTTTGGTGATCTGATCAAATTTCTTGTGGAATTGTGATCCAAACTTAACCAAATGGTTTATATGAGTTCATAATGTTGATGTGGGTCAAATTTCATGAGGTTTGACTGTCAATTGGCCACAGTTGACTTTTTCCCCAATACAGCTGATTTCTAGGTCAACTGTCCAATTAACTGGGCAAAAATTTGAATCAAGGCTTGAAACTTGGTATTGGCAAACTTGTGAGTCCAACATGAAGTATGAAAGTCACTTTGGGCATTTTAGGCCAAAATATCCTTGTGCAAACTCAAACCCTAATTTGGGTCAACAATGCAAGGAGGGGTCTTGAGCAGAGCCCACCCTAACTTGATCTTGAGATCCAAGAGCCTTGTGGTGAGAAATGTTGATGGAATGAGAGGGAAAATTTTTGGGTACAACAGTTGCCCCTGTTCAATCTTCTTGCACCTGAAGAGTTAGATTGGCAAGATTGCCTTTCGCGACTCGAATGGTAAAAGAGGATTGGACACTAAAGTGCCCGTAAATTTGCACTCGTCAAGACATGGATGCGGGAATGGGCTTAAAGATGCCATTTGGAGATATGATGGAATCTTGTTGGAGATGGGCTTAGATATGCCATCTGGAGAGGTGACAGGATCTTGTCGGGGATGTGCTTAAAGATGCCATCTGGAATGTTTGTTGAACTGTATGTCGTTGATGAGTGAGTGAGTATCAGAAAGGTATCCATGTTTGGAATATCTCTGGACTGGGGGTCTGAATAAGCAATAGATTGACATCCATGTTTGGAGAATCCGTAAATTGTTTTCTTGGAGTTGAATAAGTAATAGATCATCATCCATGTTGGGGAAGCGTCTATAAACTATTTTCAGAAGTCTGGAATCTGAACAAGTGATAGATTAACATCCGTGTTTGGAGAATCCGTGAACTGTTTTCAGAAGTTTGGAATCTGTACAAGTGATAGATTAACATCCGTGTTTGGAGAATCCGTGAACTGTTTTCAGAAGTCTTGAATCTGTACAAGTGATAGATTAACATCCGTGTTTGGAGAATCCGTGAACTATTTTCAGAAGTTTGGAATCTGTACAAGTGATAGATTAACATCCGTGTTTGGAGAATCCGTGAACTGTTTTCAGAAGTCTTGAATCTGTACAAGTGATAGATTAGCATCCGTGTTTGGAGAATCCGTAAACTGTTTTCAAAAGTCGAAGCTTATTAATCTTATCCTGAAAAGGGTAAAATATTAGCTGAAACACAAAGTTATGTTGCATGAAATGTATTATGCAATATGTTATATCAATGTTTATGATATATGAATGTAGTGAATGCGCATGTAAGCTGATGAGCTGTCTTGCTGAGGATAGATGAATCCTGGATAGCTGGAGATAATAGAATCTTGACTGCTGTCAGGGAAAGTGAATCTTTGACTGCTGCAGGGGATTGCAAGAATCTTTTGATTGCTGCAGGTATTGATCTGGAACTTGAAAAGGTTGGTCGGTGAAATAGTTGTCCTGGCTGGTTTCAGGTATTAATCTCTGACCTGAGAAAGAAAGATAGTTTTCCTGGCTTGTTACAGGTATTAATCTCTGACCTGAGAAAGAAAGATAGTTTTCCTGGCTTGCTACAGGTATTAATCTTCAATCTCTTCATGTAGATAGCTTTACTGGCTGGTTTCAGGTATTAATCTACAATCAGTCGTCCATAGATAGTTTTCCTAGCTTGCTATAGGTATTAATCTGGAACTTGAAAAGGTTGGTCGATGAGATAGTTGTCCTGGTTGGTTTCAGGTATTAATCTCTGACCTGAGAAAGAAAGATAGTTTTCCTGGCTTGCTACAGGTATTAATCTTCAATATCTTCATGTAGATAGTTTGCCTGGCTTGTTTCAGGTATCAGTCTACAATCAGTCGTCCACAGATAGTTTTCCTGGCTTGCTACAGGTATTAATCTGGAACTTGAAAAGGTTGGTCGGTGAGATAGTTGTCCTTGCTGGTTTCAGGTATTAATCTCTGACCTGAGAAAGAAAGATATTTTTCCTGGCTTGCTACAGGTATTAATCTTCAATCTCTTCATGTAGATACTTTTCCTGGCTGGTTTCAGGTATTAATCTACAATCAGTCGTCCACAGATATTTTCCTGGCTTGCTATAGGTATTAATCTGGAACTTGAAAAGGTTGGTCGATGAGATAGTTGTCCTGGCTGGTTTCAGGTATTAATCTCTGACCTGAGAAAGAAAGATAGTTTTCCTGGCTTGCTACAGGTATTAATCTTCAATGTCTTCATGTAGATACTTTTCCTGGCTGGTTTCAGGTATTAATCTACAATCAGTCATCCACAGATATTTTCCTGGCTTGCTACAGGTATTAAATTGGGATCTGAAAAGGTTACAGAATGGCAACCGTGTCTGGAGCATATCTCGACCGTATCTTCCAACAGGTGATGAAGGAATTTTGATGATGACCGCAAATTCCAGCAGGTGATGAAGGAAATTTTTGAACGCTCTTGAAACTTGAAATGTAATTTGTTTTTGGAGAATAAATCCTTGACAAATGTTAGGGAAATAAACCCATGACTGCAGGTCTACTAGAGAGGTGATGAACTTCTCGAGGACGTGGAATTTCTTTTCAGAAAGATTTCAGAGAAGTTTAATCACTGCCCCTAGTATCAGATGCTTGTGATATTGCTAGGACACTTGTACTATACGTAACCCTTTGATGAGATTGACGTTTAAATGCCCCAAGTGATGGTGACGGAGACTTGCCCCAGGTTAATCTGTAATTGAGAGATTTGTTGAAATCTTGACTGGACTGCCCCAGGTTCACTGAACTTTGAAAGATCTGTTGAAATCTTGACTGGACTGCCCCAGGTTCACTGAACTTTGAAAGATCTGTTGAAATCTTGACTGGATTGCCCCAGGTTAATTGAACTTTGAAAGATTTGGCGAAATCTTGACTGGACTGCCCCATGTTTACTGGACCATACCATATAAAATCCCCTTTTGTTGATAGGAGATTTTTACAACGGGAGTATCATCCCACTCGAAGTGACTTCATTCACCGAGAGAGCTTTCGTTCCTCCGAACATTCACTGTATGAATTTCTTTGCTGTTTAAACAAGTAAACCATGTGCAAACAATGATATTCAAATAATTCAAAGTTTATGCTTGTCTCGAAGTTTTGAAAAAATGCAATTTTAGCAAGTAAACTTTTTATAAGACAAATTCAACACAAGATTTAGGGCAAAGCCTTACAGGAGTCAAGATACCTTTTGTAACAGTATGATTTCGAACTAACCCATGCTTCAATTAGGACTTTTGCAGGGTTGTAACGTGGCTTGGTTCACGGTTTAAGAAACAAAGGATAAAGGCTCAAAGTATATTTGTACCCACCCGCTCTTCGTGATGTTCTTCAATCCTAAACTCAGTTAATTGTCCGTCGAACTCTATTCGAATTTGGAACGACTTTTTGGTGATGTCTCACACCAGTTGAATTTGTTGGAAGGCAGTCATCATCTCTTTTTTTGCAATATTTTTCATGTTGTTGAGGATTTGTAATGACCTCGTTCTTTCGATTCGTTATCCCTAACTTTTGCCTGACTGTTCCTGTTTTCGAGATTACAGTCAGCGGGATGCCCCAGCTTTCTTAAGCCTCCTTATAGCTTTTGGCTCAGTGGGCTTTTCTCTTTTGAGAGGTAATGACTGCCTATGAGATAAGGAACCATCACTGTCTTTTGATTCCAAAGGACTGTTTTTTCTTTTTTTTTTATGTCGTTCGTTGTATTACGAACTGAGAGTTTGCGACTTCAATGCGCACCTTTTTTGAATTAATTGAGAGACTACCCTGCCCCAGGTTTAAATCAAAGGTTTCAATTTGTTTAGAACAGAAAACTCCTACTTCTTTGGCTCGAAGGGGTTGACTAGGGATTATCTTCCTTATAACTCCAGTGTTTAGGATTTGAAAGAAATGCCTGTATATCATCAGCAAGGTCTGTTCAAAAGCATACTGTATGAGATTATGGCATTGTTTCGTCATCCTCCCTCTAAAGGCTTGTAGCTTTTTATCAAGAGTTGAACATCATAAAGAAAACACAAGAATAGTGAAAACGAGTAGATGAATTCAAGACAAACATATGCAATGCATTAATGAAACAGAGTTTGACATTAAAAGATAATTGTTTGAATAACAAAGAAATTACAATTTGAAAATTCAAATGAAACAAAGATGCTCTCAATGATTCGTCAAAGGAGCAGTGATTATGCTAGAGTCTCCGGAGGGTCGAACTCGATCTCTTTGGCGTCAATCATGTCTTGGACCTTGTTCTTCAAAGCCCAATAATCGTTTGTGTCATGCCCTGGGCTACCACAATGATAAGCACATCTTGCATCCGGGTTGTAGTTTGGAGAAGAAGTCTTAGGGTTCGGATGAGGAGCCTTTAATGTAATCAACTCTTTCTTCAACATGTGTTGTAGTGCTTGAGCTAGTGACATGTTGATCCTAGTATATTGTCTTTTAGGCGCGACCTCCCTACGTTGATGCCCCTGCCTTTGTTGAGCAGGCGCAAGATTAGAGATCAAGGTTGCTCCTATGTGTTGGTCATGACAGCTCTTTTGACCATATGCAACATTGGACTCTTTCTTCCCATTGTAGGGCTTTTTCTGAGCATCAGAAGGTGTAGCTTCTTGAATATTCCCACTTTTGATGCCAGCTTCGACCCTTTCACCGGTGAATATTAGCTCGGTGAACCCGACTGAGGAGCTTCCAATTAAGTGATTGAAGAGAGGCCCTGTCAAAGTTCCCATGAAGATGTCAATCAGCTCCCTGTCAGTTAAAGGAGGTTTCACCCTACCATCCAGATCTCTCCATTTTTGAGCGTATCCTTTGAAGCTCTCGTTGGAACCCATGGTCATGTTCTGTAATTGTACACGAGTTGGTGCAAGATCAACATTGTATTGATACTGTTTGTAAAAAGCAACAGCTAAATCTTCCCAGGTGTGGATGCGAGAACTCTCCAATTGATAGAACCACTCGAGTTGAGCCCCTACCAAGCTTTCTTGGAAGAAATGGATCCAAAGCTTTGGATTAGTTGTGTATGGTTGAATCTTGCGGCCATAAGATTTTAAGTGCATCTTAGGGCAAGAGACTCCATCGTATATGGAAAAGGCAGGGACCTTGAACTTTGGCGGGATGACCAATCCAGAAACTAAACCCATGTCTCCTAAATCCAAGCCAGGTATTTGTTGAATCTCCATAGCATTGAGGCGATCCTCCAACTGTTTGTACTTGTCACCAGCGAGAGGATATTGTTCTTCGGAGTAGTCAGCTTCATCAATCTCCAAATTATGGTCTTCTTCAAGACTGGCCCCTATGCTGGGTGGAGTTGAAAGATCTAGGGTTTTAGGTCTTCTTCTCAAGTTCAGGATGCTCGCTGCCTTCTTGGACTTCTTCTTCTTGTCTTTGAGAAGGAGAGCTTTCAGATCCTCTTGCCCTTTACCCATAGCCATAAACATTTGTTGGAATTGAGCGTTTTGAGCTTGGAGATCTTTCATCGTTTGTTCCATATCCATCTTATTGAAATAAACAGTAGGAAGATAAGGAGACCTGTATGGGAGAAACCTGTTATGCAATGATATGTATGACATATGCATGCAATGTTTTCAAGAATCTCTCGGGGTAAACACAAGAAAATGTTAGAGGCTGAACTTCGATCAACATCTCTGATTGGAGAACCTTGTAATGGTGGATGTCTTTCCACGAGAATCAAGCTCACCATGTCAAGTGGGTCATAGCCCCTGATTCAAGTTTTTGCACTTGATCTTTGATGGCATTTGTTTAGAGGAGAAAACCTCTTTCCCCTTGGTAGACGTCTGGTTCAACGTGACCCTGCATCAAAAGAACCCTCGAGATCCTTGAAATGGTTATTGAAAATGCTATGGTATGATGTTATAATGTTATGTACATGTATGCAAAAGCAATTAATTGTATATACAGGTAATAATATTCACACAAAGCAAACAAGTCCTTAGGTTTAGGCTTGCATGGGGTTCGTAGGTAAGTACCCTCTTGAAGTTAGTTGGCTCATCCTGTCCTAAAATAGAAACCGGGTTCTAAGGAGCTCAATATCACTGGATTATTTTCTGTGTTCATTATTTTGGTTTAGCCACTTAACTGGCGACCAAAATATTCCAAGAAAACAATCCTCAATGAGTGTAGTATCGAGTATCTACCAACTTCGGACTGCACCAAAGTCGATCTCACTACCCCTAAAAAGGCCAAGATGGTCAAGTAAGGTTCTAAGAGTTCATTAGTGCTTCATGACATCACTCAGCGGCCCCGTATTCTCCTTGACTACTCAAGGGCTACCGGTACTCACAAATATGTCACACTAACATAGCTACTGCTTCAACCATGTCGGTATACCCCGCACAGTTCCCTCACAGTTTATTGCTATTTACCTAAAAAGGTGTCCCCAAATCCGGGTGTAGGATTTAAACAAACCCAAACAAGGAACCCAAAAAAGTAAAGCAATCAAAGCAATCAAAGCAAGCATGTAGAGGTGATCTAAAACCCTAAGGTAACCCCACTTTTAAAGAACTCCCCAGCAGAGTCGCCAGTTCTGTGATACGGTGGGAGAATTGACTTGAGGTTTTGCGTTTGTTTTCGCACTTGCTCGGTTTAGCAAGAGTCGCCACCGACTTTTTATTTATCCTAAGGAAAGGTTAAAAAGCACAGGAAAAACCTTTGAGATGTTTTCTTGGGTTCGGGGAGTAGATTATAGAAAAGGAAGGTATTAGCACCCTTTCTATCCATGGTTATCCATGGGCTCTTAGTTACTTGCTTAGATCACTTGCCTTTGCTTTTCAATTGTTTGAAATGGTGCTTTGTGTGTGGTTTTTGAAAATGCTTTGAAAAAGATGCCTTGTCTAGGCAACCTTTGTAATGACTCATGTTTGATTATTTTACAAAGGTGTTTGTCTTTTTGAAAAGATGTTTCAATGTTTTTGAAAGTTTGTTTGGAAATTTTGTTGCGATGTGTGTTTTGAAAAATGGCAAGGATTGTTTTGCAAGATTGATCAAGTGACCAAGAGCTATCTACCCTAAATTACTCAAAGATCTTCCTCATGTTTTAACCCTTTTAACAATGTTGTTTTACCATTGTATTTGGTGAACAACCTTTCATTAGGATGTTAACAGGACGGGCGCGGGTCATCGTATAGACCATAGAGGCAATAGTGTCAAGTATTTTGGCAATTTTCTTGAGGGACTATGATCATTTTTTTTAGGAAACTCCGATAGCGTCATCGAGGGACTATGATCATTTTGTTTGTTTTTGTTTTGCCAAAGTACTTGACATGCAAACATGGCCCATTTTTGAAGGCAACAAGTGGAGTAACCCTAAGGGTGCAAGTGTGCATTGTGTTTGTTTTTTCATGCATATTTATCTTGGATTAAGTCAAGCTATTTGTTGATTTGATTTGCATACAAACCCTAAGTCTAAACATGGCATAATTGAAGGCTTTTAAATGCGGAAATTTAAATGCTAAGCTATTACAACAATGATTATGGGGATTGGGGTACAAGTTTGAATTTGGGGATATTTGACAAGAAATTAAATTCTAAGCTATTACATCCATATTGAATATACAAGACAAATATCTAATATTTAAATAAGTACAAATAAATAAATATCAAATAAAAATGCATTATGCTAAAAAAGGGATTTTTCATGTATGTAAAAGTATTTTTCAATGTGAAATATAAACAAAAATAAAAAAGGTCAAATTTGAATATTTTTGTCATTTAGGGCAAAACCCTAGTTTTTAAATAAATAGTAATATTTATTAATTATGTACAATATATATTAAAAAATAAAAAGGATATTGTAAAAAAAAGTATTTTTAGTGTCATATATTAATAAAAATAAAAATGTATTATTTCTATATTTTTATCCTAAGTATTCTAATAAATATAATATATAAGTATTTATATATACATTTACTAAACCTATTAAATATAAAAGATAAAATTAATTATTTATGTATATATAAAAAATGTATATTTAAGAAAATATTTTCAAGATATAAATAAAAGTAACAACTAAAAAATAAACATATTTTTTATACTATTTTTTAGGGTTTTAGTAAAAAAGTGTTTATATTATTTACATACATAAGCTATTAAAATGGAACAAATATCAAATAAATATGAAAAAAATGTGGAAAAATATTTTTGGTGTTTTTTATGTTTAAGCAAAAAATATGAAATCAGAATAAAAAATAAAAAGTCAAAAATGACAAATATTTAATCAAATGGGAGAGGGGGTGCAAATGGAAAAGGGGGGTGCAAAAAGTAAGGATGGCTCAGGCCCAACCCAAGCCATCATCTTCAACCTCCAGCTCCTTGTTCAAACAAAAAACGCGCGCCTCTCCTTGTCCAACACAAACTCCTGATTCTTTGATTATTTTGCAAAACTCATAACATAAACATTGTAGAGCATCAAATCACGAGTTCAAACATGTAAAAAACTTGGATTAACACTCAAAGGCCAGAGAGAATTTCTCTGGCCCTAAATTTTAACCTTATTTTTTCATCATGTTCATGGCTAAAATTCTCACAGCATGCTTAACATAAATGAAAAGTGATCACATGTATGGCTTCAGGGCTATGAGTAGGACATGTTTCATTCACAAACCTAAGCCTAACTCTTCCTAGATTGAGAGATAGAAGTCCATGGATTACCTGTCTCATCTTGAATCGTGCAAAGCAATGTGGCCAACTTCAATGGAGTTTGAGCTTCCGTATAGCTTGCCTGAAGTCCAAGGAAGCTTTTCCAACACCTAGCTTGCTTTGAATCACTCTGTATTGTGCTATAGAAGTCCACCTGCAAAACTGAAAACTGAAAATGGAAAGTGATATTAGGGGTGTTACAACTTGTATTTAGGGCTTGGAATAGTTTAGGTGGATGGAAAGGAATGTGTTGGAACTTGTTTGGGCAAAAACGCACGAGTGGATAATGCTAGGCAAGTCAAACTGCAGGGATGCCCTGTTTTTGCAGCAAAACAATGTTTTTGTGTTTTGGGATGTATGAGGAATGGTTGAATCGTGTTTTAGGCTTGGCTTGATGTATGGAAAATGTTCACAAGGTTTGTGTTTGGCTGTGTTGACAGGAAATGGCAGTTGGAGTGTTTTTGCAAAGTTGCTTCAAGTGTAAGTAAGAAAGTGTGTCCTTGGATACAAGCCAGTACAATGCCTAATGTATGCAGCAAAACAAAGCTCTTGGTAACTGGAATGTGTAGATTTGATTTGGCTCTCAGATTTGGCCCCATGCCTCAAGGATTTGGTATTTGACATAAAGCAACTTTAAGCAAAAATGGCAATTCACCTTTTACTACTTAAGGCTTAATTTTGTGTGCAATGTCCAAATGAACAAAATAATGCATTAGCTCAGTGGATTTGCATTCAATTAAGGAGTGTAAAAGGGTTTAGAGGCCTGCAAGCTAGCACAAACCAAGCTGATTTGAAAATGCCATTTGCTATGAACATGTATTGGTCATGAACAAAAGTGAGTTTTGGCAAACTTTGTGAATTCGATTCTCTCTAACCACAAGGGTGTTTGAGAAGTTCTTGGAAAATTTGGAAAGCTTGTAATGTTTACTATAATCCATCTTTGTAATGAAAATTGAAACTCCAAGTGGAACCATGTGAAAAATGGCCAAGAAGTTGGACAAAAATCCTGCCTAGAATAGGGCAAAATTTCTCTAAGTTAAAAATGTTTTGCACCCTTGTTCCAAAAATCATAACTTGAGATACAAGCTTCCTTGGAGAAAACTTTGTGAAACAAAGTTGTAGATTTTTCAATGGACTACAACTTTCATGTTTCAAGTTTTGTTTGAATCCATTTGTATCTTGGTGAAAAAATGGGACAAAGTTAGGAAAAAATAAGAAAATTTCATAACTTAGAAAATTTCTAAGTTATGAAATTTCTTCATTTTAAACTCTAATTTGCAATTTTGGGTTTCTTGATTAACATGTTTCATAATTTGACATGTCTTGATGAAAAATGAATCTTGGCACTTGATTTTGACCAAAAAGTCAAAGTTTGACTTTTCAGTGTACAGTCAAATTTTGATCAGTTGACTGAAAAATTCATCTGTCAATCCTATGCATTTGAGATCTTTTGAACTTGTTTGAATGGGTCAAGACAATGCCATTGAGTCCTTTAGTCCATATGTGAGCTTGATTTTCCATTGGTTAGGTCAAACAGTCAAAAATTGCCTTTGTGCAGTCAAAACCCTAAAAATGACCATTTTGCCCTTTTGGTGATCTGATCAAATTTCTTGTGGAATTGTGATCCAAACTTAACCAAATGGTTTATATGAGTTCATAATGTTGATGTGGGTCAAATTTCATGAGGTTTGACTGTCAATTGGCCACAGTTGACTTTTTCCCCAATACAGCTGATTTCTAGGTCAACTGTCCAATTGACTGGGCAAAAATTTGAATCAAGGCTTGAAACTTGGTATGGACAAACTTGTGAGTCCAACATGAAGTATGAAAGTCACTTTGGGCATTTTAGGTCAAAATATCCTTGTGCAAACTCAAACCCTAATTTGGGTCAACAATGCAAGGAGGGGTCTTGAGCAGAGCCCACCCTAACTTGATCTTGAGATCCAAGAGCCTTGTGGTGAGAAATGTTGATGGAATGAGAGAGCAAATTTTGGGATACAACACATGGATTTAAAGTTGGTACCTTAAAACTGAAGTTTTCTGCAAAGTCAGAATTTGAAATCCATAATGTGGCTTATAAACACCAAATTAGCGCGCGTTTTTTATCTAAACATGTTTAACCAACTTGCCAAAGTGGATTAGAGCCTTGAAACACAAAGTTTGAGGGAGTTTTGATGCTAGGAAAGTCACACGTTTCTCATGTCCACCGTTTCTCAGAATTTCCCTCCAAACTCCACTAATTCTTTCAATTCTCATTCCCATTCACTTCCCTATAAATAGATAAACACATTCCACTCATTTATACAAGCTTTAAGAGCCAAATACACCCTGCCAAAGTTCATTCGCAACTCAGAAATTTGAAATTCCATTTCACAGTTTCTAGCTCTCCCTTCATAATTTCTTTACATATTCATCATCCTCCAAAAATATACATACTCTCCAACACTTAAACCAAACAAATCGAGCCATATTTTGAGTTACAGAAGTTCACTTTCAGAGCTATTTTCATGAGCCTCATTCAAGTAGTTTTCTGAACCAAATCGTTCCAAATAAAAGCCTATTTTACTCTACTCATCCTTTTGGTTCTTGTGCTTCTCACAATTTTTAAAATCATTGAGAATTGAGTGAAAAATCCCAACCTAAAGTGCTCGCTATTATTTTTGTTTTCTGTACTTTCCTCTTTGATCAGTTTACATCAATTTTTCGCGAGGGTGAGGTTAGGATCATCTTGAAGATATGAATCCAATGATATTAGTTTGAGCTTCTAACGTTTCTGTTTGAAGAATCTAAAAAAATATCACACGCAGGGTGTTTGGAGGTTGAAGAAGACCTACGTGTCATTCTTCAACCAAAGAACGTTGGACATTTGTTTTATTT
The DNA here is from genome assembly GCA_948472305.1 of Vicia faba. Classification (NCBI taxonomy): domain Eukaryota; kingdom Viridiplantae; phylum Streptophyta; class Magnoliopsida; order Fabales; family Fabaceae; genus Vicia; species Vicia faba. Next base: position 45,823,931 of record OX451738.1, on the reverse strand, counting down.
TCATTGGTTGTTTGTTTCTTGATTCAGCGTGTTTTGGATGAGGGTCCATGATATGCAAAGTGCACTAGGTCCTTTGGATCTGTTTACTAACACGTTTTGACTTTCATCCAATGGACCACATTTTTTCTTTTTATTTTATTAAAGTCTGATTTAAAAAATGATTTGGTGTGATTTCTAATAGTGACCATATCATGCACAGCATGTCAGATCCCTTGGATCTGCTTACTAACAAGTTTTGACGATGATCCAGTGGTCCACATTTATTTGGCTTTATTTTTATATTCCGATTTTTATATTTATTTGTTTTAAACTTAAAAAATCCATAAAAAAACTCATTTTTGGTCCAAAAATTATGAAAAAGTTCACAAAAATATTTTGGAATATTATATTTTTTATTTTTATTTTTTCACAATTTTATTTTCAGATTTGATATTTTTTATAATTTTTCACTTTATTTTGATTGTTTTAATTGTTTAAAATTATTTTCCGATTGTTAAAAATTATGGAAAGGTCCTTTGGTTTTTTGACAATTTTTGATGACTTTGCTTTATTTTTATTTCTAATTTTACTATTTTTTTACCATATTTTGGTTTGTTTTACTTATTTCTTTGATTTCTAAAAATAGTTTCTGACTTAAAAAAATTTTGAAAATTTTTGTCAACTATTATTGAGTCATGTTGGACCCCTGACAATTTTTTTAGGATTTTTATTTTGTATTTTAATATACTTTTTGTGTTTTACCATTTATTTTCCTTTTTATTAACCATTTAAATATTGTTTTTACTAAATATTATTTTATTATTTTATTTGTTTTTTACTTGGATTTCATTTGGTGACAAATTCCTCAACCTCATTAGATCTTGGGTGTTGATAGGTTGAGAAACCAAATCCACCAAAATGGATGAATGACGTTGATGATATTTAAACTCTAATTTCATATAATACATCCCTTCCCTCTTAATCTTATCCCTTTCTTACTTGTGCTACATGTTGTTAGAGAATTATCTACATATCATTTCTCTAAACATACGGTACATAGATTGTTATTGACCGACCTCAAAATAGGTATGACTTCTACATAAGTCCATCTGCGATTGCTTAACATAGCGCTAAATTTTGTCCCGATTCGAGATATGATCATTTGTGGCCTAAACCTATGTTAGCAAGCCCAAGTATGTTTAATTTGAAACCTTTGATCCAATAACCTTGAGGTTCATTGTTAGGAGGCTTTGGTCTTATCAATCCTCTAATGAATCTTCATAAACTTTGGTCTAAGTGAATTATTTAAGCATCATTGATCATTTGTTGTTGCTTAGAGAATTTGAAATGAATGATATACTTGACAAAAAGAAAATGAAACTTGTTGTTGGGAGGCTTTGATTTTAGCAATCTTCTAATTAGATTTTAAATGCAAGATTCAAGATGGTCATTCAACTAACTTCTAATTTCTAACTCATTAACAATTGACTTTTATTTTTATGCTTTTACTTTACGCCTCTACTTTTACGCACCATTTATTTTAGCATTTACATTTCATGCTATTTTAATCTTTGCTCACTTGAGAATTTATCCTTATGTCATTTTTATTTTGCTCACTTGAGCTTTTCATTTTCTTTTTGAAGATACCTAATAACCAACTTGAACAATAAAAAGCTTTAAGGTTACTTGGACTATTTGGTTACTATCCTTGGCTTTATGGAGTTATGGACCTCTTGGACTTAGGATTAGAAACCTTGACTACCCTTGAGACCTTGGTGACTTCTGTTGTTATTTTGTCTAGAGTTCTTGGGGATTACCCCAAGATATTGGGTTGTTTTTCTTTGTATGCAGGTTATTCTGATTATTTGCTTTGTCTATGATTGGGAATTCATCTGTATACAGCCGTTACTCTGCCTAATTTTTGTGAAGACTTAATGTATTTGAAGTTTTGCATTCTCAAGAGGTTTATTATCTTTGGTTGTTTGGTTTCAAATCCAAAGGATGTGAATTCTACATTGACTCATTATGTCAAGTGTTGGCTTCTTGTTGGTTAGACGGTTCTTTTCCCTAGCTTTTATCTTATGTTTTAGGATAGTCCTTTCATCTCCTCCCATCTTCTTTAATTTCAAAAATCTTCTCCCTCCTTTTCAAAACTCTTCTTGTTTTCTAACTTGAACCACTTTCACAATAAACTTGGACTTGGGCCCATGTATTTTCAAAAAAAAATTTCTTAATTAAATTTTAACCAACTTAATCATACTTTGACATTTTTTTTGTGAGAAGACTAAAAGTAAATCAATCTCATTCAAACCATTTTTGCCATTTTGGCTTTTTTACTTTAAAATTTTCTCAAAATATTAAACTCTTGTCTATCCTTATAGTGTTGCGAGCTACTATACTTCTACGGTATATAGTGAAGTGAGATATTTTCCACTTGGGAAGTAAGTATGTTATTTCACACGGAGATGACGATGATTTCTCGTCTCTTAAAATTAACCAACACATTTATGTTTTAAAGTTTTAAAGGTGAACTACGAGTACCCTGATCCCCTATTGCACGGAAAATGGTACGTAGCCACTAAAGGTTTGCAATCGCGGTGGGTGCAAAAATTGTAAAAAATATTTCTTTTCCCATCTCCACATCTATTTTTTATACAACACTTATAGCCAAAATACACAAATTTTCAAAGAGGTTCTTGCGGAGTACTGTAGATGTTTATGGTGCTAATACCTTCCCTTTGCATAACCAACCCCCAATCGTAGATTATCTCCCCTCTTTTTTGAGTTATTCGCTCCTTTCCCATTCCTATGGAAATAATAAAGCGTGGTAGTGATTTTTTATTTGATCTGTGCGAGTTAAGTCAATCCAATGGCTTAGTCTCAACATTTTTACCGCTACAGAAAAAATGGTGACTCTGCTGAGGAAAGATGACCATATGCTGGTCCATCCCTAAGTGGGTTTATCCTATCTTTGTTTATTTGTGTATATGTTATTATTTATGGTATATTATGTGTTGTAAATATATATATGTTTGTCTCTATTTTCCTGGTTTTTGGGGTACTTGGTGATTTCTCATAAGTCCTCTAACCGGACTTGGGAAAACTTACGATAGGACGGGTGGTATAGTCATGTTAACTTTGAGGGAGTAATCCCAAAAAAGGAGGCATGATATCCCCCACTCAGTGGATTCCCCTTTGACTATAGTGTCGTTTACCGAGTAATCGAGAAGACGTGATGCTTTCGACCCGGGAGCCTGGTTAAACTGAGGACCGTAGAACCTTTAACCCATCTTGGCCTTTTAGGTGTAGCGCGGAAGCTATGACGAAGTAATCTAGAAATGGTTATCACACGATACTACACTAAGATGAGGTTTTCCTGAGAATATTACTAATTATCGAGTCAATAAGGACCTTGGTAATATCCTAAGGAAGAACGTAGACTCTGGGAACCTCTTATAACCTTATTCAGAAGGTGATAAACTATTAGACCATACCTTGTGGGTAGTACCATTGACCTCATACTCATGACATTGAACCTATAAACACCCATGTTTTATATCTTGTGTGTGATTGTTGCATCATGCATTCATGCACCCATGAGCACCCTTTAAAACATCTGTTTCAAGGGACTTAAAGTTTACTTTTTGCGAATATCTCAGGTACTATTTGGCCATGGATTCTGGAAAAAGGAAGACTCGGAAGTACTGTTTCAAGGATCCTAAGATAGATGATTTGATGAGTCTGACTCCCGAGATCAAGAGTTCTATTGATTTTCGAAAGAAATATGGATCCATCGTGTCTCTTATGAAGCTCAGGATGAAGGAGGGTATTTTCTCGACTTTGGTCCAATTTTATGATCTGATGTATCGATGTTTTACTTTCCCTGATTATCAATTGATGCCTACATTTGAGGAGTATTCTTACCTACTGAGATTACCTAATACCGATCGTGTTCCTTTCACCGGTTTGGACGGAGAGCCTAAGTCTCATGAGATTGCTGCTATGATTCATTTGGGGAAGTCTGATATTTAGGCCAACATGACTACCAAAGTAGGAATCAAAGGATTACCCGCTCAGGTTTTATTAGATAAAGCTCTCTACTTTGCTAGGATGAAGAGTACGGTTTCTTTTGAGGCCATCTTTACTCTACTTGCCTACGGGTTATTCTTATTTCCTAACATCGATAAATTTATGGATATCAACTCCATCATGATCTTTTTGATTGGGAATCCAGTTCCTACATTATTAGGAGGTGCTTATTTTTACATTCATCTTCGGGATTATTATCATGGAGGGATGATAATTTGTTGCACGCCTTTGTTGTATCATTGGTTTATTTCTAACTAACCTCGGTCCGATGCTTTCTGGGACATCAAGAAGGAACCTCATTGGGCTCTGAAGATTATGGATCTCACTCATTCCGACATTGTTTGGTATTATTAGGCTTAATATGATGTGTAGATTATCGATAGTTATGATAGTTTCCCCAATGTACCCCTTCTCGGTACAAAGGAAGGAATTAACTACAATCCCGTTCTTGCACGATGTCAGCTTGGATATCCGATGTAAGACAAGCCAAATATTATTAATCTAAGTGGTTTCTTTCTCAAAGAAGGAGAGGATCAAAACGAAGCTAAGGAGGAAATTTCAAAGGCTTGGCGCCATATTCACATGAAGAGTAGAAAGGAATTGGGACCAATATGAGTTGTTTCTTTCAGGTCTCATCTCCGGTGGGTACAAACAAGGGCAATTCAACTGATGATGCCATATTCCCGTGAAGAACATACTCCTGATATGTTTGTGAAGACCAGTCCTCCCCTTTTAGATGATGTGGAAGAGCTTCATCTTGCCCTAGTTAGGATTCAGTAGGAGAAGGAAGCGTGGAAGAACAAGTCTCAGACTTTAGAGATGTCCTGCCAAGAAAAATTGAAAGAGAAGGATGACCTGATTGAGATTCTTGAGAGTCGTGTTGTAGAGATGATGGAGAGACAAGAGGATTTATTTTCCTCTAGAGCTCAATCATAACTTGGTTACTCACTTCCTGACTCTAATGATTGGAAAGGGGTAACTGACAGGTATGCAGAAGAGAACAAGCAGTTGAAGGCTCAGTTTGCAAGACTCATGGGAAAATGTCAGTGCATGGAGAGATCTTCAACAACTTTTCCTTTTTAGGATTTTATATTCTATCTTCTCTTGTACTTAGGATTGTTCAAACTTGTACTAAAAGTTGTAATCCATTTTGAAATTATTATAATGAGATTTTCAGTATTTCAAAATGTGTTAGTACTTTAATATTTGCAAATCGTCTACAATTATTTGAGTCTCTTGAATCATTAATAATGATAAATAAATCATGTGAATTTCATATTATACATCATCGTGCACATATTTCTTGTATTTCTGTTCATACCCAGGTGTCTTACTGTGTTTCTCTTACTCCATTCAGAAGCAAGTTGTCTCACAGGTATAAAACTTTGGCTACGTCCAGGAAGAAAATTAAGAAATTTGAATAAGATAATTATGAGCTGCGCGAAGAGGTTACTACTTTGAAGGCCGGTATGGCCAATATGACTACTTTGATGGAATCGTTGGTGGTTATTCAGAATCAACCATCACTTGCTCAGCCACAACAAACAACGGTCACTTCTGAAGCTCCGACAATTCCCATTTCCGATACTCCAGTAATTGTTTCTTAGAATCGTATGCCTCAGGGTTATCCGTGGGGAATGCCTGAAAATTTCATGCCAGAGGGTTACAATCTTGATGCTCAAGTTGCTCCAGTTGCTCAAGTTGCTTCTACTTCTGCACCTCCTATGGTGCATTTTACTCATGTGTCTAGAAACGAGATCCAATATACTGCACCTTCTACAGTGAATGCTATTCCATTTAATAATGATGAAGTTTATCGTCATGTTCCTCCACCGAGTGTGTTGTACCCCTAATTTTTGCCCCTAAGATCCCTTCATCATATAATCTCAATTCAATCACAACAAGATCACATTAGGGTTTGGTTCTTCTCCCTATCTTTAGCTTTTACTCTAGGAGTAATCACCAAGCACCTTGACTTGTATTTTATGATCATTTATGTTTTGTATTGATTATCCTTTAACGAATAAATGCAATGAGTGTTTTCCCCAATTTTTGATGTTGTGGGTGAAAGCATAATCCATTCCATCAAGATTGATCTAGGGATTCATGAGTTCATTTATGTGCCTGCCTCAATAAAGCTTCATTAAGGCCCAAGCCTCATCATTAAAGTTGTTTTTAAGTAATGTCATGAAAAATTATTTTATGATTCATCATGACTCAATTTGTCAAATTTAGGCCAAAAGTACAAGAGTTGATTGAAGAAGTTTGACTCAAATGTATAAGTCTTTGATTTCAATGATCACAAGTGCATATCTCCTCCAATTTCCAAGATTTGCAAGTGGTTTTGGCTTAATTGGTTTCTACCTATCATCCTCAACAACTTATAATCACATAAAAAAGGTATTTATGCAAGAAGGTTGGTCAAAATTGTATAGGATTCCCAAATCATTTTCTTGCTCTAGGAGTTAGGGTTTTGAACTTCAAAGGGGGTATATCTTGCTCATCTTTTGGCATTTTTGAATGATTCCAAAGACATCATTTTCTTCAAAGGTTTTTTTTAACAAATCACTTCAAAAGTTTCAAGGAAATTTTGTATGGAATAAACTTGATGGTGAAGAAAGATTACAAGTCCTCCAAATGAACCCTCAATTTCCCTTGTGTGACTTCAAATGATCATAACTTGATCAATTTTTATCCTCTTGAGTCCATTATTTTTTCATAATGATCTTAAGGAGGTTAACTTCAACTCTTCTTTTGTTTGAAAAGCTTGAAAATGGATGGAAGATGTCTCACGAATGTACAAGATTATAGGTCATCTCATGAATTTTCAAAACTTTTGCAAGACCATAAATTTTTCAATACTTGGTATTTTCCAGTGATCCAAATTCCACAATGCTATTTAAGAAGTCTATTTCAAGCTAGAATCATTGATTAAGGAAAATATTTGGAGGAAAGTTTTGATTGAGCTCAAAATATTATAGGTTACTTTTGAAGAAAAAATTGAAAATTGTCTAAGTACAAAAAGTCAGCCTCTTTTTTCCAACTTTGACTAAGCACAACTTCTTTGTCAAGCATCCATTTGGATCCATTATTTTCACATTGTAAATATTGTAACTTCCTCTTTCTAAATATTTAAGAATCATTCTCTAAGATCCCTTGAATTGAAAATGCCATTGGTTCAAAAATGGTATCATGAAACCTAAGTTTCCTCCCAAGTCAGAATTGGAAATTCACAAATATGGCTTCTAATCACCATGTTTGCGCGTGTTTTGATTCTAATCATGTTTAGCAACTTTCCAAAAGCGATTAACATCATAAAACGCATGATTTGGCTGAGTTTTGGTGCAAAACAAGTCACACATTCCTCATGATGCAGGTCCACACAAATTCACTCAATTACACCCTCATTCGCACGCTTAAGCATTACTTCATCCTCTTTTATAAATAAGATGCATATCCCACCTATTTCCACAAGCTTTTAATAGCCAATTGACCCTTGTTCAGATCCCATACGAACTCTGAATTTGAATTTTTAATTTCTTACATTCTCACCTTCAAACACCAAAAGATCTATTCAGTTAGCTTCATTCAACTTCTCTGAAGCTAAACATAAAATTATCCTCAAGAATCGTGACCTATATTAATCTACAGAAGTCCAGTTTCAGAGCAACTTCTCACTACTTTGTACAGGTATTTTTCTTGGCCAAATTGATCGAATATTGTGTGCAGGTTATTGTGATTACATGCTTTATCTATGATCTGGAATTCATCTGTATACAACCGTTACTCTGCCTAATTTTTGTGAAGACTTAATGCAATTGAAGTTTGGTATTCTTAAGAGATTTATTAATTGTTTGCTTGGTTTCAAATCTAAAGGATGGAATTCTACATTGACTCATTATGTCAAGTGTTGTTTTCTTGTTTGGTTAGATGGTCTTTCTCCTTAGCTTTTACCTTATGCTTTAGGATAGTCTCTTCATTTCCTCCCATCTTCATTAATTTCAAAAATCTTCTCCCTCCTTTTGAAAAATATTCTTGTTTTTAAAACTTGAACACTTTCATAATAAACTTGGACTTATGTCCATGTATTTTCAAAAATTATTTCTTAATTAAATTTCAATCAACTTAAAAATACCTTGACATTTTTTGTCAGAAGACTAAAAGTCAATGAATCTCATTCAAACTATTTTTCCATTTTGGCTTTTATCTTTAAAAAAATTCTTTAAAAAATTTAGAATCTTGTCAATCCTTGTAGTAATGCAAACAACTATACTTCTACAATATGTAGTGAAGTGAGATATTTTCCACTTGGATGTTGAGTGAGGCATTGTTAATTTTAAAATACAAGCCATATACTCCACTTTAAGATGATGCAAATTCTCCTTTCTCATAATTGTGAGCAGTAAGTATATTTTCCAAACAGACAATGACAATGACGTCTTGTCTCCTAAAGTTAACCAACACACTTGTGTTATAAATTTTTTAAAGATGAACTACGAGTATCCTGATCCCCTATTTCACGGAAGATGGTACGTAGGGACTAAAGGTTCTCAACCCCGGCGGGTGCAAAAATTATAAAAAAAACACTTTTTTTCTCATCACCACAATATATTTTTTATACAACATTTTATAGCCAAAATATACAGCTTTCACAAAGAGGTTCCTGCGGAGTACCGTAGATGTTTAGGATACTAATACCTTCCATTTACACAACCAACCCCCTTACCTAGAATTTTCCCCCTCTTTAGGATTATTCGCTCTTTTCCCATTCCTTTGGAAACAATAAAGCATGGTGGCGATTTTTATTTTGATCTGTACAAGTCAAGTCAATCCAATGGGTTAGTCTTAACATTTCTACCGCTATAGAAAAAATGGCGACTTCACTGGGGAAAGATTGAACTCTTGCTGGTCCATCCCTAAGTGGGTTGAGCCTATCTTTGTTTATATTTGTATGTGTTATTGTTTGTTATATATTATGTGTTGTATATGTGTTTGTCTAGATTTTCCTAGTTTTCAGGATGCTTGGTGATTTCTCATAAGTCCTATACCCGGACTTAGGCAAACTTAAGATAGGACGCGCGGTATAGTCATGTTAATATTGAGGGAGTAATCCCAAAAAAGTAGGCATGAGATCCCTCACTCAGTGAAGGCTCCTTTGATTGTAGTGTCACTTACCGAGTAATCGGGAATACGTGTTGCTTTTGACTTGGGAGCCTGCTAAAACTGAGGACCGTAGAATACGTAACCTATCTTGGCCTTTTAGGTGTAGTGCGGAAGCTATGACGGAGTAATCCATAAGTAGTTGTCACGTTATACTATGCTCGGACGAGTTTTTCTTGAGAATATTACAAATTACCGAGTTAATCGAGAAGTTGGTAATATCTGAAGGAAGGATATAGACTCTGGGAACCTCTAGAACCTTGTTCGGAAGGTGATAACTTTTAGACCATACCTTATGGGTAGTACCTTCGACCTCAGGCTCGTGACATCGAACCTATGAACCCTATGTTTGTGATCTTGTGTGTGATTGTTGCATCATGCATTCATGCACCCATGAGCATCTGTTGAAGACATTTTATTTCAAGGGACTTAAAAGTGGACTATTTTTAAATATCTCAGGTACATTTTGACTATGGATTCTGGAAAAAGAAAGACCGGGAAGTACAGTTTCAAAGATCTCAAAATAGATGAGTTGATAAGTCTGATTCTCGAGATTGAGTGTTCTGCAGATTTTTGGAGGAAGTATGGGTCCACCATTTCTCTCATGAAGCTCAGGATGAAGGAGGTTATTCTCTCGACCTTGGTCCAGTTCTATGATCTGATGTATCGATGCTTTACTTTCCCCAATTACCAGTTGATGACTACACTAGAGGAATATTCTTATCTGCTAGGTTTGCCTATTATCAATCGTGTTCCTTTTACTAGTTTGGAGGGTGAGCCAAAATCACATGAGATTGCTGCTTTGATCCATTTGGGATAGTCTAAGGTTGAAGCCCACATGACTACCAAAGGAGGGATTAGAGGATTACCAGCTCAGTTTTTATTGGAGAAAGCTCGCTAGTTTGCTAAGATGAAGAGTACGGTTGCTTTCGAGGCCATCTTTTCTCTACTTGCTTATGAGTTGTTCTTATTTCCCAATATAGACAAATTTGTTGATATCAATGCCTCAGGATCTTTATGATTGGAAACCCGATTCCTACATTTTTGGGTGATGCTTATTACTTTATTCATCTTAGGGATTCATATCATGGAAAGATGATCATTTGTTGCACGCTTCTGTTGTATCAGTGGTTTACTTCTCATTTGCCTCAATCTGATGCTTCCTGGGATGTCCAGGAGGAACCTCGTTGGGCTCCAAAGGTCATGGTACTTACTCATTTAGATATTATTTGGTATCATCAGGCTTATTGTGATGTATAGATTGTCTACAGTTGTGGTAGTTTCCCCAATGTACCTCTTCTTGGTACAAAAGGAGGAATTAACTACAACCCTGTTCTTTCATGATGACAACTTGGATATCTGATGAGGGATAAGCCAAATAGTATTCATTTGAGTAGTTTCTTCCTGAAAGAGGGAGAATACCATAAGGAATCTAGGTAGTAGATTACGAAGGATTGGCGTCACATTCACAGGAAGAGTAGGAAGGACTTGGGACCTAGGGGTTGTTTCTTTGGAGCCTTATCTACAGTGGGTACAAGCAAGAGCTATTCAGTTAAAGATGCCATATTCTCGAGAAGCACCTATGCTTGATATATTTGTAAAGATCACTCCTCTCCTATTGGATGATGTGGAAGAGCTAAAACTTGCTTTAGTTAGGATGCAGCAGGAAAAGCAAGCTTGGAAGAATAAGTTCTAGACTCTAGAGATTTCCTACCGAGCAGAACTAAAGGAGAAAGACGACTTGATTGAGATTCTTGACAGTCAGGCTGTAGAGACAGTGGAGAGGCAATGGGATTTATTTCCCCTAATCCTCAATCAGCCCCTAGTTGCTCACTTTCTGATTCAGATGATTGGAAGGAGGTCACCGCCAGGTATGCAGAAGAAAACTAGAGGTTGAAGTCTCAGATTGCCAAACTTACTGGGAAGCGTCAGCGTATAGAGTGATCTCCATCATCTTTTCTTCTTAGGGTTTTAGACTTTATTTTCATCTTGTACTTGGGATTATTGAAACTTGTAATCCATTTTGAAGTTATTATAATAAATTTTTTTCAGTATTTCAAATGTGTTATTACTTTGATATTTGCAAATTGTTTATAAATCTTTAAGTCCCTTGAAATGATAATAAAATAAATCATGTGTATTGCATATCATGCATCATATTGTACATGGTTCTTGAATTTTTTATGCATATCCAGGTGTCTTACTGAGCTTCTTTACTTTGTTCAGCAAGTTGTCTCACTAGTACTATACCCGAGCTAATTTTAGAAGGAAGATGGATAACCTAGAACAAGAGAATCGCGAGCTACGCGAGGAAGTTTCTGCTCTGAAAGTCGGTATAGCCAATCTCATTTCTCTGATGGAATCTTTGGTGGATGCTCAAAATCAGCCACCGATTGTTCAACCTCAACATACATTGGTTATTACTGAAGCTTCAATTGTTCCTGTTTCTACTACTCCAGCTGTTGCTCAAAATCATATGCCTCCAGGATATCCTTGGGGAATGCCAGAGAACTTTATGCCAGAAGATTTTAATCAGGATCCTCAGATTGCTCTGCTTACTCAGACTACTGCTTCTCCCGCACCTCCTGTGGTACATGTTATCCCTGCTGCTAGAAACGAGATTCACTATGCTGCACCTCCCTCGATGAATGTGGTTCTGTTTGCTAATGATGAAATGTATCGCCCTATTCCTCCACCAAGTGAAAGCTTGGGTTTCTATGATTTGGAAGATTTTCAAGAACATTTTGATAAGATACAGAAAAAGTTGAAGGCCCTCAGAGGAAAGGATTTGTTTGGGCAGAACGTGAATGATATGTGTTTGGTGACAAATGTGAAAATACCTGCAAAGTTTAAAGTGTCAGAGTTCGAAAAGTATAAGGGAAACACTTGTCATCATGCTCACTTGGTGATGTATGTAAGAAGAATGTCTACTCATACAGATGATCAACGCCTATTGATTCATTTATTTCAAGATAGTTTAACCGGTGTAGCGTTGAAGTGGTACATGAGCCTGGAAAGTGCCAGTCTTCATTCTTTTATTGACTTGGAGGAAGCATTTATCAGATAATACAAATACAATATGGACATGGCGCCCGACCGTGATCAACTCAGTGCCATGGTCCAGAAGGGTAAAGAATCATTTAAGGAATATGCACAAAGATGGCGTGAGGTAGCCACCCAAGTGATTCCTCTAATGGAAGAAAAATAAATGACAAAGATTTTCCTGAAGACACTAGGTGCATTCTATTATGAAAGAATGGTGGCGAGTGCGCCCTGACTTTATTCAAAAGGTGGGAATGGGCTTCCGTTTGGAAGAGGCTGTAAGAGAAGGTTGTCTGACAAAAAGTGAAGGTTATAGCAATGTGAAGAAGCCATCGTATGGATTTTTAAGAAGAAAGAGGCAGAGACAATTATTATTATTCAAGATAGAAGGGTTAATACTTCTAGAAGAAATCATCAGCGCCATCAACAGGTTGCCTCGGTAACTCCAGTTGTAAATGCGGCTCCGACTATAGTTTCTTATCAAAGACCAGCCCCTCAGGGGAGTCAAGGGAAGAATCAGAGAGAGAGCCTTTTGAATTTATCCCTATGAGTTATGCAGAGCTACTCGCAGAATTGATCCATAAAAAGTTGGTCCAGACTAGGCCACCTCCTGCTATACCATACCCTTTACCTTGGTACTACAAGGCATATCAGACGTGCACTTTTCATCAGGGTGCACCAGGGCATAATGTAGAAAATTGTTATCCTTTAAAGTATGAGGTACATAAAATGGTTAGATCTGGCCTTTTGTCCTTCAAAGATGTCAGTCCTAATGTAAAAGATAATCCTCTCCCAAAACATGGAGGAGCTAATGCTGTTAACATGGTTGCTGGTTATCCAGAGGACTTTCACATTTATGATATTAACTTGGTCAGAGGAGACATGGTAAATATGCATGCAAACGTTTGCGAGTTTAGTTATTATACTCATGACCATGCTGGTTGTGGTATCTATAGTACTAATATACAAGGTTGCGATAAGATAAAGGCTGATTCACAGGAGATGATAGATGAGGGCCTCATCCATATAATCAGGCCTAGGGCAGAGTATGAGGAGGAAGTGAGCATGGTCTTTGGATGTCTTGGAGAGTTCAAGATCTTTGATGTGGAATACATGAACGATGATCTCGTACAATTGCATGCTACTTTCTGCCACATGGCTGGTCAGGTAGAGCACTACTATGGATCTTGTCGGGTTTGCTGCAGGGACTCTCGAGGATATTCAATTGTGAGAAAAGATATTCAGTTGTTGTTGGATAATGGAACTATCAAGGTTTCAGGCCAAAGAGATGATCACCATGAGGTTAATGAGATTGAGGTTTGCTTGGCTGAAGAAGGATCAGATGATGAATATGCTTCTGCTGATGAATTATTTTCCTCAGATAAGGGTATATTCTCTAGTGATGATTCTTTGATGTCCAAGTTTTCTGAAGAAGGTGTGAATGTGATTGTGTCGTGTTTCAATGATTTTTCCCCTGTTGAAATTGAATAATGTAGCAAGCTAGTTGTTTCCCCTGTGGTGATTTGCTTGCCAGGGATCGTTCCTTACAAATCATACAAAGTTGTACCATACAAGTATAATGCTATAATTTTAGAGGATGGTGTGGAATTTCCCATCCAACCTTTATCTAATGTTGGAAATATTGCCGAGACTAGTAGAATGACCCGTAGTGGTCATGTATTTGCACCGATTGTTCGAAGAAATGATAATGCTGGAAAGAATGTTGTGGAAAGTATTGGAGATAAGAAGGCTGCAGGGGAATCTAGTGGTGCTACCCTGGAGAAGGACATATATGATATTTTAAAGATAATGAAAATGAGCGACTATCGAATTTTGGGTCAGTTATTGCAGACTCCTTCAAAAATATATATCTTGGCATTATTGATGAATTATGTTGCCCATAGAGAATCTTTAATGAGGGTGTTACACCAGGCCTTCGTGGAGCATGACATGCCATTAGATCAATTTAGCAGTGTGGTGGGTAATATTACATCATGTAATAACCTAAGCTTTTGCGATGATGAATTTCCTGATGAGGGGAGGAATCACAATTTGGCTCTCCATATATCCATGAACTGTAAAATTGGTTCATTATCAAATGTGCTGATTGATAATGGGTCCGCCTTGAATGTGATACCGAGGAGTACACTGATGAAGTTGATATATCAAGGGGCTCCTACGTGCCCAAGTGGTATTATTGTCAAAGCTTTTGATGGATCAAGGAAGTCGGTTATTGGGGAGGTCGATCTTCCTATTCACATAGGCCCGCATCTATTCCAGATCACTTTCCAAGTTATGGATACTGTACTCGCATATAGTTGTCTACTGGGAAGACCATGGATACATGAAGCAAGGGTTGTCACTTCCACTATGCACCAAAAGCTGAAGTTCGTGTGCGAAGGCAAAGTGGTTATTATAATTGAAGAGCAAGCATTACTGATATCTCATTTATCATCTTTCAGTGTCATGGAGGCAGATGTAGCTGCTGTTGGGACACATTTTCAGGCTCTATTTGTTAATAACGTAAGGGAGAGTGAGAATTCTATGGCTTCATTCAAAGATGCTCAGCAGGTTGTGCGCAATGATCCGAGTTAAGTATGGGGACAAGTCATTGATCCTCCGGTAAACAAGAACATGGCTGGTTTGGGATTCTCTACCAAGAATGGCAAAGGAGAAAGTTTGAAGTCAAAGTCTACTATGAGCAGTTATCATGATGTTTTCCGCAGCGGAGGTTACCTCCATCCAACAGTTTCTGGAGTTAATGCTATTGAGGATGATGAAGAAGATCAGGAAATGCTGAATTATGTGACGCTTGGAGTCAGAATCCAGAATTGGGTCACTTATGATGTTCCCTCTTGCATCTTTGTCTCAAAGTAATTTGTTTTTTCTTTGCAAAAAGCTTTCATTCTGCCCAAGATGAAAGTTAATATTGCAAGGGTTTATCTATTTGCTTTGATCATTAAAATCATAAATAAAGGTTGTCTTTGATTCTCAAAATTGTGTCTTTTATTTTTCTACTATTTCCTGGAAAATGGTAATAATAAAAAACCTTTTGAATAAAAATATTAATTGAAAATAAATCTGCATAATCACTTGATATATGTGTTAGTTTCTAAAAGCAATCACAAATCACATGTGCAGATTAATTGATAAACCTGTTGAATACAATGACCCTGCACCCTCTCCCAACTTTGAATATCCTGTGTTTGGGACGGAAGAAGAAGAATATGATGAGATTCCAGAAAAGGTTTAACGGTTACTCGAGCACGAGGAAAATGCCATTCAGTCGTATAAAGAGTCACTGGAAACAATCAATTTAGGTTCAGAAGAAGAGCCAAAGGAAGTCAAGAATGGAGCATTGTTGCATCCTGATGTGAAGAACAAGTGTATTGAGCTATTGAAAGAGTATGTGGACATCTTTGCTTGGTCTTACCAAGATATGCCCGTCAAGTGGAAGTTGAGAAGAACTCACCCTGATATGGCAGTAAAAATAAAATAAGAAGTCTTAAAGTAGATAAATTTTGGTTTTCTTATGACATCAGTATATCCTCAATGGATAGACAAAATTGTGCCCGTATCGAAGAAAGATGGAAAAGTCTGCATGTGCGTAAATTACAGGGATCTAAATAAAGCTAGTCCAAAAGATGATTTCCCATTTACGAACATTGATATGCTGGTTGATAGCACAATAAAATTAAAAGTATTCTCGTTCATGGACGGATTTTTCGGATATAATCAAATAAGAGTGGCTCCTGAGGACATGGAAAAAACAATGTTTATCACACCCTGGGGAACATTCTATTACAGAGTGATGTCCTTCGGGTTGAAGAACGTTGGTGCAACGTACCATAGGGCTATGACAACCCTATTCCATGATCTGATGCACAAGGAAATTGAGGTATATGTTGATGACATGATTGCCAAATCACAGACCGAATAAGGGCACGTGGAAGATTTGTTGAAGTTATTTCAGCATTTGAGGAAGTATCGTCTCTGCTTGAATCCAAATAAATGCACCTTCAATGTCTGATCAGGGAAGCTGTTGGGTTTTATTGTCAGCCGGAAAGGAATTGAAGTTGACCCAGTTAAGGTCAAAGCGATCGAATAAATTCCTAGGCCAAGGACAGAGAAGCAAGTTAGAGGCTTCCTTGGGTGCTTGAATTTTATTTCCAGATTCATCTCCCACATGACCGCGACATGTGAACCGATATTTAAGTTGATAAAGAAAGATCAAGGTTGTGTGTGGATAGATGTTTGCCAAAGGGCATTTGAAAGTATCAAAGAGTATCTGCTTAAACCTCACATCTTGCTCCCTCCCATTGAAGGAAGACCGTTGATCATGTATCTAACAGTGTTGGATAGTTCTATGGGTTGTATTTTGGGATAACAAGATGAAACGAGAAAGAAAGAATATGCCATATACTACCTCAGTAAGAAATTTACTAATTGTGAGTCACGGTATTCTATGTTGGAGAAGACCTGTTGCGCTCAGGCTGGGCGGCAAAGCGGTTGCGGCAATATATGTTGAATAATACTACTTGGTTGATTTCCAAAATGGATCCAATTAAGTATATCTTTGAAAATCCTGCTCTCACAGGGAGAATCGCCCACTGGAAAATGTTATTGTCCGAATACGACATTGAATACCACACTCAAAAGGCCATAAAAAGTAGTGTGCTGGCGAATTATCTTGCTCACCAACTGGTAGATGACTATCAATATGTCAAGTTTGATTTCCCTGATAAGGATGTGATGTTCTTGATAGTGAAAGATTGTGATGAACTGTTGCCTGGGGAAGGTCCAGATCCTGAATCTCATTGGGGCTTTGATGGAGCAGTGAATGCTTAGGGAAAAGGAATTAGTGCAGTGATCATCACTCTGTATGGATCACACATTCCTTTTACTACAAGGCTGACATTTGATTATACTAATAATATGGCAGAGTATAAGGCTTGAATTATGGGTCTCGAGGAGGCCATTATTCTTAGAATCAAGGTTCTAGATGTGTATGATGATTTTACTTTGGTTGGTAATCAGATTAAAGGAGAATGGGATACTCATCACCCTTGCTTGATCCCTTACAAAGATTATGCTAGAAGACTATTACCCTTCTTCAACAAAGTTGAATTCCGTCATATTCCAAGAGATGAAAATCAGATGGCGGATGCTTTGGTAACTTTGGCTTCTATGTATCAAGTAAATACTTGGAATAATGTGCCTCGTATTACGGAATGACATTTGGATAGACCGGCTCATGTGCTTACAACAGAGGATGTGGTAAATGAAAAACCTTGGTATTCTGATATCAAGCATTTTCTCTGAACCCAGGAATACCCAATTGGTGCATCAAATAAGGATAGAAAGACATTGAAAAGGTTTGCGGGCAGCTTTTTCCTCAATGAAGGTGTACTGTATAAAATAAATCATGACATGGTCTTGCTTAGATCCGTGGATAGACACGAAGCAGACATGTTGGTGCATGAGGTTCATGAAGGTTCATTTGGTACCCATGTTAATGGACATTCAATGGCGAAAAAGATGCTTAGGGTAGGTTATTATTGGTTTACAATGGAATCTAACTATTACAAATTTTCAAAGAAGTTCCATAAATGCCAGATTTATGCTGATAAAATTCATGTACCTCCGACACTTCTCAATGTTATTTCTTCCCCGTGGCCTTTCTCTATGTGGGGTATTGACATGATCGGGATGATTGAACCAAATGCGTCAAATGGGCATTGTTTTATCTTTGTGGAAATTGATTATTTTACCAAATGGGTGGAGGCAGCTTCATATGCTAATGTCACTAAACATGTGGTAGTGTGCTTCATCAAGAACAACCTCATATGTCGGTATGGTGTGCCAAGCAGGATTATCACCGACAATGTCTCAAATCTGAATAACAAAATGATGTGTGAACTTTGTGAGGAATTTAAGATTGTTCACCATAATTCATCTCCCTACAGGCCTAAGATGAATGGAGCTGTTGAAGCGGACAATAAGAAAATCAATAAGATAATCCAGAAAATGGTTGTTACTTATAAATATTGGCATGAAATGCTCCCTTTTGCTCTGCATGGGTATCAAACATCTGTACACACTTCAACAGGGGCAACCCCGTTCTCTCTTGTATATGGCATGGAAGCAGTGCTTCCCGTTGAAGTTGAGATTCCCTCTTTGTGTGTAATAATGGAAGCCAAGTTTTCAGAGGCTGAATGGGTCCAAAACAGGTTTGACCAGCTGAACTTAATAGAAGAGAAGAGAATGGCAGCCATGTGTCACGGTCAATTATACCAAAAGAGAATGAAGAAAGCTTTTGATAAGAAGGTCAAACCTCGTGAATTTAGAGAAGGCGACCTCGTACTCAGGAAGATCTTGTATTTTAACGCTGATTCTAGGGGCAAGTGGACTCCCAATTTTGAAGGCCCATATGTTGTCAAGAAAGCCTTCTCTGGCGGTGCACTGATTCTTGAAACAATGGATGGCGAGGAGTTCCCACATCCTGTCAAATGCTGATGCAGTTAAGAAATACTTCGCCTAGAAAAAAAAGAATAGCTCTCTAAGATGAAAACTCGAAAGGGCACCTTAGGCAAAAAGGAGCGTCTCAGTAGGCCAAAAACCCGAAAGGGCGGTATAGGGAAAAATTAGAGACATAAACAAAATAAATTTTCTCGGTAGGTTGAAAACCCGCTAGGGAAACCTAGGAAAAAGTTAGGGATTTTTCTGGCAAGTAACTGCATCAGACAAGACTTGATCAATGGAGCAATAATCTGCTTGGATATTACTACTCTTCGACCAAAGTTTCGACTCAGGAATTCAAAGTTTTTAGGGAGGATAGTGGTAATTGTATTTCAATGTATCTTTTCCAATATATATTACCATGTTCCAAACTTTGTAATTATCTATGGAGTCTTACCATTTGCAGACTACCATTCTATTAATAAAGTTTGAGCCTTTTGTCCAATTCTTTGCAATTCTTATTTTATTTAGCTTATAAATATTTCATTTATTATTGATAGTAATGATCAAAGCAAACAGATTAAATAACAAAAATCATTTTTGAAAAGAATTTACGAATTACCTATTGCTCTAGATTTTGTGATACAAGGGGAACAAAATTAATGACTTCAAGGACAGATAAATCCAAAGGTTTGCATGATAGCTCTATCCAAAATTCCCCAGTGAAGGTTTCACTTATATAAATAAAAGTATTTTCTCCCCGTGCATGCTGAGTTGGACTCATTTGTAAAGCATCTCATTTCGGAAATACTGCCATATTATTTGTTTTCCCGATAGTCAGGCAAGGGTAATGTCTTATTTAAGAAGTGTTGAAACGGTTATTAACTTTTTGGGTTTTCCCCCTGCCAAGTGTTGGATTGGATTTAAAATCCCTATAAGTTTTCTTGTTTTAGTGTTGATTTATTGAATTCCCTAGATGAAGTTGAGATGATATACTTCTTTGAAATTGCTGACCCCATAAGGTTTCATAATTTCTCCCTAGAGAAGTTGGTGCAATTATCACTCTCAGTATTAAAGAATGCATCTCGTTGTCTCCTTCGAAGATATAGTATTACCCTCCCCAATGAAGTCATTATTTCATCCCCAACATATGTATCAATGATGTGAATTTGTTTTCCCTAGTGAAATCAACCCTTGCAGAAGTATGAACTTCGAACATTTTGTTTCCCCCGCTGAAGTCTGTGTGGTTTCCCCGGTGAAACTTGGAGGAAGATGTTATGTCGCCATGTTTGTGTTAATTGACTGTTTTTGATCTTGTTCCATCCAAGTGAATTTAAACCTTGAAATAAGAATTTGTTTCCTCGGTTGGTGCTTACTATCTTATGGAATTTCCATCCTCTTTGTGATTTATCCGGGTTTTAATTGTACCCATTTTGGATTTTTGTATGTTTATCCCCAGTGTTATATGTCTGTTTTTTCAGCATATACATGATAACATTTATACTTTCATATCAGCATCATGCATAATCATTGCTCATTTTCATTTTTTACATATTTGGAATATTACCCAGTTTTGCAGAGTTGTGTTACTCAATCTCCAATAGAGTGTCAACCTTAAGCAGAAAGTGTATATTCTTTCAACTTCCCCACTGAGTTATCCCTCATGGAATAATTTTGTTTCAGCCTTCTTTTCAGCTTGTTGTCTAGATGGAATGGGATTCCCTCTTGAGTTTATTTCTCAAGAGATGTATTTTGGTTGACTGCTTTATTCCGGTTTATTTCTGGTTGGGATGGTTACCCTCAACAATATCATTATTTGGATTTCGGCAAGCTTTGAGATTTAGTTTGAGAATGTGTATTTATCTTGCACAAGAATATTTTATCCCCTCAGCAGGAATTTATTGGCATTTCTCCAGGAGTTTTGTCTCTTTCCCCAAGAAGCCATATTTCCTTCTTCAGGAAGTCTTTATTGCATTTTCTCCTCATAGCAACAAGTGGAAGGTCTCTTTGTTGGAGCAACCTGTACTCCTCCCAGTGAATCTGATGGCTCCCGGAGAAGATTCTGATTTTGTTACTCCAATGGATGGTAGCCTTGCCATTATGGAAGGTAGTTCGTTGTTGAGATTTTGTTACTCCAATGGATGGTAGCCATGTCATTATGGAATGTAGTTCGTTGTTGAGATTTTGTTACTCCAATGGATGGTAGCCTTATCATTATGGAAGGTAGTTCATTGTTGAGATCTTTTTCTGATGAATGGTAGCCTTGTCATTATGGAAGGTAGTTCATCGTTGAGATTCTATTGCTCCGTAGGAGTTCATTTGTTTACAGTCTTGAGTACTTAATACATCTTGAAATTTACTGGTATTATCTTACCATTCCCTTTCCCCGATGGGTCGACGTTACTTTTTTTTCTATCCCCTCAGCGAGTTGGTAGTTCACAGTTATCTGTCGGTCACTAATATCCTTCACTCTCTCTCCTCAATTTTGAGTTGGCAATGATTTAGATCCTCTCTTGGGCATTCTCCCCAATAAAGTCTTGTATTTTCTTCACCAGTGATTTATTTTCCTGGTCAAGTTTTCCTTTTGTTTCCTTTTTTACTTTTTTACATCCCCAGTGGTATCTTGCGTTCCTTTAGATTTGTTCATCTGCATTCATAATCATAAGCATTGCAGGGTATCTTAGGGCCAAAAATAGGGTTTGTTTTATATTTAAGCATCTTCAATCGTGTATACACTAAGATTTCAACCTTCGTATCTCCGGATAGAAGACACTTAAATAAGGGTAGATGTTGTACCCCAATTTTTTCCCCTAAGACCCATTCATCATATCATCTCAATTCAATCACAACAAGATCACATTAGGGTTTTGTTCTTCTCCCTATCTTTAGCTTTTGCTCTAGGAGGATTCACCAAGCACCTTGACTTGTATTTAATGATCATTTATGTTTTTTATTGATTATCCTTTAACTAATAAATGGAATAAGTGTTTGCCCAAATTGCTGATGTTGTAGGTGAAAGCACAACCATCAAGATTGATCTAGGCATTCATGAGTTCATTTCGGTGCCTTCCTCAACAAAGCTTCATTAAGGCTCAAGCCTCATCATTAAAGATGTTTTTAAGTAATGCCATGACAAAGTCTTTTATGATTTATCATGACTCAAGTTATCAAATTTAGTTCCAAAGTACAAGAGTTGATTGAAGAAGTTTGACTCAAATGTACAAGTCTTTGATTTCAATGCTCACAAGTGCATATATCCTTCAATTCCCAAGAATTAGAAGTGTTTCTCGTTTCAATGGTTTCTCCTTATCATCCTCAAAAATGTATAATCACATAAAAAAGGTATTTGTGCAAGAAGGTTGGTCAAAATTGCAAAGGTTTCCCAAAGCATTTTGTTGCTCTAGGAGTTAGGGTTTTGAACTTCAAAGGGGTATATCTTGCTCATCTTTTGGAATTTTTTAATGATTCCAAAGACATCCTTTTCTTAAAAGGTTTTTAAACAAATCACTTCAAAATTTTCAAGGAAATTTTGTGTGGAAGAAACTTGATGGTGATGAAAGATTACAAGTCCTCCAGATGAACCCTCAATTTCCCTTGTGTGACTTCAAATGATCATAACTTGATCAATTTTTATCCTCTTGAGTCCATTATTTTTTAATAATGATATTAAGGAGGTTAACTTCAACTCTTCTTTTGTTTGAAAAGCTTGAAAATGGATGGAAGATGTCTCACGAATGTACAAGACTATAGGTCATCTCATGAATTTTAACAAATTTTGCAAGACCATAACTTTTTCAATAATTGGTATTTTTGAGTGATCCAAATTCCATAATTCTATTTAAGAAGTCTATTTCAAGCTAGCATCATTTTTAAGGCAAAATTTTGGAAGAAAGTCTTGTTTGAGCTCAAAAAATTATAGGTCGCTTTTGAAGAAAAATTTGAAAATTTTCTAAGTACAAAAAGTCAGCCTATTTTTTCCAACTTTGACTCAGCACAATTTCTTACTCATGCATCCATTTGGATCCATTATTTTCACATTGTAAAGCTTATAATTTCCTCTTTCTAAAGCTTCAAGATTCATTCTCTAATACCCCTTGAATTGAAAATGCCATTGGTTAAAAAATGGTATCTGGAAACCTATGTTTCTTCCCAAGTCAGAATTGGAAATTCACAAATATGGCTTCTAATCAGCAAGTTTGGGCGTGTTTTTCTTCTAATCATGTTTAGAAACTTTCTAAAAGCGTTTAGCATCATAAAACGCATGATTTGGCTGAGTTTTTGTGCAAAACAAGTCACACATTCCTCATGTTGCAGTCCACACGAATTCACTCAATTACACCCTCATCCGCACGCTTAAGCACTGCTTTATCCTCTCCTATAAATAAGATGCATATCCCACCTATTTTCACAAGCTTTTGATAGCCAATTGACCCCTATTCAGATCCCATATGAACTCTTAATTTGAACTTTTGATTTCCTACATTCTCATCTTCAAACACCAAAATCTCCATTCAGTTAGCTTCATTGAACTTTTCTGAAGCTAACCATAAAATTATTCTCAAGAATCTTGACCTATATTGATCTACAGAAGTCCAGTTTCAGAGCAACATCTCACTACTTCTTTCAGGTAGATTTCTTGGCCGAATTCATCCAAATAAAAGACTAATCTACTCTCTGTATCCTTCTGATCCTCGTGCTCTTTATAATTTGCAATTTCATTGAGGTTTGAGTGAGATATCCCAAAATTTTCGTACTCGCTATTTTTTCTGGTTTTCTTCAAACACAGTCTTGTACAGTTTATATAAATTTGGCACGATGGTACCATTAGAATCGTCTTGAAGAGATGAATCTAATGGTACCGGCCTTGTTTGTTAATTTTACAGTTTGTGGGATACGATTTGGGGCTTGCTGGAGGTTGAAGATGATGACATGTCCGTCTTCAATCAATGACATGTAGCCACGTTATTTTTTTCAAACATATGTAGTATGCTTGCCTTACCATGCGTTTTCCTCAGGAGCCCTTGGATCTGATTACTTTAGTGAGTCTGACTTCATCCAACGTGCCACATTTTAGGTTGTTTTATTTTAAAAAATAAATGATCATGTGTGATATCCAATAAAGTCCATGACATGCACAACGCACCAGATCCACTAGATCTATTTACTAACGCGTTTTAACAATGATCAGATGGCCCATATCTTTTTTGGTTTATTATTTTATTTCTGATTGTTTATATTTAATTGTTTTAAACTTTAAAAATTCATAGAAAATTCATTTTAACTCCCAAAAATCTGAAAAAAATTATGAAAAATACTTTTGATTTTTCTCTTTCTGATTTTTTTTTCACAATTTTATTTTGTATTTTGATATTTTTTATAATTTTTCACTTTATTTAAATTATTTTAAATGTTTAAAAATACCTTTATTCATTTTTAAATTCTAAAAAAAATAGGGAAGGATCCAATGATATTTTGACAAATACTAGTGACCTCATTTATTTTTTATTTTTGACTTTACTATTTTTCTTTATTTTTTCTTTATTTTTGCTTTATTTTGTCTATTTCTTTTAATTTTAAAAATAATTTCTGACTTCAAAAAATTACCAAACATTTCATAAAAATATTTGAGTTCATTTCTGATTTTTCTATGGTCTTATTTAATTTTTCTTGATTAATTTGAACATAGTTGCTATTTTTCTCTCTTATTTTCATTTTTAATCATTTTAAAAAACCTCTTCTTTTATTTTAAATACAATTTTATTTCTATATATATTCTGGCTGATCTTGGATTGAAATTTTGATCATGAACTTTATTAATATCATTGGATCCATGGTGTTGAGTTTAACTCCATAAAAATGGATGAATGATTTTAATAATAGTTTGATTAAATTTTGGTTCAAATTTCATTTATTCATTTTCCCTCCCCTCTTCATCGTATCTCATTCTTATTGTACTAAATGTTGTTGGAGCATAAATTACATATCATGTCTCAAAACATGAGGTTCATAGATTGCTATTGACCGACTTCAAAATAGGTGCAATTTCTATATAAGTCCACTTACGATTGCTTAACATAGCGCTAAATTTTGTCCCAATTTGAGAAAGTGATCATTCGTGTCCTAAACCTATGTTTGCAAGCCCAAGTATGAAAATTTAAACCCTTTGAACCAATAACCTTGAGATCCATTATTAGGAGGCTTTGGTTCTACCAATCCTCTATTGGAACTTCATCAATTTTAGTTAAAGTGGATCACTTAAACATCATTGATCATTAAGTGTTATTTTGAGAATTCTTAAATGGATGATATACTTGACAAAAATCAAATGCAACTTGTCATTGAGAGGCTTTGGTTATACCATTCCTCTAACGAGTTCCAAGTGCAAGTTTTAAGATGGTCATCCAACTAATCACTAATTCTTAACAATTGACTTTATTTTTATGCTTTTATTTTAAGCTTTTACTTTATGTACCATTTACTTTAGCATTTACATTTCATGCTCTTTTCATCTTTTCTCACTTGAGCCTCTATCTTCATGTCATTTTTATTTTGCTCACTTTAGCTTTTCATTTCCTTTTGAAGATACATAATAATCAACTTAAATCCTTAAAAACTTTAATGTTACTTGGACTACTTGGTTACTGTCCTTGGCACTATGGAGATTGTGAACTTATTGGACTTAGGATTAGAAGCCTTGATCTACCTTGAGACCTTGTGACCTCAATTATTATTTTGTCGGGAGTTCTTGGGGGTTTACCCTAAGACATTGGGTTGTTTGTTTGTTTTGTGTGCAGGTTATTATGATTACATGCTTTGTCTGTGATCTAGAATTCATCTGTATACAACCGTTACTCTGCCCAATTTTTGTGAAGACTTAATGCAATTGAAGTTTGGTATTCTTAAGAGATTTATTAATTATTTGCTTGGTTTCAAATCAAAAGGATGGAAATCTACATTGACTCATTATGTCAAGTGTTGGCTTATTGTTTGGTTAGATGGTATTTCTCCTTAGCTTTTACCTTATGCTTTAGGATAGTCTCTTCATCTCCTCCCATCTTCTTTAATTTAAAAATCCTTCTCCCTCCTTTTGAAAAATCTTCTTGTTTTTAAAACTTGAACACTTTCATAATAAACTTGGACTTATGCCCATGTATTTTCAAAAATTATTTCTTAATCAAATTTCAATCAACTTAACAATACCTTGACATTTTTTGTGAGAAGACTAAAAGCCAATGAATCTCATTCAAACTATTTTGCCATTTTGGCTTTTATCTTTAAAAACTTTTCTTAAAAAATATTAGACTCTTGTCAATCCTTGTAGTGATGCAAGCAACTATACTTCTACAATATGTAGTGAAGTGAGATATTTTCCACTTGGGTGTTGAGTGAGGCATTGTTGATTTTAAAATCCAAGCCATATCCTCCACTTTGAGATGACGCAAATTCTCTTTTCTCATAATTGTGGGTAGTAAGTATGTTTTCCATATGGACAATGACAATGACGTCTTGTCTCCTAAAATTAACCAACACACTTTTGTTTTAAATTTTTAAAGAGGAACTACGAGTACCCAGATCCCCTATTGCACGGAAGGTGTTACATAGGCACTAAAGGTTCGCAACTGCGGCGAGTGCAAAATTATAAAAAAAAACTTCTTTTCTCATCACCACAATATATTTTTTATACAACATTTTATAGCCAAAATATACAGATTTTATGAAGAGGTTCATGCGGAGTACTGTAGATGTTTAGGCTGCTAATACCTTTCCTTTGCATAACCAACCCCCTTACCTAGAATATTTCCCCCTCTTTTGGGTTATTTTCTCTTTTCCCATTCCTATAGAAACAATAAAGCGCGGTGGCGATTTTTATTTTGATCTGTACAAGTCAAGTCAATCAAATGGCTTAGTCTTAACATTTCTACCACTACAGAGTGAACTTGTGGGTTTCTATGACCGATTGGATGATTTTCAAGGTCAATTCAATGAGATGTAATTCTCGTCGAGAGTCATGATGTTTGGATATTGGCCGTGTATGGACGATGATCGTCAAAAGTGAGTTGCCATTGTTGTTACATGGTTCAAGGCGTCAGAATCTCCTTCTTCATCTTCTGACTTAGACCTTATGCCTTGAAATATGTCTACTTCTTTACTTTTCTTTCAATAAAGCAAATTCTCTACCAATATTTTTGTTAAAAAAACATGAGATGCTGTTAATATTATGGGACTTGAATATATTTTAACTGTTTGAGGCTTTGAAGGTGGTTGTTTTATTATAGTGATGAACATGTAATGGAGAAATTGGATATGGTAATGGTGATGGTTTAAAGGATATCTTGAAGGAATAGTGACAATGGTCTCTTTTTGTACATGCATAGAATTGTGTAGTGACTAGTGAATAGAAGTGAATAAGGGTTTGTAAGTGTGAAGGTTTTGTGTAGTGAAAATTTGGTCCTCCAACTGTGAGAAAAGTTTTAGGTGGTCTATTCAGAATCCTAAAATAATTGTTGATAAGATTGTTGATCTCCAAATGATTGTTGATGGATACTTCAGGGTTTCTTTATTGTTGATCTTCGATGTGAAGAGAAACAACTTTTATGAGAACTCTAGTGAGTTGTTGATGTTTTTTGGATCTATTTCAGAGTTTATGTTCAGAAACCCTGAAATAAACCAAAAGTAAGAGAAAGATTGAGATTGTGAAATTATGGATGAAAAATTTTGATGGACAATAGTCCTATTTATAGAGTTAAAATTAGGTTAAAAAACTTAAAAAGAAAGTTACCCAAAACACTGAAAAGCCCAAAGTATGATCTCTAAAAAAGGAAAGAAAATTAGTAAAAAAGTGCAACACAAGAGATTCGAAGCCACGACCTCATACTTGCAAGCTTCATTTCTTACCAACTGTGTTATGTTACTCATTTGAAATAAAAAATCCAATTGAAAGTATACGAAAGTGAACAAGTATTTGCTATTTAAAATACAAATAATTTGAAATAAACTATTATACTTTTTTAAATGAGCGAAATACATTATTGTTAAAATGCTAGTAAAATTAAACTAAAGAATATTATAAAAACCAATGTTGAAAATATTTTTGACTGTAGAAATAAATGGCAGGCAAATTTGGGGTATGACAATAGCAAGATCCTTGACATAATGATGATAGAACTAATGACTTTATTTTGCAAGCAGAATAAAATTCGTGTACCTTGATTGCAGTAACATGTCACACTATAATGTCATAACATCCAGTTTAACGCTACACTCCTTTAGTAATCAACCCAATTGGAAAATACATCCTCCTTCAGCAAAACCTAATCTTCAAGATATTACTAGGGTTCAATTAATTCTAATCTAAGAAACTAGAATATCCTCCAATAATACAATCTTCTCCAGACTTGGACACAAGCTTTTTACTCCGAGACTTGCCATAATTGTATATTTCATCTCTAAAACAAACGATGATCACAAACCAAAATAAACTCCAAATAATGAAATCCCTCTTAAAATTATTCCTTGAGAGCTTTCTTATTCAGTGCCTCCTAGCCCTTTAAAATCTTCCACAATATCTGGAGTAACAATTTGCTGAGATGATGTTCCAACATTTGGTTGAACATCAATATCTTCCTCAATAAACACATCACTGATTTTGATTCTGAAGTTATCATCACTAAAAGTACCTCTCTGAATAGAGTAACTCAGAAACATACTTTGTTCTTATTCAAGGACTAGACAAGAACCACTGCAGACTTCACAAATAATAGATTCACTTTGTTAGAGAAAATAAAATCACATATATGTCTTTATCCAACAGGCCACTTATCTTTCATTGACATAAGCAGATCCATAGAACAAGTTATAGAGCTTTTACAACTGTCTAATGTTGCACCTTCTGGTGTGACATCTTGACTTCATCTTCCTTGAACATCAAGTAAAAGAATAAGCAATTAAATACTTGTGGGGTTCAAAAATAGCAATTGTTCTTAAATCCTCATAAGAATATCTTACAAACATTCTTCCTTGATCACATATACCTTCAGACCTTTATCACACAAGTTACTTATGTGAAACACAATAGCCATCAGTCCTCCAGTAAGAAGAAAAAAAGATCAAAACTTAGAGAATTGATTCTGAATTATTTAGTTATACAATGTCCTTAAACTTCCCTTTTACAATCAACACCAAAAGTAATCATTGATTAGAATGAGACTCAAACAAACCACCAGAAACACTTTTACTACAGTCAAGTGTTTAGAATAGTAAAGGCAAAAATACCAATCATCTTAGTTGAAGTTCTAAGAAAGATATGAGAGATAAGGAAATTATCATCTTATTTGAGTATTAACTACTTCCTGGTTAACCAATACTGATTTTGATTGTTGAGGAAGTTAGAGAAAACAAATAAAACTAATAAGATCAAATTTTCATAGAAGATAAATCCTTAGTGCAAGTATCTACTTCTGGCATAAGTATTCTGATGTCTAGTACAATGCTGGGACATTAAGCTTGACTCCTTGACTCAGCTTGCCTTTTGATAAAAACAACCTTTTGTTACTTTAAGTTTTCTCTTTTCTAGTTATGGATTGAAAACTACACCCTCCTTAGCCTTCCAATCATCTTTCCACTAGAAGAAACCTCTCCAACTGTTCTGAACATATTCTCAAAGACTTGATCAGGATATCAAGTTTTTAGGAATAATATGGTCACCTTACCTTGTAAGTCATAAATGGTATCATTCTCTTAAGACAAAAGTTCTGAAATAAATCACCTTCTATTTCTTCATGGTTGATAACACTTTTTACTCTAGATACAAAGATCTTTAAATAAAAACACCCAGCACATCATGAGATAATTCTTCTAAACAAAAATCTTCATAAGAAGTCCATCTTTCAGTCTAACCAATAGAATCCTTGGAAAATTCATAATCATGATCACTTTCCTAATTAAGCAAACAAATAGAAAACCCATCCAATTGTTCTTGAGATAAGTAGGGAATTCTACTCCAAAAAGATTAAAGGTCTTCACACTCATATGAATGCTTTGACATTAATTAATCTATCTCAAGTTCCAACATTTCCTTTAGCATCACAGAGTTACTGAAGTCAATACAGATGTTATGACATTTGGTCTTGACATTCTGTCCAAACTCATCAACACCTGATTGGACTGCCTTCCAAGGAACACAATAGTAATAAGAAACCCTTCATCAGAGACTAGGGCACAATTTTCTAAATGTTGGAAACAACAAGAATGTTCTAATTGTTCTTCAATGACTTTTCACTTGCATGTCAAACGACTTGATTAGAAATCTGAGAAACCTTATTCTTGATCATCCTCACGTTTGAGTTCTTTTGTTCCAACCACACATAGATGTACCATTATGAATGGACTTAAAAAATTCCCAAGTATCTTTGGCTATAACACAAGTGATGCAGAGAACCTACCAATTCCATAGACCATGAAGTTGATAATTTCAGAGTGACAAGGAGCCAACTCAAATTATTCCCTTTTATATCTTCAGTACCAGGATTCTCATATCCTGATAATTCTTAAAGATCTGGTGTCCATAGATAACCATAATATTATCATTCCATCCTTCCAATAAGAATAATAGTACCAAAAGAATACTCCCTGAAGCTTACCAATAGACCATAGTTCCTTCTCTAATACCAATTAAAATTTCTATGGTATATGCAACACATGTTAATATTGATGTCTCAACATCAGAACAATGTCACTATAGATGTTACAAAATCTATGGACAAACTGAACAAATTTATCAAGTTATAACAGATACTGAAAATTAAACTGTAAAATGATAAATAACACGTAGAGTTGTTAACCCAATAAACTGAAACATCACCTACATATGGGGGCTACTAAGCCAAGAAGGAAGTCCACTATTAGCAGAATTAGTTTAAAGCCTAAACAGTCTCAGTTTACAACTTCTCTCATAATTCCTACCCAACGCAACTTCTACCTATAAACCTCCTAAATATGAGAAATCTCCACCCCACTTCCTAAATCACCTCAGTGATATCTAAGAGTCCAAATCCCAGGGACTGTATTAGGAATAACTCAACAAGAAGATCATACTTTCATTACAATACTTAGCCAATACTCTTGACTAAGAACAATACTTGTATTTTCTTAAAAGCTTCATCCAAGAATAATACTCAACTCATTTCCTAAAGACTTCTGAGTGAGAACATAATATCGACCACAAGTATCAAAAGATACAAGCAATACTAAAAATATGACATTTGGTTAAAGGATTTTACATCAGGTTTCAAGATATATGTGTGATACGGTGGGAGAACTGACTTGACGGTTTTACGTTTTTATCACAAATGTTGCGGTTAACAAGAGTCGCCACCGAATTTTCTTTTATCCAAAAGGAAAGGTGAAAAATCACAGGATAGAACTTTGAGATTATATCTTGAGTTCGGGGGGTAGATTATGAAAAGGGAAGGTATTAGCACCATTTTCATCCATGGTTTTCCATGGGATCTTAGTTACTTGCAAGATCACTTGCTTTTGTTTGAAATTGTGCTTTGTGTGGTTTTTGAAAGTATTTTGTAAAGAGGCTATTGTTTAGGCAAACTTTGTAATGATTCTCGTTCGTAAGAATGTATACAAAGTGTTTTATCTTTTGAAAATGTTTTCAATTTTGTAAGAAGTTTTTAAAGTGTAAGTGTTTGTTTTGAAAATAGAAAGGATCTTTTGAAATTGAGCAAGTAATTAGGAGCATTCTACCTACTCAAAAGTCTTTTTTGTTCATTTTCTTTTCCTTTGACATTGTTATCTTATCATTGATTTGGTAAGTAACCCTATCTTTGGATGTAAACGGGACGGGCGTGGGTCATCGTATAACCATGATTAGCAATGTTGCAAGGTATCTTAGCATTATATTTTGGGGACTAAGATCATTTGAAAGACAACTTAGATAGTGTCATCGAGGGACTATGATCTTATACTTTTTGCTTGTTTTTGCTAAGATACCACACATGCGTAATATGGCCATTTTGTAAAGGTAACCAAATGGTTTTACCCTAGGGGTGCTTGTATGCAAGTGTGTTGTTTTCATGCTTGATTTTGTCTTGAATTAGGGTTTTCTAAGTATTGGTTTTAGTCTTTCCATACAAACCCTAATTACTAGCATTTGTATATAAAGTGATAAATTGCGGAATTTAAAGTTACTATGCTATTACAAGATTTGTGGGAGGGGGTCTACAAATTGTGAATGAGTATTTCAAGAATATAAACCTAATTAATCTATTACAACCAAATTGAATTTGTACAAGAATTGAAATAAATAATGTACAAGATGATTAAATATGCAAGAATGCAAATATAAAGAAAATTGATATTTTTGTTTGGATTTTTTTAGGAAAAGTGAATTTGTTTTAATCTAATTAATTAAAAGAAAATAATTAATTAAAATAATAAAAGTAAACCTAATTTAATAAGAAAAGATTTTAAATAAAAACCTAAGTCTATTAATTGATTAAAAGGAAATTAAGTTTAAGAAAAGTATTTTTGTATTTTTGTCTTAAAAATAATTTATAGTATTATAAAATATTTTTGGCCTTTTTTATATTAAAATGATATATTTTAATTGGTGTAAAAGAAAATAAATAATATCCTAGTTTTAATTAAATTTACAAGAATAATTAGTAAAAATAAATAAAGTATGATTAATAAAATAATTTTTTGTGTAAGAAAAATAAATAAACTATGTCAAGATGTAAATCTATTATTTTTTGTATTTTTTTTATGATTTTTAGTATTTAGAAAAATAATTAAGAAAACAAATAAAAAGAAAATAAGAAAATAAAATAAAATTGGGCCAGGGGCGTGTAAATGAAACAGGGGGGGTTAGCAAGCAAAAACAAAAATAGCAAAGGCCCAACGCCTGCAAAAAATAGAAGTCAGAATTGTAAAAAAAATATGAAAAAAACCAAAAGGGTACCACTGTAGCTCGAACCCAGGTCCCAAAGGTTACAGACGCGCGCTTCTATCACTAGGGTAGCTATACATCCGTTAACATAAGCAAAACAATAAATATATGATACAAAACACACCCTGATTTACACTTCATCTTCAACCTCCAGCCAGACCAACTGTAACTTGTTCATTTCTCAACAAAAATGAAAACTGTAAACATGAAACTTGTAGCAAGTTTCCTCATGGTTTCAGAAATGTAAAGCATTAAAACTATAGATCAAAGATAAGCATGAATTTCATTGGCCCTAAATTGAACCCTAAAAATCTCAGAAAATTCAATCTTAAAATTCTCTAAGCTCAGGCAAAATTAATGGAAACTATGGACATGATTAGCTTTAGGGAAATGATATCTACATGTTTCATTCACAAATAAATTATTGATGATGCATGTATAAAGAGTTCCAAAGTTAGAAAACTTACCTTGCAAGACGGTATCGAGTTTGAAGTTTGAACAGCTTTCAAGGAGTTCCAATGGTTGGGTTAGCTTCCTCAAGTTCCCAGGAAGCTAATGGGATGCTTAGCTTGAGCTAAAAGTACCTGAGGAGTTCTGGAGAAGGCCAAGTGCAAAGCTTTGTTTTTGAAAATGGAGGATGGTGTTAATGGTGTTACAGTTCTGTAACATGGTGTGTGATCACTTCTAAATGATGTTTAGAAGCTTTAGGAACCAAAAGGCTTGAAAACGCACGAGGGAGTTATGAGTTTATAGTTTTTGGTCAGTTTATGTGAAAATGGAGGTATAAGATGTGATTCTGAGTTCTAGGTGTTTTCAGGACTTAAGCATTCGTGAATTTTGTGGCAAATGGTTTGTATATTTATAAGAAAAATGTCTTGAGTGCATTGGCAAGTAAGAAGTACAAGTTACAAGCTTCTGGCTAGGTTACTTTATTTTGAAGAAAAGAGCGAAACCAAGTTTCAAAGTGTAGTACAAGCATGGGTTGGGTGATTGTAAGTGTCTAAACCATTTCTCATGTGTTATGAGACATGTATGATCAGAAGAGAACAAGTGCAAGGCTCAAGAACAAGTTTTGTGTAAAAAAACACTTTATCAAAATGGCAATGTACACTTTCTTCAAAAAATGGATATAAAGCATGTCCATGCATTGAATGCTTGAAATGAGACCTCTAACAGTTATGCAAGAAATTAATTATGGAGTTCCTAACAAGTTTGAGGCCTGCAAAGTAGAGTTTATGTAGCACAACTTTGAATTTGAATTTTGTTCATCACAAAATGCCTTGTAATTCAAGTGATAAAACTCTAACTTCATCTCTTCGATTCTCCCTACTCAAGAATGATCTCAAGGAGTTCTTGGAAATTTTGGAAAGATTGTAATATGCTTTACAACCCATTTTTGAATTGATTTTGAAGATTCCCCTTGAAAATATATGAAAAAGTTCCATGAAGTTGGGCCAAAATTCTGACCAAATTAGGGCAAAAATTTCACTAAGTGTTTTGTTTCATGACCACATGTTCTTAAAATTATAACTTGAGATCCAGGCACTTTTGGAAGGAGTTGTGTAAAGAAAAGTTGTAGATTTCATGTAGATCTACAACTTTCATGTTGGAAGTTTCTCTTGAACCATCTTGCATCATGGTGAAAATTTTGTTCAAAGTTGTAAAAAAACATGAAAATTCCAACACTTAGAAAAATTTCTAAGTTTAGAAATTTTGACTTTTCAAAATGAAATCTTGAATTTTTTATTTCTTGATGAATAAGTTTCATATTTTGACATGTTTTGATGAATTGTGATCTTTGGCATTTGAATTTGACCAAAAAGTCAAAGTTTGACTTTTCAGTATATAGTTGACTTTTGATCAGTTGACTGAAAAATTCATCTGTCAATCCAATGGACTTGCAATGTTTTGAGCCATGGAATTAGGTAAAAATTATTCAATTGGACCCTTGAGATCATGCCTTAAACCAATTGATCATTTGCTAGGTCAAAAACCAGAAATTTCCCTTTCCCAATCAAAACCCTAATTTTGACCATTTTGCCCTTTTGGAGATTTGATCAACTTTCTTGAGGAATTGTGGTCCAAAATTGATCAAATGATACATATGAGTCTAAAATGTTAATGTGGATAAAAAATTATGAAGTTTGACTGTAAATTGGCCATAGTTGACTTTTTCCCCAATACAGTTGATTTTTAGGTCAACTGCTTAATTGATTGAGCAAAAATGTGATCCAAGACTTGAAACTTGGCATGAGTGAACTTGGGGGTCCATAATGATCCATGAAAGTCATATGAAGCATTATAAGTTCAAAAATCATTGTGCAAACTCAAACCCTAAGTTTGGTCATCAGTGCTTAAGGAGGTGTCTTGAGCTGATCAATCCTAGTCCAGTCTTGAGCCCAAGGAGATCTTGTGAGAAAATTCTTGATAAGTGAGAGGGAAAATTTTGGGGTACAACAGCTGCCCCTATTCAATCTTCTTAAGCCTGAAGAGTTAGATTGGCGAGTTTTGCCATTCATGACTCGAAGGTGGAAGATGATTGGACACTAGAGTGCCCAGAAATTTACACTCAATGATGTGATGGTAAAGGGAACGGGCTTAAAGATGCCATTTGGAGAGATGATAGAAAGTTGTTGGAGATGGGCTTGTAGATGCCATCAAGAAATGATTGTTGAACAGTATTTGTAAGCTGAATCTGAATGAGTATCAAGATGGCATCCGTGTCTAGAGCGTATCTAAACTGTATCTGAGAGTTGAATCTGAATGAGTATCAGGATGGCATCTGTTTCTGGAGCGTATCTGAACTGTATCTGAAAGTTGAATCTGAATGAGTATCAGAATGGCTTCCGTGTTTGGAGCGTATCTGAACTGTATCTGAGAGTTGAATCTGAATGAGTATCAGGATGGCATCCGTGTCTGGAGCGTATCTGAACTGTATCTAAGAGTTGAATCTGAATGAGTATCAGGATGGCATCCGTGTCTAGAGCGTATCTGAACTATATCTGAGACTTGAATCTAAATGAGTATCAGGATGGCATCTGTGTCTGGAGCATATCTGAACTGTATATGAGAGTTGAATTTGAATTAGTATTAGGATGGCATCTGTTTCTTGAGAATATTTGAACTGTATCTGAGAGTTGAATCTGAATGAGTATCAGGATGGTATCCGTGTCTGGAGAATATCTGAACTGTATCTGAGAGTTGAATCTGAATGAGTATCAGGATGGCATCTGTGTCTAGAGCGTATCTGAACTGTATCTGAGACTTGAATCTGAATGAGTATCAGGATGGCATTCGTGTTTGAAGCGTATTTGAATTGTATCTGAGAGTTGAATCTGAATGAGTATCAGGATGGCATCCATGTCTAGAGTGTTTCTGAACTGTATCTGAGAAACTTTGAACATTGTTAATGGTAGTTGTTAACCTTATCCTGAAAATGGTAAAATGTTAGCTAGTATGCAATGTCATGTTGTATGAAATGCATGGTATAATGCATTCGTGTTATCAATTTTTATGATATATGGATGCGATGTATGCGTATGTGAGCTAATCTGTTGCACTGCTGTTGGATTGGGAAAATAAATCCCTGACTTTCGCTGAGGATACGAAGTGTAAGTCTTCATGTTGTAAAGTTGAAGTGTTGATGGATTTCCTCTTATAGAAATAAACTCTGTTGTAAGGGAAATGTCGTGTACTGTTGTAAAATCATGTTGAGAAATCCTGAGAAATTTGGCGACTTCTACTGGGGATTGATAACTGGAAGCTTTGTTCTGCTGGGGATTAAACTGCACATTGTGGGGGATTTTATAGAAATAACTTGGAGATATTTCCATGCCTCTTTAAAGTCATCAGTGATTGTCTTTCTATTTTGTTTATTTGTAAGCAGTAATTATGTTTAAATGCATATGTTCAAAAGTAAATCAATGGACTTTTTTGTAAACAAAACAATAGTAAAGAAAACAGATAGTTTTGCACTTTCAAAGGGATATCTTTGTATTGACTTTGAGTAAGTATTCTTGTACAATGAAACAAACATTCTAGTAAGAGAATGTCGTCGTAAAAAATGAAATTTGATACAAAGAAAAGATAGCTATGTGCAATAATCCCATGGGGTTCCCATTTTTCTATAGCCTTCGTGTCAATGAATATCTTGTCTATGTGTTGCCTTGTCTGAAGTTGATTGAATTGATCAGAACCGTGGAGTTTGTAGGTTGTCCATGAGGTGATCCAACAGGACATAGTCATACGCTTTAATTCCATAACTTTTGCTCGGACCGTCCTTTTGGGTTTTCAGTCCACCGGGATACCCTTTTTTTCCCAAGTCGTCCTTTCGGGTTTTCAACTTGTCGGGTGTACAAATTTTTTTATTTTATCCCTGATTTTTGCCTGAACCTTTTTGGTTCGCCGGGATGCTCTTGTTTTTCCTAGGTGTGTCAACCTAGCGGGTCTCTTATCGGTAGTATCTTTTGACTATGTCTGCGTTTGCAGGGTGCGGAAAGTTGTTGCCATCCATGGTAGTCAAGATCATTGCTCCACTAGAGAATATGCTTTTGATTACAAATGGTCCTTCGTATGTTGGAGTCCATTTTCCTCTGGGATCAACTTGCGGTAGTATGATACGTTTGATCACCAAATCCCCTACTTGATATACTTGGCGTCCGACCTTTTTGTTAAAAGTCTTGATCATTCGTTTTTGATACATTTGACCATGACAGACAGCAATAAGCCTTTTCTCATCAATTAAGTTCAGTTGATCAAGTAGAGTCTGGATCCAATCGTCTTTATTTAGCCCTGCATCCTTCATAATTCTTAGAGAAGGGATCTGGACCTCAATAGGCAAGACAACCTCCATGCCGTATACCAGAGAGTAGGGGGTTGCCCCGGTTGATTTACACGATGTGGTACGATACCCGTGGAGAGAAAATGGTAGCATCTCATGCCAGTCTTTGTACGTGACTGTCATTTTCTGTATGATCTTTTTAATGTTCTTATTTGTGGCTTTGACAACACCATTCATCTTTGGCCGGTAAGGGGAAGAATTATGATGCTGAATATTGAATTGTTCGCACAGGGCAGTGATTATAGTGTTGTTAAGATTTGTACCATTGTCTGTGATGATCCTCTCCGGGATACCATACCGACATATGAGATTCTGTTTAATGAACCGGGCTACAATATTTTTGGTGACGTAAGCGAAAGAGGCTGCCTCAACCCACTTTGTAAAATAGTCAATGGCCACTAAGATGAAGCGGTGCCCATTAGAGGTTGTTGGTTTTATTTCCCCAATAATATCGATACCCCATATAGCAAAGGGCCAAGGAGCCGTCAATACATTCAGAGGAAGCGGAGGTACGTGCACCTTGTCAGCATAAATCTAACACTTATGGCAGGTTCGAGAGTGTTGATAAAAATCTGCTTCCATGGTAGACCGTTAATAGCCTAACCGTAGGATCTTCTTTGCCATCGTATGCCCACTGGAATGGGTGCCAAAAGTGCCTTCATGTAGATCAGCCATGATCTTTTCTGCTTCAACCTTGTCTACGCAACGGAGCAAAACAGAGTCATGGTTGCGTTTGTAGAGAATGCCATTACTAAGGAAGAACTAGCAGAGAATCTCCTTAAGAACTTCTTATCATTGACTGAAGCTCCTTCCGGATATTCTTGAGCCTCGAGATACCTCTTGACTTCGTGAAACCAAGGCTGGTCCACTACTTCTTCAGTATTAATCTCGTGGCAGTGAGTTGGTTTATCCATTCATTCAATGGTGATCTGGGGAGCCTCGTTATCCCATTTAAGTTTAAACATGGATGACATTGTGGCTAGTGCGTCTATTAGCTGATTTTCTTCTCGCGGGAAATGCTCGAAAGTAATCTTCTCAAAATAGCAATGTCAACACATGTTCTTTGTAGGGGATAAGGTTAGGGTGTTTGGTGTCCCATTCCCCTTTGATCTGGCTGATGACCAAAGCTGAATCTCCGAATACATTTAAGGATTTGATCCCCAAGTCTATGGCAGCTTTAAGACCAAAGATGCACGCTTCGTATTCCGCCATGTTATTTGTACAATTGAAGCAGAGTCTTGCAGTAAAAGGAGTATGACATCCTTCAGAAGATATAAGTACATCACCAATACCATTGTCAAGTGCGTTAGATGCCCCATCAAAACCAGGGTCCATCGGGATCCATGTTCAGGTTCGTCATATGGTCTGAATTCTTCACAGTTATTTACCATCATGATGTCTTCATCTAGGAATTCAAACTTCATGGACTGGTAGTCTTCCACAGCTTGGTGAGAAAGGTGATCAGCTAGTACACAGCCCTTTATTGCTTTCTGGGTGGTATACTGTAAGTCATATTCTGTCAAGATCATCTGCCATCTCGCTATTCTCCCAGAGAGTACAGGTTTTTTGAAGATGTATTTTATTGGATCCACTTTAGATATCAATAAGGTAGTATGGGTCAGCATATACTGTCTTAGCCGACGAGCAGCCCATGCCAGAGCGCAGCAAGTTTTCTCGAGCAGTGAATATCTTGTTTCATAGTCGGTAAACTTTTTGCTCAGGTAATAAATAACATGCTCTTTTCGGCCAGACTCGCCATGCTGCCCCAGCACACACCCCATTGAATTTTCCAAAACATTCAGATACATAATCAACGGTCTTCCCTCGACTGATGGCATCAACACGGGAGGCTCTTGCAGGTACTCTTTGATCTTGTCGAAGGTAGTTTGGCACTCATCATTCCATTTGACTACTTGATCTTTCTTCAGTAATTTGAAAATTGGTTCACAAGTAGTTGTCATGTGAGAAATGAATCTGGAAATGTAGTTTAAACGTCCCAAGAATCCTCTGACTTCCTTCTCAGTACGAGGAACATGCATCTCTTGTATCACTTTCACCATGGCGGGATCCACTTTGATTCCTTTATTACTGACAACAAAGCCTAGGAGCTTACCAGACCTCAACCTAAATGTGCATTTGTTTAGGTTCAACCTCAGCTTGTATTTATTTAACCTCTCAAACAGTTTCTGTAAATGATCAAGATGCTCGTCTTCTGTTTGATATCTAGCTATCATGTCATCCACATAGAACTCTATTTTGTGATGTATCATGTCGTGAAATAAGGCTACCATGGCACGCTGATAGGTTTCCCTAGCATTCTTTAGTCCGAATGGCATAACCTTGTAGCATAATATGCCCCACTGTGTGACAAAGGTTGTTTTCTCCATGTCCTCAGGCGCCATCTTGATTTGGTTGTAGCCTGAGAAACCGTCTATGAAGGAAAACACTTTGTGTTGTGCCGTATTGTCAACTAGAACATCAATGTGGGGTAGTGGGAAATCATCCTTAGGGTTTTCCTTATTCAAATCTCTGTATTCCACGCACATTCATACCTTGCCATATTTTTTATGCACGAGAACAACATTGGAAACCCATTGCGGATAGGAGGTGACGACTAAGAATATGGAATTGAATTGTTTCATGACTTATGCTTTGATCTTCTCTGACATGTGTGGTTGCATTCGACGGACCTTTTGTTTTACCGGTGGACAGTCTTCTTTTGTTGGTAGATGATGTACCACAATATCTGCATCGAGTCCTGGCATGTCTTCACACGACCAGGAAAAGATCTCAACATAATCGTGTAGCAACTGAATCAGAAGCTCTTTGACACTGGGTTCCAGATTGGCACCCACCTTGACTTCTCTTTTGTTTTCTTCAATACCTAGGTTGATTGTATCCACTGGTTCCTCGTGGGGTTGAATGGCCCTCTCTTCTTGTTGCAGTAACCTGGCGAGTTCCCCTGGTACTTCACAATCTTCCTCACCTTTGTCTTCGGCTTGGTAGATTAGATTTTCAGAGTTACAAAAGGACATAGCAGAACTGTTTCCCATGGGATCCTAAATGGATGTAGACCTGCATTGTGAGTGTGAGTGTGTGTAAGAGTATATCTATCTTTGAAAGAAATGAAAATGTAAAAACAAAAACAATGAGCACAAATTTTGTATGCAAAAATGTCCATGACTCATTGATGTCATATGAAAATAAGATAATAACCCTTACAAATTGACCATCGTGCCTCAGGTAAGACACAAGGTTTTAAGAGTCTGAATTGTTTTAATATTACAGATCCAACAAAATGCAAAGACAAATTACTGTTGGATAAATGTGATCGCGACAAAATCTCTAGCCTCCCAATTGCCAAACCCTCCACTGACAGTTGGGAAAATCCAATCCTCCAAGTTGTAGCTGTCTTCATCATCTTCCACGGTGCTAACTTGGTGGTTGATGATCTTCAAGGGTTGTCCTCTGGCACGAGCATGATGTACGGCCTTCTGGGCACCTGAAGTGAAACCCAGACCGAATTTGTCAGATTTGTATGGGATATCTAGGAGTTGGCCCTAAATAGTGCACCCACCTTCTTCTATCACTGCCTTAGCATCCTTCAAAGATGACATCTTGAGAAGAGGCCTTGTGATCTTGGGGACTTGAGGCACAACCTTGGTTACTGCCACATCTTGTGGGACTTCTTCAAAGTGCTAGAATGGAGTTTCAATAAATTCACCATCTAGTTACACATATATGAAGGAATTTAGATGGCTGACCATATACTCTTCTTCTCCATGAACGGTGACGATCTTCCCCTGAATTGGATATTTCAGCATTTGATGCAACGTAGAAGTGACTGAACCAGTATTGTGAATCAACGGTCAGCCTAATAAGCAGGAGTATGAAGGGCAAATATCCATTACATAAAAAGTTGAATTAAATGTTTGGGTTCCGACCTTTATGGGGATATCCACTTCCCCATGCACCATCCTTTTTTAGCCTTCAAAGGCTCTCACTACTGTGTTTCTTGGTTTCAATTTTAATCCCTCACAGTCAAGCCTATCAAGAGCCTTTTTAAGCAACACATTCAGAGACGAACCAGTGTCAACCAAGACATGAGCCAGAGTTGTGCCCCTGCATTCTACTGAAACATGCAATGCCTCATTATGCTTCCTCCCTCTTGGCATTAGATCAGCATCCGAAAAACCTAAACCATCATCTGTAGTCAAGCTGGCTACACAGTCTTAGAACTGATCGACAAATGTTTCTTGGGGTACATGGGGAGTTTTCAGGAATTTTACCAAGTCCTTTGCATGCGCCTCGAAACATAACAACAAAGCCAGCATGGAAAATTTTGATGGAATCTGCCCCAGTTGCTCAACTACATTGTAGTCGCTTCTTTTTATGATCTTTAGAATTTCCTCCATCTCTTTTCGGGAGGTCTCAAGGATAGCTACTGATTGTGCCTTCTTCCAGACGGGCTCAATCAGAATACCCTTACCTCGAGTCTCGATTGACTCGGCAGCAGGAATGTCAGTAGGGGTGATGACAGGGATTGTAACAGTCTTGTAAATAGGAGTATTAGCGGAGATGATTGTAGGACTGGGAATAGCCTTTGGAAGAGTAACAATAACATGAATGATTACGGGTCCAGAAACTGCTTTTGGGGGAGCAATTTCTAGAGAGAATACCCTTTCGCTTCGGGTAATCTTGCTAGTTCCGGCGATATTACTAATATTGGAATCAACTTTTTCAGAACTTGAATCTTCAGCAGCTAGCCAATCTTGCTTGATACCGTGGTAGTATACATCCCTCCATAATTCCATGGTATATTTTTGTCTGACGAATATAGGATTGGTCCAGGCATTGCAATTATCAAAGAAGCTACTTTAGGAACTGATGTAATTCTAACGGGTCTTTTGGTGGAGACCCTGGAAGAATTGTCGGAAATGGTCACGATGGAAACATCATTATAAGAAACAGTTGGCACAAAAGTCTTTTCGACCAAAATTTCCTTGTTATCTATTAGGCACTGAACGCCTGCTTTTAACAAAAGACAATTGGTTGGTGAGGACAAACAGAAATGAAAGCCTTCATCACAGCCTGGGAATACACCGAAACGTAACAAATTCGTTTTGATAGTTAGGAGTAGGGTCACAAGTTCATCAACTGAAGTAACAAACATATCTTCCTCAACAGCGTTGACATCACGGTTGTGTTTGGGCATAGGGGCAGTAATGACATTGGGCTTTTCTGGCGCGTCAAATTCAATCTCTTTGGCTTCAAGGAGGTCTTGTATTTTGTTCTTTAGAGCCCAACAGTTATTAGTGTCATGGTCGGGACTCTCAGAATGGTATGCACAG
The DNA here is from genome assembly GCA_948472305.1 of Vicia faba. Lineage (NCBI taxonomy): Eukaryota > Viridiplantae > Streptophyta > Magnoliopsida > Fabales > Fabaceae > Vicia > Vicia faba. The sequence continues at coordinate 45,781,054 of OX451738.1, read as the reverse complement.
TGGGCATTAGGATGATAGTAAGGAGAGGTTGTGTTAGGATTCTTTGGAACTTATTTCAAAGTCACTAGATTGGATCTTAATAAATATGGAAATACTTGAGATGGTGTCATATTAATTCGGGTGAAATTTCTGACTGGTCTTTCCAATCTTGGCTGGTTGCTTCTTTGTTGAGCTGGCGCAGGTTTAGGAATCATGACAGCCCCCACCATTGGACGGTGTTCAGCCCTATCTTGATTTCTCTGAGGATATACAACAACCACTTCTTTCTTTCTAATGAAGGTTTTCCTTACAGCAGCAGAGGATGCATCTTTCTGAATCTTCCCATTCTTTATCCCGGCTTCCACCCTTTCTCCGGTCAATATCAATTCAGTAAAACCTGCCGATGAACTCCCAATCAAGTGATTAAAGAAGGGAACAGACAAGGTGCCCAAAAACATGTCTACCAACTCTCTTTCAGATAGAGGAGGTTGGACTCTTTCGGCTAAGTCCCTCCACTTTTGTGCATATTCCTTGAAGCCTTCACTTGAAACCATGGTCATACTCTGGAGTTGAGTATGGGTGGGCACAAGATCAGCGTTGTATTGGTATTGTTTGTAAAAGGCGGTGGCCAGATCTTCCTAGTTATGAACATTGGCTCTTTCTAACTGATAAAACCAATCAAGTTAAGTTCCAGAGAGACTGTCTTGGAAGAAGTGTACTCATAAATCCTTTTCAACGGTATGAGGCTGGATTTTCCTCACATAGGACCGGAGATGCATTTTGGGACATGAAACTCCATCATATTTGGCGAACACAGGTGCTTTGAATTTTGGAGGAATGACAATCCCCGATACTAACCCCAACTCGTCAAAGTCCAATCCAGGAACTTTTTGGGTTTCCATTGCACTTAACCGTTCTTCTAGATGTTTATACTTGTCGTTGGCTGGAGGGTATTGTTCTTCGAAATAATATTCTTCTTCCTCTTCCTCTTCTGACTCTGACTGGACAACTGCTTTTTTGCCCTTCCCATCTTGATTGTATTTCTCACCGGATGTCGTTGCGAAGTCTAGAGTCCTTCTTGCTTGTCCTTGGAACCTTCTTCCCATGTTTAGAACTCCGGTTATTTTCTTTGTCTTCTATTTCTTCTCTTCAACCAGCAAGGTCTTCAACTCTTCTTGTCCTTTGGCTAGAGTTAAGAACATCTGTTGAAACTGAGCATTTTGAGCTTGGAGGTCCTTCACTGTTTGATCTAGATCCATCTTACTGAAATAAACAGTAGAAAGATGAGGAGACTTGTTTCAAGAAACATGCTTATGTTATGATGAATGGTAAATGCATATGCAATGATTTTAAGGATTTAAAGATTCAAATTTGTTTTAGACAAAAAGGAAACACACGTTATATTTAAGCTTGAGTACATCAATGCCTCTTTGGGAAAAATAATACAAAAAACTCTAAGATAAAAAGGTTGTACGCATCCTCTTTGGTGCGACGTAGGCATTCAAGTTCCTCTCCTCATGAAGTTGCTTAGTGAGTACCAAAACCTTCTTCTCGCTTACGTAGAATTGGGCTTCGAAGGTATCTCGCTCCCCCTTGAGTTGTATCCAATCCCTTTGTAGGTCTTCAAGAGAGGTGGGCATGTCAGGATGTAGGATAGTGTATGGCGCATATCCTTCCATAACAGGCTCAATGATTATCGGGAGAATGGATGGATAAGGCATAATAAGACTCTGAGCACGAGTTCGTACCCATTTGAGGTAAAGCTCAAGAGGGATGGAATTATTATTCCCTAATGTCTTGCTATCTACCTTGTTCAACATCCTCCAAGATCGGATAAATCTCTGGCGAAGACCTTGATCGTCGTTCTCGTAGTCAAATACCAAACCTTGAATCAGTATCTCATGCGGTCCATCCCTTCGGGCATAACCAAATTGTCTTAAGGCTAAGCAGGGGTTATAGGTGATACCTCCCCTAATGCCAAGTAAATGGACATTAGGGAATTCTCCACAAAGGTCAACAATAGTAACATTCTCTATGGATCGGGAACACCAATGAATGTCTGAATGTATGAGCGTCATCAAAATTTGTGACCACCTTGAACCTTACTCATTCTTCAATACAGATTGGGGAAGATGAAAAATAAACCATCTTTCCAAAAGAGGAGTGCAACACATAAGGACACCTCTTTTCCTCCTTGTGCGAGTGTGAAAAGAATGTAGGATGTCTCCTAGCAAAGTAGGCACCGGGTTGCTGGATATGAAGATTTTGACGGTGTTCACATCTATGAGTTGGTCAGTATTTGGGAACAAAACCATCCCATAGATGAGGAGAGCCACAATTTCCTCAAAGGCTTGCAAATCCAAAGAGTTCCAACAATTTTGGGCTTTTTCAAACAAGAAATTTGCTAGGAAACCTTTGACACCACTCCTTGTTTGCCAATTAGTTGTGATATCAGATGGTTGCAAGTGTAGAGCTTGAGCAATATCTTCTAGATTTGGGTCTCTTTCTGTACCGTTGAAAGGTAGTTGATTGAGAATGGGAATCCTCAAGAGTTGAGAAAATTCTTCTAAAGTTGGCATAAGCTGATAATCAGGAAATGTGAAGCAATAGTGTAAAGGATCAAAGAACTGAAAACGCACCTTCATCATGTCCTCATCAGTGTTGGAAGTGACCAAGTTGATTAGGCGACCATGTCTCTCGGTTAATGGAGAATTTTCAGGAATCCTTGAAGCTAGCTCCTTAAGTCGTGGAGGGATCCTTACAAGATTGACTTGAATAGTTTTTCTGCGAATATAATTTATGTCCTACAAAATAGAACAAAGATAAATCCAAAGATCCTTGAAATGGTTAATGAATGATTATGATGTTATGATGTTTATGATGTTATGTACAAGTATGTATACACAACCAAAACAAACAATTCCTTAGGTTTAGGCTTGTATGGAGTCTTATAGGTAAGTACCCTCTTGAAGTTTAGTTGGCTTAAACATGTCCTAGTAATAGTAACCGGGTTCTAAGGAGCTCAATATCACTGGTTTGTTTCCTTGGTCATTGTTTCAGCATAAGCCTCTTTAATGGCGACCGAAATATCCCAAGAAACCAAACCTCAATGAGTGTAGTATCGAGTATCTACTAACTTTGGACTACACCAAAGCCGGTCATCTCACTACGTCCTAAAGGCCAAGTTGGTCAAGTAAAGGTTCCAAAAGTTCATTAGTGCTTCATGACATCACTCAGCGGCCCCGTATTCTCCTTGATTAACTCAAGGTCTACCGGTACCCACAAATATGTCGCACTAACATAGTTATTTCTTAGACCATGTCGGTATACCCCGCACAGTTTCCACAATGTATTGCTACTTACCTATAATGTATCCCAAATCCGGGTAGAGGATTCAAACCCAAACAAAGAACCATAATATAAAGAAAACAAGTCAAACAATGAAAGAAATTAAATGTGATCTAACCCTAAGGTAACACCAATTTTAGAAATCCCCAGCAGAGTCGCCAGTTCTGTGATACGGTGGGAGAACTGACTTAAAGGTTTTGTGTTTTATCGCAAATGTTGCGGTTAGCAAGAGTCACCACTGACTTTTCTTTTATCCAAAAGGAAAGCTGAAAAAGAACAGGAAAGACCTTTAAGATTATTTCTTGAGTTCAGGGGGTAGATTATGAAAAGGGAAGGTATTAGCACCCTTTTCATCCATGGTTTTCCATGGGCTCTTAGTTACTTGCTAGATCACTTGCTTTTGTTTGAAATTATGCTTTGTGTGGTTTTTGAAAGTATTTTGTAAAGAGGCCATTGTTTAGGCAAACTTTGTAATGATTCTCGTTTGTAAGAATGTATGCAAAGTGTTTGATCTTTTGAAAATGCTTTCAAGTTTGTAAGAAGTTTTGAAAGTGTAAGTGTTTGTTTTGAAAATAGAAAGGATGTTTTGAAATTGAGCAAGTAATTAGGAGCATTCTACCTACTCAAAGTCTTTTTTGTTCATTTTCTTTTCCTTTGACATTGTTATCTTACCATTGATTTGGTAAGTAACCCTATCTTTGGATGTAAATGGGACGGGCATGGGTCATCGTATAACCATGATTAGCAATGTTGCAAGGTATCTTAGCATTCTCTTTTAGGTACTAAGATCATTTGAAAGGCAACTTAGATAGCGTCATCGAGGGACTATGATCTTATACTTTTTGCTTGTTTTTGCTAAGATACCTCACATGCGTAATATGACCATTTTGTAAAGGCAACCAAGTGGATTTACCCTAGGGGTGCTTGTATGCAAGTGTGTTATTTTCATGCTTGATTTTGTCTTGAATTAGGGTTTTCTAAGTATTGGTTTTAGTCTTTCCATACAAACCCTAATTACTAGCATTTGTATATAAAGTGATAAATTGCGGAATTTAAAGTTACTACGCTATTACAAGATTTGTGGGAGGGGGTGTACAAATTGTGAATGGGGATTGCAAGAATATAAACCTAATTAATCTATTACAACCAAATTGAATTTGTGCAAGAATTGAAATAAATAATGTACAAGATGATTAAATATGGAAGAATGCAAATATAAAGAAAATGGATATTTTTGTTTGGATTTTTTTAGGAAAAGTGAATTTGTTTTAACCTAATTAATTAAAAGAAAATAATTAATTAAAATAATAAAAGTAAACCTAATTTAATAAGAAAAGATTTTAAATAAAAACCTAAGTCTATTAATTGATTAAAAGGAAATTAAGTTTAAGAAAAGTATTTTTGTATTTTTGTCTTAAAAATAATTTATAGTATTATAAAATATTTTTGGCCTTTTTATATTAAAATAATATATTTTAATTGGTTTAAAATAAAATAAATACTATCGTAGTTTTAATTAAATTTACAAGAATAATTAGTAAAAATAAATAAAGAATGATTAATAAAATAATTTTTTGTGTGAGAAATATAAATAAACTATGTCAAAGTGTAAATCTATTATTTTTTGTATTTTTTATGATTTTTAGTATTTAGAAAAATAATTAAGAAAACAAATAAAAAGAAAATAAGAAAATAAAATAAAATTGGGCCAGGGGCGTGTAAATGAAACAGGGGGGTTAGCAAGCAAAAACAAAAACAGCAAAGGCCCAAGGAGGCCCAACGTCTGCAAAAAAAAGTCAGAATTGTAAAAAAATATGAAAAAAACCAAAAGGGTACCATTGGGGCTCGAACCCATGTCTCAAAGGTTACATGTGCGCGCTTCTACCATTGGGGTGGCTATACATCTGTTAACATAAGCAAAACAATAAATATATGATACAAATCTCGCCCTAATTTATACTTCATCTTCAACCTCCAGCCAGACCAACAGTAACTTATTCATTTCTCAACAAAAATGAAAACTGTAAACATGAAACTTGTAGCAAATTTCCTCACGGTTTCAGAAATGTAAAGCATTAAAACTATAGATCAAAGATAAGCATGAATTTCATTGGCCCTAAACTGAACCATAAAAATCTCAGAAAATTCAATCTTAAAATTCTCTAAGCTCAGACAAAATTAAGGGAAATTATGGACATGATTAGCTTTAGGGCAATGATATCTACATGTTTCATTCATAAATAAATTATTGATGATGTCTGTATGAAGAGTTCCAAAGTTAGAAAACTTATCTTGCAAGAGGGTATCAGGTTTGAAATTTGAGCAGCTTTTAAGGAGTTCCAATGGTTGGGTTAGCTTCATCAAGTTCCCAGGAAGCTAATGGGATGCTTAGCTTGAGCTAAAAGTACCTGAGGAGTTCTGGAGAATTCCAAGTGCAAAGCTCTATTTTTGAAAATGGAGGATGTGTTAGAACAATGTTTGAATCTAGTACCCTATATTTAAGTTTTGATGATAACAAAGTGAAAAGATATAGTAGTTAAATATTTCATGATTGAATTATATGCTACCTAAAATTACTATGCTCTGATTTGCAGATATGCTGATTAAAACAAGCAAGATCACGTTTTCAGCATCAGAATATGAGTTTGCACACCAGCATCAGAAGTTGCTGAATCAGAACGTCAAGATCAGATGATCAACGCTTGCACATGCTGAAGCTTGATGAACATAACTGCGCGTAAAACACTCTGATACAGAAACAAATTAGTTCATCAGCAGCGAAGCAGAATCAGAATGAGCCAAGCCAGAACGTGCATTGAAGAAGCAACGGTACTGTGCATTGAAAGCTAATCAATACCAACGGCATCATTCTAGACAAGATCTGCTCAAAAAGGAAAGCTTGTTAATAGCATTGAATCAAGAATATTTGCTTCAACGTTCATCTTCTCAAGTGCTATATAAACCAAGCTTTGAAGATTATCACGGCTAATGCTTCCAAACTCTCTACACGCACAAAGCTGAACAATAATCTTCACTCTACAAGTTTTGCTAAACCAACAAACTCTGATACTTTATTAGTGTTTAGCAACCTAGTATTCTAAGCTTCATTTGTGTAAACATCACAGTTGTGATATAGTTTTTGTAGAAAACATTCACACACATTTGCTTATACCTTTGTAAGAAAGTGTTGCCTTGACAAACCGGATTGTGGTTTGAATCAAGAAGGTTTTAGCAGTTGCTAAAGCAGATTTGTATTCAGTTGAATATAGTGAATTAAGACCTCGTTGGAGAGAGGCGAAATCACCTTGAACGGGTGGACTGGAGTAGTTTGAGATCAAACGAACCAGGATAAAAATACCTTGTCATTTGCTTTAAGATTCCAGTTTTACAATTCAACCCCCCCTTCTTGTGTTTTTCACCCCTTCAATTGGCATCAGAGCGCCTGGTTCTGAGCTAAAACACTTAACCGTGTCAGTACAAGATCCAGCGTCAGAAAAACACAATGGCAGGAAACAACTCTCATTTCAGCAATGACACCAATGAGGACAGAGACAGATTCAGCGGCAAACCTCCAGTATTTGATGGAGAAAACTTTGACTACTGGAAAGACAGAATTGAAAGCTTCTTTCTAGCACATGATGCTGATCTGTGGGATATGGTGACAGATGGATACACGCACCCTGTTAATGCAACTGGTCAGAAGATTGATAGAAAATCAATGACTGATCAACAAAAGCGTGATTTCAAGAATCACCATAAGGCCAGAACCATCCTACTCAGTGCTATCTCCTATACTGAGTATGAGAAGATCTCCAACAGAGACACAACTAAGAACATCTTTGATTCTCTCAGAATGACGCATGAGGGCAACGTTCAAGTCAAGGAAACAAAAGCTCTGGCGCTCATTCAGAAGTATGAGGCGTTTAAAATGGAAGAATCTGAATCCATTGAAACTATGTTCTCTAGATTCCAGATTCTGGTAGCTGGTCTCAAAGTTCTGGACAAGGGATACTCTACTGCTGACCATGTCAAGAAGATAATCAGAAGTTTACCCAAGCAGTGGAGGCCTATGGTTACTGCTCTGAAGCTGGCGAAAGATCTCAACAAAATCACTCTGGAGGAACTTATAAGCTCCCTCAGAAGTCATGAGATAGAGCTGGAAGCTGACGAGCCTCAGAAGCAAGGTAAGCCTATAGCTTTAAAATCTAACAGAAAATCTGAATCTAAAGTTTTGCAGGCAGTTGAAGAAACATCTGATGGATCCTCATCAGAAGAAGACGAGCTTTCTCTTCTCTCCAGAAGAGTAAATCAACTGTGGAAGCAAAGACAAAGGAAGTTCAGGAATCCCAGAAGATCTGATCAGAACGAGTCTTCTTCCAGATACAGAAGGACAGATTCTTCCTCTGGATACAGAAGATCTGAAGGCTCCTCAGGTAGCAAGAAGCCAAATACAAAAGACATCATCTGCTACGAGTGCAATGAGCAAGGACACTACAAGAGTGACTGTCCAAAGCTTCAGAGGGAAAAGCCCAAAAAGAAGTTTGGAAGAGAGAAGAAGAAAAGTCTCATGGCCACATGGGATGACTCTGACTCGTCTGAAGCTGACTCAGAATCAGATGATGAAAGGGCGAACATAGCGCTTATGGCTAACATTCCAGATGACAGTGAAGCTTCTGACTCAGACTCAGAATCAGACACAGAAGAGGTATTCCCTAACTTCGCTGTTAATTTTACAAAGGCTGAACTTGCTGAAAGCCTAAATGAAATTCTGGAACGTTATCAGCAGATTAGAGCTAAATTCAGAGACCTGAAAAGGACTCTTGAATCTGACTCTAATAAGTCTGAGAGTCTCAAATTGGAAAACTCTGAGCTGAGAGATAAAATTTTAAAATTAGAAAACTCTTTACAAAACTCTCAGAAGGAACCAATTGCTGAAACTCCCAGCAACGCTGATGAGATCATCAAGGAGTATGATCATAGTTTCCAGAAGTTCCTTGCTAAAAGCATAGATAGAAGCAGAATGGCTTCAATGATCTATGGTGTTAGCAGAAACGGCAGGAAAGGAATAGGATACCTAGGTAAGGTTCCTACACCTAAAAATGTCATGGATTTAACCATTAAACACACTCCTCTAAATTCACACTTTGTGTATGGTCACACACATGACATCAAATATACTAGTAGTAATCACTTTGTGAAACCAAAATTCAACCAGAGTTTTGGTAAGACTAACAAATCAGGACCCAAGAAGATCTGGGTACCTAAGGATAAAATAATACATGTTGCAGATATCTTTAGCAGCAAGTCAGAAACACCAGTCATGGTACCTGGACTCTGGCTGCTCACGTCACATGACGGGAAGAAGGCATATGTTCCAAAGCCTGGAACTTAAGCCTGGAGGCCACGTTGGCTTTGGAGGCAATCAGAGGGGAAAGATAATTGGCTCTGGAACTGTAGGTAACGGAAATCTTCCCTCTATTAATAATGTTCTGCTTGTTGATGGATTGATGCATAACCTGTTATCCATAAGTCAATTAAGTGATAACGGTTATGATATAATCTTTAATCAAAAATCATGTAAAGCTGTTAGTCAGAAAGATGGGACTATCCTATTTAATGGTAAGAGGAAAAACAACATTTACAAAATCAAACTTTCTGAACTAAAGAGTCAGAACGTAAAATGTCTTCTGTCTGTTAACAACGAGCAGTGGATCTGGCACAGAAGATTGGGGCATGTTAGTATGAGAAGAATATCTCAGATTAACAAACTCAATCTGGTCAGAGGACTTCCAAATTTGAAGTTCAATTCAGATGCTCTGTGTGAAGCATGTCAGAAAGGCAAATTTGCAAAACCCTCTTTTAAATCCAAAAATGTTGTTTCTACCTCTAAGCCATTAGAACTTCTGCACATTGACTTATTTGGACCAGTTAAGACTGCTTCTGTCAGTGGCAAGAAGTATGGGTTAGTAATCGTAGATGACTATAGCAGATGGACATGGGTAAAGTTCTTAAGACACAAGGACGAGTCACACTCTGTGTTTGTTACCTTCTGTAACCAAGTTCAGAATGAAAAAGATCTTAGAATCGTTAAAGTCAGAAGTGATCATGGTGGAGAATTTGAAAATAAAGATTTTGAGTCATTCTTTAATGACAAAGGCATTCTGCATGATTTCTCTTGTCCTAGAACTCCCCAACAAAATGGAGTTGTAGAACGAAAGAACAGAACATTGCAAGAAATGGCCAGAACCATGATCAACGAGACAAACGTTGCTAAGACTTTCTGGGCAAAGGCAATAAACACAGCGTGCTACATTCAGAATAGAATCTCAATAAGACCTATTCTGGAAAAGACTCCCTATGAATTGTGGAAGAACAGAAAGCCCAACATTTCGTATTTTCATCCATTTGGATGTACTTGCTATATGTTAAACACTAAGAATTATTTGAACAAGTTTGATTCTAAGGCACAGAAGCGTATTATGTTAGGATACTCTGAACGCTCAAGAGGGTACAGAGTATACATACAGAAACACAGATTGTGGAAGAATCAATCAGTGTTCGTTTTGATGACAAGCTTGACTCTAAAAAGTCAAAGCAGAATGAAAATCTTGCAGGTATAGAAATTGAATTTGCAGGTTCTGAAGACAAGTCATCAGAAGCTCTCAACACAGACATTCCTTCAACATCTGAAAGAAGCAATGCTAGAAATCCTACAACTGCTGATCAACCTCAGAAGAGATTACCCAGAAGCAGTTTGGATCACCCAGAAGAGACTATTCTAGGAAGAAAGGAAGATCCAATCAGAACAAGAGCAAGCTTCAGAAACTCTGAAGAAACTCTGATGGGACTTGTGTCTCTGATTGAACCTTCTTCTATTGATGAAGCACTTCTGGACAATGACTGGATTCTGGCAATGCAAGAAGAGCTGAATCAATTCACCAGAAACGACGTATGGGATCTCGTTCCAAGACCAAAAGGATTCAACGTCATTGGAACAAGATGGGTGTTCAGAAACAAGCTTAATGAACAAGGTGAAGTCGTCAGAAACAAGGCACGACTGGTTGCACAAGGTTATAGTCAGCAAGAGGGGATAGACTATACAGAAACCTTTGCCCCAGTCGCCAGGTTAGAATCTATAAGACTTTTAATCTCATTTGCTGTTAATAGAGGCATCACTCTGTATCAGATGGATGTCAAAAGTGCATTCTTAAATGGTTATATAGAAGAAGAAGTGTATGTTCACCAACCCCCAGGTTTTGAAAATACAAAACATCCAGAACATGTTTTCAAACTGAAAAAGTCACTGTATGGTCTGAAACAAGCTCCCAGAGCTTGGTATGAAAGGCTAAGTAACTTTCTGCTTGAAAATGAGTTCACCAGAGGGAAAGTGGACACCACTCTATTCTGTAAAACAGTTAAGAGTGACATTTTAGTCTGTCAAATTTATGTTGATGATATAATCTTTGGTTCTACTAATCCTTCTCTTGGAAGAAAATTTGCTAAGTGTATGCAGGCAGAATTTGAGATGAGCCTCATGGGGGAACTGAAGTTCTTTCTAGGAATTCAGATCAATCAAACTCCAGAGGGAACTTACATTCATCAGAGCAAATACATCAGAGATCTTCTGAAGAAATTTGACCTCTCAGAATGTAAGCCATCAAAGATTCCAATGCATCCCACGTGCATTCTGGAAAGAGAAGAGGTAAGCAAAAGCGTAGAACAGAAAGTCTACAGAGGTATGATTGGTTCTCTCCTTTATCTGACTGCCTCAAGACCTGATATTCTATTCAGCGTATGTATTTGTGCTAGATTCCAATCAGATCCTAGAGAATCTCACTTAACAGCTGTTAAGCGAATTTTCAAGTATCTGAAAGGTACTACTAATCTGGGTTTGTTTTATAGAAAATCTAGTGATTACAGTTTAGTAGGCTACTGTGACGCTGATTTTGCTGGAGACAGAGTGGAACGAAAAAGTACTTCTGGAAGCTGTCAGTTTCTGGGAGAAAATCTGATCTCGTGGTCCAGCAAAAGGCAATCAACTATTGCTCTGTCAACAGCAGAAGCTGAGTACATAGCAGCAGCAGGATGTAGCACACAGATGCTCTGGATGAAAAGTCAGCTTGAAGACTTCCAGATTTTTGAGAGTAACATTCCTATTCTTTGTGATAATACTTCTGCTATTTGCTTAAGTAAGAATCCTATTTTACATTCTAGAGCTAATCATATAGAAATAAAACATCATTTCATTAGGGACTATATTCAGAAAGGAATTTTAAACTTGAAATTTATAGATACAGACCATCAATGGGCTGATATCTTTACTAAACCCCTTTCAGAAGATAGGTTTAATTTCATTCTGAAACATCTCAGCATGAAAGTATGCCCAGAATGAAAATGCTTTAATTCCATATTTTTATCTTTCAGAATGTAATTATATTACTGTGAACTTCTGATCAATCTTCTTTCAGAAAGTTAGAACATGCAGATTGTATCAGAGGCAAGTCTAAAGATCTGAGAGTCTAATCTCAAATACAGACGTGCTGATCACTACATCAAACAAGTGTCATCCAATCATCAGCAAATCCCTGAAGCAGAACGCGTGCACGTTTCTGAGAAGGCAAAGCGCTGATTGGGTGCATTGAGACACATGTCTGGTAACCGTTTTTAAGTATCTTTCTCAAATCCCCCAAAATCAGCAAGATTGATACTGTTGTCACCATGGTTCAGAAGCAGAATGCAACTTCTGAAAAGATTCAGGCAATGCTGGAAAGCCTGTTCTCACGCATGCCCCCACAACCTTGAATTTTTTTTCATGCATGACATTCTCTATATTTTCTTCATTTTCTGATGTACTTTTGACTATGTTTTGACTATGTTTGTGTAATGCTCTTGTGATCTGAACTACTTTTAATATAATTTGTTTTTCTGATCTAAATTGTTTTAGCACATCACTAACACTTTTTGATTGCTGACAAAAAGGGGGAGAACAAGAATGATATTTAAAATCAATAACGGCTAACTAGACAGAAACTCTCAAACATTCTAACTCTATTACTTGAAATGTTTTTCTGTTTTGTTGTTAAGTCTACAGGCACAAGGAAGCTCCGAAGACTAAGAACTAGAAGCTCTGATCAAAATGTAGAAGCTCATGTTGCTCTGATCAAATATGAAGTTCTGATATATGAAGCTCTGATCGACCTAACACTCTGATCCGAAGCAAAGCTCTGACAGGAAAAGCTCTGAAGCTCTGCTTTCTGATAAGTCAAAGACTTATAATCTGATGCTCAAAGATAGAAAAAGATCTGACTCTGAAGAACACGCATATCAAAGGGAAGTAACAAACTCAGGGGGAGTATCTCTTAACTCTGACTTCTCCGTACTTCTTATTCTGATACATAGATCTGATATCTTTTCACGTTATTTTTCATTTAAAATATCTAGTTTTTGTCATCATCAAAAAGGGGGAGATTGTTAGAACAATGTTTGAATCTAGTACCCTATATTTAAGTTTTGATGATAACAAAGTGAAAAGATATAGTAGTTAAATATTTCATGATTGAATTATATGCTACCTAAAATTACTATGCTCTGATTTGCAGATATGCTGATTAAAACAAGCAAGATCACGTTTTCAGCATCAGAATATGAGTTTGCACACCAGCATCAGAAGTTGCTGAATCAGAACGTCAAGATCAGATGATCAACGCTTGCACATGCTGAAGCTTGATGAACATAACTGCGCGTAAAACACTCTGATACAGAAACAAATTAGTTCATCAGCAGCGAAGCAGAATCAGAATGAGCCAAGCCAGAACGTGCATTGAAGAAGCAACGGTACTGTGCATTGAAAGCTAATCAATACCAACGGCATCATTCTAGACAAGATCTGCTCAAAAAGGAAAGCTTGTTAATAGCATTGAATCAAGAATATTTGCTTCAACGTTCATCTTCTCAAGTGCTATATAAACCAAGCTTTGAAGATTATCACGGCTAATGCTTCCAAACTCTCTACACGCACAAAGCTGAACAATAATCTTCACTCTACAAGTTTTGCTAAACCAACAAACTCTGATACTTTATTAGTGTTTAGCAACCTAGTATTCTAAGCTTCATTTGTGTAAACATCACAGTTGTGATATAGTTTTTGTAGAAAACATTCACACACATTTGCTTATACCTTTGTAAGAAAGTGTTGCCTTGACAAACCGGATTGTGGTTTGAATCAAGAAGGTTTTAGCAGTTGCTAAAGCAGATTTGTATTCAGTTGAATATAGTGAATTAAGACCTCGTTGGAGAGAGGCGAAATCACCTTGAACGGGTGGACTGGAGTAGTTTGAGATCAAACGAACCAGGATAAAAATACCTTGTCATTTGCTTTAAGATTCCAGTTTTACAATTCAACCCCCCCTTCTTGTGTTTTTCACCCCTTCAGGATGGTTTTAATGGTGTTACAATTCTGTAACAAGGTGTAGGATCAGTTCTAAATGATGTTTAGAAGCTTTAGGAACCAAAAGGCTTGAAAACGCACGAGGGAGTTATGAGTTTCAAGTTTTTGGTCAGTTTATGTGAAAATGGAGGTATAAGATGTGTTTCTGAGTTCTAGGTGTTTTCAGGTCTTAAGCATTCATGTATTTTGTGGAAAATGGTTTGTATATCTATAAGCAAACGGTCTTGAGTGCATTGGCAAGTCAGAAGTACAAGTTACAAGTTTTTGGCTAGGTTACTTGATTTTGAAGAAAAGAGGGAAACCAAGTTTCAATGTGTAGTACAAGCATGGGCTGGGTGATTGTAAGTGTCTAAACCATTTCTCATGTGTTATGAGACATGTATGATCATAAGAGAACAAGTGTAAGGCTCAAGAACAAGTTTTGTGTAAAAAAGCACTTTATCAAAATGGCAATGTACACTTTCTTCCAAAAATGGATATAAAGCATATCCATGCATTGAATGCTTGAAATGAAACATCTAACAGTTGTGAAAGCAATTAATTATGGAGTGCCTAACAAGTTTGAGGCCTTAAAAGTAGAGTTTATGCAGAACAACTTTGAATTTGAATTTTGTTCATCACAAAATGCCTTGTAATTCAATTGATAAAACCCTAACTTCATCTCTTCGATTCTCCCTACTCAAGAATGATCTTAAGGAGTTCTTTGAAATTTTTGGAAAGCTTGTAATTTTCTCTACAACCCATATTTGAATTGCTTTTGAATATTCCCCTTGGAACTATATGAAAAAGTTACATGAAGTTGGGTCAAAATCCTGACCAAATTAGGGCAAAAATTTCACTAAGTGTTTTGTTTCATGACCACATGTTCTTAAAATTATAACTTGAGATCAAAGAAATTTTGGAAGGAGTTGTGTAAATAAAAGTTGTAGATTTCATGGATATCTACAACTTTCATGTTGGAAGTTTCTCTTGAATCATCTTGCATCATGGTGAAAAATTTGTTTAAAGTTGTAAAATAACATGAAATTTCCAACACTTAGAAAAAATTTTAAGTTTAGAAATTTTGACTTTTCAAAATGAAATCTTGAATTTTTGATTTCTTGATGAATAAGTTTCATATTTTGACATGTTTTGATGAATTGTGATCTTTGGCATTTGAATTTGACCAAAAAGTCAAAGTTTGACTATTCAGTATACAGTTGACTTTTGATCAGTTGACTGAAAAATTCATCTGTCAGTCCAATGGACTTGCAATGTTTTGAGCCATGTCATTAGGTAAAAATTATGAAATTGGACCCTTAAGATAATGCATTAAACCAATTAATCATTTGCTAGGTCAAAAATCAGAAATTTCCCTTTCCCAATCAAAACCCTAATTTTGACCATTTTTCCCTTTTGGAGATTTGATCAACTTTCTTGAGGAATTATGGCCCAAACTTGATCAAATGATATATATGAGTCTAAAATGTTGATATGGATAAAATATTATGAAGTTTGACTATAAATTGGCCATAGTTGACTTTTTCCCCCAATACAGTTGATTTTTAGGTCAACTACTCAATTGACTGAGCAAAAGTGTGATCCAAGGCTTGAAACTTGGCATGAGTGAACTTGGGGGTCCATAATGATCCATGAAAGTCATATGAAGCATTGGAAGTTCAAAAATCCTTGTGTAAACTCAAACCCTAATTTTGGTCATCAGTGCTTAAGGAGGTGTCTTGAGCTGATCAACCCTAGTGCAGTCTTGAGCCCAAGGAGATCTTGTGAGCAAATTCTTGATAACTAAGAGGGAAAATTTTGGGGTACAACAATATGGTATGAAAAATATTTATCAAAGGACTTAAATCATACAATTATTTCCACTGATGTGAAAAATATTTGATTTAGGGCATTTACATCAGACATTTATTTCCGCTTATGTAAAAAATAACACTGTGGCAGTTTAGTAAGTTAAATTAACTTTGTTATAAAGGATTTCACATCGGGCCTAGATTTGTGCCAAGTTAAAATTACATTGATGGGAAAAATTACGTGGTGGCAGTTTCATAAATAAAATGAAGTTTTGTTATAACAGATTTCATATCGGGACTGAATTTGCACCTGGTGTGAAAGGTGGGCCTTTATATCATGCCTATTATCAACTGATGTGAATTCCGGAGCCTTCAATTTTCACAAAAACCCTAGTCTTCCTTACAAACCCATTTCCTTTTGTTTCCCCTCCAGTACGAGAATTGGCCGCCGTATTCCTTAGATTCTCTTCAAGTTCTTTTAGATTCCATCACCACCCCTTAGATTTTCCACCTAACCCTCACCCTCAAACCGAATCCACTCATGCCCTCTCCACTCACGATAAATCCATTTTCATTTTCATTTTCGTACTTTTGGTACAACTCTCACAAAATAGGTAATAACTTTTTACTCGTAACTCTAATTGAAGCAATTTTGGATTTTTTGGAAAGCTTACTTTCTGCATGTCTGTATTGATGGAGATAAATGCATTTTAAGTTTGGGAATCCATGCTGAAAATGGGAATAAGAGGAGCTAGAGGTTTGATGGTGTTGGAGGTGGAGTTCTAACCAAGATGGAAGTTCAATGGCAGCATAACTATCATCCTAACCTCCATTGAAGCAAGGTGAGTTCGATAGATAGAAACTTGAGTAGGAATTGGGGAAATGCATGTTATGGGTTAGTGAAGAATTTGCCTGTAAAGTGTCAGAATTTGCATGTTTGATTTAAGTGATAAAGCTTGTGTCTCTTGATGCATTGGTATGTTTAGAAATTATAATACATGTTTTGGATTCATTTATGTATGTTAATTGGTAGTGAATCTCATAGATAGAAAATTTGGGTTTTATTTGGATAATATGGAATTGGAAATAAGGGTTAGCGTTGAGAAATACTTATTATGTATGAATTGGATTCTTTGGTGATGATGGTTTGTTCATATAACATTTCCATGACTTGTTTTGGAATAGAATTTAAGGTAGGTGGTAATTTGGGATTTAGGATTTGTATGAGGAAACCATCTAAGTTTATACAAATGATGAATAGAATATATTCCAGTTATTCATTGTGTATGTATGGATAATTCCACATCAGAAGTATATGGATTTATGGACCTTGCTAGGTGTATTTATCTTGATAACATCCTGAAATATCAAGCAAATGTTAAAGAATACATACAAGAGATGTTACGTGACGAAAATAGAGTGTGTCACTTACTATCATTTTTTCATGGTTAAGTTTGTAAGAAATTGTGTTTTCTATTTTTTGATTTTGATAGCATATATATTTTATGTCACTTTTGTGTTTCCACACACACGTACATAAATCATTGGAAATTAATAATCATTTGTCCAAGAGACAATATTATGGTCGTATTTTATTCACTTCATCAGAACTTGATCAAACCTCGAGGAAAATTGTTACAAAGTAAGTTTATCTTTTATGTTACTTTTGTTATAATATATTATATATCTTATATACATAAATTGTTACAAAAGTAATTTCATATTTTATGTGACTTTATATGGATTTTTTTCTTTCTGAATTAGTGCTTTTTAGGTTCATCAAATGGAAAATGGAAATAGAAAAAAGGCTACATGGATTCATCACAATATAAGAATGATGTAAATTATAATTATATATTTAATTTTATGATAAGTATTCATTAATTATGCCATTCATTTGTTGACAAGGCAACATCATAACTCTAATGATTATGGGTACTATGTGATAAAAAATATGTTGGATATTGTCTCTGCCAATATAACTGAGTATTGGATGCGGACAATAAAAATAACTTTACTTTGTTATTTACTTTGCATTTTTCAACTTAACGTGAATTTTCAAAGAATAACTTTATAATGTTATTTATGTATTGTAGGTATTTGATGACTCAGTAGACTTAACACAAGATAATTTGTATGATTTGCGACTTTATTGGCAACAATGTTTCTTTGAGTTATATAAAAATTAAGCTTTACCTGGTGAGTTATATAGAATGTCTCTCTCTCTCTCTCTCTCTCTCTCTCTCTCTCTATATATATATATATATATATATATATATATATATATATATATATATATATATATATATATATATATATATATATATATATATATATATATATATATATATATATATATATATATATATATATATATATATATATATATATATATATATATATATATATATATATATATATATATATATATATATATATATATATATATATAATTTCAGTTTCTTGACTTTGGTGTTGTCTGCTGATGTTTATTAGTGTTGTTGTTTATTGTCAGCAAATGTGATTTTGGTGTTGTCTACTGAAGCTACAACTCATTTTCTTGTGGATTACATGTTGGTAATTCAAGTGTGGAAAATGACTTATAAATGGTTGGATATTTTTGTATGTTTTCACTGGTTTTGTTGTTGTAGTAGTCTACCGTGTAAACTTCCTTGAAATTTTGTACACTTGTGTGTATCCTAGATTAGTACTTTTGTAAATCAGTTGTTAATTTTGAAGAATATATATGTGCATCCTAGCTATTTGGTACAATGAAATTAACTGGTTGGTTAGAAAAAATGAAAATAACAAACTAATGTGGTATGTGATGATGGAATAATATGAAAAATAGCGACTTAATGTGGTATGTGTGATATTGGAAAAATATAAAAAATATGAAAAATGTTCACTAATTCCACCTCGATTCTGCTAAAAAATAGTATAATTTTTTAAGAAAGATAGCAAATATATTACATCGAACGCACCTTGCAACCGATGTAAAAACCTATATTTTACATCGGGCCAGAAATGCAATTGATGTTGAATGTTGCATTTATTTAAAAATAAATAAAGTTAAGCCCATATTTCACATCAGACGTAACAGTCAACCGATGTGGTAGGTATATTTTTCAGATCGATTTGTTGCCCGATGTAAAATGTCTTTGATTTACTACATCGCTTGTCTTTTCATCGGACCCAGATCCAATGTAAAACGTGTTTTTCACCTGATGTAAAAAGTCTTTCCTGCATTAGTGAAGGGTGACTTACACCACACAATACACAAGAGACTTTCAAAACCTAAGACTATTTTTCCCCTTAATTTTATAATTGTTGAAAGAACTAATTACATTAGGTTAGGATTCCCCTTTAAATACATCTCTGCAGCCCATGGGCTTTGAAATCTTCATCTAGATATTTCTTGATCCATAAGTTGAGTGATGCACTTTTGTGCAACAAAATCTCCTTAAATCTTGGAACAAACAATAAAAAGTTTTCTAAATTGTCTCAAGGTCCAATTTAGTAACTAATGTACAACTGGAGATATAAAACATGTTCCAAATTAAATCTTCTTAACCTGTGAAATTTACCGAGATACATCCAAAAGAAATATCACATAATCAAATCAAATTTGTCAAGATTTAAAACAACAGTGTCTACTGTACTAGACCAAGATGTCATGACATCTGCTTCGACATCTAGATGAAAAACTCATAACATCAGTTGATACAAATGCTCTAACATCTTGATTAACTACCGTATAGAACCATGTTTTAGCAAAATTATTCCAACTTTGAAACCATGGAACTAACAATATTGATATCCCAACATTTGAGCAATCTCACGACAGATGTTACAACATTTGTTGACATACTAAACCTATTTATCAAGATGCAAGTGATACTGAAATTAAATTGAAGAATGATAAATAACACATAGAGTTGTTAGCTTAGCTCGATGCAATATCACCTAGTCTGAGGGCTACCAAGCCAAAAAAGAAATCAATTATCAGTAGTATCAATTCGAAGTCTAAATAGTCTCCATTTACAACTTCTCATTTAATTTATATCCAGTGCAACTTCTACCTAGAAATCATCATCTAGATATGAGAAATCACCATATCACTCCCTAAATCACCTCAGTGATATCTAACTATCTCAATCCCACTGAGTGTATCAAGAATATCCCAATAAGAAGATTACACTTCCAATACACTACTCAACACTTTTTCTTAAAAGCTTCAAGAGCGAAAACAATACTAAACTCATTACCCAAAGGCTTCTGCGTGAGAACACTACGTCTACCACAAGTATCAAAAGATACAAAGGGGACTTACAACTACATGAGATACTCTCAAAATATAAGACTTTGAGCTTCCCCCAATTTACAAATTATGAAAAACTTAATTGAAATATTTAATACATTAGGCTTAGGTTTTCTCCTTTAAACACACCTCTACAGTCCATGGGCTTTGAATTCTACGTCCAGAAGATTCTTTATCCATAAGCTGAGTGATGTACATATTATGCAGCAAAATCTCCTTAAAACTTTGAACAAACAATACAAAGTTTCCTAAATTGTCTCAAGGCCAAAATTACTAACTAATGTACAGCTGGAGATACAAAACTTGTTTCATATTAAATCTTCTTGACCTGCAAAATTTACTGAGATATATCCAAAAGGAATATCACATAATCAAATCAAATCTGTTAAGATTTAAAAAAGCAGTGTCTGTTGTACCAGACCAAGATGTCATGACATATGTCTTTGACATCTGGTTGAAAAACTCATAACATCAAACCTATTATGAATGTTGATAAAAATGCTGCAACATCTTGAATAACATCAGTATAGAACTATGTTTTAGAAAAATTATGCCAATCCTAAAACCATGGAACTAACAATCTCCCCCTTTGGCAAATTTTGGATAAAACAACTAAATCCAAAATAAAACTAAGAGAGGAATAAAACCACGGAGTAATAAGAGCACAAAGGAATAAAACTACAAAGGAATAAAACCAAAAACCAAACTACACAAAGACTTGTATCAAAGATACAATTGTTATGCAAACACAAAATACATGCTAAAAATGTAAACTTTGTACATGAGGAAGAAGATGGTATGTATCTTCAGAACTATCTAAGTTACTCCCTCTAAACCACAGAACATGCAGCAGAAGCAACACACATAACTCTGAGCACAAGACACAACAATGCTCATAACTTAGAACACAAGACATAACATAAAAACAGGATGTTATAACATCGTATAGGACATCCTGCAACAACTACAACCGAAGCATTAGAAATAGAACAAACTCAAGACACACATGACAGACAATCATGATCCCCCTAAAGTGTTGCATAAAGAAAACAACACTTGACTAAACCTAGACCTACATACACTCTTTTCTCCCCCTTTTTTTTGCCAAATATTGACAAAAATTGAGTAGAAATAAATTAACACACAAAAAGAATCAAAATAAGTAAGAATTTATTCAAGATAAATAAAAGAAGACCAAAAAAAGAAAATGACTCAATAACTTGAATCATAAAAAATAGCACCAAATTGACTCAAAGATAAATCACCCAAACTGGACTCACAAAAAAATGAAACAAAAAGAAAACCAAACTAGACCCATGAAAAAAACTAAGTCTCTTCAAAGAGACAAAAAACTAACGAGATAATACAAAAACACAAGACTCTAAACAAGACTGACTCAATAAAAAAGCACGCCCTTATTTTGTTTTTTTATAAAGAAATAGCAGACACTAACTATCCAACACAACTTCTTGGGTCAATGAAATTGACTCAATCTTCATCAGCATCTGAGTCCGAGTCATGTAGCTTAACATGATTCTTCTTGAGGGACCTCATCTTTGGTACATATGATTTCCCTATTCTAGATGTTCCAGTAGACGTTCCAACATTTGTTACAGTGTTGGAAACTATTCTCTTTGAACCAAAACTCACTTCCTTCTTGGTTTCCAGGAGAAGTGTCTTCATTGCATTAGTAATTTTTGAAGATTTTCTCATGATGAAACGCAACTTGTGAGGATGGGGAGTTAGTGAGGCCTTTAAATACAAGGAAAGATACCTAGTTTGTAACAATACCTTGCTTGTAATGATAGTTCAATCAGTGAAAGCATTACTGGAAGGAGATAAAATCTTCTTTAGTAATCGTGCACCACTCACAATAGGAGAGAAACACATTCTTGTTCAGCTTTCTCTCTTTTCAAACTTTGATTGCTTGAAAATGTTTCAACATTCGAAATGTCTCATGCCATTGAAAATGATTCTTCTGAGATTGCACACTCCACTAGGTAAAAGAATATAGTTGCGACAATCGTCCAAACAGTTATTACTATAACTCTTTAGTAGTGAAAATCCAAAATTACCCTTCATATTCTCAATATAACTTGCACCTTAAGTTATGATGAAAATACTTCCAGATCTTCTTAGCCATACCAAGCTTAGGAATGCCGACATTTTCCTTTAGCAAGACCCCTGACACAATGATGATAGAACCAATGAGTTTATTCTGCAAGCAGAATAAAATCCTTATACATTGATTATAGTTGTAACACCCCAACATAATTAGATTATTTACTTAATTATTTAATTGATTTATGATGAGTGTTTGTGATGTATTTCTGAGTATACATGATGTTTTGATGAATATGATGTGTGATGTGATGTTATGGGTAGTATAGAGGAAATTAAGTGATAGTGAGTGTTTTAATAATTTTAGATAATTAGAATATATATTTAGAATTATTATTAAATAAAATAAATAGAATAAATGGTGTAGAAGTGTTAAGGCTAAAGTGGTATTGTTATGAGGATTAGTGAGGGTAATATGGGGATATCATAGAAAGGGTTCAAGGGTTAAACAAGGAAAATGGAGTGTTAGTGTTCATTCTATGCAATTGTGAAAGAGAGAATAACGTTGTGAAGAACTAGGGCACGAAGAGGAAACATGTGAGAGAGATAACCGTTTGTAGATCTTGGGACAAGAATAAATTTCTAGGAGAATCTAAAGTAAGGGGGTTATCCTTATTATTATTATTGATATAGGGTTTAGATGTATGTACGTTGCTGGGGTTTTATGATGAATTTGATAACATGATGATTATGATGAAATTAGTGATATATTGATGTTATAATGCTATGAAATGATGTATATGATACCCATTATGATATATTGTTGTTGTCTCTGTTAAAACATGTGAATTATATGAATTTTGGGTCTATTATATGGTGAAATCATAAGGATTGTGGAACTGGTGTAGTGCAGAAATTGCACAAGGAAATTCCTGGTCATGATGCGTCACTGGACGAGCCTTCTGTGTTGTTGGGCGAAGAGACTTTTCCCTTGATGTTTCGGATGAGCGTGAGGTGATAATACTTGTGATTTTGGGTGCTTTTGGAAAATATGTTGAGGGTGACACTTGCTCCTTCTTTGTCGGCTGAGCGAGATGGCGAAGGAAAGCTTCACCGGGAGAATGAGAAGTGAAGAAAATGGGTGAAAAGAAATGCTCCAAGAAATTATATGAGGGAAGGTTCGTCGCCCCATTCTTGTCGGGAAAGCCCCAGGCGAGCAAGCTGCTTTGACGGGCAAACCTCAGGCGAGGGGCAACAGGCAGAATTTGTAAAGACTATAACTTGAGTTTTTGGACTCCGTTTGATATGTTGTTCGAAGTGTTAGAAAACTAGTGCGACATACTATGCTTTGGTGAAATAAAATGAATCATATGATGTATTTATCTACTTATTGTGTTATGATGAAGTTAGATGGTTATGTGTTAATGTAACTTGATGTATGCTTCCTAAGATGTATCGATGTGAATATGCCTCTATGTGATATGATGTATGTTCTTATGATGAATTGATGTTTTTATGATGATGATAATGTATGAAATATGAACTATGTGATGATATTATGTTGATTACATGAATGATGATTCATTTTCACTAGTAGTGGTCATGTTTTATTATGTTGTTACGCATCATGCATTCATTTCATATGTTAGGGTATTAGCCCAGTGATGTTCGGACGTTGGTCCAGTGATGATTGTTAGGATATTAGTCCAGGGGCGGCCCCAATCCCATGATGTGGATTGAGTGCATTTTTGTGAAGTGCTCCGGTTCCAAGTGGGAATCGATCCTATGGTGGAGATCATTGGAGGAAGATGACTTGGTCATTAGTGAATTTTTGGTACAACATGCATGAGTCAGTGATGTTGCATTGCATTATATGTGACATTGTATAATGGTTGATTAAGTGATGTAGATGATGTTGTGATTCCAGTGGTGTTTGATGAGAAATGTTAATGTGATAATATAATGATATGATTTATGTGTATTGATGATGCGAAGGTGTGAGTATTATATATGAAGTATGATGCTATGTAGAATCCATGATGATTTATTGTTGTACTACTATATCCATTTCATATATCTTTTATAATGATTATGATCTACTCACCCTTTCTTCTTAGAAATGTTGTCTCTATACATGGGTAACTTGCAGGTAAGCAGAAATAGTTCATTGTAGCTTAGAGGATAGCTTCATAGTGCATCATTTAATTCCTATTGAATAAAGTGGGTTTTGCTCTGATATATAACATCGAGGCCGGAATCATTTGATTAGATTAATTATGTTCTTTTAGTTATCTTGAGATTTGAACTACCTTTAATGGTATTTGTGTCGTTTGAATTATGAATCATGAATGATGAAATGTGATGAAGCTTCTATGAACCATTTTAATGAAAGATTTTTGAAACTATGAATTCCGATGCACGTAGTTGAAATGTTATTTTTGTTATTCATGAAGTATTTGTTATAATTGACTTTGAAAACCTGTGTTACGAAGCAGAGAGATTTTATGTGATGTTTATATGATTGTGTGACACCCTTGTTGGTGGTTTTATTTGAATTATTCTCGTAAATTATATGTGAAATATGTGTGGATTTAGAAGGGTGTTACATTAGTTATATCTGAGCAGGTTGGTCCGTCCGACCATGTTTTTCTTATGTTGTGCATGTCTTGTCGGTAAATTAGAGTGAGTACACTATTGATACATTATTTTCTAACGTTAGTTTTATGTGTGTAGAATGGCTGGAAGAAATGATATTGTGATTGATGCTGCTTTGCAGGTTGTTGCTCAAGATGTGCAACATCATCCTAATGCTGGTGGGAATGATGGATCTCGTGTCTTAGAGACGTTTTAGAGGAACCATCCACCTACTTTCAAGGGTAGCTACGATCCTGATGGAGCGCAAATTTGGCTCAAGGAGATCGAAAGTATCTTTCGAGTCATGGATTGCTCTGAGGCACAAAAGGTTTAATTTGGTACGTATATGCTGGCAGAGGAAGCAGATGACTGGTGGGTTGCCACCTGTCAGAGACTGACAGCGGTGGGTGAAGTTGTCCTTTGGGTTGTGTTCAGCAAAGAGTTTTTGAGGGAGTACTTTCTTGAGGATGTGTGAGGGAAGAAAGAGATTGAGTTCCTAGAATTTAAATAAGGAAATTTGGTTATGAATGAGTAGGCTTTGAGGTTTGGGGAACTATAAAAGTATTATCTATATTACAGTTAAGCAACTGCTGAATTCTCGAAATGTATCAAGTTTGAGAATGGTTTGCGTTTGAAAATCAAGCGGGTAATTGGATATCAACAGATCCATAGGTTTTTTAGAGTTGGTGAACAGTTGTAGGATCTATGAAGAAGATAGCAAAGCTCATTCGACTCACTATAATATTCTGAATGAGAAGAGAGGAAAACAACATCAAGACCATAGAAAGCCTTATGATGCTCTAGCTGATTAAGGGAAATAGTAGGTTTCTAATGGGAAAAAGGAAAGTGGGGGAGGAGCTCCCTCTCCTGTCAAGTGTTATAGGTGTTGCGAGCAAGGTCACCATTCAAATGAATGTAAGAATAAGGTTCTGAGATGTTACAAATATGGTAAGATGGGTCATCGTGCTCCCCCACTTGCAAGAACGATGGTCCAACTTGTTTTAATTGTTAAGAACAGGTTCATATCAGTACCCAGTGTCAGAAGCCAAACAATAATGTTACTGCTACCCAGACCAATGGTAGAGTGTTCACATGAATTGGTTGCTATTATTGAGGTACTTGATTTGAGGTACTTGTTTTATTAACAATGTTGAATTGGTTGCTATTATTGATACTGGTGCTACTCATTCATTTATTTCGCATGAATGTGTTAATATGTTTGGATTGAAGTTGTCTGATATGAATGGTAGTATGGTAATAGTTTTGTTATGGATTTGGTGTGTATACCCTTACACCAAATTGATGTTACACTTGGTATGTATTGGTTGGAGTTCAACTATGTTCACATTAATTGTTATAATAAAACTTTGAAGTTCCATAAGTTTGGTGATAATGGATAACTGATGTTGCTTTCTACTAAGCAAGTGAATGAACTCCTTGAAGATGAAGCTTTGATGTTTGCGTTGTTTTCATCATTGCATGTTGATCGTAAAGCTACGAGCGTTGATCTACCTATTGTCTATGAATTTTTAGAGGTGTTCGCAGACGATGTAAGTGATTTACCTCCATAACGTGAAGTTGAGTTTTATATAAAATTGATTCCAGGTACAAGTCTAGTGTCAATGGATCCTTAAAGAATGTCAGCTTCTGAGTTGAGTGAGTTGAAGAAACCAATGAAAGACATGATTGAGAAGAAGTTCGTTCGGATGAGTGTTTCCCGGTGGGATGCACCTATATTGTTAGTTAAGAATAAATATGGAAGTATGAGATTGTGTGTGGACTATAGATAGTTGAATAAATTTACTATTAAAAATAAGTATCCACTTCTAAGGATTGATGATTTGATGGATGAGTTTGAGGGTGCTTGCATTTTCAAAAATATTGATTTGAGGTCGGGTTATCATTAGATTCGTGTTAAACCAGATGATATTCTGAAGATGGCTTTTCAAACAAGGTATGGTCATTATGAGTACACTGTGATGCCATTTGGTGTATCTAATATGCCGGTGTTTTCATGGAGTATATGAATCGAAAATTTCATTCGTATTTGAATAAGTTTGTGGTTTTTTTCATTGATGTTATTCTGATTTATTCAAAATCATAAGAAGAACATGCGGAGCATTTGCGAATTGTGTTTCAAGTGTTGAAAGAAAATAAGTTGTATGCAAAGCTGTCAAAGTGTGAGTTTTGGTTGAAGGAAGTAGGTTTCCTTGCCCATGTAATTTCTAGTGATGGGATTATTGTGGATCCTTCTAAATTTGACACAGTTTTGCAATGGGAAACTCTGAAGTCTGCAACTGAGATTTGAAGTTTTCTTGGTTTGGAGGGTTATTATTAAAGGTTTATTGAAGGATTTTCTAGATTAGTGTTATTGTTAACTTAGTTGACTCGAAAGGGTCAAACTTATGTGTGGGATGTGGCTTGTGAAGAAAGTTGAATAGAATTGAAGAAGAAATTGATGATTTCTCTAGTATTAATTTTTCCTGATCCGAGTGAGTCTTTTGGGGTGTATTATAATACGTCTAAGATGGGTCTTGGTGGTGTGATGATGAAAAATAGACAGGTTGTTGCTTACGCTTCTAGGAAACTGAAAGTTCATGAAAGGAATTATCCTATGCAGGACTTAGAGTTAGTAGTTGTGGTGTTTGTGTTGAAGATTTGGAGACATTATCTTTTTGGATATAAATTTGAAGTGTTCAGTGATCACAAAAGTTTAAAGTACTTATTATATCATAAGTATTTAAACATGTGGCAGAGAGGATGGCTTGAGTTGTTGAAGGATTTTGACTTTGATTTAAATTACCATCCAGGTAAAATAACGTGGTAGCTGATGCATTGAGTAGAAAGTCATTGCATATGTCGATGCTTATGATTCGAGAGTTAAAAATAATCGAACAATTCAGAGATATGAGCTTGGTGTGTGAAGAGACTCTTGATAGTGTGAAGTTAGGGATATTGAAACTGATTAGTGGTATTGTAGAAGAGATCTAAGAAGGTCAGAAGTCTGATTTGAAATTGGATAATCTGTTGACCTTGATTAATCAAGGTAATGGAGGTGAGTTCCGAGTTGACGAGGATAGTGTGATGAGGTTCAGAAATATAGTGTGTGTTACAGATGTTCCAGAACTTAAGAAGATCATTCTTGTGGAAGGACATAAAAGTGGGTTAAGTATTCATCCCGGTGCTACGAAGATGTATCAAGACTTGAAGAAGTTGTTTTTGTGGCCTGGTAATAAGAAGGAAGTTGCCAAATTTGTATATGCTTGTTTGACTTGTCAAAATTAGAAGATTGAACATCATAAGCCTTTGGGTCTAATGCAACTGTGATACGGTGGCAGAACCGACTGTTTTGAAAATGTTGGTTTGTGTTTTGCGTTTGTGTTTGCAAAATGTCGCGGTAAGCACGAGTCGCCACCGACTTTTATTTTATCCAACTGGAAAGGAAAAAAGCACAGAAAAATTCCTTTTTCGAGATTTTGAGTACGGGGGTAGATTATAGAAAGGGAAGGTATTAGCACCCTTTCTATCTATGGTTTTTCATGGGCTCTTAGGTACTAGCTCATCTTTTGAAAATTGCTTGTGTGTGTTTGTTTTGAAAAGTTTTTGTTTTACTTCATTTTAACCCTTGCTTCTGTCTTCAAGAATGTTACGAAGTGTATTTGAAAACTTTGTTTGAAAAAAAGTGTTTGGTGTAAAAAAGTTTGATTTTTGAGCAAGTACCTACTAGCATCTACCTACTCGAAAAAAGATTGTTTCTGTACCCGTTTCCTTTAGACAATGTGATCCTACTATTGAGAAATGGGTAGCACCGTCGTTGGAGTTGTAAGGGTCAATTCGAAAAGGGACGTACGATCACTAAAGAAATGTTAGGACGTCTTAGTAATATCCCTAATGTCTTAAGATCATATTCGAGGCAACATTTCCGAGGCAACCTTTCCGAGGCAACATTTCTGAATGGGACTTTTGATCTTTGTTTAGCCAGGAGGGAGACCACTAAAACACCCTATACTTAATGACCGTTTACCGAAGGCAACCGAAGTGAGAGTATACTCTAGGAGTGCGCATGTGCGAGTGATTTGATTTCAGTTATTATCTTTGCACATTTAGGGTTTTCTAGCCATTTTAAATTATCATGCAATCTTGTCATACAATCCTATTAACATACATCTAACAGTTAATATTTGCGAAAATTAAAATGCGAGAAATAAAACTACGTTATTACAAGGATTCGGGGAGGGGGATTAATTACATAGCTAAAAACCCTTAAAAAGATAAATAAAGAAAATCCTAATTAAACTATTACATACTGTGAGTAGTTACATTAATATTGTAAAAATAAGCGCGCGCGATGAAACGAAAACGAGAGAATTAGGGTTTTAACCCCGACTAAACCTAATTAAAAGAAAAATCATTTTTTCTCGTTTTTGATTATTTTGAGAAAAGAAAGTTTGATTGAATAAATAAAAACCTAATTACTAATTAATTTAGGATTAAGAAAAATAATTAAATTAACTTATTTTTGTATTATTGAGAAAAGAAATAAAAATTAAATCAAAAGCAACCCTAATTTTTCTAATTTGATTTTAATTATTTACAAAAAGTTAGAATTACCCTAAAATTAAATTTAACTAATATTGAATTAAATTTGATAAAATAAAAATAAAACCTAATTCTAAAATTGTGAAAAATTAATTTTATGATTTTTTATGAAAAAAAGAAATTAATTTTGTGGTTAGAAAATAATTAAACAAAATAAATTAAATAAAATAAAAATAGAAAAGAAATAGAATGGGTCTGGTTATTTCAGCAAAAAGGGGGGTGTTGATGGCAAATATGGGCCCAAAAGCGCCTGGCCCTGCTTGACTTTTCCAGATCCCATGTTTCTAGCTTGACTGGGCGTATGATGGACCTTCATGTGAGAAGCCTTAGATCTGGCACTTTGATGATCTGGTGGCTTAAAGATTATGACGTATGGTGGATTTGTGAGGCGCCTGTACACCTGATCATGCAAGGCAAAATAATATTGAACAATATGGGGACCTGGGAATCGAACCCAGGTCCTTGAACCTTCATCCATTGCGTGCTTGCCAGCTGAGCTGGCTTGGTTAGTTGTATATGAAATAACCAACAATTATTATATGGTAAAACAATAAAACAAATTCTGAAGCGCGCGAATTTTGAATTGGCCAGTCACCTCCTGCCACGCCATCATCTTCCTCATTGCTTCTGTTGTTTTAGATCAAACACCTTTACCTACAGACAAGGGGTGTAGGTATAACCCTGGGCATCTCCAAAATCCTATACAAGCGTGATAAATGCAAAACAATGGTACCAATCAACTCGTGGCAACCTCACGAGCATCATGGTACCCTTATCTATGGCATCTTGATGTATAGTCAGCAAAAACGAAATTAAACATAACCATCAGTTTGAAAACATCACAAGGATTAAGAATATGTAAATTGTTCGTGCTAAAGATGCCAGAATTAATGGATTCGAAATCAAGAAAAGTGAGAAACCGTGTGGTACTTACAGCGTGTTTCAAGGCTTGAGGGAGCTTGCTAATGGTTGAAACACGTTCCTGGGATGTCCAGCAAACGTTTGGGATGGCTAGAAGACTTTGAATTGGCCTGGAACGTGGAAATCAATTTGCCACTTTTCTTGATTTTTTTGAAACTTGCTTTGTGTTTTACACGCCTCTAGCCTCTTTGTTTTTTATCTGAACATCTTCCTTATGTACCCTAGAAGGAATTAGGTTACAAATTTGCTTCAAATCTTTTTCAATTAAGATCATTGATTCATGACTTGATTCTTTGTGGAAATCTTTCCAAATTGAGCCAAATACAATCTTTTTGTGTCCAAATGATCCTTGCACGATTTGATTCCATGTCCAACTGTATAATAGACCTAAACATGCACAAAATCTCAAGCTTTGATTAGTTTTTGATATTTTCATGATTTTATTTTGACTTTATTTGATTTAATTGAAATAAAATCAAAATAAATGATAAAAATAAAAGAAAGACAAATGAAAAGAATCATGGGCCGTGGGTCATGTTACAAACTCAGTGCAAGCATAAAAAATTGGGCCCATTTGACAAAAATTGCAATTTGAGACACATTTGACTTTTGGCAATTTTGCAAAAAAGGTCAACCTTGCCAATGCATAACTCCTTCAATTTTGACCCTAGAGATGTGTTCTTGGACTTTTTAGAAAGCTTAAGATGTCCTCTAAGCAACCCTTTTGGTATCATCTCAATTGAGTCTTCCATGTTCATGTATGAAGCTTTGACAAAAAAGGTGTTTTTGTTGGGCGAGGGAAATGGGTGAAAAGCAGCACTCCTGGAAATTGTATGAGGGAAGAGTTGTCGCCCCAGCCTCGTTGGGAGAGCCTCGGGTGAGCAAGCTGCTTCGTCGAGCAAACCTCAGGCGAGGTACAATAGGCATAATTTGTAAAGGCTGTAACTTTAGTTTTCTGACTCCATTTGGCATGTCAATCAAAGTGTTAGAAAGCTAATGTGATGTATTTGGCTTTAGTGAAATAAAACGAATCATATGATGTATTTATCAAGTGGTTGTGTTATAATAAAGTGAGATGATTATGCATTGATGTAACTTGATGTATACTTCTTATGATGTATTAATGTGAATATGCTTTGATGTGATATGATTTATGTTCTTATGATGAATTGATGTTGTTATGATGATGATGATGTATGTAATATGGAGTGTGTGATGATATTATGATGGTTACATGAATGAATATGCATTTTGACTAGCAGTGTTCATGTTTTATTATGTTCTTGCGCATCATGCGTTCATGACATATGTTAGGGCATTGACCCAGTAATGTTAGGACATTGGTCCAGTGATGATTATTAAGAAGTTAGTCCAATGAAGGCCTCAATCTCATTGTGTGGATTGAGTGCATTTTCGTGAAGTTCTCTGATTCCAAGAGGGAATCGATCCTATGGTGCGGATCTTTGGAGGAAGATGACTTGGTCATAAGTGAAGTTTTGGTACCACATGCATGAGCCAATGACATTGCATTGCATTATATGTGACATTGCATAATGATTTATTAAGTGATTTTGACGACGTTGTGATTTCAGTGGTGTTTGATCATAGATGTTAATGTGATGATATAATGATATAATTATTGTGTATTGATGATGTGAAGGTGTGAGTATGATATATGAAGTATGATGATATGTAAAATCCATGATGATTTGTTGTTGTACTACTATATCCATTCCATATATCTTTTATAATAATTTGTGAATACTCACCCTTTCTGCTTGGAAATGTTGCCTCTATACATGGGTAACTTGCAGGTAATCAGGAATAGTTCATTGAAGCTTAGATGATAGCTTCAGAATGCATCATTTATTTCCTATTGAATAAAGTGGGTCTTGCTCTGATATGTAATATCGGGGTTGGGATTGTTTGATTGGATTAATTATGTTCTTTTAGTTATCTTGAGATTTGAACTATCTTTCATGTTATTTGTGTTGTTTGAATGATGAATCATGAATGATGAAGTGTGATGAAGCTTCTACGAAGTATTTTAACGAAAGTGTTTCGAAACTATGAATTCCACTGCGAGTAGTTGAAATGTAATTGTTTCTATTCATAAAATATTTGTTATAATTGATTTTGAAAACTCATGTTACAGAGCAGGATGTTTTATGTGATGTTTATATGAAGGTGTGGCACCCTTTTTGGTGGTTTTATTTGAATTATTCTCGTAAATTATATGTGAAACATATGTGGGTTTATAAGAGTGTTACAACAGTAGCATGTCACACTACAATGTCATGACATTCGATTTTACATTGTACTCTTTTAGTAATCAACCTAATTGAAAACACATCTTCCTTCAGCAATATAACAAATCTTAGAGATATACCAGGATTCAACTAATTATAATCCAAGTGACAAAAATATCCTCCAGTAAAACAATCTTCTTCAGACTTGACCAATAACTTTTTACTCTAGGACTCACAATCATTATATATTTCATTTCTGAAACAACTGATGATCATAGAACAAAATAAAACTCCAAATAATGAACTCCCGTTTTAAAAAAAATGTTGTTTTCCTTTAGAGATTTCTTATTCAGTTCCTCCTAGCCCTTTAGAGTCTTCCACAATCTTTGTACTAACAAACTGTAGTGACGATGTTCCAATATCTGGTTGAACATCAATACCTTCCTCAATGAACACATCATTAATTTTGATCCTAAATTCAATCATCACTAAAAGTACTTCTCTCAATAGAGTAACTCAGAAACATGCCTTGTTCTCATCAAGGACTAAATAAGAACCTTTGATGACTTCATAGTTACTAGAATTTTTTTGCTATAAACCACAACAAAAAATCATATAAATGTCTCTATCCACCAGGACACTCATCTTGCATTGAACTAATCAGATCCATAAAACATATTCTAGAGCTTTTACAATTGTATGATGTTGCACCTTCTGATCTGACATCTTGACTTCATCTTTCTCGAACATCAATTAAAAGGATATGCAATTAAATACTTGTGGAGTCTACAAATAGAAATTATTTTTAAATCCTCATAAGAACTTCATACTTCTCATTAGAGACAAAACATTCTTCCTTGATGACATATACCTTCAGACCTTGATCACACAACTGACTTACGTGAAACACAATAGCCATTAGTAAGAAGAAAAATTACCAAAACTTAGAGAATCCATCATGAATTATGTAGTTACCTAATGCCCTTAATCCTCCCTTTCATCATCAACAACACACAAAACAATTGATAAAATGAGACTAAACACTGAACCAAAAAACCTTTTACTGCAATCAAGTGTCTGGAACAATTAGTGCCAAAATACCTATATTCTTAGTTGAAGTTCTAAGAAAGGTATGGGAGATAAGGAAATTATCACCTTCCCTGATTATTAACCACTGCTTGGTTAACCAATGTTGATTTTAACCTTTGAGGAAGTCAAAGAAAACAAAGAAAATTGTCAAGATCAACTTTTCACAAAAGATACATCTTTAGTGAAAGTATTTGCCTCTAGCATGAGTATTCTGATGTCTAGCAAAATGTTGAGACATTAAGATTGGCATCCTTGGCCCATCCTGCCTTTTGATACAAACAATCTTTTGTCATTTGAGTTTTCTCTTTGCTAGTCATAACTTGAAAACTCCATCCTCCTTAGGCTTCCAATCATCTTTCCACTAGAAGAAACCTCTCCATCTGTTCTGCATTTATCCTTATAGACTTGATCAAGATATAAAGTTTTTAGGAATAATATAGTCACCTCACCTTGTAAGTCATAGATGGTAGACAATCCTTCATTTTCTTAAGACATAAATTCAGAAATAAATCACCACTTATTTCTTCAAGGTTGACAACCCTTTTTATTCTAGATACACAAATCTTTGAATAAAATCATCCAGCATATCATGAGATAATTCTTCAATAGATAAATCTTCATCAGAAGTCCATCTTACAGTCTAACCAATAATATTCTTGGAAAATTCATAATCAGGATCACTTTCCTAATTAAGCCAAGAAATAGAAAACACATACAGTTGTTCTTGAGATAAGTAGGGCATTCTGTTCCACAAAGATCCAAGGTCTTCATACTCATAAACTTTTTGACGTTGATTGATCTATACTCCAGTTCCAGCCTTTCCTTTAGCATTACAGGCTTGTTGAAGTCAATACAGATGTTCTGGACATTTGGTTCAAAAATTATGTCCAATCTCTTCAACACCTAATTGGATTGCCTTCCAAGGAACAAAATAGTAATAAGAAACCATTCATCAGATACCAGGACCCAAGTTTCTAAAAGTTAGAAACAAAAAGAGTTCTCGTGTTGTTTTTCAATGGCTTGTCACTTTCATGTCAATCCACTTGAGTAGAGACCAAAGTATCTTCTTCTTGATCATCCTCTCTTCTGAACTCTTTTCTCCAAACACACATAGATGTGCCTTTATGAGTGGACTTGAGAAATTACCAAGTATATTGTATATAATACAAGTGATACAGAGTGCTTACCAATTTTATGGAACATGAAGTTGATAGTTTCAGAGTGACAAAAAGCCAACTCAAACTCTTCCCTTCTATCTCTTCAGTACCAGGATTCTCCTATCTTGATAATTCTTCAAGATATGTTGTCCATTGATAACCAGAATGTAATCATTCCAGTCTTCCAAAGAGAACAATAGTACAAGAAAAATACTCGTTGAAGCTCATCCAATAGACCAAAGTGCCTGCTCTGATACCAATTTAAATTTTCTGGTACATGCAACACATGTTAATATTGATATCCCAACATCAGAATAATGTCACGATAAATGTTACAACATTTGTTGACATATTGAACATATTTATCAAGATGTAAGTGATACTGAAATTAAATTGTAGAATGATAAATAACATATAGAGTTGTTAACTCAGTTCGGTGCAACATAGAGATGTCAATTTGCATCTTTTAACGAGGATCCCCGTGGGGATTATCTGCTTGGAGCTTCAAAGTCAGGGATTTTTCCCCCGTGAGGATGGAGATGGGGAGAAAAGTTCCCCCGATGACACTTTGAGGCGGGGTCGGGGAAGTACCCTCTACCCTGCAGATTCCCCGTCCCCGACTATATTATTTAAATTTTATATATAATTATATAATTTTGCATGTTTTTTATAAAAATGTATTTCATATGTTAGGAAATGAAAATTCATCAATGGATCATTTTTTTGTTTCACTGTATAATATATTGTTTCATTATCCAAGTACCTAAATCTAGAAAAGTGCACCCATTACATACTTTGTACACACCTCCTCCTCTTCTCCTCCTCCCAATTCACATTGTCTCATCCATTTCTCATATCTCATGTTCTTATCATCTTCACAACAATCATTCTTTTTTTTTCATTGTGCTGATGGTAATTACTCTTCAACTTGATTATACTTCAATTAGTAACCTATTTTTATTCATTTAGTAAATTAATAACAAGTGTTTTTCTCATTTTTTTTAGTTATTGATGTAAGATGTGTTTTTGTTTTTAAAAAAATAAAGATGCAAAATATATGTTAAAAAACAGAAAAAATAGCAAAATACTAGTGTCCTAGTTTTTATCGAAAAGTAGGAAAAAAATTTAACATTCGACCTCCGTGGATCTTCGATTCTCTGTGAAGATGGGGAAAATATTCCTCCGTGACGAGGATCGGGGATGGGGATGGGGAAAACATTGGGGGCGGGGCGGGGAGCAGGGAAGCATCCTCCGAACATTCTCTTCCCCGTTGACATTCCTAGTGCAACATCACCTACTCTGAGGACTACCAAGTCAGGAAGGAAATCAACTATCAGTAGTATCAATTTAAAGCCTAAACAGTCTCAGTTTACAACTTCTCACTTAATCCCTATCCAATGCAACTTCTACCTAGAAATCATCATCTATATTTGGGGAACACACGATTCATTGTAGGGAGCTTTTAGGCTTCAAATACCAACATGACCTTGTTATGGATGTCTCATTTGATATATTTCGGCGGATCGAAGTATTAGTGAAGAAAGAGGCAGCTGTGAATTTCTTAACTGATTCACATGCGGAGAGATCGACACTTAAGCCAATAGATATTCTGATGTATGGCTAGGTATGAGGGAAACATATTTGTGTAGACTTGACTATAGTTTCTTTACTGGTAGGAGTGAGGACGGTAGGTTTTAATGTGTGATTGACAACTCTTTAAATTATTTCAAATAAAATAGTCAAACATAAAAAAACAAATTGAGACATTCAACATGCTTTTATATTATTTACTTTTGATATTTTTTATTTCTTAATATCAGAAACAGTTGATCTTTTACATAAAATTCAAAAACTTATAAATAATAATATTTAAATTTATAAATATAATTTTCAAAAGAATTAATTTTATTATTAAAAAAAATTACAGTGCAGTTTATTATAAGTTTACCTTCTATTTCTATATAAATTTTATTATATCAAAATAAACAAACTTGGTAACCATGGCCTATACTTTATGGAGAAAAAAACTTCATCTCCAACCAGCAGGACATAGAACAAAAAATATTAACTAGTTGCATTGAATAAATATAGGCCAGTTATCTAAAATTTGAAATGTGATCATCTACCAAAATTTCTTACCGTGACAGTTGGCAATTATTAATTTGATGAAAGATCGCTCTCACCAGCTTGCTGTCGGATATGTACAAATTCACAAAGGTAGAATCAAGTCACATCCAGCATTTGATAAAAGAAGCCCTAATCAAATACTTTGAACGTCTTAATTGGCTTATTGTGCTAGTCTAAAAGTGACAACAATATTAAAGATTGCAGAATATATGGTCTTTGAACTTTACTATGCTGAATATTTGACTCATCACATCCCTAATTTATTTATCTCTTTTGGAATTTTCTCCAGCTCATTATTTATATCTTATCTTATCATATATGTGTGGTGTTCCTAAGTTTGAAGTCAAATGTTCCATCCTCACATGTGCTATGAAAAGTAATCTACAAAAACGACCAAGAATAATAAAACACTTATGTTTGGTTCTGTTTATTTAGTGTTGAAGAAATCATAATTAGATAAATATGATATATGTACTTGATCTGACCTGATCAGAAGGTTTGGACCGTCACGGCTGCTCCGAGCTGAAGGCTTTTTGAACGAGGAGGGGGGGGTACCTGCAAGGCACTCCGATGCTTAAGTCAGTGGGAGTACTAGCAGATAATAGAGTTGAGGTTAGAATGATCAATCCCTGACCCTCTGGAAACAGAGGGTATTTATAGCCCCCAGCGCTGGGCCAAGGTTCCTTCATTGGGCCGGGCGGATTTGGCCCAATGGAGGAACTGCCAGGTTCTACGTGGGTAGTGGGGACCAGCACGTGATCCCCTTCCTGGATATGCTGCATGAAGTGCGGGCGGACGGAGACGCGGTCTTTCCGGAGTATCGTTGGGGCAATAGAGGACTAAGTCTGCCCTAGCAAGTTAGCTCGTGACCATGTCGAGCTGCGCAGCACGGTGCCGAGCTCGACGCCAAGACCTCGAGCTGGACGGCGAGTGTCGAGCTGGAAGCCAGGACAGAGCTGGATGGCATGATGTCGAGCAGGACTTCATCGTGGGGCTGGACACCGAGATGTCGAGGTGGACATCAGGGTGTCGGGCATGGACGTGGCCCCCTTTGCCCTTTGTGGTCCTTAGTGAGTCCCTTTGGATTGGGCCTTAGTAATGCTTTTGGGCCCGTCGGGCCCAGTCCAGAACAGGAGCCCCCCAAGTCGTGGTTCCTTTGCGAGGAGCCATGACTTGAAACAGTTGTTCCGTCGCTGAGGTCTCGTGCCCGGGATGGAGGCGTGGACCCTCGAGGGGTCTCCTCGTGACGTGCTCGGAGACGTCGTCGGTGGTGGATGCGTGGAGGATCCATACCGGGCGCGTCAGTCGGGCATACGAGGCATCTTTCGGGAGTTGTGCCGCCACCCTAGGGGGGTAGGGCCATCATTGCGTTGGGTGCAGTGCGTCGAGGAGACGGAGTCCGTGGCTGAACGAGGTGACGTTTGGTATTCCACGTCATCCCTATAAATAGGGTCTTTGGGCCCCATAATACGTTTTCCGTTCTCCGTGCTCTCTTCGTTGCAACTCTCAACACTCTCTCCAACCGTGATTTCCCGTCTCAGATTCTTCATTTCTCAGCCAAATCCCAACTTTGATCCAAGTAAGTGATCCATTTTCTTTATTTTCTTGTTTTAGAATGCATGATTCTAGGAAATTGTGGATGTTTTAGGACCGTTAATGTGGGATTAGCCCGGTAAACTCGTGTTTTGCCCGACAGATTTATGTCTAGGACCGGCAAACGCATACTTGTGGCTGACACATTCTTAGTTTTAGGTGAAAAACTTCAGAGCTGCCCGGGATCTTCATGATCCTGGGCGCCTGACTCATGCCGGTGCCCGGTATGTTTATGGTCGTGGCCGTGGGCTTCATAATGCGGCTCGCCATGTTCATACCCCGGATCGACGTGCTTGAAGAGTGGCCGCGCAGTTGGTTTGTGGAAGAACACTGGATTCAGGAGAGTCGGGGAGGCATCCACTTGTGAAAATGGACTTGTGGTAGTGTATGGACGACATGATTATGTCGAGCATAGGGCTTCATGCTCAATCTGATTGGTTTCCCGTGCTCTGCAGGTAACCATGGCGGATGAGCCGAGCTCCTCCGGTCGTCGTGACAGCGAAGAACAAAGTGCCGACGAGTCGGCCAACCTTATAGACACTGTGACCGACCCATCGCTGGAATGGGTGGGCGCCGAGCCTCGGGGGACGGCGTCGATATACAGTCGGGATGACCGACATCCGTTCATCGCTATCGAAGAGGGGCAGGACCAGCCCGACTTTCAACCGAATTTCGAGGTCATGCTGCCGTCGACCAACGCCAGAATTTGTTCGATGTACCCGGACTACAGCTTTGCGATGTACGAGATCGCGTTTAAAGACTTGGGTTTGCGGCTGCCTTTCACAGACTTTGAGACCGGGGTTTTTACGCATTTGGAGCTGGCCCCGTCCCAGCTACACCCTAACTCTCTCGCCTTCATCCGGGCGTTTGAGCTGACGTGCCGCTACTTAAGGATAGGGGCGACCATCCCTCTCTTCTTTAGGGTCTTCCACCTACAGCGTCAGTCCCGAGGAGGGAAGCACAGCTGGGTGTCCTTGAAGCAGTCGAGGAGACTGTTTAGGATGTACATGGACTCTGTGAGGGGGTTCAAGGATAAGTGGTATGTGGTACACCCTATCACCGACTCTGCTGTAGATTCCCTCTTCGAGGAGGAAGGGCCGGTCAGCGATGATGACGGGGAAGCAATGTTGACCGATGACGGGAGCCCCGTGTTAGGACGTCGGGCTAAGTTCCCGGTGTACTGGATGTCTCGACACTTCCAGCATGGAACCGGCTACTTCCATACGGCAGTCGGGGACATGTGCACGGAGGATCAACGGGCGTATGCGGCTCTCTGCAACTTTTTTGACGGTTTTCATCCCGCCCAGTGGGTTACACGGGAAGGGAATGATATCCTCGACAAGGACGGTTACCCGACATTCGAGGCTCGCCCGATCGACACCAAGGCGTT
Source organism: Vicia faba (assembly GCA_948472305.1). Lineage (NCBI taxonomy): Eukaryota > Viridiplantae > Streptophyta > Magnoliopsida > Fabales > Fabaceae > Vicia > Vicia faba. The sequence goes on along the minus strand of OX451738.1, from coordinate 45,741,349 downwards.
GGTGGAATGTTCGACATACAGGCAGGCAGCCCGCCTGTTAGGTTGTTTGTTTGAAATTCTTTACTCGTCATTTATTTACGCGTTTTGCTCGATACTGACTTTTCTTTTACTTCGTGCAGGTACGATGGCCAGCCGACATGAGAGGCTCCTGAAATTGTCAACCGGCCAGAGGCGAAACAAGAAGGTCGTGCCTGCCCCGCAATTGACGAGAATGGGACCACCGCCGAGCACGACCGTTCCTCAGCCGGTGAGGGTGGATTCAACGTCGAGCTCGGGAGCGGCATCGGATCCGGATGTCGAGGAGATTGATGCCAGTGCCATTTTGACCCAGAGGAAAAGGACCCGCGTGGAAGGCGGTTCGAATGTCGGGGAAGATACCGGTCCTGTTCAATCCTTTGCCTTCCCCCCTTGCTTCGAGGAGGAGGGCTTTTTTGAGCGGTTCCCTCCGACCGTGGTCGTTCATGAGGCCGAGGCTATAAAGAGGATGACTAAGGAGGAGAGGAAGTCGCGGCTGGTCGCCAGCGTGGACGGGCTGGTTAAAATGGCTGAAATGGCTCTGGTATTGTCTGAAGACGCAGGGGATGCTGCTCGTGTTGAAGAGCTCGAGCGGGAGAAGGCGGCCTTGACTGCGAGCTCAAGGAAGTTGAAGGTCGCTCTGGAACGCTCCGAGGGGATGTTCCAAGAGCAGACCGCGATACTTGACGCCGAGAGGGAGATGCTGACCTTGGAAAAAGAGAAGTCGGGGCGGTTTACCGAGGAAGGGGAGTTGCTCCGGACCGACAGGGATCGCTTGGCTGTTGAAGTCGAACGCCTGGGCAAGCAGGTTGAGGAACTGAATGCTGTTCAACAACCCGCCGAAGACGAGCCCGAGGACCTAATGGCTTTGAAGAGTCGGGCTGAGCTTATTGCCCATATCCGGAACCTCGAGGAGGATGCAGTCGGTGCCCTGGAAGACGGGTTCAATTCTGCGGTCGACCAGCTCTCATTGCTAAATCCCGGCCTGGTCACCGAGGGCATCGGGCACACCCATCGGGTTGTCGGTGGCGCGATCATTCCCCCGCCCGACTCTCCCGGCGTCGACAGCGGTGATAATGTGGAAGTTTGATTTGTATTCTTTGGATAGCGGGCCTGCGTGCCTTTGATATTTGAATTTGTATTCTTTGGGCCTGCGTGCCCGTTTATTGCATGTATGAACATCGCCGGCCTTCTTGGTCGGTTTAATATTACTTTGTTGCCTTCGGGCTTTTATACCTTGTTTATTTTGGATTTTCTGCCCTTGTATGAACTCACATGCTTGTATGAATTTAGCTCAAGTCCCGGGCCCGAGGAGTGCCCGTAGGTGGCTCTGATTTGGCGAGCGACTATGCTCGTCACCATTTGTGTGCAATCTCGGCCCTATTTTGGTGGGTCGGGGTTGCTTAAGTGTTGCGCTCGAGGGGAGAGATTTTCTTTTGACCCTTGTAGATGTCCCGTTATTCTTGATGGAATGTCGGGCATTTTGGAGCGAGGTTGCTCAGTCGGGCGTGGAGCCCGTGGGGACGATTCGCCCTTGGCGTGAACTGCCCATCGCGAGCTGGGTGTTCTGCCTTATGGGTACGACGACGGTGGTGCTCGGTACAGCTGTCCACGTCGGGCACTATAGATCGTCAACGTCTACCGCGCGATGCCGTGCCATTTTGGTCGTGTGTCGGCCTGTACCTTAGCCTTAAACGAAGTTGGACGTTTTTCCTCGTTGCCCGAGCATGGTTGCCTTTGGTCGAGGGTCCTAGGTGTTGACAGTTTTTAACTGTAGTACTGCTTCAACTTAGCAGCATTCCAGGGTCTTGGTAATGGCTCTCCGTCTAACTGCTCGAGGTAGTACGCCCCGGTACCCGTGGTGCCGTGGACGCGGTAAGGTCCTTCCCAGTTCGCGGCCAACTTCCCTTCGCGGGAGTCTTTCTGGTTTCTGCGTAGTACCAGGCTGCCTATTTCGAACTCACGCTTGATGACCTTGTCGTTGTGGCGTAGAGCCACTCGCTGTTTTAGGGTTGCTTCGCGCAGGGCAGCCCCCGATCGGATTTCCTCGACTAGGTCGAGTTCATCCCTTAGTGCTTCGTCATTCATTTCTTCGTCGAGGGGTTCCTCCGTTCGTCGGGACGGTTCCATGATTTCGACTGGGATGACAGCTTCGGTGCCGTACGTTAGTCGGAATGGTGTTTCACCCGTCGTTGAGTGGGGTGTGGTGCGGTATGCCCACAGGACGCTATGGAGCTCCTCGACCCATCCTCTTTTGGCCTCACCGAGTCGACGTTTGAGCCCTCGGAGGATGACTCTGTTCGCGGCTTCGGCTTGCCCGTTGGTCTGAGGGTGCTCGACCGATGTGAAGTGATGTTTGGTCCCCAGTTTGGTGACGAAGTCTCGGAATCCGTGGTCGGTGAACTGGGTGCCATTGTCGGTCACCAGTGCCTGTGGAATTCCGAACCTGGCGAGCACGTTTCTCTTGTAGAAACGGAGGATGTTATGTGAGGTGATTTTCGCGAGGGCCTCGGCCTCGATCCATTTTGTGAAGTAATCCACGGCGACGATTAGAAACTTGTTCTGATAGGTCCCTTGCACGAAGGGTCCGAGGATGTCCATGCCCCACCAGGCGAACGGCCATGGGGATGACAATGTGCTCAGCTCGTGTGGAGGAGCGAGGTGCATATCCCCGTGCTTCTGGCACTTGTCACATTTTTTCACGTGTTCCTTGGCGTCCTGTTGCATCGTCGGCCAGTAGTATCCTGCTCGAAGAGCTTTCCTCGCCAAGGATTTACCGCCCATGTGCTGGGCGTTGATACCTTCGTGTATCTCCCGCAATACGTCGGGGATGGAGGACTCGTCAATGCATTTCAGGAGGGGAATGGAGAATCCCCTTCTGTACAGTTTCTGTTCGAGGACAACGTAAGAACATGCTCGACGCTTTATTGTGGCTGCGTCGGCCTGGTTCGTCGGGAGTTCTCCCTTTGTAAGGAAATTATAGACCGGGGTCATCCAAGACGTGGCGTCCCCGATAGCATGAACCTCTACCGTAGTCGAGGGTGATTCGATGCTCGGCCGTGCCAGAGATTCCTGGATGACGGATTTATTCCCGCCTTTCTTTCGTGTGCTCGCGAGTTTGGACAATATGTCCGCCCTCGTGTTCTGCTCGCGGGGAACATGAGAGATTTCTGCTCGTACGAATTTTGCCATGTGTTTTTTGACTAGGTTCAAGTACTCAATGAGGTTGTCATTCTTGGCCTGGTAGCTTCCTTGTACTTGGGAAGCGACGAGCTGGGAGTCGGTGTAAATTTGAACTTCGCGGGCTCCTAGGTCCTCGGCCAATCTCAGTCCCGCGAGCAGGGCTTCGTATTCTGCCTGGTTGTTTGATGTCGGAAAGGAGAGAACCAAGGAGTGCTCGATTACCACCCCTTCTCCGTTTTCCAGGAGGATCCCTGCGCCGCTTCCGGACGAGCTGGAGGCTCCGTCGACGAAGATGGTCCACTTGTGTTCCTTTCCCGGGGGAATGTCGTTAGAGGTCATCTCGGCGACGAAGTCGGCCAAGGCTTGTGCCTTCAGGGCTTTCCTGCTTTCGTATTGAATGTCGAATTCAGAGAGTTCCAGGGACCACTTAAGCATTCTGCCCGCCATATCTGGCCGACCCAGGAGTTGTCTCACCGGTTGATCGGTTCGCACGACAATGGTGTGTGCTAGAAAGTAGTGTCTGAGCCTCCTCGCAGCATTGACGAGGGCCAGTGCAACCTTTTCTATCTGTTGATATCTGCTCTCGGGGCCTTGTAAGGCTTTGCTCGTGAAGTAGACAGGTTTCTGCCCGTCGGGAGTCTCGCGGACAAGAGCTGCACTAATGGCTTCGTTTGAAACTGCCAAGTATAGGTAAAGTGGCTCGTTGTCATCTGGTCGAGAGAGTACGGGCGGTTGAGATAGGCTCTGCTTCAGATGGCGAAGTGCGTGCTCGCATTCCTCGGTCCATTCGAAAGCTGCTTCCTTTCGAAGGAGTTTGAAAAAGGGAAGGGCGTGCTGAGCGGACTTCGCGACGAAGCGTGAAAGTGATGTCAACATGCCGTTCATTATCTGTATCGACTTCTTCGACGTTGGAGTCGGGAGGTCGGCGAATGCCCGGCACTTGTCGGGGTTGGCTTCAATCCCTCGTTCTGTTAGATAGAATCCGAGGAATTTTCCTGCCTTGACCCCGAACGTGCACTTCTCCGGGTTGAACCTCATTTTGCATTGTCTTGCTTGGGCGAAGACAGTCTTGAGATGAGCTGCGTGATCGGTGTCTGCTCGAGATTTGACGATCATGTCGTCCATGTATACCTCGAGCATGTCGCCGATCTGTTTGTTGAACACTTTGTTCATCATGCGTTGGTATGTCGCGCCGGCGTTCTTTAGTTCGAAGGGCATTACGTTGTAGTAATAGTTGCCCGAGCTAGTCATGAACGCCGTGCAGCGTTTGTCGCCCGGAGCCATTGGGATTTGATTGTATCCCGAGTAAGCGTCCATGAACGACAAAGTTTTGTAGCCGGCCGAGTTGTCGACCAGCATATCAATGTTTGGTAGAGGAAAAGCATCCTTCGGGAAAGCCCGATTGAGATCAGTATAATCAACACACATTCGCCATTTTCCATTATTCTTTTTGACAAGTACAACATTTGACAGCCAGGTGGAATACCGGGCTTCAGAAATAAAATTTGCCTCTAAGAGGTCTTTTACAGCTTTTTCAGCAGCCTCCGTTTTCTCTGGAGACTGCCTACGCCTACGTTGTACTACTGCCTTGGCGGCTGGATCAATGGCGAGGTGATGACAGGCGACCTCAGGGTCGAGTCCGGGCATCTCTGCAGCGCTCCAGGCGAAGAGATCAGCATTCTCGCACAGACAGGCCTTGATTTGCTTCCTGGCCAAGTCGGGGAGGTCCTTGCCAATCTTCACTCCCTTGGTCGGGTCTGCTCCGAGGGGAACGAGTTCGAAATCGCCGTCCGGAATAGGTCGGAGGGGGATTTGCTCGCCGCTGGCCGGCTCGTCTTGGTCAAAACGGGCGTCGAGCGCAATGGAGTCGACCTTTGGTGGAGCCTTCTGAACTTCTACCTCAGGAGATGCTGTGTCGGGCTCTTGCTTTGTCTTCTTGATGGGCCTAGTGCTGGGACCCACGTCGACAGTATCCCGTCCCCTTGAAGCGGCGTTGAAGCACCTGCGGGCAGCAGCGAGGTCGCCATGGATGGTGGCTACCCTTGCCCGTTTGGTGTAGAACTTCATTTTTAGGTGGACGGTTGAGGGAACCGCTGTCAACTCCGCCAATGTCGGCCTCCCCAAGATGCAATTGTACAGGGACGGGCAGTCAATGACGAGGAAGCGGACCTTCACCTGTCTTGTAGCAGTTCCTTCCCCGAATGTCACGAGGAGCTCGACATATCCCCAAGGTTTGGACGTCGAGCCGTTGAAGCCTTGAAGGTCCGAACCTATATATGGAGACATATGGGAATCGTCCAGTTGTAAGGTCCGGAACAGCTGGGTGTACATCACGTCGACGGAACTCCCTTCGTCGACCAGAATGCGATGCACGTCAAAATTGGCCATCTTTGCCCTTATCAGCAAGGGGATGACTGCGTTCGGTGCTCCACCGGGGAGCTCTTCCAAGTAGAATGTGATAGGCTCTGATCTGCCCCTCACCATTTCAAAAGTCACAGTTTGAGGAGGAGCTTTGTCGACCAGTTCGTCCAACTTCCTCTTGGCTGAGTTGATGGTGAGGTCGTTGAACCCGCCCCCGTTGATGACCATGGCGGAGGGGAAGTATTCCCACCTGCTGTGCGTAGTCAGGGGCTCCTGCAGGAGCTCGGGCAGTTCGAAATCCTCGGGCCTGGTTACCGAGAAGGCGGTCTGGATTGGCACCGACTCGTCAGATGGTCGGGCATCTTCTTCGGGCTCCTTTGCCTCGCGGGCTTCGCGACGGGGAGCGTCGTTTCTCCTGTACTGTGCAAGTCTCCCTCCTTTGATGAGGGTTTCGATGGCGTCCTTCAGGTGGACGCAGTCCTCTGTCAAGTGACCATGACTCCTATGGTACTGACAGTATTTGTTTTTGTCGACTCTTGGCTTGGCAGGAGCTGGTCGGGGACGCTTGACGCCACCGTCTTTGATATTTGTGCTTGCACACTCCGCCAGAATACGCTCGCGGGAAGCCGTGAGCGGAGTGTACTCAGTAAACCTGCCCGAGGGGCCCCTTTGTTCCCGGACCTCCCGGGGTCTGTCTTCCTTCCTCTTCTCCCCGGTGCGTCGGGGAGGAGGGTCTTGTCTTGAGCTGCTTCCATGGTTGCGAGCCCTGGAGTCTCGTGCCCTGTTGGCAGCTTCTCTCTCCTCGTAGTCCATATATGCTCGGGCTTTGTCGAGGAGAGCGTCAAAAGTTGCAGGTGGCTCGATGCCTACAGCTTTCCTGAATTCTGTGCCGGGGAGGAGGCCCCTCTCCAGCAAGTACCTCTTCATATGGTCCGCGCAGGGGACCTGGATTGCTTCCCGGTTGAAGCGGTTGATGAATTCCCTCAAGGTCTCATCATGTCTTTGAATGATGGCCTCGAGGGCTGCCTCAGTCTTTGGGTGGCGACGAGACGCTGTGAAGGAACTGATGAACTGGTTTTTCAAGTTCCGCCACGAGGTGATGGAGCCCGGGGCAAGTCCCTTGTACCAGTCCATGGCCGCCTTCCTGAGAGTTGTTGGGAAGAGACGGCACTTGATGGGGCCCCCGACGTTGTGATAGTGGAGCATGGCTTCGAACCCGTCAATGTGGTCGACTGGGTCTGCCACTCCATCATATTCTTTTAGGTGTGGGGGCTTCTCCATGCCCGGGGGAATAGGTGCGTCCATGATTGCCTGCGACAGGGGACCGCGGGGGTCGTCCTCGTCGCTCCTTTCTGGAGAAAGAGAAGGGGTCCTGTAGTTGTGTCGGGCACGTTGCTCGTGCTGGGATTCCCTCGAACGTGATGTTCGGTGCTTGAAGGTCACATGCCCGTCTCTGTTGTGCCTCCGCTCGTGCCTTGATGGGTCGCGAACGGGCTCTTCGGCAGGAATGACGGGCTGTCTTTCATACTGGGGCCGCCTCTGCCTTGGTGCGGGAGAGGGGCTCCGAGAGTTTTCCCTGTAATGTCTCCGCGGGGGAGTAGGGTGTCGAACTTCTTCGACCCGAGGAAGTGGAGATGGTGGCCTTTGATGTCTCCTCGGGGGGCGTCGATCATTTTCCAGTGCCCTAAGTCTTTCCCCCTGGGCGAACAGGAGATAGTTCGTCTGGTTGATGGCCGCGAACAGTGCTTGAGCCGTGGCATCTGCCCCGGCAGGGGCTTGGACTTCATAGAACCGAGCAGCCTGGCGATAGGCGAGAGCCTCCGGATCGTCTTCGAGTCCTGGAGGAGTTGTCGAGGAGGACGCAGTGTTCCCGTCCCTGCGGGTGGAAGGTCCAGGGGCGGTTGTCAGGGGGACGGTAATGTGACCGGCACCACTGGGATTGTCCAGGTGCCCATTCTTGTCCGCGGGACCGTTGTTGGCGTCGAGGACGCGAGTGTGTTGTTCTTCACGAGTTGGAGAGGCCATGACAGTGAATAGATTGAGCTTTGGTCTTTGAAACTGTTTGTTAGACGGGGAAGCTGTTTCCCACAGACGGCGCCACTGATCTGACCTGATCAGAAGGTTTGGACCGTCACGGCTGCTCCGAGCTGAAGGCTTTTTGAACGAGGAGGGGGGGGGGTACCTGCAAGGCACTCCGATGCTTAAGTCAGTGGGAGTACTAGCAGATAATAGAGTTGAGGTTAGAATGATCAATCCCTGACCCTCTGGAAACAGAGGGTATTTATAGCCCCCAGCGCTGGGCCAAGGTTCCTTCATTGGGCCGGGCGGATTTGGCCCAATGGAGGAACTGCCAGGTTCTACGTGGGTAGTGGGGACCAGCACGTGATCCCCTTCCTGGATATGCTGCATGAAGTGCGGGCGGACGGAGACGCGGTCTTTCCGGAGTATCGTTGGGGCAATAGAGGACTAAGTCTGCCCTAGCAAGTTAGCTCGTGACCATGTCGAGCTGCGCAGCACGGTGCCGAGCTCGACGCCAAGACCTCGAGCTGGACGGCGAGTGTCGAGCTGGAAGCCAGGACAGAGCTGGATGGCATGATGTCGAGCAGGACTTCATCGTGGGGCTGGACACCGAGATGTCGAGGTGGACATCAGGGTGTCGGGCATGGACGTGGCCCCCTTTGCCCTTTGTGGTCCTTAGTGAGTCCCTTTGGATTGGGCCTTAGTAATGCTTTTGGGCCCGTCGGGCCCAGTCCAGAACAGTACTCATAAAATAAAGAGAGGAAAAAGGAAACCAGTTCAAAATATGTATTTTATTGTTAGATATTTCAATAGAGGCAGAGTATTATTTAACACTTTGAACATGGCCGTGAGATTTTGGGTGTTCTACACGAATTATAAAAAATTAAATGTATAAATATTTATGTTTAAAATTGTGTACTAATTATTTTAACAATCAAAATATTGTATTATTTAATTATAATTTTTTTTTTTAATTTGTGTCTTTAAAGCATAAGTTAGTAAGATTTGTTGTTAAAATACAATCTATAATATAATAACACAATTATCTCGGGTTAAACCAATTTTGCTCTATGTTTAAATGTTAATATTTCATGTGTTAAGGGATAAAATTTGTCTAAAAAATATTTTTGCTAACTAATCATCTATCTGATCCAATAGTTACTAAGCTTAATACAATTAGTTTTGCTTTGAAGTCCAAAAACATTGTATGCCACTGTAATACTGTAAGAGAATTGACTTTTTGATTTTATTCAAAATGTACAGATCGTTAGAGTCACTATCGATTTTTCTTTTATCCAATAAGGAAAGGGTGAAAAGAACAGGAAAGATCTTGATAGATTTTGAGTTCGGGGGTAAATAATGAGAATGAAAGGTATTAGCACCCTTTTCATCCGTAATTATCTACAGACTCTTAATTGCTTCGCTCACTTTTGAAAATCCTGCTTTGCGTGTGTGATTTGAAAAAAAAAATTTGAAAAGCCAAATTACGGCTAACTTTTTAATGATTCTTGTATCGGTCCTCAAGAATGTATACAAAGTGTTTGAAAATGTTTTGTTTGAAAATGTAATATGAAAACTGTTTATTTTTAGAAAAAAGTTGTGAACAAGCGATTAAGAGTTCCTTACCCACTCAAAGTTATTCCTATTCTTTTCCTTCTCCTTTAGAGATAGTAATCCATACCATTAGTTAGTATGTAGCCCTATCTATTGGATGTGAAGGTACATGCGTATGGTCATCGAAGGCAACCAGTAAGGATACTTTAGCAATTATATCGAAGGGATTGTCATCATTTTGTAGGAAACTCGAAGGGACTAGATCATTTTTCCGTAGGCAACATCGAAGGGTCATCGAGAGACTATGATCTTTTGTATGATGATGATTTGATCGAGGGTCTTTTGGTAAAGTATTCCTACTTTCGAGGGACATGATCATTATTTCAAAAGGCAACGAAGAGAGGTTATCCTAGAGGTGTGAGTGTGAGAGTGTGTTCAGTTCAATTATTTAGTCTTGAATTAGGGTTTTTCTAAGTTTGTTTTTAGTCTTGCCATACAAACCATAGTTACTAGCAATAACATAAAAAATATAATGCGGAAGGTAAAGTGAGGAATGTAAACCTAAGTTATTACAAGACTTCAGGGTAGTTATATAAATAGGATAATATGAGAAATAAATCCTAAGATTATTACATCCTGAAAGCAAATACATAATAGAGAAAAAACGAAAAAAAATATAAAACTACGCTATTACAGTCAATAGTTACAACCTATACACTTTTCTAGGAATGTAAAGAAGGGAGGAAAAAGAAATAAGAAAAAGATAGGAAAAGCGGTTTAAATGTTTATTAGGGTTTTTTTGTGAAAAATAATTTAAGTTTGATAATTAATAAAACCTAAAATTATAATTAATTTTAATTAAAAAATGTTAATTAATTAATTAATTAATTAAAACAAGCGAACTAAATGTTAATTAAAAAACTTAAACCTAATTAATTAGGATTAAAAAAAGGTTAGTTTCTTAAGTTAATAAAAAAATAGGGTTAGGGGAAGGAAAATCAATGAAAATAAGAAAAAAAAAACTAAAAAAGAATGAAAATTGTATGAGGTGGGTGTTGAACCCACACCCTCTAGGTCTTCTCCTGCCTTGCATCGTTTGCCACTGAACCAAGCGTTTGTTGGTGTCTAGGAAACGAGCGTTGCACAAAATATTGTAAACTTACATATTAATTGTAAAAATAACAAAAAATGGCAAAAGGCAGGGATTGAAACCACGCCCTTATAGATCAATGCCTTAACGTGTGCGCCTTTCCAGTGGGGTGGCTGTTACATCTAGTATTACAACATAATCAAATAAACATAAAATAAACCAAAATAGATGGGTCGGAGAGGCATCGGAGCCCTAGCTCCGGTCGTCTTCTCCTACGAGCTTGATTTTTCAACCTGCAAAATAGCAATTGTTAATGATCCAAAGGAACCTTACCCCCCCCCCTAATTTGACCATTACGAGTTCAATGGTGTCCTTGGTTTTCACTGAATCGTCTTGTACACAGATATAAAGAAAATAATGTAAATCAGTGTAACAATGGTGATGCACGATTCTGGCATCATGGGACTCATGTGATGGTTCAGACCTGCATAGTTACATCTCAGAAACATAATGAAAACATTAGTTCACATTAAAACATCATAAAAGTAAAAATATGAATTTCATGAAACTATGTAACCAGCGATGCATGTAGTGTAAGTTTAAGGCACTTTAGATCATCAAGAACGATCAGGTCTTACCCTACAACACCTCAGGGATTGATTTGGATGGTTGGTTTGCTTTGAAAATGAATGTAAATAGGGTTTTAAGTTAGCCCTAGTTTGACAAAAAAATGAGATTTGGAGGGTGTGCTCTTGCAAGGTTTTTCATGGTCCTTGTTGTCTGAACATGAAGGGTATTTATAAGAGGATTAGATTAGGTCAAAGGTGGGCTTGGATCTTGTATGAAAACCTTTGATTCTTGTTTGAAAATAGAAATTTAATAATAAAAAACATGGATATTTGTTGTTAAAATAAGCTCCACACGGTTTCTAACATTTCTTGGGCCTCCAAAATATTTGAATAAAAAGCCTTTGAAGCCTTGCACCTCCATTTGATATTTATTTGATTTAATTTGAATTTAAATGAATAAAAATAAAAATAAATAAAATAAAAAATCAACATGGTGCATTAATGGATTTAGAGATCCCTTATGAGGTCAATAACATGTTTGGACTCTAAAAGATAAGCCCATTAGCCCAAAAAATCAAGTTTGCTCAATTTGTGTTTCATGCATTTTCTCAAAATTTTCCAACTTGTAGAAATCATAAATCACTCAATTTTTCTCATAGGAAGGTGATCTTTGACTTTTTGGAAACCTCAAGATGTCCTCTACAATCTCTATGTTGATCATTTTTTCATTTGAAGATTTTATCTTGATGTAAATTGCTTTTGACAAAAAGTGTCTTTTGTTGACTTTTGAAATGACCTATAATGTTTTAACCCATATCTCTCAAATGAATCACTTTTGGACTTGAGTTTAAAGAGACAAAGTTTTATAGAAATGAATTTCCTTCAAAATGAGCTTAGGTTGAGGAAAATCTGATGAAGTATATGAAAGTTATGCTTGGTCAAAGTTCAGTTGACTTCTCCTTAAGTAAACCCTAATTTAGTAACTTTTAACTTTTGATGAATCTTAAGTTTTCTTGATGAATCGTGATCAACCATTGATCAAATGATGAGTGTGACTTAAAAATCTTGATGTTGACCAAAAATCTTGAAGTTTGACTGTATTTTGACCATAATTGACTTTGTGCCCAATACAGTTGATTTTCAATCATCTGAGTAATTAACTAAGAAACTTGTGATGCAAGGCTTGGAATTTGGCATGAGGGTTCTTTGAGACATATTAGAAATCACGAAATCCACTTGAGGCATTAAAATTCCAATTTTCCTTGAGAGAAGCAAAACCTTAGTTGTATGTTAATTGCTTAGGATGAGGGGGTTGTCTAACTAATTCTTAAGTAGTCTTGAGCGTTGAGAACCCTAGGAGCATGAGGAGGTATCTTGAAAAATTGTAGGGTAAATTTTTGGTCAAAACAGCTTCCCCTATTTAATCTTCTTAAACCTGAAGAGTTAGATTGGCATGCTCGCCATTCCTGATTTGAAGTTAGAAGAGGATTGAACACTTAAGTGCCCAGAAATTTGCACTCACATGTGCACGAAGTAACACTATTGGTTGATTGTATTGCTTGAATGGGCTTAAAGATGCCATTTAGAGAGGTGACAGAATATCGTTAGATATTGGATTATAGATTCCATCCAAAGCAACTGTTGATAGGAGTATCAGAATGAGTCTACGTTCGACTTTATCTAAGAAGTATACTATAATGAATCTGTGTCCAACTGTATCTAGTAGATGTGTTGGGGAGTGTCAAAATGAATCTTATGTTGCGATTGTATCTGAATGATGTTCTAGAGTGAGTCAACATCTTAACTGTATCTATAAAAGGACCAGATTGAGTCCTCACCCGACTGTATCTGAGGTCTGTATTAGAATGAGTCTATGCCTAACTATATCTAAAGAGGCTCAAAATGAGTCTTCGCCCGACTGTATCTAAGATCTGTGTTAGAATGAGTCTACGCCTGATTGTATCTAAAAGATGTACTGGAATAAGTATCAGAATGGGTTTGTATCTCGATCATATCAGAACTGTATCTGGAAGATGTATATCAGAATGGATCTATGTTTTGATTGTATCTGAATTGTATCTATCAAATATATTGGAATGAGTATCATAATGGATCTATGTCTCGATCGTATCTGAATTGTATCTAGACAATGTACTAAAATGAGTCTACTCCTGACTGTATCCAAAGGGGCATCAGAATGAATCATTGACCGAGTGTATCTGAAGGATGAGAAATTGTTGTGAATATTTATCCGTTTGCGAACTAACCTGAAAGAAACAAAGTTAGTTTTATGCAATGTCATGATGTATGTAATGCATTGCATAATGATGCTCTCAAAGTAAATGAGAATGCTATATATGTTTCGTATGCATATGTTATGATATTCTGCAAATGATGTATTAGTGTAATATGTCGCTGGAACATATCGGTAACTTTGTATAACATCTTTGGTTGGGAAAAATAAATCCCTAATTGTTGTTGGGGAATGAAGAAAATGAATCTTTAATCTTGTCTAGAACGTCTTCGCTGGGGATTCCTGCTTTCTGTTTGAGGACACTCCGATGGGGACGTTCGACTTCTGTTTGGGGAAAGAAGAATTCCAGGAATATTGGCCGTTCATCTTTCTTTTGAAGGATTTGATTCTTATGTACCCTGACTGGGGACAAAAGAGATGGATAATCCTCTGGTGTGTTGCCGACCGAGTTTTAGATATAGATGTCAACTCTTCTGGGGAGGACAAAGTTGAATGACATCTGGCCGGGGAAGAGAATCTTGTCGGAGATTGCAATATCGGAGAAATAAACTCCGTTGGGGAAATAAACCCTGTTGGAGAAGAGAATTATGTCAGGGATTTTAAGGTGTTGGAGAAATAAACTCCGTTGGAGAATTAAATTCTTGTAAACTGCGTTAAGGAGATAATCTCTGATGGGGATGAGCTTCTAAAGACAACTCCATAGAGATATCTCTGTAGAGATTGCCCTAGAGAGATTGCTCTATAGAGATTTATGGATGACTTGAACATTATTCCAACTCCTAGAGTCTTTAGTAAATACTAATCATGTTTCTGTGCATATATTGTTAACAATAATCATGTTCAAATGCATATGTTCATTCTTGTAATCATTGAACGTTTTTGCAAACAAAACAGAGAAAGTAAAACAGTTTTTAATTTTGAAATCCTTGTAATGATTTAGAAAGTCTACCCATAAATAGGCAATTTTATACAAAGAGACAAAAATCCTAGTAAGAGGAAATCGTCATAAAATGAAAAGGGGGTACAAACAAAGAAAAACAACTATGTGGAAACGATCCCATCGGGTTTCGACTCTGCTATTTCCCCTATGTCTTCAAGCATCTCATCCCCCGCTGTCGGAAGAAGTTGATTGCATTGATTCGTACCATTTGAACTTGACGGTGATAAAAAAGCTTACTATAAATAAATGGATGATCCAGCGGGACATAGTCGTACGCTTTAATCCCTAACTTTTTCCTGGACCGCCCTTTTGGGTTTTGAGTCCACCGGGATACCCTTTTTTTCCTAAGCTGCCTTTTCAAGTTTTCGACTTGCCGAGTGTACAATTTTTTATATATATCCCTAATTTTTTTCCCAAACCCTTTTGGTTCACCGGGATGCTCTTATTTTTTCCTAGGCCTGTCAACCTAGAGAGTCTCTATTATGCGTAGTACTTTTTGATTATGTCCGCGTTCACAGGGTGCGGAAAATATTCACCGTCCATGGTGGTAAGTGTCATAGCTCCGCCAAAAAATATCTTCTTGATCACAAATGGCCCTTCATTTGTGGGGTTCATTTACCCCTGCAATCACCTTGTGTTAGGATGATGCGCTTTACTACCAAATCACCAGCATGGTACACCAGATGTCTGACTTTCTTGTTAAAGGCCTTGATCATGCATTTCTGGTACATCTAACCATGACAAACAACCGTAAGCCTTTTCTCATCAATCAAATTTATCTGGTCCAGCCTAGTGTGAATCCGCTCGTCTTCATCTAGACCTTCATCTTTCATAATCCTTAGGGAAGGAATCTGGACCAGGGAGAACGGGGTTGCCCCAGTTGATGTACGTACTGAAGTGCCAAAACCATGAAGAGCAAATGGTAACATCTCATGCCAATCTTTGTATGTCACTGTCATCTTCTGCAAAATCTTCTTGATATTCTTCTTGGCGGCTTCCAATGCGCCATTCATCTTTGATTGATACAGTGAAGAATTATACTGTTTAATCTTGAACTGCATGCAGAGTTTCGTGATTATAGTATTATTAAGATTAGTACCATTGTCCGTGATGATCCTTTAAGGGATTCCATACTGATAGATAAATTTATGCTTAATGAACTGGGCCACAACATTTTTGGTAACGGAGGCAAACGAGGTTGCTTCAAACCACTTCATGAAATAATCAATAGTGACTAGGATAAAACGATGGACATTAGAAGAGGTAGGCTTAATCTCTCAAATCATATCAATGCCCCACATTGTAAACGACTAAGGAGCAGTCAAGACATTCAGAGGAACCTGAGGCACATGTACTAAGTCAGCATAAATCTGGCATTTGTGACAAGTCCTGGAATGATGATGGCAATCGATTTCCATGGTCGACCAATAATAACCCGCTCTCAGAATTTTCTTAGCCATCATATGCCCAATGTAGTAAGTACCAAAGACTCCTTGATGCATATCTTCCATAATCTTCACAGCTTCCTTCTTGTCTACACAACGAAGCATAGTCGAATCGTGATTGCGCTTGTACTAAATTCCATTACTTAGAAAGAACTTGGCCGAGAACCTCCGTAGAAATTTCTTGTCTTTGATAGTCTCCCCCTCGGGGTACTCTTGAGTCTCGAGGTATTTTTTCACTTCATGAAACTAAGGCTTTTCCTCTACTCCATCAGCATCAACTTCGTAACAATGTACCGGTTCGTCCATTCTCTTAATAGTAATTAGAGGAGCTTCATCATCCCATCTGGCTTTGAACATAGATGACATGGTAGCTAATGCGTCTGCAAATTGATTCTCTTCTCGTGGAATGTGTTCAAAAGTAATTTCTTTGAAGTATGGAATTAATGTCAATACATGCTCTCGATAAGGAATGAGATTTGGATGCTTCATATCCCATTCTCCATTAATCTGGATGATTACTAGGACTTTGTCCCTGTATACATTCAAGAACTTAATTCTCATATCGATAGAAACCTTGATACCCATGATACATGCTTCATACTCGGCCATGTTGTTAGTACAGTAAAAACATAATCTAGCAGTGAAGGGTGTATGGCAACCCTTGGGAGAGACAATCACAACACCGATTCCATTACCAAGCGTGTTAGAAGCTCCATCAAAAAACATAGTCCATCGGGGTCCTAACTCAGGTCCTTCATACGGTCCAGGCTCTTCATAATTAGTAACTAGCATAGTATTCTCATATGGGAACTCAAAATTCATAGACTTATAGTCATATACCACTTGATGAGCCAAATGATCTTCCAATGTACTTCATTTGATTGCTTTCTGAGTATTACACTGAATGTCATACTCTGTCAAGACCATTAGCCACCTTGATATTCTTCCAGAGAGAGCGAGTTTCTCGAATATGTATTTTATTGGATCCATCTTAGAGATCAACAAAGTAGTATGAGTCAACATATACTGTCTTACTTGTCGAGCACCCCATGCCAAAGCGCAACAAGTTTTCTCGAGCAGTGAGTATCTTGTTTTACAGTCGGTAAACTTTTTCCTAAGGCAGTATATTGCATGCCCTTTTCAACTAGACTCGTCATGTTTCCCCAATACACACCCCCATTGAGTTCTCTAACACTGTTAAGTACATGATAAGGGGTCTTCCTTCAACTGGAGACATCATGATCAGAGGTTCTTGGAGGTACCCCTTGGTTTTGTTAAAAGCTATCTGACAGTCTTCGTTCCATTTCACTACTTGATCTTTCTTTAGTAACTTGAAGATTGGCTTATAGGTAGCGGTCAAATGGGAAATAAATCTAGTAATGTAGTTCAAACGTCCCAAGAAACCTCTGACTTCCTTCTCAGTACAGGGAGCTGGCATTCCTTGAATGGATTTAACTTTGGCAGGATCAACTTCAATACCTTTACACCTGATGACGAAACCTAGTATTTTACCGGATCGTACCCCAAAGGTGCACTTGTTTGGATTCAACCTCAAATTATATTTCTTCAACCTCTCAAACAACTTGTGCAGGTGGTCAAGATTTTATTCTTTAGTCTGGGACCTTGCTATCATGTCATTAATGTAAACCTATATCTCGTGATGGATCATGTCATGGACCAAAGCTACCATAGCACAATGATATGTTGCACCAACATTCTTCAAACCAAAAGGAATGACTTTGTAACAGAAAGTGCCCCACTGTGTGACAAAGGTAGTCTTATCCATGTCTTCAGGTGCCATCTTGATTTGATTATAACCATAGAAACCATCCATGAAGGAAAATACTTTATGCTGAGCGGTGTTGTCAACCAGAATATCAATATGTGGAAGCGGAAAATCATCTTTGGGGCTTATCCTATTCAAATCCCTGTAGTCTTTACACATACGCACTTTGTCATCCTTCTTAGGTACTGACACCATATTTTCAACCCACCGAGGATAGGAAGTAACAACTAAGAACCCTGCATTAGACTGCTTCATAACCTCAACTTTAATCTTTTTAGACATCTCGGGATGCATACGAAGAACCTTCTATTTATAGGAGGACAACATTCCTTCATCGGTAGACGATAAACCACAATGTCAGTATCAAGCCATGGCATGTCTTTGTAAGACAAGGAAAAGATCTCATCATAGTCACACAACATTTGGATTAATCTCTTTTTGACAATTTCTTCTAGGTTAGCACCTATCTTGACTTCTTTCTTGTCCTCTTCAGTACCCAAGTTCATAGCCTCGACTGGCTCTTCATGCCGTTGTATGGCTCTTTCTTCCTGCATTAACAACCTAGAAAGCTCTCCAGGTACTTCACAATATTCCTCACCTTCGTCCTTGGCTAGGTAGATCGAATTTTCAATGTCATAATTGGCAATAGAAAAATTGTTATCAATGGGATCTAGGGTGGATATGGATCTACAATTTGTTGTGTGGGTGTGTGTAAGAACACATAGCTATTTTGGAAGCAATAAAGTAAAAGAAAGACAAATAGTGTGAAATTTGAATGCAAACGTCCAATGATTTATTAAATGAAAAATATGCGGATGAAAAATGACAACCCTAACAAATAGACTATTGTGCCTCGGGTAAGGCACAAGGTTTAAAGTTATTATTTAAAATTACAGAACCAAAAACTTAAAAGCAAGAAAACAGAAATAACATTTACTCCTAACTAAAGGAGATTGGTATAAAGTCTTCAGCCTTCCAATTGTTGAGCCCATTTCTTGTAGTAGGGAAAATCCAACTGTCTATATCGTAGTCGCCATCAACATCTTCCACAACATTGACTCCATTTATGTTGATGCAGAATAATGATTTCCCAACACGAGCACGATGAACAGACCTTTGAGCCTCTAAGGTGAAACCCAAGCAAAAAATTTTGGATTTGTAAGGAATGTCAGGAAGCTAACCCCAAACAGTGCAACCACCTTCTTCTATCACAACTTTGGCGTCTTTTAGAGAAGCCATCCTTGGTAGAACCCTGGTAATCTTAGGAATAGTCGAAGTGTCTTTAGTAACATGGGTTGTATGAGAAACAACTTCAAAGGTCTGGCAGGGAGTCTTGATGAATTCACCATCCATCTCAACATACTTGAAGGAGTTCAAGTGACTCTTCATGTATTCTTCTTCATCACAAACTGTAACAATTTTCCTTTCACGGGATATTTCAACTTTTGGTGTAAAGTAGAAGTAACGGTGCCTGCCCCATGAATCCAAGGGCGTCCAAGCAAACTGGAATAGGCCAGAGGAATATCCATCATATAGAAAGTAGAGTCAAAGATCTGAGAACCCACTTTGATTAGAAGGTCAACCTCTTCGTGCACCATTCTCTTTGAACCATCAAAGGCTCTTACTACAATATCACTGGGTTTTAGTACAACCCCTTCACAGTCAAGCCTGTCTAGAGAGCTCTTCGGCAAGAAATTCAATGAGGAACCCATGTTAATAAACACATGAGCTAAGGTAGTTCCCCTACACTTAATAGAGACATGCAGGGCTTTGTTATGGCTCCTTCCTGTGGGAGTTAGGTCTGCATCAGAAAAGCCTAGTCCATTGTCAGTTGTCAGGCTAGCAACATAACTTTCAAATTGATCATCGGAGATTTCATGTGGTACATGAGCAGATTTCAAGAATTTCACCAAAGCCTGAGCATGGGCTTCAGAGCACAACAACAGAGATAACATAAATATTTTGGAGGGAGTCTGCCCCTGCTATTCAACAATCTTGTAGTCATTCTTCCGAATGATTTTCAGTACTTCCTCCATCTCGTTCTTGGAGGTATCTTCAACAGTAACCTCTTTCGGTGCCTCAGTCTAGGAAGGCTCAATCATTTATTCTTTTCCTCGAGTCTCAGTATTCAATTTAGTAGAAGTGATATGAACTGGTGCGGTAACGGTTTTCAGAGAGATCTCTGGAGAGAAAACCCTTCCACTTATGGTAACTTTACTAGTCCCAGCAATATTGCCAACATTGGGATCAATAACTTCAGTATTCTTA
Organism: Vicia faba; assembly: GCA_948472305.1. Lineage (NCBI taxonomy): Eukaryota > Viridiplantae > Streptophyta > Magnoliopsida > Fabales > Fabaceae > Vicia > Vicia faba. The sequence goes on along the minus strand of OX451738.1, from coordinate 45,721,865 downwards.
TCTTCGACAATCAACGGTTCTTGCTTGATGCCATGGTAGTAGATATCAACTCCATAATTCCAAGGGATAGCCTTGTCAGAGGAATATGGAATTGGCCCAGGCGCGATAATGATCAGAGGAGTAACCCTAGGTTCAGCAGTAATTTTCACAGGACCCTTAGCAGTGATCCTCATAGGAGTACCAAAAATTATAGACACATCTTCAGGATTCAAGTCTTGAGACATATTTTCCACAGAAGGAGTCCTCTCAAATAGAATTACACGATCATCCATTAGACGTTGAATACCTTCTTTCATCAATTTACAGCCATTGGATTGGGCCGCACAACAGTAGCGCCTTTCAATGCTACCCAGAAATAAATCGGCTTGTAGCAGCTTCTTTTTAACAATCATCAGAGGAGTAGTCAAGTCATTCACAGTAGAAATATAAGAAATATCATCAATAGCATTAATTCCTTTGTCATGGTTAGGCATAGGTGCAGTGATCACATTAGGAGTCTCAGGGGGATCAAATTCAATCTCCTTAGCGTCAATCGTCTTGGATCTTATTTTTCAGAGCACAAGAATCGTTAGTGTCATGTCCAGGACTATTGGAATGGTATGCACACCTCACATTGGAATTATAACTGGTGCAAGTAGTATTTGGATTCTGAGGGGGATCCTTTAATGTAATCAACTCTGCCTTCAACATGTGTTGCAAAGCTTGAGACAACAACATGTTGATTCGTGTGAACTGTCTCTTGGGTGAAACCTGCCTATGTTGATTATTCTATTTTTGTTGTTACGTTGGCGCAGGATTAGAGATCAGCAGTACCCCCACATATTGGTTTCGGTCACTCTTACCACAACCCTTCTGGCCGTACACAACATTGGATTTTTTTGTTCCCATTGAATGACTTCTTCATAGTACTTGAAGATGCAGCCACCTGAATTTTTCCGCTTCTGATTCCACCTTCGACATGTTCCCCTGTTAATATCAACTCGGTGAACCAGGCTGAAGAGCTTTCGATCAGATGATTGGAGAAAGGTCGTGTCAAAGTTCCCATAAACATGTCAACCAATTCCCTATCAGACAAGGGAGGTTGAATCTTCCGAACATATGCCCTCAAGTGAAGCTTTGGGCAAGAAACAATGTCATACTTCACAAAAATGGGGACCTTGAACTTATGAGGAATGACAACTCCTGAGACTAAACCCAAATATTCAAAATCCAACCCAGACACTTTCTGATTCTCCATAGCATTCAGACGTTCTTCTAATAGGTTGTACTTTTCATCAGCAGGGGATATTGTTCATGCATATAGTCTTCTTCATCTTCATTAAAAAATTTTCAAAACCAAGGTTACTTTGTTTCTCATTTTTAACACTTTTACCATCTTCATCCCGATTGTCATCTTCATTTGATGGGATATCACCATCCTGAGCTCGCTTGACCGGACCTCTGAACCTCCTTCCCATGTTAAGGATGCCAGCTGGTTTCTTTGTCTTCTTCTTCTTCTTCTCTTTGGAGATGAGCACCCTTATTTCTTCTTTCCCCTTGGCTAGGTTCAGGAACATCTGTTGGAACTGAGCATTATGAGCCTTGAGATCTTTGATTGTCTATTCAAGAGCCATTTTTCTGCTGAAATAAACAGCAAGAAGATGAGAAACATGTCTTGGAAACCTGTTATGTAATGATATGTATGGTATGTAGATGCATATGCAATGTTTTCAAGGACCTCGTGATATTTAAATTTGTTAATAAAAGGGAAACAACAACAAATATTCTTGTTAGTAAGTTCAGATTATACACGCCTTTTAGGCTTATAATGAAAACAAAAACAGAAGGGTTACAGAGGAATCAATTATGACTCAAGTCTCCCATGGATGCTTCCCCTTTGTGTTGACATATTCATTAAGGCTCTGCTCTTCATGAAGGCGTTTGGTGAACTCCAATACTTTCTTCTCACTAGCATAGAACTGAGTCTTAAAGGTGTCCCTTTCTTCTTTCATTCGAATCCAAGACTTCTGTAGCTCTTCAAGGTCAGTTGGCATATCTGGATGAAGAACGGTATGAGGAATATCTCCTTCAGCAACAGGCTCCATAATTACTGGTAGGACAACGTGATATGGCATTTGTCGTAACCCAAATTTGCCCTACCTTTATGATCATATTTTCAAGATTAAAAATAAAAGAGAAATGTTTTAATTAAGGATGGTCCAGCAATATCAGATGGCTCATTCTTAAATCCAAGTCAACCAGAGGGTGTATTTTAATTCAGGGGAGCGGGGCTTTCTGAATCAGAAAGACCCATGTATCCGTAAGCTCATTTACGAAGCATGTTGGCCAATGACCCATGAGATTCAAATATGGGAAGTTATTGAAGAAAAATTATTAAGTTTAAGTATAATAAAGTCCATTTAGGTTTTCTTGTTGTTAAAGGTTGAAATTGCAATATACATGTCCATTTCAGTTGGCCTATTTTCATTGGTCATTAAATAGCAAAGAGGGGGTGTGCACAACAAATTGTGAAGGCCTAATAGATATGAACCGAGCCCATTTGATTATTGTTTTATTTCAAACATTTCCTTGATTAATTATTTTATAGGTCCATTAACAGCTTCTAAGATAGCCCCCTTTAGGCATTTTTGGAAAAAAATTGATCTGATTCTTACTATTATATTTCTGTTTTACTAATTAATTTACTTTACAGATTATTAGTAAATTTAACAAAACGTTTTATTGCATAAATAATTAAGAATTTTTGTTTTGGGTAAGGATCTGTTGGATCATTGAGTTAAAGGAAAATTGAGGCCCAATCCCAAGTACACAGGAAAAAAACGTGTTATTGAAACATTTGGGCAGAAATGTTTTTTCCAAATAGAGTTCAAAAGCCCAATTAGTAAATATGAGAAAGGCCCAATTTGATCAAAAAAACTGATACTGTATCAATTACTCATGAAAAACGCATGCTTTATCTTAGAAACAACAATTGTGCTAATCTGCCCAAGATTCACGTGTTTTTTTACTAACATACACTGTTGGAATCAAACCCTAAAACAATATCAAATCAGTTTACAGTCCAAATCCAAAATTACTAAATTTAATACAAATCTAAATTTATATATAAGTGAATCTAAAAAATTGCACAGAAAATCAAATCTTACAATATGAATCTGATTACAGAACAAATCAAGAACAAATCAAATATTACATATTACATTGAATTCTGAATCAATTACAAATCCCTAATTGCTAATCTCCTAAATCTAAGCTACTGTAACATAATTTCCTAATTAACAATAACCCTAACTGAAAACCCTAAGAACTAAACTATATAAACAGAGAGATTCTATAGAAAAAGGGGTCGTTGACAGGAAAGAACAAGAGTGACGACGATTGTTTGAAAGAAATAGAACGAGGCTAAGACAGATTTTGGAACAAACCCTTGCATTGAAGATCCAAAGGGAGAGGCGATTAGAGTTTCTAGATTGGAAACCCTAATCACCCTTGAACATCACCGTCGCTGACCACCGAACGCCGCCTTTACTTTGCTTTCCCCAAAACCCGTGAAACAGAGGAGATTAGTTCAAATCAGACAGAAAAGCTTAGAAATCAGAACCCAGAAATCACAAAAAAGGGGTAAAAAATACTTAGCTCTCATTTTTTTACTGTTTGATTTGGGGTGGTCGGAGTCATGTTTGGGGTTCGGTGAGCACTGCCATGAGGTTGACGATGCTAGGGTTTGGGTGAAGGGAAGAAGAGGGTTTTGTGTCACGGCGAGGGAGAGAAATGAGTGTTGCTTAGAATAAACAAAAACATAAATGAATTGGAAAATTGAAAAAAAAGAGAATGTTAATATGCTGAATCGTTACAATATGTGCGCGCCTAGGGTGATTATTATGCACCCTTCGATCATGTCCCCTCGATCGTCTGTGGACGGTCGTGAGGCCAAGTCCATTATGAAATTAATACTCCCTCGCATATACGATCAATCTGACCCCCTCTCAAACTGCGTTTGGGCCTGGCCGGTTTATCTCTTGTATAATAATAATTATTATTGATATTAATTTTTATTATTGTCATATTACTATCTTTATTATCATGTAAAATAATTAATTTTATTCAAAACACATGTACATATTATTTTCACGTATATTGCATTAAATCTTTTTTATCATGCATTAATCAAGACTTTTTTTGCAATTAATATTATTAAAAAACAGAAACAAATCTCAAACTATTTTCGCGAATAAAACTAAGTCAATCAACAGTCTTTTTTGCAAATGGGTTTCAAACTAATTTTGGCTTACTGCGTTCTCAGTCAAAATCTCCGCAATCACTACTACCTACCGAGTGCAAAGTGATTCAAAATATGTTTGCAAACCCCTAAAAGACACCAACCCATACGAACTACGAATTGGGACTCTGATTCCTCATAAAAGGATACGTAGGCATACGATCTAAAATCGTGGCGAGTCTTGCTAATTAAAACTTAAAACCCTATTTATCCCAAACCTAAACCTATAGGCTAATATCCTTGTGAACAAGGTAGATGAAAGGTGCCTAACAACTTCCTTTCGTCTAATTGAGTTTGAAACCTAGAATCTATGTCTACGAATTAGGGTTTTCTGCTAGGTTCCCTTCCCTAGGATAAAAACTAATAGTGGCGACTCTTTATTAAAAAACCAGTTGCTACAGTTGGCGACTCTGCTGGGGACTCTCCTTAACTGTAGGTTTAAGTACTTTTTGGGTTTTCATTTTTATTTGCTTTATTTATTTATTGCATTTATCTATTTTTTCGCATTTATTTATTTACCTTCAAATTCTTTTATTATCATATATTTTCCATATGGCGGGTTTTTTATCTAAAAAAAATATTTCCAATAAACCTTAAAAAGAAGGTTCGTATATTAGCTTAGGGGGTATATCATCCCTGCGAGTTTATGTGACGACTTCTCCTAGAGTCAGTGAAATTCCAAAAAAGGAATACTTATCGAGAGATATCCTCTTGACGAGTAGGACTTTGGAAGGTCATCCATGACTCTTTGTAACGACCTTAACCCAAAATCTCATGACGAGACCTTTCACGACTTTGAGATGAAAGTTTCGGTCCCTAAAGAGGCTCCACCTAAGGGAGGCCCTTGTGCCTTTTCCCTCTGGTGTTATTCATGACACCCTTAAGGAAGCCACCTTTTGGGAGGGTAGATTCATCGTAGGTCAAATTAAGGAGCCTACCTCATATGTGTACCCATCACAAAAACATGTCACAAAATCCCGTTACTTAATCCAGCACTTATACATTCATGCATTCATGTATATCCCATGTTCATCATTTGTTCCTTTTATCTGCCTTATTCACATGGTTCAAAATAAAAGATAACAAAATCAATATTTTTAGTGGCTATCTTAAAAATGGATACCAAAGGGAAACAACTTGTCCACGTCAATACCTTCAAGCCTGGCCTTTCTGAAATCAAAACTATAAAGGGTAAACTGCCCAAGAGAGCTCTGAAGATGTGCACTCACCGCAATGGGGATACCCTTGACTTGACTAAAGTAGAGGTACAAATGGATGTAGTCTCTGCCCTAATTCAGTTTTATGACCCTCCATTGAGATGTTTCACCTTCCAAGACTTCCAGCTAGCACCGGCTCTGGAAGAGTTTGACAGAATCCTGAATTTTTCCAAAGAAAAGGCCTATGTAGGTATTGGACAAACTATTGAAGTCAAGGCTTTGGAAAAAGGCCTAGGGATCCCCTACCCTGAGTTGGTGTAGAATTATCAAAGAGAAGGTCCAATACAAGGAATCAAAAGAATTTTCCTGGAAGCTAAGGCACTAGAATTTGCTAATTATAAGGAGTTGGAATCTTGTGTTGATTGTTTAGGGCTGTTGGTATTTGGTGTAATCTTATTTCCTCGGACTTTGGACTATATTGACCCTGCGGCCATTAGCATATTTTGGGGTGCGAAAGTCTTTAATATGGATCCTACTCCTGCCTTGCTTGATGACATTTATTACACTTTGCATATGATGTATGAAAAGAGAAGAGGCATGCTAAATTTTTGCATCCCGCTTCTATATACTTGGTTCATGACTCATCTTTACAAGGAAGACTATATGATCCCAGAATTGAGCATGTGTGAGTGGCCACAAAAATTAAGGTCTCTCACCAAAAACTCCATATTATGGTATGCAAGGAAGTTGGATATTGGTGACATCACTATTAGCTGTGTGGATTTTCCTAACGTTCCTTTGATTGGATCGCGAGGCTGTATTAACTACAACCCTACTTTGGCCTTACGACAACTAGGGTATCCTTTGGAAGACAAAACTTCAAACGAATAACTCCGACCATTTATCATCCATAATATGGGTATAGAAGACCAAGGTTTGCTCAACAAGGTTATTCTAGCCTGGAACAAGGTTAACAAAAGGAAGGCCGAAAGAAATAATGCCATAGCAAGAGAACCCTACACCAAATGGGTCCAAGATAGGGTATGAATTATCAAGCTGCCATTCGAGAAAGATCCAGAGTACAAGCCAGAGGTCCCAGAGATAACACCTATATCTTTGGAAGAAGTCGACAATCTGAAAATGCCTTAAAGAAAGCTCAAAAAGAGAAAGAAGCACTGGAAGTCAACCTCCTCAATCTGACCAGAGAAAAGAAACAAATGCAGCTTATACTTGAGTCAAAGGATGAGCAAATTGATAAAAGTCAAAAGGAATTGGAGAAAGAAAGTCTCAAACAAAAGCGTACAACTGAAGGACTGTTAAGTGCAACGTTCAACCTAGATTCTCACAACCAAAAGTTAGAAGAGGCCGCTGCTGAAATCGGGAGGTTAACTAGATGTTATGAAAAGGCAACACATGACAAGAAGGTGCTAGAGGAAAGTTTGAGAGCCCAAATCCAAAGTTTGGCACAAGCTTCCTTAGATCAAGAAGAGCAAGTAAAGTACCTTGCCACCGAACTCCAAGACAGCCACGAGTCAGAGGTCAAAGCCCGCCTCGAAAGGATAGAAGCAGAGAAACTCTTGACTTAGAGGACCCGAGAATATGAGCATATATGTTTAGAGCTGCAGGGTCTTCAAAAGGATTTTCTCATCCAACGAAGGATTTACACAGAAATGAGGGGTGAAAAGATGTATTGGGAAGAGCAGTATACTAGGATCGCCCAAGCTGGGAGGGATAACCACAAGATAATCCCACATCTTTATCAGGAATACAGGTACTACAAAGACAAACACGAAAAGCTATTCTTCTTAGCCAACAATCTCATCGAGGACATCCCTAGAAGTTTAAAATATGCAGAGAATGTAATGGTTCCTCTTTCGAAGGATGTTGAAAACTTTCTACAGCTTTTTCGAGTAATGGTTGATGGCTTCAGAGCATACATCCGCAGGCGCACTTAGGAAATTTTAGTTCCTTTGAATTATGTTTACGCAAACAAGTTTTAATTTAAATTTGTAATATTTTTCAATATCTGGATTATGTTACTCATAATAAAGGCATTTTGTTCCCCTATCTCGAAGGCGTGTCTATTCTAAAGCTAGTCACCAAATAAAATAATAAGTGAAAATACAAATATGTACCCAAGTGAATAAGACAATTAAAATAAGAAATCATTTCATGATCATGCACATCCATTTGCATGCATGCATTTATAAAACACTTGCATGTCATATAAAAACTCATTTGCTTTAAAAATCTCTCCAGTTAAGCCATTGGTAAAAGAAGACCTCCACCTCCTTGGCCTCCATATCAAATAAGGGCCCATCAACAGAAAGCAATGGAACAGATCAAGGAGACTCAGGCTGTGTTCAAAGAGGATCTTGATCAGGTGAATGGTGAAGTAAGTTCAATGAAATGAGATTTGAGCCAAGTTCTTCTAGCTTTGAAGAACATTATCGACATGCAGGATCAAATTCCTAAGGTAGCTTTTGAAGAAGTAGCCCAAACCATTGGTGCATCGAGCAGTCACCAACTAACGAAAGAGCCGAAAGCAGGACCCCTAAAGTCTGCCATGGCCCAGCAAGAGGCTGAAACTGAAGGATTTATCCCACACCATCAAAAGTAGGGGCATCACATACCCTACAAATTCCAACCAATAATGCAGATAATTACCTAGACTTGCAATACAGAGATCATGACACAGAGGATGATCACCAGGCACCCTTGAAGACAACTAGTGCTCATGCTGCAGACAACACACTGGTAATGAATCAATATAAAGCCTTAGAAGAAAGACTGAAGGTTGTGGAGGGCTTCGACGCTTTCAAAGTAGAAGCTCTGGAAATAGGTTTAGTCCCTGATGTGGTGATACCACCAAAATTCAAAGTACCCGACTTTGGAAAGTATAAAGGGCTCACTTGTTTGAGGAATCATCTTCGTATGTACTGCAGGAAGATGCACGCCCATGCCCGTGATCAGAAACTAATGATTCACTGTTTCCAAGACAGTATAAGTGGGGCATCTTTAGACTAGTACATGCAGTTGGAATGAATGCATATCCGAACTTGGGTGGATCTTGCTAATGCTTTCTTGAAGCATTACAAGTATAACTTGGATATGGCGCCTACTCGCTTGCTACTCCAAAATCTGTCCCAAAATAAGGAAGAGTCCTTCAAATAATATGCTCAAAGATGGAGGGAGATGGCATCCCATGTACAACCACCACTGCTGGAAAAGGAACTCGTAGACATGTTCATGGGAACCTTACAAGGGATTTATTATGATAAAATGGTGGAAAGTGTCTCGTCAGGATTTCAGACTTAGTGACTATTGGCGAATGAATCGAAACTGGTTTGAAAAGCGGAAAGATATCAGGGGGGTCGTCAAGCACTCCTTACAATTCAAAAAGACCGGCTTCAAAATTGCAAAGAAGGAAGGAGGGAGAAGTCAACGTTGTGGCCTCACAACCAAGGACATCACAACCATTGGTGATCCCGCAAGGACAAAGGCAAGACAGATTTAAAAGGCCACCTAGAAATTTTGATCCACTACCCATGCCACCAAGCAAGTTTTTACAATACTTGGTTAAGGCATCCATGGTGGAAATCAAGCCATTAGCTCCTCCAGTCGGGCCAATCCCGCAAAGATACAATGCCAACGCTATGTGTGAGTACCATGCTAATTCTCCAGGGCACACCATAGAACAATGTTGGTCCTTCAAGCATAAGGTTGAAGATTTGCTAGAGTCTCAAGACATCACCTTCGATAAGCCTAATATCAAATCAAACCCTATGCCTCCGCATGGTGGACCGACAATAAATGCAATCGAGGTGGTCACCGAATTTGAGGGAACCATAAAGGCAAAAACCCCGATCAACTTGTTGAAGGAATATCTGTTTGAATGTGGATTCTTGTTAGAGCATAATAAAGTTTTTGAAACAACTCTGGAAAATATGGTGGATCGGGGTGTTGTACCTCAAAATTTCCCCTCTCAGTTATCAATTATTTTCTCATAAAAGATCTCTCTTGGTTCAAGACTGCACTAGGGTTGATCAACTCAATACACCTCCTTAAGCACTGATGACCAAAATTAGGGTTTGAGATTGCACAAGGATAATTGAACTTTCAATGCATCATATGACTTTCATGGATCATTATGGACCACCAATATTACTCATGTCAAGTTTCAAGCCTTGGATCACATTTTTGCATAGTCAATTGAACAGTTAACCTAAAAATCAGCTGTATTGGAGAAAATTAAACTGTGGCCAATTTACAGTCAAACTTCATAATTTTTTATCCACATCAACATTATAAACTCATATGTATCATTTGATCAAATTTGGACCACAATTCTTCAAGAAATTTGATCAAATCATCAAAAGGGCAAAATTGTTAAAATTAGGGTTTTGACTGAGAAAGGACAATTTCTGATTTTTGACCTAGAAAATGGTTAATTGGTTTGAAGCATGACCTCAAGAGTTCAATTGAATCATTTTGACCTAATGGCATGAACCAAAACATTGCTCAAGATCAATTGGATTGATAGTGAATTTTCAGTCAACTGATCAAAAGTCAATTGTACACTAAAAAGTCAAACTTTGACTTTTTGGTCAAAAGCAAGTGTCAAAGATCATAGTTCATCAAAACATGTCAAAATATGAAACTTATTTCATTTTGATAAAGTCAAAGTTTTATAACTTAGAATTTTTTCTAAGTGTTTAAAACTTTCACAATGATGCAAGATGATTCAAAAGAAACTTTCAACATGAAAGTTTTAGATCTACATGATATCTAAAACGTTTCTTTACACAACTTCTTCTAAAAATTATTGGATCTCAAGTTATTAGTTCATAAAGTCATGGTCTTGAAATTAAATACTTAGTGAAATTTTGCCCTAGTTTGGGCAGGATTTTGACCTAACTTCATTGTACTTTTTCATATAGTTTCAAGGGGAATTTTCAAAAGTGATTCAAAGAAGGGTTGTAGATTACATTACAAGCTTTCGAAAATATCCAAGAACTCCTTGAGATCATTTATGAGCAAGTAGAATCGAAGAGATGAAGTTAGGGTTTTCAAACTTAAATTACAAGCCATTTCATGATGAACAAAAATTCAAATCCAAGCCTAGGCTGCATAATCTTTGATTTGCAGACCTCAAACTTGTTTGTCAGTCCATAATTAAATGTTTACACAGCTATTAGAGCTTTAATCCAAGCACTTGAGCCTTTATCCAAGTTACATTTTCATTTATGGCACAAAGTTGCCATTTCCATTTTGATAAAGCATTACTTTTGCAATTGTCAACTTCTTGAGCATCTCAATTGTTTTCTCTGCACACAAGAAAAGTCAAAACCAAAAGCAACATGTCTAAGGCCTCTACCAACTCAGAGCATGCTTGTACAACACTTTGGGACTTGTCTTCTCACTTTTCTTAAAAAGCAAGTTATAAAGCCAAAAGGCTAGAACTCAGAAACTTTGAGTGCATTTGATCTCTAACCTTTCCATACATATACACAAGTCTATTGCAACATAACACACGAGTTCAAGGACCCAAAATCACTCCCAAGCACTCTGCAACTCAAAATCTTCCATAACTTGACAGTTTTGAACCTCGCATAGCCATCTCCAAATCCACTCGTGCGTATTGAGTTTTAACCATCTAAACACTTAATATACATCATATCAAAGTGATCCAGGACCCTGTTTCCTGACTGTAACTCCTCCATCACTATCCACCATTTCCAAAACTGAAGCTTGCAACTTGACTTGAGTTGGGAGTTTCAGCCATCCTCAAACCAAAGTAGGAGTTGGAACACACTCAAGGAGGTCCAGGCAAGCTACAGAAATCATCAAGCCATCAAAAAGGTTGCTCAAACTCCATACACGACTCCAGCTGTAAGAGGTAAGTTTTAAAACTTCTATCTCTTCATACAAGCATCATTTGATTCTGATTTGTGAAGATAAAATGTAGATACCATTGCCACGAAGCTATACATATCCATAGTTTGCATTTATATGGCCTGGGTTTAGAGAATTTTAGAGTTGAACTTTCTGAAATTTTTAGGTTTTAAATTAGGGCCAGAAAAATTCTCACTCATCTTGGATTTATAGCTTTAGTTATTTATATGGTTGGATTCGTGGGAAGAAATGCCACATTTCATGTTTGAACTTTCCATTTTTGTTGAGAGATAAAGAAGTTACAGGTACTCTGGCTGGCTGAAGGTTAAAGATGGAGTACAGGCCTTGGAAGCATGTTACATTATATATTTATCATTTCATTTTAATAAACGGATGTATAGCCACCCAAGTGGTAAAGCGCGCGCCTGTTAACCTTTGGGACCTGGGTTCGAGCCCCAGTGGTACCCTTTTGTTCTTTATTTTCATATTTTTTCACTCCTTTTTTGTACAGCTGTAGCGCCTGGGCTTTTTGATTGGGCTTTTCATTGTTTTTTATTCTTCTAACCCCCCTGACTATGTTTACACCCCTGGTTCATTTTTCTTTAATTATTTCATTTTTCTTGTTTTTATTTCATTATATTTTATTTTCTTCAATATTTTTATTATTTATTACTATTAATATTATTTTTATTTTTATTAATAAAAAAATCCAAAAAATATTTTATTTATTTTATTTATTATTTATACTTATTTATTTTATTTTCTTATAAAAAACAAAAGGATTAAAAACATTTTCTTTTAACATATTAATTTCTCTTTTAAATAATTAAATATTTAGATTTAGGTTTAATAATTATTTTATTTTCTTAATTAAAATTAATTTAGAATCTAGGTTTCTTTTAATTATTTAATTCTCATTTTTATTATTATTATTTAACTTAAAATCCTTATTCTTCATAAAAAAACCCTAAAAAAATCTTTTTAATTTAATTTCTTTTCTCAACTAGTTTAAGTTAATTTTATTTTAATTTTAACTAATCTTTTTTTAATTAGGTTTAGGTTAAGCTCTTTTTTATGAAAACAAAACAAAAAAACATCTCTTTTTTATATTCTTGTATTTATATATTATTTATTCAATCATTTGTACATGTTCAATATGGTTGTAACAGATTATTTAGATTTTATTTTCTTGCGATACTCCCCATTTGTAATTTGTACACCCTGCTCCCATAACTATTGTAATAGCGTAGTAATTTTAATTTCCGCAATTTATCGCTTTATATACAAATGCTAGTAATTAGGGTTTTGTATGGAAAGACTAAAACCAATCAATTAACAAACCCTAATCAAAGATAAATCAAGCATGAAAATCAATACACTTGCACACAAGCACCCCTAGGGTAAATCCACTTGGTTGCCTTACAAAAATGGCTATATTACGCATGTGAGGTATCTTAGCAAAGACAAGCAAAATATAAGATCATAGTCCCTCGATGACGCTATCAAAATTTGCCTATCAAAATGATCTTAGTCCCTAAAGAAAAATGATAAGATATCTTGCAACATTGCCTATCATGGTTATACGATGACCCATGCCCGTCCCGTTTACATCCAAAGATAGGGTTATTTACCAAATCAATGGTAAGATGACAATGTCAAAGGAAAGAGAAAATGAACACGAAAGACTTTTGAGTAGGTAGAATTTTCCTAGTCACTTGCTCCATTTCAAAACAAAAACATACTTGCTATTTTCAAAACAAACACCAGCACTTTCAAAATTAGAAAACATTTTCAAAAAGATCAGCACCTTTGTATACATTCTTACGAACGAGAATCATTACAAAAGTCTTCCTAAACAATGGCCTCTTTTAAAAAATGCTTTCAAAAACCACACAAAGCACAATTTCAAACAAAAGCAAGTGATCTAGAAAGAAACTAAGAGCCCATGGAAAACCATGGATGAAAAGGGTGCTAATACCTTCCATTTTCATAATCTACCCCCCCCCCCCCCCCCCCCCCCCCGATATCAAGAAAAAATCTCAAAGGTCTTTCCTGTGCTTTTTCACCTTTCCTTTTGGATAAAATAAAAGTCGGTGGCAACTCTTGCTAAACGCAACATTTGCGATCAAACGCAAAACACCCAAGTCAATTATCCCACTGTACCAATGAACTGGCGACTCTGTTGGGGATAATTCCAATGAACTGGCGACTCTATTGGGGATAATTCTAAAAGTGGTGTTATCTTAGGGTTATATCACATTTACTTGCTTTCATTATTTGACTTTTATGCTTTACATTTTGGTTCTTTGTTTGGGTTTGAATCCTCTACCCGAATTTGGGATACCTTATAGGTAAATAGTTGTGATACGGTGGCAGAACCGACTGTTAATATTGGTTTGCATTTTGCATTTTCTATTCGCAAAATGTCGCGGTAAGAAAGAGTCGTCACCGACTTTTATTTCATCCAATCGGAAAGGAAAAAAGTACAGAAAAATCCTTTTTCGAGATTTTGAGTACAAGGGGTAGATTATAGAAATGGAAGGTGTTAGCACCCTTTCTATCCATGGTTTTCCATGGGCTCTTAGGTACTTGCTCATTTTTAAATTGCTTGTGTTTGTGTGCTTTGTTTTTAAAAAATGTTTAACTTTGTGATAACCCTTGTATCAGTCCTCAAGGGTGTGATGAAGTTGTTTTGAACATTTGTTTGAAAAGTGTAAGTGTGAAAAGTTTTGATTTGAGCAAGTACCTACTAGTATCTACCTACTCAAAAAAAGATTGTTTCCTTTAGACAGCGCTATCCTACTATTGAGAAATAGGTAGCACCGTTGTTGGAGTTGTAAGGGTCAATTCGAAAGGGACATAAGGTCACTAAAGTAATATTAGGACACCATAGTAGCAACCCTAGAGTCTTAAGATCTTTTCGAGGCAACATTTCCGAGGCAACATTCGAATGAGACGTTTGATCTTTTTAGACGGGAGGGTAACCACTAAGACACCCTATGCTTAATGATCGTTTACTGAAGGCAACCGAAGTGAGAGTATACCCTAAGATTGAATATGTGCGAGTGATTCATTTTCAGTTTATTATCTTTGCACATTAGGGTTTTCTAACCATTTTAATTTTGTCATACATTCTTGCCATACAACCCTATTAGCATTCATCTAACAGTTAATAATTGCGGAAATTTAAAAGTGAGAAAATATAAAACCTAACTATTACAAGGCTTCGGGGAGGGGGATTAATTACATAACCAAAAATCGAGGAAAAACGATAAGTAAAAACCCTAGTTAAAACTATTACATCCTCAAAACAATTACAAAAATAATGGCAAAAGTAATAACAAGCGCGCGGCAAATTAAATACGTGAGACATTAGGGTTTTGACCCTTGACTAAACCTAATTGCCATTGATTAAAGAAAAATCATATTTTTTGTCGTTTTTGTTATTTTAAGAAAATAAGGAATAATTGAATTAAAAAAAGAACCTAATTTCTAATTAACTTTAATTAAGAAAAAATAATTAAGTTAACTTATTTTTTATGTTTTTATTTGGAAAAAGAAAATAATTAAATCAAGAATTTAAACCTAATTTTCTAATTGTTTTTTAATTGTGAAAAGAAGAATAAAATTGCCCTAAATTACATTAAGATAATTAATTAAAAATTAAATTTAATAAAAACCTAATTCCAATTTTGTGAATTCTTGATTTTGGGATTTTTTATGAAAAAAAGTGGATTTTAAAAAAATAAAATAAATAAACAAATTGCAAAGAATAAAAAAAATAAGAAAATAAGAAAAAATTTAGGAATGGGCCTGTGTTGAATAGCAATGCTGGGGGGTGTGGAACTGAAAATCTTTGGCCCATTAAGCTCCAGGCCTGGTCAGTGTTGGATCTGGTGCATCGTTGACTTTGAGGAATACTATCGACCTTCATTGTTGGCACGTTGGATCTGACTAGTTGGGCATCCAGTGGCCAGGCGTTGAGGGCGTATGGAAGGCGTATGACGGAGTATAGCATTGGATCTGCAAAGTTAAAACAAGAAAATGCATTTTGTTGGGACCTGGGATCGAACCCAGGTCCTTGTACTTCCTACCAATGTTGTGTTGCCAACTGAGCTGCGTTGTTAACTTGTTATTACAATACTAATAAAACATAATATAAGAAAAACAAAAGAGCTGATTCCAAAGCGCGTGAGATTCAAACGGACGAATGGCTGGCTGACATGCATCTTCTTCTTCCTGGAACCGTCGTCTTAGACGAAGGTACTTTTACCTACAGACATCCACTGTAGGTATAACCCTGTATATTTCAAAAATGTTGTACACGTAAGATAAATGAAAGGTAATGGTACCAATCAACTCGTCTCATCCTCACGAGTATCATGGTACCTGATTCAAAGCCTAATTGTTCCTGTACAAAAAGACCCTAAAAATAACACAGAAACCCTAGCAATGGCAACATCGTGTACATGCATAAAAAATTCAATTAAATGACATGGTTAGCTTGCAAACATGATGACAAACACGAATATAACAATCAAAAGTTCTAATGATGCAAGAATTATGATAATCGAATTGGAAAATTATGTCAAACCGTATGAAGTGTAACGCACATTTCTGGGTGTTTCAGACCTTGCAAACGATTGGGACAACTTCCTGGGACGTCCAGCAATGGATTAGGATAGCTAGGATGGCTTGAGATGGCCTGTGGAGTGAAAACCAATTAACACTTTTCTTTGAATTTTGTGACTTTGCCCTGCCTTTTTCACGACTACAACCCCTGTATTTTGATCTGGAATTGTTCATTATATAACCTAGAGTGAATTAGGTTAACAAACTTGGACTAAATCTTTGCATTTATCCAAGATTTGATTTGATTTGCAAGCTATTGATATGTTGCTATTTTGAGGCCAATCATGCCTTTCTTGTACCAATTGACCTTAATTCGATTTGATCTTGTTAACTCAGTATATCTTGATTTCCAATCTGTCAAAAAAAAAATCAAATCAAATCATATCTTTGTTAATTTTCATCATTTATTTTATTTAATTCGCTTTTTAATTAATGAAAAATCAAAGTAAATTGAAAAATAAATCACATAATGGGTGAGTGAACATTTGAGTCGTGGACCACATTATAATTGAGGTGCAAGCATAAAAAGATGGGCCTATTTAGCAAAAAATGCAAATTTGAGCACATTGGACTTTTGGCAATTTTGCAAAAATGGTCAACTTGGCCAATGCACAACTCTCTCAATTTTGATCCTAGAGAGGTGTTCTCAGACTTTTTAAAAAGATTAGGATGTCCTATAAACAACCCTTTTGGTCTCATCTCAATTGAGTCTTCCATGTTCATGTATGAAGCTTTGACCCAAAAGGTGTTTTTGTTGACTTTTCCAAAGGACCTATAATGTCAAAATTCATATCTTTTGTGAGTGCATATTCTGGACTTGGGAGCTGAAGATGTATTGTACGGAATTGCATCCTCCTCAAAATGATATTTGGATGGGTCATTTCTAATAAAGCATGAGAAAGTTATGCTTGGTCAAAGTTGAGTTGACTTTTCCTGTAAAACCCTAATTTAGCAACTTTTGGGTTTTGATGAATTGTGAGCAATCCTTGAGGAATCATGATCAACCCTTGATCAAATGATGGATAATACTTCAAAATGAAGACGTTGACCAAAAATATTGAATTTTGACTGTATGTGGGCCACAGTTGACTTTTGACCTAGTACAATTGATTTCCAGGCATTTGAGCAATTGACTGAGCAAACTTTTTCTGCAAGGCTTGAAACTTGACATGGATGATCTTGAGAACATATTAGGATAATGGTGAGCATTTGAGTCCTTTATGGTTCACACATCTTGATGAAGATGGAAACCCTAATTTAAGGTATACTGCCTTATGAGAGAGTTTGTCTAGTCAACTCTTGAACTTCCTTGAGCAATTTAGGGACCTCACTTGCCATGTGTTGAGAAATATGGGAGGGAAAATTTTGGGGTACAACAATCGCAATACATTATGGAAACTGTGTAGGGTATACCGACATGGTCTAAGCAATAGCTACGTCAGTGCGACATATTTGTGGGTATCGGTAGCCCTTGAGTAGTCAAGGAGAATACGGGGCCACTGAGTGATGTCATGAAGCACTAATGAACTTTTAGAACCTTTACTTGACCAACATGGCCATTAGGACGTAGTGAGATGACCGACTTTGGTGCAGTCTGAAGTTGGTAGATACTTGATACTACACTCATTGAGGTTTGGTTTTTTGGGATATTTCGGTCGCCATTAAAGAGGCTTGTGCTGAAACAATGCCCAAAGAAACAAACCGGTGATATTGAGCTCCTTAGAACCCAGTTACTATTACTAGGACAGGTTTGAGCCAAGTAAACTTCAAGAGGGTACTTACCTATGAGACTCCATGCAAGCCTAAACCTAAGGACTTGTTTGCTTTATTTGTATATATATACTTGTACATAACATCATAAACATCATAACATCATACTCATATTCACTAACAATTTCAAGGATCTTGGGATTTATATTTGTTCTGTTTTGTAGGACATGGATTCTATTCGCAGGAAAACTATTCAAGTCAATCTTGTAAGGATCCCTTCTCAACTTAAAGAGCTCGCATCAAGGATTCATGATAACTCTCCATTTACTGAAAGACATGGTCGCCTACTAAACTTGGTTACCTCCAATACTGATGAAGACATGATGAAGGTGCTCTTCCTGTTCTTTGATCCTTTACACCATTGCTTCGTATTTCCCGATTATCCACTTGTGCCAACTTTGGAAGAATTCTCCCAACTCTTGAGGATTCCCATTCTCAATCAACTACCTTTCAAAGGTACGGAAAGAGATGCAAAGCCAGAAGATCTTGCTCAAGCTCTACACTTGCAATCATCTGATATCATAACTAATTGGGAAACAAGGAGTGGTGTCAAGGGTTTCCTAGAAAAGTTCTTGTTTGAGAAAGCCCAAAACTGTTGGAACTCTTTGGATCTGCAAGCCTTTGAGGAAATTGTGGCTCTCCTCATCTATGGGATAGTTTTGTTTCCAAACCTTGACCAACTCATAGATGTGAACGCCGTCAAAATCTTCATGTCTCATAACCCGGTGCCTACTTTGCTAGGGGACATCCTACATTCTTTTCACACCCGCACTATGAGGAAAAGAGGTACCCTTATGTGTTGTACTCCTCTTTTGGAAAGATGGTTTATTTTGCATCTTCCCTAATCTGTATTAAAGAACGAGCAAGGTTCAAGGTGGTCACATATGTTGATGACACTCAAACATTCAGACATTCATTGGTGTTCCCGATCCATAGAGAATGTTACTATTGTCGACCATTGTGGAGAATTCCCTAATGTCTCTTTACTTGGAATTAGAGGAGGCATCATCTACAACCCATGTTTAGCCTTAAGACAATTTGGTTACACCCGAAGGGATAGCCCGCATGAGATGCTCATTCAAGGTTTGGTATTTGACTACGAGAATGACGATCAAGGTCATCGCCCGATATTTATCCGAGCTTGGAGGATGTTAAACAAGGTAGATAGCAAGACATTGGGGCATAAGAATTCCATCCCTCTTGAGCCTTACCTCAAATGGGTATGAGCTCGTGCTCAATGTCTTATAATGCCTTACCCCTCCATTCTCCTAGTGATCATAGAGCCCGTTATGGAAGGATATATTCCCTACACTATCCTACATCCTGACATGCCCACCTCTCTTGAAGACTTACAAAGGGATTGGATACATCTTAAGGGGGAGCGAGACACTTTCGAGGCCCAATTCTATGCCAGCAAGAAGAAGGTTTTGGAACTCACTAGGCAACTTTATAAGGAGCGGAACCTGAATGCCTACATCACACCAAAGAGGATGCGTACAACTTTTTATCTTAGAGTTTTTGTATTTCTTTATAAGCCCAAAAGAGGCATGATGTACTCAGGCTTTGATTTATTAATATAACGTGTGTTCCTTTTTGGTCTAAAGCAAATTTAAATCTCTAATTTCCTTGAAATCATTGCATATGCATTTACCATTCATCATAACATAAGCAGGTTTTCTCACAACAAGTCTCCTCATCTTTCTACTGTTTATTTCAGTAAGATGGATCTCGAGCAGACAGTAAAAGATCTCCAGGCGCAGAATGCTCAGTTTCAACAGATGTTCCTGACTCTAGCCAAATGACAAGAGGATCTGAAAACTTTGTTGGTTAAAGGAAAGAAGAAGAAAGCAAAGAAAGTAACTGGAGTTCTAAATATGGGAAGAAGGTTCCAAGGACAAGCCAGACGGACCCTAGACTTTACAACATCATCTGGTGAAAAGGATAATCAAGAAGTAAAAGGAAAGGAAGCGATTGTCCAGCTAGAATCTAAAGAAGAAGAAGAAGAAGAAGACTACTCTGAAGAGCAATATCCTTCGGCCAATGACAAATACAAACATCTGGAAGAACGTCTAAGTGCAATGGAAGTTCAGAAAGTGCCCAGGCTAGACTTTGAAGAGCTGGGTTTGGTGTCTGGGATTATCATTCCACCAAAATTCAAGGCACCAATATTTTCTAAGTACGACAGAGTTTCTTGTCCCAAGATGCATATCCGATCCTATGTGAGGAAGATACAGCCTCACACTGCTCACAGAGATTTGTGGGTACACTTCTTTCAAGACAGTTTATTCGGAACTCAGCTTGATTGGTTCTATCAGCTGGAAAGGGCCAATATCCATAATTGGGAAGACCTTGCCGTTGCTTTCTATAAAAAATATCAGTACAACACAGATCTTGCTCCCACACGTACTCAACTCTAGAGTATGGCTATGGTTTCAAGTGAAGGTTTCAAAGACTACGCTCAAAAATGGAGGGACTCAGCAAGGATAGTCCAACCTCTCCTTTCTGAAAGAGAACTAGTAGACATGTTTCTGGGTACCCTTTCCAGTCCTTTCTTTAATCATATAATTGGAAGCTCCTCAGCGGGCTTCACTGAATTAATCTTGACCGGGGAAAGAGTGGAAGCTGGGATTAAGACTGGGAAGATTCAAAAGGAAGCATCTTTTGCTGCTGTAAGAAAACCATTTATTGGAAAGAAAGAAGTTGGTGTTATGTATCCACAAAGGAATCAAGAAAGAACTGAACACCGTCCAATGGTAGGGGCTGTCATGATCCCTAATCATGCACCTACTCAACAAAGGAATGATCAGCCTAGAACAAAATGACCAGTAAGACAACTTACCCAGATTAATATGACACTATCTCAAGTACTGCCACATTTGTTGAGATCTAATCTGGTAACTTTGAAAGAAGCTCCAAAGAATCCTAACACAACCTCTCCTCACTACCATCCTAATGCTCGTTGTGCTTACCATTCAGAAAGCCCAGGACATGATACCAACAACTGTTGGGCTTTGAAAAACAAGGTGCAAGACCTTCTTGAAGCCAAAGAAATTGAGTTTGATACTCCTGAAATCCCAAATGTTATCACCACTCCTATGCCCAAGCATGGTCGTGGTGTCAACGCTATTGAAGATGATATGTTTGTTACTACTGTTGATGAACTTGTTACTCCTCTCCTGACCGTCAAGAAGAATCTATTTAAGGCCGGTTTATTTCCGAGCTGTGATGAAGGCTGCCACTTATGTCTATCCCTACCAACTGGTTGTCATTTATTATAAGCAGGTGTTCAACGCCTAATGGATGACAAAGAGATTTTGTTTGAAAAGACTCCCGTTCCAACCATTTCCTACAATGATGTTTTGATAGTAACCATTTCGACCAACCCTTCCAGGGTCTCCACCAAAAGACCAGATAGGATTACATCAGTTCCTAAAGTGGCTCCACTGATAATTACTATGCCTAGACTAATCCCGTACTCATCAGATAAAATTGTCCCATGGAATTACGGGGGTGATGTCTACTATCACGGTGTTAAGCAGGACTGGCCAGCTGTTGAAGATTCAATTCTCGAGAAGGCTGATCCTGACATTAGAAAAATTGCGGGAACCAACAAGATAACCCAAAGTGGCAGAGTATTCTCTGCAGAGATTGCTCCTCCAAAGACTGTTACCGGTCCTGTGATCATCCCTGTTTCTGTTCCTATTGACACCACTACAACTAGAATTCCTATAGTCACACCTGCTGATACTCCTGCCACTGAGTCGACCGAGACTCGGGGCAAAGGCATTCTGGTTGAGCTTGTCCGGATGAAGGCGCAATCAATATCTATCCCTGAGGCCTCCCAAAAGGAGATGGAAGAAACTCTAAAAATTATAAAGAGAAGCGACTACAACGTAGTCGAACAGCTAGGGCAGACTCTGTCAAATATTTCCATGCTAGCTTTATTGTTATGCTCCGAGGCTCATGTGAAGGCCGTGGTGAAATTCCTTAAAACTTCCCATGTACCACAAGAAACCTCTGATGATCAGTTCCAAGATTTCGTGGCCAGTTTAACCGCTGACAATATTTTAGGCTTTTTTGATGCTGACCTGACACCTAGGGGGAGGAAGCACAACAAGGAATTGCATGTCTCTGTTGAATGAAGGGGCACAACTTTGGCCCATGTCTTGGTTGATACCGATTTGTCTTTGAATGTGCTGCCTAAGAAGGCTCTTGATAACTTGACTGTGAAGGTTTGACCTTAAAACCTAGCAACATAGTGGTAAGGGCCTTCGACGGCTCAAAGAGAATGGTGCATGGGAAGGTGGACATCCCCATAAAAGTTGTAACCTAAACCTTTGATTCAACTTTTTACGTGATGGACATTCGCCCTTCCTATTCCTGCTTGTTGGCCCGACCATGGATTCATAACACCGATGCCGTTACTTCTACATTACATCAGATGCTGAAATACCCAACCAAGGGGAAAATCATTATTGTCCATGGAGAAGAGGAATATATGGTCAGTCACTTAAACTCCTTCAGATATGTGGAATTGGATGGAGAATTCATTGAAACTCCGTTTCAGCATTTCGAGGAAGTTCCAAAAACCGTGGCAGTAACCAAGGTTGTTTCCCAAGTCCCAAAGATTACAAGACCTCCGCTAAAGATGTCTCCTCTGAAAGATGCCAAGGTCGTGATCGAAGAAGGTGGGTGCACTATTTGGGGCCAACTCCCAGATATCCCATACAAATCTGAAAAATTCGGTTTGGGTTTCACTTCAGGAGCCCATAAAGCTGTACATCGTGCTCGTGCCGGGGGACAACCCTTGAAAATCAGCAACCACATAATCAACACAGTGAAGGATGATGAGGACAACTATGACCTAGAGGAATGGATTTTCCCAACTGTCAACGGAGGAATCAACAACTGAGAAGCTAAAGATTTTGTCCCAATTACTTTTATCCAACAATAATTGTCTTTAAATTTTTGTCGGACCTGTAATAATTAAATAATTCAGACTTTTAAAACCTTGTGTCTTACCCGAGGCACAACGGTCCATTTGTAAGGGTTGTTACTTCATTTTCATATGTCATCAATAAAACATGGACGTTTTTGCATACAAACCTTGTGATCTTTGTCTTTCTTTTTACATTTTTATTTCATTCAAAGATAGATATACTCTTACACACACTCACATTCAAAATGCAGATCTACATCCATTCGGGATCCCATGGGTAACGACTCTACTATGGCTTTCTGTGACTCTGAGAATCTAATATACCAAGCCGAAGATGAAGGTGAGGAAGATTGTGAAGTCCCAGGAGAATTAGCCAGGTTACTACAACATGAAGAGAGGACCATTCAGCCCCACGAAGAACCAGTGGACACGGTTAACCTAGGTACAAGGGAGGACAAGAAAGAAGTCAGAGTGGGTGCCAATCTGGAATCCAGTGTCAAGAAGCATATGATTCAGTTGCTACATGATTATGTTGAGGTCTTTGCCTGGTCGTATGAAGACATGCCAGGACTTGATGCTGATATCATGGAATATCGTCTGCCAACAAAAGAAGACTGCCCACTGGTAAAACAAAAGGTCCATCGCATGCGACCAGACATGTCAGAGAAGATCAAAGCGGAAGTCATGAAACAATTTAATTCCGAATTCTTGGCCGTCACCTCCTATCCTCAATGGGTCGCCAATGTTGTTCCCGTGCCTAAAAAGGATGGAAAAGTGCGCATGTGCATGGACTACAGAGATTTGAATAGGGCAAGCCCTAAGGATGATTTCCCACTTCCCCACATCGATATTTTGGTTGACAATACAACACAACATAAGGTGTTTTCCTTCATGGATGGTTTCTCAGGTTACAATCAAATCAAAATGGCGCCTGAGGAACTGGAGAAAACAACCTTTGTCACACAATGGGGCACATTCTGTTACAAGGTTATGCCATTCGGGTTGAAGAACGATGGGGCAACCTATCAGCATGCCATGGTAGCTCTATTTCATGACATGATACATCACGAAATAGAGGTCTATGTGGACGAAATGATAGCCAGATCTTAAACAAAGGAAGAACATCTTGATCATTTACAGAAACTGTTTGAAAGACTAAAGAAATACAAGATGAGGCTGAACCAGAATAAATGCACATTTGGGGTGAGGTCTGGTAAACTCCTAGGCTTTGTCGTCAGCGGTAAACGTATCAAAGTGGATCCTGCCAAGGTGAAAGATATACAATAAATGCCTGCTCCTCGTACCGAGAAGGAAGTCAGAGGATTCTTAGGACGGCTAAACTACATTGCCAGATTCATTTCTCACTTAACAGCTACTTGTGAACCAATCTTCGAATTACTGAAGAAAGATCAAGTAATCAAATGGAATGATGAGTGCCAAACTCCTTCGACAAGATCAAAGAGTACCTACAAGAGCCTCCTGTTTTAATGCCACCAGTCGAGGGAAGACCCTTGATCATGTATCTAACTGTTTTGGAAAATTCAATGGGGTGTGTGCTGGGGCAGCATGACGAGTCTGGCCGAAAAGAGCATGCTATTTATTACCAGAGCAAAACGTTTACCGACTGTGAAACAAGATATTCACTGCTTAAGAAAACTTGTTGCGCTCTGGCATGGGATGCTCGCCGGCTAAGACAATATATGATGACCCATACTACCTTATTGATATCTAAGATGGATCCAATAAAATACATATTCCAGAAGCCTGCCCTCTCTGGGAGGATAGCAAGATGGCAGATGATCCTGCCGGAATATGACATTCAGTATACTACCCAAAAAGAAATAAAGGGCATTGTACTAGCTGATCACCTTGCTCAACAAGCTGTGGATGACTACCAGCCCATGAAGTTCGAATTTTCAGATGAAGATATCGTGATGGTAAACAACTGTGAAGAATTCAGACCATACGACGGACTTGAACAAGGATCCCGTCGGACCCTGGTTTTTGATGGGACATCCAACACACTCAGCAATGGTATAGGTGCTATACTTATATCCCCTGAAGGATGTCACACTCCCTTCACGACAAGACTCTGCTTCAACTGTATAAATAACATGGCAGAATACGAAGCCTGCATTTTTGGTCTCAAAGCTTCCATAGTTTTAGGGATCAAGTCCTTAAGTGTATTCGGAGATTCAGCTTTGGTCACCAGTCAGATCAAAGGAGAATGGGACATGAAGCACCCAAACCTCATCCCCTATAAAGAACATGTGTTGACATTAGTCCCATACTTTGAGGAGATTACCTCCGAGCATTTTCCGCGAGAAGAAAATCAGCTAGCAGACGCGCTAGCCACAATGTCATCCATGTTTAAACTTAAATGGGATAACGAGGCACCCCAGATCACCATTGAACAAATGGATGAACCAGCTCGCTGTCACGAGATCAATATTGAGGAAGTAATGGACCAGCCTTGGTTTCATGAAGTCAAGAGGTATCTCAAGAATATCCGAAAGGAGCTTCAGTAAACGATAAGAAGTTCTTAAGGAGATTCTCTGCTAAGTTCTTCCTTAGTAATGACATTCTCTACAAACGCAACCACGAATCTTCTTTGCTCCGTTGCGTAGACAAGGTTGAGGCAGAGAGGATCATGGCTGATCTACATGAAGGCACTTTTGGCACCCATTCTAGTGGGCATACGATGGCAAAGAAGATCCTACGGACAGGTTATTACTGGTTTACCATGGAAGAAGATTGCTATCAACACTCTCGAACCTGCCACAAGTTTTAGATCTATGCTGACAAGGTGCACGTACCTCCCGTTCCTCTGAATGTCCTGATGGCTCCTTGGCCCTTTCCTATGTGGGGCATCGATATGATTGGGGAAATCAAGCCAGTAGCCTCTAATGGACATCGATTTATCTTGGTGTCTATTGATTATTTCATGAAGTGGGTTGAGACAACTTATTTCGCTTCTGTAACCAAGAATGTTATTGCCCGGTTCATCAAACAAAATCTCATCTGTCGGTATGGTATTTCGGAGAGAATCATCACAGACAATGGTATGAATCTCAATAACAATATGATCACCGCACTGTGTGCACAATTCATGATCTAGCACCACAATTCTTCTCCTTACCGTCCAAAGATGAATGGTGCTGTCGAAGCCGCAAATAAGAACATCAAAAAGATCATACAGAAAATGACAGTCACGTACAAAGTCTGGCATGAGATTCTACCATTTTCTCTCCATGATTATCGTACCACGACACGCACATCAATCGGGGCAACACCCTACTCTCTGGTATACGGCATGGTGGTTGTCTTTCCTATTGAGGTCCAGATCCCCTCTCTGAGAATTATGAAGGATGCACAGTTGAATGAAGATGACTGGATCCAAACTCGACTTGATCAACTAAACTTGATTGATGAGAAAAGGCTTACTGCTGTCTGTCATGGTCAAATGTATCAAAAACGGATGATCAAGGCTTTCAACAAAAAGTCAGACACCAAGTGTGTCAAGTTGGGGATTTGGTGATCAAGCGCATCATACTGCCGCAAGGTGATCCCAGGGGCAAATGGACTCCTACCTACGAAGGGACATTTTTTATCAAAAGCATATTCTTTGGTGGAGCAATGATCTTAACCACTGTGGATGGCGACAACCTGCCGCACCCTGTGAACACGGACATAGTCAAAAGATACTACGCATAAGAGACCCGCTAGGTTGACACTCCTAGGAAAAATAAGGGCATCCCGGCGAACCAAAATGGTTCGAGCAAAAATTAGGGATAAAACAAAAAAATCTGTACACCCGGCAAGTTGAAAACCCAAAAGGGCGACTTGGGAAAAAAAGGGTATCCCGGTGGACTGAAAACCCGAAAGGGCGGTCCAGGAAAAAGTTAGGGAATTAAAGCGTATGACTATGTCCTGTTGGACCACCTTACAGACGACCTTTAGCTTTGACTAACAAACTCAACGGTTCTGATCAATCCAATCAACTTTGTACAAGGCAGCAAGTGGACAAGACACTCAGAGATACGAAGGCTATAGTAGAATGGGAAACCCATGGGATTATTACACATAGCTATCTTTTCTTTGTATCAAATTTTCATTTTTTACGACGACATTATAGAATGTTCATCTCATTGTACAAACATACTTATTCAAGTTAATACAAAGATACTCCTTTGAAAGTGCAAAACTATCTGTTTTTCCTTATTTCTGAGCTTTGTTTACAAAAACGTCCAATGATTTATTTTTGAACATATGCATTTGAACGTAACTACTATTTACAAATAAACAAAAGGGAACGAAAATAGAAATACAATCGCTAATGGCTTTAAGAAATAGGATAATATCTTTAGACTATTCCATGAATTCCCCACAGTGTGCATCTTAATGATGTCAAGCTCTCTCACATCCCTAATAGAACAAAACTTCCAGTTATCACTCCCTAGTAGAAGTCGCCAAATTCTCAGGATTCACCAACAAGATTTCACGAGCAGTACACGGCATTTCCCTTACAACAGAGTTTATTTCTCTACGAAATAGAAGCTCATCAACTCATCAGCACTTCAAAACATGAAGACTTACATCCACGTCCCCAACGACAGTCATGGATTTATTTTCCTTAATCCAACAATATTATAGCAGCATAACTTACATGCCCATGCATCGCATCCATACGTCATGAAATTAACAACACGAACGCATACAACATAATCTCATTTATTTTATTGAGAACATCATTATACAATGCATTTCATACATCATGACATCACATACAACTAATCTTTCATCTCTGCAGGAAAGGTCAGTCAACCGATGGCTATCATCAACAATTTACAAAAAGGTCAGAGATTGATACCTAAAACAAGCCAGGACACACTACGCCAAATAAGCTATTTAATAGCGCTTTTTTTTGTTTTTGATAGCGCTTAAAATTGCTATTAACCGCGCCACTATTGTAAATATTTCTTATTTAATAGCACTTTAAAAGCGCTATTAAAGTACCAATTTATAATAGCGTTTTAATTAAAGTGCTATCAAAGTCAGTATTTTGCATGTTTTTTGTTTGTTTTTTTATAGCACTCTAAACAAAAAGTGCTAATATATAACATATGTTTGATAGCGCTTTCAAATAAAGTGCTAATAAATGGTACATATTTGGTACAATATTTTTAATAAGTACAGTACAATATTTTTTCTTACACAATCATTTTTTTTGGTGTAAATATAAAATAACTATATTCAATTCAACACAAATAACGCTTTAAGGTACTCATTGCATATATATTATGATCCATCAAATACCAAATAACATTTTAAATTACCAAATCCTATTGTTTCCAAATATCATAACATATAGAATATTAAGAGGGCGTTTGCATAGCCAAATTTGTAGATGCCCATCTATGAGTACTTCAATCCAAATCCAAAAACATACAATCAAATTCTCTAAACAAAACACCAATAATATGTTTGTGGGACCAAGGTCTTGTCTCTCTTCTTCAGATAGAGCTTCTGTTAACTTCTCCTGACATTGATAAGTATAAAAGAAATAACCAATAGTTAGATACAAGTTGCAATTAATGGCTATTCTATCAAAATAAGACACAAAGACTCAATTAATTAAGGAAAATCGAGTTTAATGACTTCAAACTAACTAACAAAATACAAATTCGGTAACAATGATGAGTATAGAAAAAGTGTCACATCTATAATGTGAGCATTTTGGAAATAACATCTATAGTGTCACATCTATAATGTGAGCATTTTGGAAATAACATCTATAGTGTCACATCTAAAATTCGACTTACACATTGATCCACAACTCTTTGAACATTCTCATTATCAATCACCCCGCTCTTATTGACGCGGGCAGCCTTCCACACTTGACTACGGTTTATCTCACCAACTTCTGACTCTTCTACCTGTATATACATTTTTACAAATTAACATAGCAATTAAATTTTTTTATAATATTGTATAGTACATTTATACACATACTTACCATATCAGCTTCAAGACGAGCACACCCTAAACGTGACTTCATGAGCATCTTTAGGTACAACAAGATTGTTTTCAACTGCCTGAACCTGAACCAATCCTTACATCAGTTTGAAGTTCTCATCTGCTTTGTCTTTTATAAAGCACTTCTCAAAAACAAAAACAAAAAAACTTGAAAGCAATTTACTTAGAAAACGTACTAATGATTGAATGTGTTCTTGTGATTCAGGTTGATTCTGGCAAATAGAAGTTACTATTTGCGGATACATATCGAGCGTTCTTCCAGAGGATACAACTGCTTGCATGAGATAAGGTTTAAGTTTGAAGGCACAATTTGTAATTACTTTCTCCCCCAAGGTCCAACAAATAGGTGAAATAGTCTGAGAAAATCGAGTAAAACCAGATCATCACAGTGAAATTGATAAATAATGCAGAGGAAAACACAACACTAATAATGCAAAGTATGTTACCTGGTTCTCCTTTTTTACACTATCTAACAAAGGCCTAAGAAGATCCAAGGAAATATCTTCGCTTTCATCAAGTATCCCGGTCATTACATTCTCCATTGATTCAATTACATTACTCAGATGGTTTGACCTTTAAATTTAGCAAACAATATCTCAAGTAATTAACAAAACTAGATAGTGTAAGTTTATCCAAGGGGTAACTTGTACAAGAACTGATGCAAATTTTGCAGAACACTTGTTAGATAAAAAATCATTCATGATATGGATTCATCAAATAAGTGAAGGGTCATAAATTATATTAAATCTAACAAAGACATTGCCTACTCACTTTATAGAGATTACATGCATTCATCAAATAAGTATAACAAAAATCAAATCCTTTTCTCACGGCATGTTTCTTATAGGAAATGACATAGCAGAACCAATATCACATCAATGATTCATTCCCTAAAGGTTCAAAAATGTTTTACTTCGATCATCAATTACCAAAGTAACAAAAATAATGAAAAACCAAATGGAGGTATTAAATTTCATCTATGCAAGTTTTGAACGAGAACTACGTAGCACTGGTTCTTCAAATTGAAGGCATATTCGGTGTCTGACACTGACGCGACACCGACACATGTGGTTCAATTCTATCATTCAATTTATCTAATAATTACAACTTCTGAAATGTCAACGTCAACGGCATGTATCTGGTATCCGTGTTTGAGTCAGTGCTACATAAACCAGAAGTAACATAAAAATATATGTTGTGAGTGCGCTAACCTTATAATTCTCAGGAACTGTTGAAACATCTCCATAACCAGGTCATCACACTCAAGGTCCAGCATAATCAAGAACATTTTGATCTTTGAAAAATTTTCAAGTATGCTAATTGCTTTTTCATAGCTGCGGCCAGATACATGTGACAATTTTTCAAAAGCTGACACGGCCAGCTTCAAAAATTCCTGTCCACCATGAAATGAGATGTTTTTTCTGTACAACTTGAAAACTATCTATAATATATAGTATCTACAATGAAAATTACATCAAGTTAAAACAAGTACCTTCATCAGTTCATCGTCATAAGGTGCATCCGGTGCTGTAATTCTTGTAATCTGAGTGAGACAAGCTGTAACAGAAATCTTAACATCCTCGTCTGCGTGTCTCAAAAGTTGATCAGAAATCAATGTCTTCATTGGAAGTACAAGTGATCCTTGAATTTTCTTGGGTGGATCATGATCCAAGATTGATAATATCAGCTCCAATTTCTAAAAGTTTAAATCACCAAATACAAGGGGGAAAAATCAGAATTCAATCAGTCTTATAAGAACAGAAGCACAGGATTACATATTCAAGATATACAATTGAATTCAACAAATCCAGCAGAAACATAAACATATATCAATAGATATGAAAATTAGTAGAATAACGAAATAACGAAAAGCGCAAACAAATAACGAAATTTGATCACAGAGTTCGGCCAAGTGTACCTGCATTTACCAAATAAAATACTAGAATTGGTTTATATCATTACCCTAAATCATACCTATCAGCAAACTATGAGTAATAACCAACAAGACACAAAATTGAGCAAAGCAGGAAGATGAATTCAGCAAAATTCATGACACAAAAATGAAGCAGAAATGAGATAGGTTACATCAAGTAATTGAAGAAGCTTATCAACTGAAGAAGTCAAGTTTTTGGATAGCTATCTTCCAACATGTCTCAGCCAATTCACTGTATCATCATCAATCAAAACAATGCTATCAGTAGAACAAGCCATGTTTTGCTCACAATTACAGCACACAAAACCCTAAAAATCATCAATATACAACTCTACAAAACAACAGAAGCCTTATCACTCAAACTAGAACAAACTCTAATGACCTATCAAATTTTGTCTTCAACACTCTTTCTTTCGGTGACTTAACTCCATTCACAACATTCAACTCAATCTCACTCACAGCCAAATCAATTCTACTTAACTTCTCATTCTTTGGTATCCCCAAGAAAGTAACCTTTTCAATGATCCATTTTTGGTCCAAAGCAAATTTTCCATTTGTAACATTTGATCTTACAGAAACACTATTGTTATGAAATTCACTATAAAATCTAACAAATGCCCACTGCTCTTTCTCTTCTATATCAACAGCCTCACCATCATCCAAATAAACCTGTCCATAACTATTTCCATTTCCATTAAAAACAATCACAAGTTGGAATGCGGTGTTCCTGGCCGCTTCCGTTGTCAATTTAATTAACACAAAATCTGTAATCTAGTCAATTTAAAAATCAAAAGATGCGCGAATGAGTAGTGTTAGCAAAAAGCAATAAAATTAACACAAAATAGAAGTAATCAGTGCACTAATACTAGTTAATAATCCTAGATCACAAAAACAATGAAGTCGATGAACAAAAGAAAAAGGGTTCAAAATTTCAAACCAAGTACAAGAAGCCCTTATATCAGTGATGCACAAGGGAAAGGCTGCATATGAGCACAATAGCATAGACAGCACAATCCATGAAGACAGCATCAGCCACAGTCTTCAGCACCATTCCAATTTCCAATGTTTTTGCAAGTTGTGCATATTGATCAGAAGAATCAGCGCTGGCGCTGGCACTGGCGCTGTTCCGTCTCCTCCTCAACCTTTCATCAGAGCCTCTTTGTTTCCCAGAAATAATTTTCACAACAACAAAAGACGAATTTGTGAGGAGAACCAAGTAAAGTGGTCTAAAGCTTATAATAGTCTTAATCAAAGAGAATCCTAGACAAGAGGCAACAACCAATAAGGCAACTATAATCGAACAACAAAGACGCGTAAACCTTGAGGCATCAACGGCATTCGTCACATCCCTAGGGCTTATGAAATCGAAACTTCTAGGTTCTTCGAGCTGGGAAATTTCATCAGATGAATCTTGATGTGTTGTTGGTGGTTGAGGTTGAAATAGAGGTTGTGATTCTTGTACATGTTCAGGTTCAATTTCAGAATTGGGGAAACTTAAAATCTCACTTTCACTGTGTTGTTTTTCAGGCAAAATTTCGGCATCAACGTGATTCTGCAAAACGGAATTCGGATACTCCTGCTCCTCGTCGTTGGCGTGAGGCAGATCTGAAGAAAAGCAGTTGTAAAATCAAAATTGAATTCTAGGGTTTGTAGATGGATGATTACAGAAGCAATAAGAAGAGAGAAAATTGAAATGAAAGAGAAGAGAAGAGGTAGTTACCGGGAGGAGGGAGGGTTTGGATCTGACCCTGGATGAAGGCAAGACGGTCGGATCCTTGTTGGAGGATTCTTCTTCTTCTCCGGGCGTCTCTCAGGTTGTTTGCTTCTGTCATTTTTTTCCCCTTCCTCTTTACTTCAGCTCAGGCTTTGTATTGCCAACTGACTCAAATCCTTGAAATTTTTGTTTCTTTATGGTTTTGAGTTAACTCAATGCTGCTGCTAAAGAAATGTTAACTTTGATCTTAGTTCATTCATTTTTTATATAAATATAGTTTAAGGTTTTTTTAATATTATATATATAACATAGCGCTTTTTAATAAATGCTATTATATAGGTAGTCAAATAATAGCGTTTTATACAAAATGCTATCTTAAAGAAGTTTAATAATAGCGTTCTGGTACAAAGTGCTATCAAAATTACATAGTCTGTATTATATAATAGCGCCCGATTAAAAAGTGCTATTATAAATGTGTTTTTTCCATTTTAATAGCATTTTTTTTAAAAGTGCTATTAAATTAGGTGATACAAAAAATCATTTTTGGCGTAGTGACAATTATCTATACGACCAGCTGAACATTCAGATACAGTTCAGATACGCTCCAGACACGGACGCTGTTGTACCCCAAAATTTGCCCTCCCATATTCATCAAGAATTGTCAAAGTCAAGGTCACAAAATTCCCCAAGGACTACACAGCTCAACTGTCTCCTAGACAGTCAAAACTAGGGTTTGAGTTCTGGTCAAGCAAATGAACTTCTCAAAGGCCCAATCAAGTCTCACATGCTTAAAAAGATGGTCAAGTGTCTTCATGTCAAGTTTCAAGGCATTCAGCTCAAGATTGCACAGTCAAAACCCTAAATTGCACTACAGTCAACTGTAGGGGCAAAATGGTCATTTGACAGTCAAAAGTTCAAATTTTTGGTCAATATATCATTTTGAAGCCACAAACATCATTTGATCAATGCTTGATCATGATTCTCAAAATTTGGCTCAGAAATCATCAAAGATGCAAAAGTTGCTATATTTGGACAGCTGAAAAAGTCAACTGAAATTGACCAGGGCATAACTTTCACATGGATTATCAGAAAAATTCCATCCAAAGCTCATTTTGAAGAGAAAGACATTTCCTACAATTCATCTTCATGTTCCAAGTCCAAGAAATGCTCTCACAAAAAGTTATCAATTTCAACATTATAGGTCATTTTCAAAAGTCAACAAAAAGTGACTTTAAGTCAAAGGCCATAACTTGAGATTGGTAAATCAAAATGACATGGGACCAAAGGCATTGGTTAAAGGACTCAAAGACCTTTCCAAAATGTCCAAGAGCATGTGAAAAGCTTAAAAATTGACCAAGTTATGCCTTGTGGAAGTTGGGAAATTTTTGAGAATTTTGAAAAGTCAACATTGATGCAAAAGGCCTAAAAATGCAAATGGGCCCAATTTTCCTCCAAGTTTCTTCATGCCAAGCCTATGCACGACCACTAGGCCCAAAGGGAAGTATTCTCATATCTTTTAATTATTTATTTGAATTAATATTAATTTATATTCATTTAAATGATTTTAATTCATGAAAAATATAACCTTAACCTAAACAAATCTTTTTATACATGTTTGGATTCAATATTTCGTGCATATCCCATTTAGGAAGGTTTTGGATTGATTTGAACCTAATTGACACAAAAAACATGAAAAAAGATGTGAAAAGATTCTTAACAAAATCAAGTATCAAAAACCATTAATTCATGAGATCTTGTACAGCTTTTCCAACCTAGATCATTCCTTACATATACTAGAACATAACCCTAATGAAAAAAGACTGGAAGCTGCGCATAAGAAGCCCTTACCAACTTGAAATTTTGGAGAAAAAAGTCAATTCTGAAAAGCATTCTAGGGGACGATTCAAGCTCTAACTTTGATCTCAATAGTTTCATTGGAGTGTCCTGAACGCGTGCCAATCCAAAACAATCACAAAAGCTCCTGGAATTGGTAGACTACGTTCAAACTGTACCACGAATTTTTTGAAATCATAGATCATAATTAACGCATCTCCTTGCATTTTTATTTGTGGATTATTGTTCAGTGCAATGTTTCTAAACTAACCATCATGTTTAATTGTGTTTTCGCTGACCATACACGATAATGCCATGGATGGAAGTTAGGGTTGCAGGTTTCATGATTTAGGGCTTTTGACATGGAGTAAAATTAAGCCTCGAGACTGTGATAGCCATACTCAGCGTGCTCCAACGAGCAAGAAACTATAATCGCGCCCAATTTATATTTGCCATAGCGCTAGTCGCTATTTTCCCGTTGCTTGCCTAAGACCACGCCCAGAAACCGTTGCAATAGGATTTTGTTTTCAGGAAAAAGAGAAAGGCGTGAGGAAGATGATGAGTTGTCAGCTGGTGGTTCGTTAGTTCAAATAAGCGCGCGTTTTAGTTAGTGGGCGTTGGTTTTGCTTTTTTTGTTATTTGTTTATTATAATATCTCAATTGACTCACGTAGCTCAGCTGGCAGGGATTAACACATGTGACCTTCAAGACCTGGGTTCAAGTCCCAGGTCTGGCAAACGTTCACTATTATTTTTCAATAATTATTCATATGCAGCGCTATTATGGGGTACCACCATACGTCCTCCTCATCCATTAGCCACGCGTCCACAATGATCAGATCAATGACCAAGCTTCAGGGTGCAGCGTACACCTGGTCAAACGCACCATACAGGATTCCCAAAGTCAACGGATTCAAGCTTAATGGGCCTTAAATTACCAGGCCTCACCTCCTAATTTGGGGCTACACCCCACCTTGGTTTGCATATTTTATATTTTTATTCTTACTCTTATTTTTGTTATTTTATTTATTTTATTGTTTAACATAATTAATTTATTTTTCTTACAAAATATAAAAACACTAAAAAATCAGAAAAGGCCAAAAATTAATAAATATTTATATATTAATTATTTTCATGAATAAATTAGAATGTAAATTATGTAGTGTAATTAGGTTTTAATTTTAATTCCCTTTTTAATAAAAATCCAAAAAATGTAGAATTTAGGTTTTAATTGTTAACTCTTTTTATTTCCCTTTAATATTTTTCCCCTTTTTTAGAATAATAATTATTATTTATTTATTTATTTTCCTATAAAAATTGTACAAATTAATTTAGAGTTTAATTTAGATCATATTTTAATTCCTTCATGACAAATAAAAAAATATTAGAATTAGGGTTTGCCGTTTAATTTAATTGAATTAATTCATTTTTTCATTAAATCTAAAAAACACCAAAATATCATTCTCATTTAATTTTAATTTTTAAGTTCTTATTAATTTTAATTATTTGCAAAAGGGTCCAACGTCCTAGTTTCGTTTTAATTCTTTAATTTGCGCATTTGTCTTATGTCGTTTATATAATTATGTAATTGTCCCTAAGCCATGTAATTTTACCTTTCGCACTTTATTTATTTCGCTTTATTTATTTTCCGCTAAATCGGGTCCGGTTTAACTTTGGCGATGTGGACCCGCGCCTTTGTAATAATTTAGAACTTTTAATTTCCGCATCTTTTTTAACTGTTAAATAAATGCATGCAAGAATGAATGACAAAAATAAAAACAAACGCATAGATCACTTTGACATGACAAGACAAATAATTGAAACATGACACACAATTCGCACACACCACCCCTAGGGTACGCCTCACTGTTGCCTTGCCTCGAAAGGTGATCGTCGAGTAGAGGACGTCTTAGTAAGTCCTCATGATCCGGGAACCTGGCATGAGGGTAGCTTCTAAGGTGTCTTCCCATTGCTCTGGTGATCACCATGTCCCGAACCTCGAATTGACCCGAATACCTCCAACGGTGGTGCTACCTACCTCTCAATGGTGGGATGGCACTACTTTAAAGGACATTTACACAGACGAATTCCTTAGGGTAGGTAGGTTCTCAAGG
This sequence comes from Vicia faba, assembly GCA_948472305.1. NCBI lineage: Eukaryota > Viridiplantae > Streptophyta > Magnoliopsida > Fabales > Fabaceae > Vicia > Vicia faba. Next base: position 45,685,564 of record OX451738.1, on the reverse strand, counting down.
ATACTTGCTCTAATCTCAAAACAAACTCAAAAGACTTTTCACACTGACACATTTTCAAAAGCTTTCAAAGCAAACTTTTCAAACACTCTGACGTACGAGTCGATCTGAAATTTTTCAAAAGAAACTTTTTAAACCCACATTGAAAAGCAAAACAATTTTGAAAACACAAATGAGCAAGTATCTAAGAGCCCATGGAGAACCATGGATAGAAAGGGTGCTAACACCTTCCCTTTCTATAACCTACCTCCCGAACCGAGAGCAATCTCTATAAGGAATTTTTCTGTGCTTTTGTCCTTTCCATTTGGAGAAAATAAAAGACGGTGGCGACTCTTGCTTCCGCGACATTTCGCGAACCAGCGTTAAACAGTCAGTTCCAGATCCACCGATCACAGAACTGGCGACTCTGCTGGGGATACTTTATAAAGTGAGGTGTACCTTAGGGCTAGTTCATAACTGTGTTTTCAATTGCTTTGACTTGTGCGCTTTATTATTGTGGGACTGTCTTGGGAGTTCTATAGATCCTACACCCGGATCTGGGGGATACCTTTCTTAGAAAGTAGCAACAAGGCTGTGAGGGAACTGTGCGGGGTATACCGACATGGTTGAAACAGTCTGCTACGTTGATGTGGCACTTTGGTGTGTACCGGTAACCCTTGAGTTCAGTCAAGGAGAGTACGGGGCCTCCGCGTGGTGTCGTGAAGCATCAACAGACCTTAGGAACCTTAATTGAACTATCTTGGCCTCTTTAGGGTAGTGAGATAACTGACTTTGGTGCAGTCCGAGGTTGGTTGATACTCGATACTACACCCAATTGAGGGTTGCTTTCCTGGAATATTTCGGTCGCCAGTTCAGTGGCTAAATCGAAACGATGAACAATGAAAGCAATCCCGTGATATTGGGAACCTTAGAACCCGGTTACTTTAATTAGGACAGGTTGAGCCCACCCACTTCAAGAGGGTAATACCCAGACCTCATGCTGGCCTAAACCTAAGGGCTCTCTCTTGTGTGACTTGTGTGCCTTAGTACTTGACTATCTGCATGCTTGTGACTTAACACTTGTTTCTTGCAGGTTCCGTTCATAGTCCTTAATTGTGACTTATAACAGGGGGTACTAACCATTCGCAGGTTCTGTTTATAGTCCTTAACTAGGACTTATGACAGGGTTTACCAAATTTCTTGCAGGTTTTGTTTATAGTCCTTAATTAGGACTCATAACAAAGTATACTGAATTTCTTGCAGGGTCTGTTTATAGTCCTTAATCGGGACTCATAGCAGGGTTTACCTACATCACCCCATGCATAGCATGACATCATACCATTGCATACCATTGCATACATCCTAACCCATTTCAAGGATCTCAAGGGCTTGTGATGCAGGTCATGATGAATCAACTATCTAGCCAGGGGCAAAGAGGATTTATTTTCCTCTAGCCAAGGTTGTCAGGGGCTATGACCCACTAGATATGGTGAGCCTTTGACCCTTGAAGAAGGACTCTCAACAACAGGAAGTTATTTCAATCAAGTTACTGGTTCTCAACTCTAACAAGTTTCTCTGTTTACCCTGCGAGGTCCTTGAAAACATTGCATGCATATCATACACATCATCGCATTACAGGTATCCCTTTTTGCAGGTCACTTACCTTTCTCGCTGTTTATTTCAGCAATGGCCTCACAACAAGATAACCAGGACCTTCACGCTCAAGAGTCTCAGTTCAAGGAAATCTTCTTAGGTCTATCCAAGGGGCAGGAAGAGTTGAGGGCACTCCTCATGGGGAATCTGATCAGAAAAAGTCCTGAAGAGGACAAGGACGAACAGCTGAAACGTCTACAAGCTGAGGTAGACACATTGAAAACTCAGATGCTGGGGCAAAGGGCCCTCATTCAAGGTTTAGCTCAGGAGCAAGGAGAGCTGAGAGCCATGGTCAGTCAGCTTCCTCAAGGCATGAAGCAACCAGCCCAAATCAGGGACCAGGTCATGGAACAGCTCCCAAGAGAGCAAAGGTCGGGTCCAGTGAATAGACCTCTCCGAGTTGCTACTACTTCACAGGTTCAACAACGACCTCGCCAGAAACAGCGGGTTGATCAGAACAGGCCGGACGAGCCCAAGAGACAATTCACCAATATCAACATGCCATGGTCACGAGCCTTGCAACACATGTTAAGGATGAATCTGATTGCGGTGATCAACCCTCCTGCAAATCCAAAGACCTCCTCTCCAAGCTACAACCCAGAAGCAAGGTGCGCTTACCATTCTGGTAGCCCGGGGCACGATACTGAGGATTGTTGGGCGCTGAAGTACAAGATTCAGGGCATGATCGATGCTGGAGAGATTCAGTTTGAAGTACCCAAGACTCCCAACGTGACCATTGCTCCCATGCCAAAACATGGCTAGGATAGAAAGCACTTTTTGTTCATCCGAATTCAAGTTGTGATTTTCTTTTGTTTAAACATTTATTCATGTTAAAACATTGTTATTCCATTAATGCATCGCTTATTTCTATTTTTGAATCAATATATTCGCATTCACTATACGCAAACTGTTTTCATATTTTTTCTGATGTCAACTCTTGATCTTAAATAATTCTAAGCCTCTTGAGGGAGGATGACGAAAACGATACCACAATCATTACAGTATGCTTTTGAACAGACCCCGCTGATGAGGTACAGGCATTGTTTCAATCCCTAAACACTGGAGTTATAAGGATGATAAACCCTCGTCAACCCATCTGAGCCAAAGAAGTAGGAGTTTTTATTTTCGAAAATTGAAACCCTTTATCATAACCCGGGGCAGGGTAGTCTTCTCAGTTGATCTAAGTGCATGACGAATGGCACTGAAGAAATCTTTACAAAACGAACAAAGACAGTGATGGTTCAGAACAATCATACAGACAGGCAGTTGTTATCAAAAAAAAAAATCATAAACAAAAAAGCCCAAAAAGTCAAAACCTATAAAAGGGACTTATGAAACTGGGGCATCCCGCTGACTGTAATTCCAAAAAGGAAACAGTTCAGGCAAAAAAAGAAAGGGATAACAAAAATCAAGAAAGAGGTCTCACAAACCCTCAACAAAAATGACTGCCTAGTCAGAATAAATCATCAATGTTTGAACCATCATCGGAAAATCAAAGCAAAGACTCGAACGAGGTCTAACGTATGATCAACTGAGTTTAGGTTTGAAGAACATCACGAAGAGCGGGTGGGTACAAATAATTTGAGCCTTTATCCTTTGTTTCTTAAACCGTGAACCAAGCCACGTTATAACCCTTAAAAGTCCTAGCTGAAGCATGGGTTAGTTCGAAAGCATACTGTCACGAAAGGTATCCTGACTCCTGAAGGCCTACGGTAAATATGGTGTTGACATCACGTTTTACAAACATTCACTTGTTTTATGAAAAAAGAATGTATTTTCAAAATCTTCAAGACAGACATAAGCTTTGCATTTTTAACATAACTTTGTTTGCATATGACCTTTTGTTTGAACAGCAGGGAAATTCGCACGATGAATACCTAGTGAACAAAAGTTCTTCCAATCAAGGGGCAGACCTGATCATTGTCCATCATCTGGGGCAGTCCAATCAAGATTCGGAGAATCTCTCAAAGGTCAAATAGCCTGGGGCAAGTCTCCGCCTGAGTCACTTGGGGCATTCCAGCAACAAATTTTGCACGATCGGACACCTTCTGGTAATATGGCAACACAAGCAGACAGGGGCAACTCCCTACATCCTGAAAGCACGGACATAGTCGAAAAAATACTACGCATAATCAAAGACCCGCTAGGTTGACACACCTAGGCAAAAATAAGGGCTTCCCGGCGAACCAAAAGGGTTCGGGCAAAAATAAGGGATGAAATGAAAAAATATGTACGCCCGGCAAGTCGAAAACCTGAAAAGGCGGCTTGGGCAAAAATGGGTATCCCGGTGGACTGAAAACCCGAAAGGGTGGTCCAGGCAAAAATTAGGGATCAAAGCGTACGACTATGTCCTGTCATCTCGTCACCTGCCTACCAGAAGAAGGTCTGTCCATCAACAAGCTATCAGCGCCTCACAGGTCTTCCTCTCCCACCTCAGAAACAGGGGCAATAAAGAGTTGTCTAAAAGCAATCTAATTGTTCTGTCCTCCAGGGTACCAAGATGGGTTCAGCGGAAGAACGTAACCAGATATCTTAATCCCCCAGAGAGTGAGCCAGCAAGTCAGTGCACTCTCCCCAAGCGAAGCTATAATATCAAACTTAAGGAAGTTGAGTATCCTCTAGCAGATCCCAACATTCCCCAGCGGTATATATGCACTCTTAACAGGCATCCCAAGCAGTCTTGGTCTAAAGATTGTTCCCCGGCGGCATATCAACGTTCAAAGGAATCACTTCCCTGCAATTCAAACTCCCCCAGAAGAGTCCAATCCCGCTTCACCAGCAAAATTGGAAGTCATATCCCCAAGCAATAAGCTTATCCCCATTAGATCCTGGAAGCTTATCCTCAGAGCACGAACGCGTCGTCCCGGCTTGATTTAAAGAGTTATTTCCGTAACAAGATATAACTGGGTTATCCTCAGCCAAAAGCCACGGAAAGAGCGTCCTCAGCAAAATATCTTCCTACCCCCAGCGAAGTCTATCAACACTTCCGGCACAACAAGGATATCCCCAGCATAACTCATCAACGGCATCCCCAGCGGAGTTATCTTCATCAACGCAGCAAAGCATCGCTATCCCCACAGAGTAGCACTCCCCAGCATGATCGCTAGAGTATCTTTTCTCCCGCAGAATTATTTCATTTGCCAAGTTTATTCCTCAAACGGAGTTATCTTCTCCTACCGGTATTCTTGCAACAATCATCCACAGCGGAAGCAAAATCTCTTCCTCAACATCAGCCCAGGATATGACTTCCCGGCACCCGTCAAGGATTTATTTTCCTAGACGAAAACATACATGAAACTTCACATACATCATCATAGCATGCATAACGCACTGCATCATATCATACGAATCTCATTTATGTTGAGAACATCATTGCTTGATCCATATCATGCATTGCATATAACTGACCTTTACCTTTCAGGAAAGATGCAGTTGAAATTCTCGAACATATTTCAAGGATTTCTCTAGTCCAGTTAAATCAACTCCAAACAGATTTTTCTGATAAAGACTCAGTAGAAGCTCTCTTATGGTCCCCTCTCCAACGGCGTGTGAGGTGGTAATTCCTTCTTCAGATGTTCCCCTCTCCGGCATGAGCGTGAGGTGATATTCTCTTATGGTCCCCTCTCCAACGGCGTGTGAGGTGGTAATTCCTTCTTCAGATGTTTCCCTCTCCGGCATGAGCGTGAGGTGATATTCTCTTATGGTCCCCTCTCCAACGGCGTGTGAGGTGGTAATTCCTTCTTCAGATGTTTCCCTCTCCGGCATGAGCGTGAGGTGATATTCTCTTATGGTCCCCTCTCCAACGGCGTGTGAGGTGGTAATTCCTTTTTCAGATGTTTCCCTCTCCGGCATGAGCGTGAGGTGATATTCTCTTATGGTCCCCTCTCCAACGGCGTGTGAGGTGGTAATTCCTTCTTCAGATGTTCCCCTCTCCGGCATGAGCGTGAGGTGATATTCTCGTATGGTCCCCTCTCCAACGGCGTGTGAGGTGGTAATTCCTTTTTCAGATGTTTCCCTCTCCGGCATGAGCGTGAGGTGATATTCTCTTATGGTCCCCTCTCCAACGGCGTGTGAGGTGGTAATTCCTTCTTCAGATGTTTCCCTCTCCGGCATGAGCGTGAGGTGATATTTCCTTTCAGATTATAATTTCCTATAGTTCCCTCTCCAACGGTGAGTGAGGTGACTCCCTTTGAGATTATAATGTCCTTTGGTTCTCTTCCTGACACTACGAAGATGGTAATTCTCACCAAGATTTTCTCAACGAACGTTGTTGAGGTTGAAATCATTCAGGATTCTCTTACCATTCATGCTAAGGCAGTAACCATCCCTGGTTCATTCATCAGCGTTTGAAGCTCCAGACTCAGCTCCTGTAACCAATCAGGACATATCCATATCAAGCATCTGAAAATCAGCTCCTGCGACGTGTCAGGTACTCATTTTTCTGTTTTGCAGGTATGCAGGTTCTCGCTAAGGAACCTCCTACGCGATCAACATCCAGATGGCATCTATAAGCCCATCATCCTATCCAAGCAACATCCAAATGGCATTTATAAGCCCATTCCCTCATCATCATTGCTACTATGTGAGCGCAAATTTCTGGGCACTCTAGTGTCCAATCATCTTCTACCATCGGATTACGAAAGGCACGTCAGCCAATCTGCATCCTCAGGTCTAAGAAGATTGAACAGGGGAAACTGTTGTACCCCAAAATTTGCCCTCCCATATTCATCAAGAATTGTCAAAGTCAAGGTCACAAAATTCCCCAAGGACTACACAGCTCAACTGTCTCCTAGACAGTCAAAACTAGGGTTTGAGTTCTGGTCAAGCAAATGAACTTCTCAAAGGCCCAATCAAGTCTCACATGCTTAAAAAGATGGTCAAGTGTCTTCATGTCAAGTTTCAAGGCATTCAGCTCAAGATTGCACAGTCAAAACCCTAAATTGCACTACAGTCAACTGTAGGGGCAAAATGGTCATTTGACAGTCAAAAGTTCAAATTTTTGGTCAATATATCATTTTGAAGCCACAAACATCATTTGATCAATGCTTGATCATGATTCTCAAAATTTGGCTCAGAAATCATCAAAGATGCAAAAGTTGCTATATTTGGACAGCTGAAAAAGTCAACTGAAATTGACCAGGGCATAACTTTCACATGGATTATCAGAAAAATTCCATCCAAAGCTCATTTTGAAGAGAAAGACATTTCCTACAATTCATCTTCATGTTCCAAGTCCAAGAAATGCTCTCACAAAAAGTTATCAATTTCAACATTATAGGTCATTTTCAAAAGTCAACAAAAAGTGACTTTAAGTCAAAGGCCATAACTTGAGATTGGTAAATCAAAATGACATGGGACCAAAGGCATTGGTTAAAGGACTCAAAGACCTTTCCAAAATGTCCAAGAACATGTGAAAAGCTTAAAAATTGACCAAGTTATGCCTTGTGGAAGTTGGGAAATTTTTGAGAATTTTGAAAAGTCAACATTGATGCAAAAGGCCTAAAAATGCAAATGGGCCCAATTTTCCTCCAAGTTTCTTCATGTCAAGCCTATGCACGACCACTAGGCCCAAAGGGAAGTATTCTCATATCTTTTAATTATTTATTTGAATTAATATTAATTTATATTCATTTAAATGATTTTAATTCATGAAAAATATAACCTTAACCTAAACAAATCTTTTTATACATGTTTGGATTCAATATTTCGTGCATATCCCATTTAGGAAGGTTTTGGATTGATTTGAACCTAATTGACACAAAAAACATGAAAAAAGATGTGAAAAGATTCTTAACAAAATCAAGTATCAAAAACCATTAATTCATGAGATCTTGTACAGCTTTTCCAACCTAGATCATTCCTTACATATACTAGAACATAACCCTAATGAAAAAAGACTGGAAGCTGCGCATAAGAAGCCCTTACCAACTTGAAATTTTGGAGAAAAAAGTCAATTCTGAAAAGCATTCTAGGGGACGATTCAAGCTCTAACTTTGATCTCAATAGTTTCATTGGAGTGTCCTGAACGCGTGCCAATCCAAAACAATCACAAAAGCTCCTGGAATTGGTAGACTACGTTCAAACTGTACCACGAATTTTTTGAAATCATAGATCATAATTAACGCATCTCCTTGCATTTTTATTTGTGGATTATTGTTCAGTGCAATGTTTCTAAACTAACCATCATGTTTAATTGTGTTTTCGCTGACCATACACGATAATGCCATGGATGGAAGTTAGGGTTGCAGGTTTCATGATTTGGGGCTTTTGACATGGAGTAAAATTAAGCCTCGAGACTGTGATAGCCATACTCAGCGTGCTCCAACGAGCAAGAAACTATAATCGCGCCCAATTTATATTTGCCATAGCGCTAGTCGCTATTTTCCCGTTGCTTGCCTAAGACCACGCCCAGAAACCGTTGCAATAGGATTTTGTTTTCAGGAAAAAGAGAAAGGCGTGAGGAAGATGATGAGTTGTCAGCTGGTGGTTCGTTAGTTCAAATAAGCGCGCGTTTTAGTTAGTGGGCGTTGGTTTTGCTTTTTTTGTTATTTGTTTATTATAATATCTCAATTGACTCACGTAGCTCAGCTGGCAGGGATTAACACATGTGACCTTCAAGACCTGGGTTCAAGTCCCAGGTCTGGCAAACGTTCACTATTATTTTTCAATAATTATTCATATGCAGCGCTATTATGGGGTACCACCATACGTCCTCCTCATCCATTAGCCACGCGTCCACAATGATCAGATCAATGACCAAGCTTCAGGGTGCAGCGTACACCTGGTCAAACGCACCATACAGGATTCCCAAAGTCAACGGATTCAAGCTTAATGGGCCTTAAATTACCAGGCCTCACCTCCTAATTTGGGGCTACACCCCACCTTGGTTTGCATATTTTATATTTTTATTCTTACTCTTATTTTTGTTATTTTATTTATTTTATTGTTTAACATAATTAATTTATTTTTCTTACAAAATATAAAAACACTAAAAAATCAGAAAAGGCCAAAAATTAATAAATATTTATATATTAATTATTTTCATGAATAAATTAGAATGTAAATTATGTAGTGTAATTAGGTTTTAATTTTAATTCCCTTTTTAATAAAAATCCAAAAAATGTAGAATTTAGGTTTTAATTGTTAACTCTTTTTATTTCCCTTTAATATTTTTCCCCTTTTTTAGAATAATAATTATTATTTATTTATTTATTTTCCTATAAAAATTGTACAAATTAATTTAGAGTTTAATTTAGATCATATTTTAATTCCTTCATGACAAATAAAAAAATATTAGAATTAGGGTTTGCCGTTTAATTTAATTGAATTAATTCATTTTTTCATTAAATCTAAAAAACACCAAAATATCATTCTCATTTAATTTTAATTTTTAAGTTCTTATTAATTTTAATTATTTGCAAAAGGGTCCAACGTCCTAGTTTCGTTTTAATTCTTTAATTTGCGCATTTGTCTTATGTCGTTTATATAATTATGTAATTGTCCCTAAGCCATGTAATTTTACCTTTCGCACTTTATTTATTTCGCTTTATTTATTTTCCGCTAAATCGGGTCCGGTTTAACTTTGGCGATGTGGACCCGCGCCTTTGTAATAATTTAGAACTTTTAATTTCCGCATCTTTTTTAACTGTTAAATAAATGCATGCAAGAATGAATGACAAAAATAAAAACAAACGCATAGATCACTTTGACATGACAAGACAAATAATTGAAACATGACACACAATTCGCACACACCACCCCTAGGGTACGCCTCACTGTTGCCTTGCCTCGAAAGGTGATCGTCGAGTAGAGGACGTCTTAGTAAGTCCTCATGATCCGGGAACCTGGCATGAGGGTAGCTTCTAAGGTGTCTTCCCATTGCTCTGGTGATCACCATGTCCCGAACCTCGAATTGACCCGAATACCTCCAACGGTGGTGCTACCTACCTCTCAATGGTGGGATGGCACTACTTTAAAGGACATTTACACAGACGAATTCCTTAGGGTAGGTAGGTTCTCAAGGATACTTGCTCTAATCTCAAAACAAACTCAAAAGACTTTTCACACTGACACATTTTCAAAAGCTTTCAAAGCAAACTTTTCAAACACTCTGACGTACGAGTCGATCTGAAATTTTTCAAAAGAAACTTTTTAAACCCACATTGAAAAGCAAAACAATTTTGAAAACACAAATGAGCAAGTATCTAAGAGCCCATGGAGAACCATGGATAGAAAGGGTGCTAACACCTTCCCTTTCTATAACCTACCTCCCGAACCGAGAGCAATCTCTATAAGGAATTTTTCTGTGCTTTTGTCCTTTCCATTTGGAGAAAATAAAAGACGGTGGCGACTCTTGCTTCCGCGACATTTCGCGAACCAGCGTTAAACAGTCAGTTCCAGATCCACCGATCACAGACGCCATTCTGATACTCATTCAGATTCAGCTCTCAGATACAGTTCAGATACGCTCCAAACACGGAAGCCATTCTGATACTTATTCAGATCCAACATTCAGATACAATTCAGATACACTCCAAACACGGATGCCATCCTGATACTCATTCAGATTCAGCTCTCAGATACAGTATAAATACGCTCCAGATACGGACGCCATTCTGATACTCATTCAGATTTAACTCTCAGATATAGTACAGACGCGCTGTAGATACAGATGCCATCCTGATACTCATTCAGATACAACTTTCAAATACAGTTCAGATACGCTCCAGACACGGATGCCATCCTGATACTCATTCAGATTCAGCTTTCAGATACAGTTCAGATACATTCCAGACACGGACGCCATTCTGATACTCATTCAAATTAAACTTTCAGAAACGAGTCAAATACAGTCCATTTATGGATATTATTCTAGTATTCAACCCGACACATCCAGTACTCCAGTGTAAATCAACCAAAGCTTTATTCTGACACTTCCTCTATTCCCATCAACACTCATTTTTGGATGGAATTTGCAAGCCCATCTCCAACAACTTATCATCTCCTCTCTAAATAGAATCTTTAAGCCCATTCCATATACCATCAACCATCACATCCTCGAGTGCAAATTTTTGGGCACTCTAGTGTCCAATCATCTTCCACCTTCAAGTCACGAATGGCAAATCCGCCAATATAACTCTTCAGGTTTGAGAAGATTGAATAGGGGCAGCTATTGTACCTCAAAACTTTCCCTCTCACTTATCAATTATTTTCTCACAAAAGATCTCTCTTGGTTCAAGACTGCACTAGGGTTGATCAACTCAAGACACCTCCTTAAGCACTGATGACCAAAATTAGGGTTTGAGATTTCACAAGGATAATTGAACTTTCAATGCCTCATATGACTTTAATGGATCATCATGGACCCCCAAGATTACTCATGTCAAGTTTCAAGCCTTGGATCACATTTTTGCTTAGTCAATTGAACAATTGACCTAAAAATCAGCTATATTGGGGAAAAGTCAACTGTGACCAATTTACAGTAAAAATTCATAATTTTTATCCACATCAACATTATAAACTCATATGTATCATTTGATCAAATTTGGACCACAATTCTTCAATAAATTTGATCAAATCATCAAAAGGGCAAAATGGTCAAAATTAGGGTTTTGACTAAGAAAGGGCAATTTCTGATTTTTGACCAAGCAAATGGTTAATTGGTTTGAGGCATGATCTCAAGAGTTCAATTGCATAATTTTGACCTAATGGCATGACCTAAAAAATTTCTCAAGATCAATTGGATTGATAGTGAATTTTCAGTCAACTGATCAAAAGTCAATTGTACAATGAAAAGTCAAACTTTGACTTTTTGGTCAAAATCAAGTGTCAAAGATCACAATTCATAAAAACATGTCAAAATATGAAACTTATTCATCAAGAAATCAAAAAGTCAAGATTTCATTTTGAAAAAGTCAAAGTTTTCTAACTTAGAATTTTTTCTAAGTGTTTAAAACTTCATGTTTTTTCACAACTTTGATCCAATTTTTCACCATGATGCAAGATAATTCAAAAGAAACTTTCAACATGAAAGTTGTAGATATCCATGATATATACAATATTTCTTTACACAACTTCTTCTAAAAATCCTTGGATCTCAAGTTATTAATTCATAAAGTCATGGTCTTGAAATTAAACACTTAGTGAAATTTTGCCCTAGTTTAGGAAGGATTTTGACCTAACTTCATGACACTTTTTCATATAGTTCCAAGGGAAATTTTCAAAAGTTATTCAAAGAAGGATTGTAGAGCACATTACAAGCTTTCAAAAATGTCAAAGAACTCCTTGATATCATTTGTTAGAAAGGATAATCGAATAGATGAAGTTAGGGTTTTGAAACATAAATTACAAGCCATTTCATGATGAAAAAAAATTCAAATCCAAGCCTAGGCTGCATAATCTTTGCTTTGCAGGCCTAAAACTTGTTTTTCACTCCATAATTAAATGTTTACACAACTGTTAGAGCTTTAATCCAAGCACTTGAGCCTTTATCCAAGTTATATTTCCATTTATGGCACAAATTTGCCATTTCCATTTTGATAAAGCGTTACTTTTGCAATTGTCAACTTCTTGAGCCTCTCAATTGTTTTCTCTGCACACAAGAAAATTCAAAACCAAAAGCAACATGTCTAAGGCCTCTACCAACTCACACCATGCTTGTACAACACTTTGAGACTTTCCTTCTCACTTTTCTTCAAAAGCAAGTTATAGAGCCAAAAGGCTAGAACTCAGAAACCTTGAGTGCATTTGATCTATAACCTTTTCCATACATATAGACAAGTTTATTGTAACATAACACACGAGTTCAAGGACCCAAAACACTCCCAAGCACACTGCAACTCAGAATTTTCCATAACTTGACAGTTTTGAACCTCACATAGCCATCTCCAAATCCACCCGTGCGTATTGAGTTTTAACCATCTAAACACTTAATATACATCATATCAATGTGATCCAGGACCCTGTTTCCTGACTGTAACTCCTCCATCACTATCCACCATTTCCAAAACTGAAGCTTGCAACTTGACTTGAGTTGGGAGTTTCAGCCATCCTCAAAGCAAAGTTGGAGTTGGAACACACTCAAGGAGGTCCAGGCAAGCTACACAAATCATCAGGCCATCACAAAGTTGCTCAAACTCCATACATGACTCCATCTGCAAGAGGTAAGTTTTCAAACTTCTATCTCTTCATACAAGCATCATTTGATTTTGATTTGTTAAGATAGATACCATTGCCACGAAGCTGTACATATCTATAGTTTGCATTTATATGGCCTGAGCTGAGAGAATTTTAGAGTTGAAGTATTTGAAATTTTTAGGTTTTAAATTAGGGCCAGAAAAATTCTCACTCATCTTGGATTTAAAACTTTAGTTATTTATATGGTTGAATTCGTGGGAAGAAATGCCACAACTTTCATGTTTGAACTTTCCATTTTTGTTGAGAGATGAAGAAGTTACAAGTACTCTGGTTGGCTGAAGGTTGAAGATGAAGTACAGGCCATGGAAGCATGTTACATTATATATTTATCATTTCATTTTAATAAACAGATGTAAAGCCACCCCAGTGGTAAAACGCGCGCCTGTTAACTTTTGGGACCTGGGTTTGAGCCCCAGTGGTACCCTTTTGTTCTTTTTTTTTCATATTTTTTTCACTCCTTTTTTGTACAGCTGCAACGCCTGGGCTTTTTGATTGGGCTTTTCATTGTTTTTTATTCTAACCCCCCTGACTATGTTTACACCCCTGGCCCATTTTTCTTTAATTATTTCATTTTTCTTGTTTTTATTTCATTATATTTTATTTTCTTTAATATTTTTATTATTTATTACTATTAATATTATTTTTATTTTTATTAATAAAAAAATCCAAAAAATATTTTATTTATTTATTTTATTTATTAGTTATACTTATTTATTTTATTTTCTTATAAAAAACAAAAGGATTAAAAACATTTTCTTTTAAAAAATTAATTTCTCTTTTAAATAATTAAATATTTAGACTTAGGTTTAATAATTATTTTATTTTATTAATTAAAATTAATTTAGAATCTAGGTTTCTTTTAATTATTTAATTCTCATTTTTATTGTTATTTAACTTAAAATCCTCATTCTTCATAAAAAAACCCTAAAAAAATCTTTTTAATTTAATTTTTTTCTCAACTAGTTTAAGTTAATTTTATTTTAATTTTAACTAATCTTTTTTAATTAGGTTTAGGTTAAACCCTTTTTTATGAAAACCAAACAAAAACACATCTCTTTTTTATATTCTTATATTTATATATTATTCATTCAATCATTTGTACATGTTCAATATGGTTGTAACAGATTATTTAGATTGAATTTTCTTGCAATACTCCCCATTTGTAATTTGTACACCCCCTCCCATAAGTATTGTAATAGCGTAGTAATTTTAATTTCTGCAATTTATTGCTTTATATACAAATGCTAGTAATTAGGGTTTTGTATGGAAAAACCAAAACCAATCAATTAGCAAACCCTAATCAAAGATAAATCAAGCATGAAAATAAATACACTTGCACACAAGCACCCCTAGGGTAAATCCACTTGGTTGCCTTACAAAAATGACCATATTACGCATGTGAGGTATCTTAGCAAAGACAAGCAAAATATAAGATCATAGTCCCTCGATGACGCTATCAAAAGTTACCTATCAAAATGATATTAGTCCCTAAAGAAAAATGCTAAGATATCTTGCAACATTGCTAATCATGATTATACGATGACCCACACTCGTCCTGTTTACATCCAAAGATAGGGTTATTTACCAAATCAATGGTAAGATGACAATGTCAAAGGAAAGATGAAATGAACATGAAAGACTTTTGAGTAGGTAGAATGTTCCTAGTTACTTGCTCCATTTCAAAACAAAAACATACTTGTTATTTTCAAAACAAACACCAATACTTTCAAAACATCTTTCAAAACTTGAAAACATTTTCAAAAAGATCAACACCTTTGTATACATCCTTACGAGAATCATTATAAAAGTCTGCCTAAACAATGGCATCTTTTCAAAAATTCTTTTAAAAACCACAAAAAGCACAATTTCAAACAAAAGCAAGTGATCTATCAAGAAACTAAGAGCCCATTGAAAACCATGGACGAAAAGGGTGTTAATACCTTTCCTTTTCATAATCTACCCCCCCGAACTCAAGAAACAATCTCAAAGGTCTCTGTGCTTTTTCACCTTTCCTTTTGAATAAAAGAAAAGTCGGTGGCGACTCTTGCTAGCCGCAACATTTGTGATCAAACGCAAAACACCCAAGTCAGTTCTCCCACCATACCACACGGGGGATAGTCCAATTTGGACTATACTCTGAAGAAAACCATGTAGCCACGATTGGAGGGAAAAAGCCACTAGTAATCCCTTGCCATGGCCCAAGCCTTACCAAGAAGACTCTAGTCATCCCATGGGGAGAATCAGCAGAGGTGACAAGAAGGGCACCTAAGAAGACCCTCTTAATACCCACCACTCCAAAAACCATGATGGTAGTTAAGGGACCGTCACCTATCCCTTACGAGAATAATAAGGCAGTACCATGAAGTTATGAATCAGCCATATACATCAATGGAGTGAAGCAGGAAAGCGGGTCATCCACAAGTCAAGGACCTACAATTTCAAACATAGCAGGAACAAGAGGTATGACTCGAAGTGGTCGAATCTATGGAGCTGAACCATCAAAAAAGACAGATGTGATTCCAACGAAGGACAAAGGAAAAGCACTGGTTAATACAAATCAAGAAACATAATCTCCAAATAAAGACTTTACCGATCAAGAGGAAGAGGAGTTTCTGAAAATAATCAAAAAGAGTGACTACAGAGTGCTGGATCAACTCCATCAAAATCCAGCAAAAATCTCCATACTCTTGTTACTCATCAACTCTGAAGCACACATGGATTCCTTGATGAAAGTGTTAAGTTCAGCTCATGTCACAAAAGAAATTTCGGTAAATAATTTGACAATGTCATAGCAAATCTCACGTCCGGATCGTACCTAAGTTTCAGTAACAGTGAATTACCGCCACAGGGTCGGGCCCATAACAAAGCACTCCACATTACTATGCAAATAGGTACTACCCATTTGTCCAGGGTTTTTACTGACACCAGTTCCTCTCTTAATGTGTTTCCAAAATCAAGTCTTGTAAAGTTAACAATAGACGATGTGACAATGAGACCAAGTTCTACGATAGTAAAGGAATTTGACGGTTCCCGAAGCTCGGTGTTAGGAGAGGTGGACCTTCCAGTCAAGATTGGGCCGCATATCTTCAATATCACTTTTCAAGTCATGGACATCGAACTAGCATATACTTGTTTACTGGGGAGACCTTGGATCCATGCAGAATGGGCAATAACCTCGACCCTGCATCAAAAATTGAAGTTCCTAGTGGAAGGGAAGTTGATCATAATTGATGGAGAGGAAGACATCTTCGTGAGCCACATTGAGTCATACAGGTACATTAGTGCCGATGAAGACTGCATAGATACCCCGTTCCAAGCCTTGGAAATTTCTTCGATGATAACATTACCAGTCGAGAAGGGTAACAAGACTAAGGTAGAATCATGGAGAGATCTGCAAATGACTATGAGAGGTGATGCCTCGAAACGCTGAGGAAAGCTCCCATAAATTCCTAAGAAGAAGAATCGCTTTGGTTTGGGCTAAGAATCATCGAGGGCTACTATGAAAGGCAAAGCATGTTTTCCTCCGATCCGAGAGACTTTCGTCAGCAAAGGAACAGATCATGGCGGGCATGTGGTAATGATATCAAGAAAAATCAATACTAAAAGGGCAACCGACTTCATCAGAGAGGGCGCCCCGGGAGAAGAGCTTAAAGGATGGACTGCCATGGAGATTCCTGAGAAATTTTTCTTTTCTAAGTAATATTTCTTGTTTTGAAAGAACCTATGTCAAACCCGAGGAACATGGGTTACTTGTAAGGGTTTTCCCTGTTCTTATTCCATACAATATTTATAATTAATAAAAGTTATATTCTGTTTTCAATTAAGATCCTTGTCTTTCTTTTGCATTTATCTATTAAATATAAAAATGGCAATACTTTCTTTGCATACTCATTTTCAAATTTCAAGCACTAAAATATGCACCAAAGCATGATAAATGTGCAGATACATGCCCAAAATTACCGATAACGTTACTGCTACGACCCGATACGACTTTTATGTTCCTATCCACCAAGCCGAAGAGGAAGATGACGAAGATCTTGAACTCTCAAAGGAAATGGAAATGGAAATAGAGCGAAAGGCTAACAACATACAACCATATCAAGAGCCTATTGAGACCATTAACCTGAGAACAGAAGGAGACCCGAAAGAAATCAAGCTAGGGGCAATGTTGGAACAGAGCGTCAAAGACAGGCTAATCAAGTTATTACACGAGTATGTGGATATATTCGCTTGGTCCTACAGGGACATGCAAGGGTTGGATACAAACATCGTGGTGCATAGACTACCTCTCAAAGAATGGTATTCTCCAGTCAGGAAAAAACTCAAAAGAACTCGTCCAGATATATCCAGCAAAATCAGAGAAGAGGTTCTTAAACAATTTGACGCAGGGTTCCTAGCAGTGGTAGATTATCCACCTTGGATAGCTAACATTGTACCAGTAACCAAGAAGGATTGTAAAGTATGCATGTGCGTAGATTATCGAGACATAAACAAAGCGATCCCCAAAGACGACTTTCCGTTACCTCACATAGATGTCCTAGTGGATAATACAGCTCAAGCCTCGATATTATCATTCATGGATGGTTTCTCGGGCTATAATCAAATCAAAATGGCTCCAGAGGACATGGAAAAGACTACCTTCATGACACCTTGGGGAACTTTCTGCTACAAAGTAATTCCATTCGGTCTCAAGAATGCAGGGGCGACCTATCAAAGGGCAATGATCACGTTATTTCACGATATGATCCACAAGGAGGTTGAAGTATACGTCGATGATATGATTTCCAAATACCATACATAGGAGGAACATATCATGCATTTTTAAAAGTTATTCGAGCGTCTACGTAAGTTCAGACTAAGGTTGAACCCGAATAAATGCACATTTTGCGTCAGATAAGGCAAATTGTTAGGTTTTATCGTAAGCCAACAGGGTATCGAGGTGGATCCAGACAAAGTAAAAGCTATACAAGAGATGCCCGCTCCAAGGATAGAAAAAGAAGTACGTGGTTTCTTAGGGCGATTGAACTACATCTCAAGGTTCATATCGCATCTAACAGCTACATGCGAGCCAATATTCAAGTTATTATGAAAAGATCAGACGATAGTATGGAATGATGATTTCTAAACGGCCTTCGAGATGATAAAACAGTATCTGCAAGAGCCACCAGTCTTAATACAACCAGTCCCCGGAAGGCCACTCATCATGTACATGACAATGCTTGAAGGGTCAATGGGTTGTGTTTTGGGACAGCAGGATGAAACAGGTAGAAAGGAGCATGCAATCTATTACCTCAGCAAGAAATTCACTGACTGCGAAGCAAGGTACTCACTCCTTGAGAAAACTTGTTGCGCATTGGCTTGGGCTACCAAGAGGTTGAGGCAATATATGTTAACCCATACTACATGGTTAATAGCAAGAATGGATCCCCTAAAATACGTGTTCAAAAAGCCAGCTCTTACCGGAAGAATTGCACGATGGTAGATGCTACTATCAGAATATGACATCCAATATGTGACACAGAAAGCCATCAAAGGTAGTGTACTAGCTGATCATCTAGCTCACCAACCACCATCAGAATATCTGCCCATGAAGTTCGACTTTCCTAACAAGGATGTCATATTTATAGCTGACTACGAAATACCAGGACCCGATGAAGGGCCCGAGCCAGGGTCACGCTGGACACTCATGTTCGACGAGGCTTCAAATGCACTAGGCCACGGTGTAGGGGAAGTATTAACATCTCCCAAGAATCATCACCAGCCCTACACTGCAAGGTTATATCTTGATTGCACCAACAACATCTCCGAATACGAAGCCTATATACTAGGGATGGAAGCTTCCATCGATTTAAGAATAAATCACCTTGGAGTGTTTGGGGATTCTGTGTTAGTCATATACCAGGTTAATGGCGAATGGGATACTAAACACCTTAAACTGATTCCATATCGGGATCATGTTTTAAAGTTAGCCGCATAATTTATAGAAATCACTTTCAGTCATATCCCACGAGAAGAAAATCAATGGCAGACGCTCTGGAAACCCTATCAGCTATGTTCAAAGTGACTTGGATGAATCATGAACCATGCATTACAATCAGAAATTTCGAAGAGCCTGCATAATTCCTTGCTATTGAGGAAGGACCTGACAACAAACCTTGGTTTTACAACATCCAGAAGTACCTAGAAAGGCAGGAATATCCAAAAAATTCTTCCATCATTGACAAGCAAACCTTGCGAAGGTTAGCTTCAAAATTCTTTCTGAGTAATGGAGTGGTATACAAAAGAAACTATGACATGGTACTACTCAGATGTGTGGAAAAGCGAGAAGCAGATACACTCATGAGAGAAATCTACGAAGGCACTTTCGGGACCCATACAAATGGGAACGCCATGTCTAGAAAGATTCTGTGAGCAGGGTATTACTGGTTAACAATGGAAGCTGATTGCTATCATTACACGAAGACGTGTCATAAATGTCAAATCTACGCCGACAAGGTAAATGTACCACCGACTCCTCTGAACGTCATGAGCTCCCCTTGGCCATTCTCAATGTGGGGAATTGATATGATTGGCATGATCGAGCCAAAAGCATCCAACAGACACCGCTTTATATTGGTAGCCATAGACTACTTTACCAAATGGGTAGAAGCAACGTCCTACATCAACATAACAAGTCAAGTGGTTACGCGCTTCATCAAACAGAATATCATATACAGATATGGTGTCCCAAGCCGGATAATTACAGATAATAGGTCTAATTTAAACAACAAGATAATGAAGGAACTATGTGACGATTTCAAAATAGAGCATCATAATTCCTCACCATACAGACCAAAGATGAACGGGGCCATTGAAGTAGCCAACAAAAATATTAAGAAAATCATCTAGAAGATGGTGAAGACATACAAAGATTGGCACGAAATGCTTCCCTTCTCTCTGCATGGCTATCGTACTTCTGTACCCACATCAACAGGCGCGACTCCTTACTCACTAGTATATGGAATGGAGGAAGTACTCCCGGTGGAAGTTGAGATACCATCACTTCGAGTCTTGAGGGAAACAAAGCTGGAAGAAGCAGAATGGGTGCAGGCTCAACTTAACCAGCTCAACCTCATTGAAGAAAAATGATTAACGGCTTTGTGTTATAGTCAGTTACATCAAAAGAGAATGAAGAGGGCCTTCGACAAGAAAGTACGCCCTCGAATATTCAAGGAACTACTGCATCCGGCATATTCAGACGTAGTAAAAAATACTATGTATAAAAAGCTCGCTAAGATCGAACCCCAAAAGGGAGACTTAGGAAAAAAGGAGCGTCCCGATGGATCGAAAACCCTAAAGGGCGATCCAGGAAAAAATTAGGGGCATATAACAAAAAAATTATCCTGGTGGATTGAAAACCCGAAAGGGCAATCCAGGAAAAAGTTAGGGATTCCTTACAAAGAAATAAAGAACAAAAAGACTACGATCTAAAGATCTATGACTACGAACCACAGAGGGGAGGATAGGTTGGAATCATACAACTCAGAAGCGAAGGAAATAAGTTCATCAAAAGCTAAGGGGGAACAGCAGTAGAAATTATTATTTTTCATTGCCATTTACTGTTTTAAAACTTTCTGTAATTACCTCTTTCTAGGAATTGCATCTTGTATTCTTGCCCACTCTGAGGCATATCAATAAAACATTTGTTCTCATTTTTCTTTTCTCAGATTTGTTTACAAAATACTACGATTATTGCTCATGAATATTGTCCTGAAATAATTTCGGGTAATTAAAAGAATAAAAGCATCTGATAAATATAGAAAGAATGATTGGGTTAGAAAAGTATCGAAGGAAGATCCACGTATACGTCCACGCACATAGTTACTCCTACGTCTTGCAAAATATCTATACACATGTCTGCGTTTGTACCTATGCATATCTACGCATCCGTACACGAAGTCTACGACCACACACATGTCTGCGCCTATGCTTGCACTAAATGATACAAAGTCTATACATATATCTACACGTGCCTACACAAAGTCTACATCCATGACAGCACCTATGCCTGACTTACGACAAAAGGTCTATGCTTATGTCTGCGCTTACACCATACAAATCTATGCATAGGCCATTATTTACGTCTACATCTATGCCCACAATACAAAATCAATGCTCAACTTTTGCTAAATTTTGCCCACAACGTTCAAATTCTACAACGCTACGACGACACAACACACAACGCCAGGAATTGGTAACTCTGAGCCAATGGTTTAAAGAAGAGAATGCCAGAAATAGTCTTCATAACATTTCAAGGCATACACACATCTTACACACATTTCATACATACACACCTTTTGCATATCTCAAGCACACAGACACTATGCATCCATGCATACAATACACATATAGTCAGGGTTCCATATCAATGTCAAACATCATACATTTTGCATACCTATAACATTCAATGCGCATGCATACACATATATCGCCTGGCAAGCAGACAAATAATTTCACCCTCGATTCAACTATATAAGGGTCAAACTACGCAATACTTCTCCTACGATTCAACCCATCACCTCAGTCTTCATGCCGTGACACATTCAGCCTATCACCTAAGTCTTCCCGCAGTGATGAGTTCCTTACAAACCCAATACATTGCCTCTAAGCCGCAATGTATTAGCGAAACTTGGCATATTGCCTCTAAGCCACAATATATCGTCCGACTCAAACACATTGCCTCTAAGCCTCAATGAATTATCAACACTCCGTACGTTGCCTTTGAGCCGCAATGCATTCTCAAAACTCATCGCATTGCCTCTAAGCCGCAATGCATTGTCAAAACTCAGTATATTACTTATAAGCCGCAATATATCATCCAACTCAAACACATTGCCTCTAAGCCGCAATGTATCTTTCCATATCAGTATATTGCCTCTGAGCGGCAATATATCATCCGACTCAAACACATTGCCTTTAAGCCGCAATGTATTTGCAAACTCAACAAATTGCCTCTAAGCCGCAATGCATCTTTCCAGATCAGTATATTGCTTCTAAGGTGCAGTATATCATCCAACTCAAACACATTGCCTCTAAACCGCAATGTATCTTTCCAGATCAGTATATTGCCTCTAAGCCATAATATATCGTCCGACTCAAACACATTTCCTCTAAGCCGCAATGCATTTTCAAAACTCAACACATTGCCTCTAAGCCACAATGTATCTTTCCAGATCAATATTGCCTCTAAGCCGCAATATATCGTCTGACTCAAACACATTGCCTCTAAGCCATAATGTATTTGAAAAACTCAACACGTTGCCTCTAAGCCGCAAGGTATCTTTCCAGATCAACATATTTCCTCTAAGACGCAATATATTATCCAAACCAGCACGTTGGCTCTAAGCCACAATGAATTACCCAAACTCCAGACCACCGTCTCAGACTTCATACTGCGATGCTCAAAAGAAAACAAAACTCAACACATTGCCCCTAAGCCACAATGTATTTGCAAATTTGACACATTGCCTCTAAGCCGCAATGCATCCTTAGAACTCAACACATTTCCTCTAAGCCGCAATGTATTATCCAACTCAACACATTGCCTCTAAGCCACAATGCATTTATCAGAACTCAAAATATTGCCTTTAAGCCACAATGCATCCTCAGAACTCAACACATTGCCTCTAAGCCGCAATGTATTATCCAAATCAACACCTTTCCTCTAAGCCGCAATGCGTTCTTCAAACTCAAACACATAGCCTCTGAGCCGCAATGTATTCATGCTCAAAACATCGCCTCAGACGTCATGCAGCGATTCGCAAATGTAACCCATGGCCTCAGTTTTCAAGCAGCTATGCATCATCAATCATTTCTATACTCACCCTCCAAATGGGTGAATAAGCTAAGACATACAAAATTGTGCTATCTGCATCGTTATCAAACCCGGGTAAGCGATATATCATCCGCTTCGCCTACTTCCTCGAGACTTATAAGGGTATGCTACATCAGTATAACCTTATGTATGTCGAACAAATTTTGGGGATACTTCAAGTATTCAATAAAATTTCAATCAAAATGCGCAAGACTCTAGTTTTCTCATGCTATTCGATTGAAAGATAATTGAATAGGGGCAACTGCCGTAACCTAAATTTGCCCTACCTTTATGATCATATTTTCAAGATTAAAAATACAAGAGAAATGTTTTAATTAAGGACGGTCCAGCAATATCTGATGGCTCATTCTTAAATCCAAGTCAACCAGAGGGTGTATTTTAATTCAGGGGAGTGGGGCTTTCTGAATCAGAAAGACCCATGTATTCGTAGGCCCATTTACGAAGCATGTTGGCCAATGGCCCATGAGATTCGAATATGGGAAGTTATTGCAGAAAAATTATTAAGTTTAAGTATAATAAAGTCCATTTAGGTTTTGTTGTTGTTAAAGGTTGAAATTGCAATATACATGTCTATTTCAGTTGGCCTATTTTCATTGGTCATTAAATAACAAAGAGGGGTGTGCACAACAAATTGTGAAGGCCTAATAGATGTGAACTGGGCCAATTTGATTACTGTTTTATTTCAAACATTGCCTTGATTAATTATTTCACGGGCCCATTAATAGCTTCTAAGATAGCACCATTTGGGCATTTTTGGAAAAAATTGATCTGATTCTTATTATTATATTTCTGTTTTACTAATTAATTTACTTTATAGATTATTAGTAAATTTAACAAAAGGTTTTATTGCCTAAATAATTAAGAATTTTTGTTTTGGGTAAGGATCTGTTGGATCATTGAGTTAAAGGAAAATTGAGGCCCACTCCCAAGTACACATGAAAAAAAGCGTGTTATTGAAACAATTAGGCAGAAATGTTTTTTCCAAATATAGTTCAAAATCCCAATTAGTAAATATGCGCAAGGCTCAATTTGATCAAAAAAACTGATACTGTATCAATTACTCATGAAAAACACATGCTTTATCTTAGAAATAACAACCGTGCTAATCTGCCTAAGATTCACGTGTTTTTTACTAACAAACACTGTTGGAATAAAACCCTAAAACAATATCAAATCAGTTTACAGTCCAAATCCAAAATGAGTGAATTTAATACATATCTAAATTTATATAGAAGTGAATCTCATAAATTGCATAGAAAATAAAATCTTACAGTATCAATCTAATTACAGAACAAATCAAGAACAAATCAAATTACATATTACAATGAATTCTGAATCAATTACAAATCCCTAATTTCTAATATCCTAAATCTAAGCTACTGTAACAAAATTTCCTAATTAACAATAACCCTAACTGAAAACCCTAAGAACTAAACTATGTAATCAGAGAGATTCTACAGAAAAAGGGGTCGTTGACAGGAAAGAACAAGAGTGATGGTGATTGTTCGAAAGAAACAGAACGAGGCTGAGACATATTTTGGAACAAACCCTTGCATTGAAGATCCAAAGGGAGAGGCGATTAGAGTTTCTAGATTGGAAACCCTAATCACCCTTGAACATCACCGCCGCTGACCACTGAACACCGCCGTTACTCCGCTTTCCCCAAAACTTGCGAAACAGAGGAGATTAGTTCAAATCAGACAGAAAAGCTCAGAAATCGGAACCCAGAAATCACAAAAAAGGGGTAAAAAATACTTATCTCTCGTTTTTTTACTGTTTGAATTGGGGAGTGTTTGGGGTAATCGGAGTCATGTTTGGGGTTCGGTGAGCGTCGCCGTGGGGTTGGCGGTGCTAGGGTTTGAGTGAAGGGAAGAAGAAGGGTTCGTGTCACCGTGAGGGAGAGAAAGGAGTGTTGCTTAGAACAAACAAAAACAGAAATGAATTGGAAAATTGAAAAAAAGATAATGTTAATATGCTGAATCGTTACAATATGTGCGCGCCTAGGGTGATTATTATGCACCCTTCAATCCTGTCCCCTCAATCTTCTGTGGACGGTTGTGAGGCTAATTCCACTGTAACATCAATACTCCCTCGCGTATACGATCAATATGACCCCCTCTAAAATTGAGTTTGGGTCTGGACCATTTATTTTTGCACCCCCATTTACCATAGTTGCCGAGTTCCAAAATAATTTGCACCCCCAAGCTCGTTGGGCCTGAATTGAATTCAGGCCCTAACTTTTGACACCTTGCCTTTTTTACTACTCCACTAAAACTGCACCCCCTTTGATCAATTAAATTATTATATTTTCTTTTATATTATACTTTTTTATTTATTATATTATATTTTTCTCATTTCTTTTTATTGTCATTATTTATCTCTTGTATAATAATAATTATTATTGATATTAATTTTTATTATTGTCATATTACTATCTTTATTATCATGTAAAATAATTAATTTTATTCAAAACACATGTACATATTATTTTCACGTATATTGCATTAAATATTTTTTATCATGCATTAATCAAGACTTTTTTTGCAATTAATATTATTAAAAAACACAAACAAATTTCAAACTATTTTCGCGAATAAAACTAAGCTAATCAACAGTCTTTTTTACAAATGGGTTTCAAACTAATTTTGGCTTACTGCTTTCTCAATCAAAATCTCCGCAATCACTACTCCCGACCGTGTGCGAAGTGATTTAAAATATGTTTGCAAACCCCTAGAAGAAACCAACCCATACGAACTACGAATTGGGACTCTGATTCCTCATAGGAGGATACGTAGGAATACAATCTAAAATCGTGGCGAGTCTTGCTAATTAAGACTTAAAACCTATTTATCCCAAACCTAAACCTAGAGGCTAATATCCTTGTGAACAAGGTAGATGAAAGGTGCATAACACCTTCCTTTTATCTAATTGAGTCCGAAACCTAGAATCTTTGTCTACGAATTAGGGTTTTCTATTAGGTTCCCTTCCCTAGGATAAAAACTAATAGTGGAGGCTCTTGATTAAAAAACCAGTTGCTACAGCATTATAAGATTTTGAGCATGAGATCACACCCATCTGAGGTAGGGCTCCAGAGGGATGGAGTTTTTTTTCCCAAAGTCTTGCTATCAATATTATTCACCATGCCCCAAGCATGTATAAACCTTTGATGGTAACCTTGAGTATCATTCTCGTAATTGAACACAATACTCTAGATGAGCATATCACGAGGACCGTCTCTTCGAGCATAACCAAATTGACGTAGAGCTAGGTAAGGGTTGTAAGTGATACCTCCCCTTATGCCAAGGAGTGGCACATTAAGGAATTCCCCACAATGGTTAATAATAGTGATATCCTCCTGAGATCGGGAACACCAATAAATATCTAAATAAGAAAGTGACATCATCCTTTGAGACTACCTCAAACCTTATTCATTCTTCATCACTGATCCGGGAAGGTGTGAAATAAACCACCTGGATAGTAAAGGTGTGCAACACATACGACTCCCTCGCTTCCTCATAGTACGAGTGTGAAGAGAATGCAAAATATCTCCAAGAAAAGTAGGCACATGACTATGAGTAAGAAATATTTTGATGGAGTTCACATCTATGAGTTGGTATGGATTAGGGAATAGTACCAAACCATAGATCAACAGAGCCAAGATCTCCTTGAAAGCATGAAAACTCGTACCATCCAGAAACAACTGAGTCTTCTCTATTATAAATTCAACAAGAAGGCCTTTGACTCCACTTCTTGTTTCCCAATTAGATACAATGTCAAATCGCTTTAAATGTAAGGTTGCTGCAATATCTTTAGGTTTTGGAACTTTCTGTAAACCGATGAAAGTTTGATCAAGAATTGGTACTCCGAGTAGCTTAGAGAACTCTTCCATTGTGGGTACCAACTAAGAATCTGGAAAGCTAAAATATTGATGCTAGGGATCAAAGAATTGGAATAGAACACTCATCTTGTCTTCTTCAGAACCCGAGGTGACAAAATTGAGTAGATAACCATGCCTTTTGATGAATTGAGATTTTTCAGGAACCTTTGAGACTAACTCCTTAAGCTTGGAAGGTACCGTTACAAAGTTGATCCAGATAATGTTTCTGCGAGCGGAGGCCATAACCTACAATAAAGAACACAGATAAATCCCTAGGTCCTTGAAATGGTTAGTGAAAATGTTATGTTACGATGATATGATATTATGATGTCATGTTCATGTCAGATAAGTAGAAAGCACAAACAATTCACACAAGAACCTTAGGTTTAAACGCTTGCATGAAGTCCATAGGTAAGTACCCTTCCCTATTAAAGTTAAGTTGGCTCAACCTGTCCTAAAATAGTAACTGGGATCTATGAATCTAAATATCACTGATCTTTATCAAAGGCTTTATTTTAGCACGGAAATTGGCTTGCCACCAAAACATCCCAAAAGTCAAATCTCAATTAGCATAGTTTTAGGTATCAACCAACCTTGGACTGCACCAAAGCTGACTATCTCACTACCTTCTAATGGCCAAGATGGGTCAATTAAGGTTCTAAAAGTCAGTTAATGCTAATGACACCACGCGGAAGCCTAATGTTATCCTTGACTGACTCAAGGAACATCAGTACAATCCAAAGTGTCACACTAACATAGCCATCATATTATCCATATCGGTCTATGCCGTACAACCTTTATGATCTATTTCTACTTACCTAAGGTATCCCTGGATCTGAGTGTAGGATCTTGCAAGTAAATAAACCCAGGAAAAAACCTTTAAAGTAAAGCAAGCAAGACACCCATTTAAAGAAAATAAAGTGATCTAACCCTAAGTCAACCCCTCTTTTGGAATTATTTCCCCAACATAGTTGCCAGTTCTGTAATACGGTAGGAGAACTGACTTTTTGGTTTTATTCAAAATGTGAGAATAGCTAGAGTCGCCACTGAATTTTCTTTTATCCAATAAGGAAAGGGTGAAAAGAACCAGAAAGACATTGGTAGATTTTGAGTTAGGGGGGTAAATTATAAAAAAGGAAGGTATTATCACCCTTTTCATCCGTAGTTATGTACGAGCTCTTAATTTCTTAGGTCACTTTTGAAAACCCTGCTTTGTGTGTGTGTGTGTGTGTGTGTGATTTGAAAATAGTTTTTTGAAAATCCAAAGTACGACTAACATTGTAATGATTCTTTTATCGGTCCTCAAGAATGTATACAAAGTGTTTGAAAATGTTTTGTTTGAAAATGTGATGTGAAAAGTGTTTAGAAAAAAGTTGTAAGCAAGCGATTAAGAGTTTGTTACCCACTCAAGGTCATTCCTATTCTTTTCCCTCTCCTTTAGATATAGTACTATCCATACCATTAATTAGTAGGTATCGCTATCTATTAGATTTGAAGGGACATGCGTAGGGTCATCGTATGGTCATCAAAGGCAACCAGTAAGGATACTTTAGCTGTTGTATCGAAGGGACTATCATCATTTTGTAGGCAACACGAAGGGACTAGATCATTTTTCCGTAGGCAACATCAAAGGGTCATTGAGGGAATATTATATTTTGTATGATGCTGATTTGACCGAGGGTCTTATGCTAAAGTATCCCTACTTTCGAGGGACAGGACCATTATTTCGAAAGGCAACGAAGAGAGGTTACCCTAGAGGTGTGAGTGTGAGAGTGTGTTCAGTTCAATTATTTAGTCTTGAATTAGGGTTTTCTAAGTTTGTTTTTAGTCTTGCCATACAAACCCTAGTTACTAGCAATATCATAAAAAATATAATGCGGAAGATAAAGTGCAGAATTTAAACCTAAGCTATTACAAGGCTTCTAGGAAGTTACATAAATAGGAAAATGTGGGAAATAAACGCTAAGACTATTACATCCTGGAAGCAGATACATAATAGAGAAAAAGTGGGGAAAAATATAAAGCTACGCTATTACAGTCGATATTTGCAACCTATACACTTTTCTAGGAATGTAAAGAAGGGAGGAAAAAGAAATAAGAAAAAGATAGGAAAAGCGGTTTGAATGTTTGTTAGCGTTTTTTTGTGAAAAATAATTTAAGTTTGATAATTAATAAAACCTAAAATTCTAATTAATTTTAATTAAAAAAAGGTTAATTAATTAAAACAAGCGAATAAAATGTTAATTAAAAAACCTAAACCTAATTAATTAGGGTTAAAATAAAGGTTAGTTTCTTAGGTTAATTAAAAAAAATAGGGCTAGGGGAAGGAAAATCAATGAAAATAAGGAAAAAGGCAAAAAAAGAAGGAAACCTGTATGGGGTGGGTGTTGAACCCACACCCTCTAGGTCTTCTCCTGCCTTGCATCATTTGCCATTGAACCAAGCATTTGTTGGTGTCTAGGGAACGAGCGCTGCACAACATATTGTAAACCTGCATATTAATTGTAAAAATAACAAAAAGTGGCAAAAGGAAGGGATCGAACTCACACCCTTATAGATTAATGCCTTAACGCACGCGCCTTGCCACTGGGGTGGCTGTTACATCCGGTATTACAACAGAATGAAATAAATATAAAATAAACCAAAATAGATGGGCCGGAGAGGCTCTGAAGCCCTAGCTCCGGTCATCTTCTCCAGCGAGCTTGATTTTTCAAACTGCAAAATAGAAACTGTTAATGATTCAAAGGAACCCCACCCCCCTAATTCCACCCTTGTGAGTTAATGGTGGCTTTGGTTTATACTGAATCCTCCTGTACGCATAGATATTAAGACAATAATGTAAATCGGTGTAACAATGGTAATGTAGTAGAAAGATCCACTGGAGATTATTAAAGTACACAGAGAGCTTGCCCCTTGATGAACTGCTTTTGAACCAACTCCTTTTGAGTGAGCCTCGTAGTAGTTTGCCTTAATATTCGAATTTAGAAAGATATACCCCTAATCTCCATGATTTGGAGGAAGTACCCTTTAGGAAGAACATGGACTTCCCCATGAACTTTGATATAGATTTCCCCAAGATTTGAATCTTTGAAAAGTTTGTACTTGAAGTTACTTGAAGAGGAACTTGGGTTCCACGTGGTGTAAGATGAACTTGATATGCACTTCCCCAACACCAACATTTGAGTCTCGAAGGTTAACCCCTGATTGTTAGGTCCTCGAGAAGTCGTCGAAAGAAGAAACCCAGCCCTACTATGTTGTGATCGGAACTTGATTAAGGAGTGCCCCTTCAAAGGATGTTCCCCTTATTTAATGATGCTTTCAAATGTGATCCAAACAAATTGGATCTCGAAATGATCACCCCATGTCAATAGGATCTTCATGCGATATACCCCTACGATCATTAGTATCGCTTATGATTATAGGGTTCTTCTTTGGATGCTCTTCCCCTAGTTAGAAGCATTTTGAAATGGAGCACTTTTGATTAACCCAATTTCTTTTTGAGATCTCCTTGATGCTAAATGTCTATTTGTAGATAAAATTGTACATTTTGAAAAGTAATTCTCTTTTATGCACATGCATGTTTTGAAATTGAAGTTTGAATAGAAATGGATGATTTAGAGATGGAGATTTGAAGAGGCGAAGTGATTAGTAATAATTTTAACAAACATAAGAGTTAGTTTAACACTAATTTTACCGAGTATGCTTTCATAGTTAATGTAACACCCAATATTTAATTCATTATTTAATTAAATATTTTCAAATATATTTTCGATTAAATTTTCAAAGTTATGAAATGTTGATTTAACTTGTGTCATTCTTAGTTGAATTAATTAGTTGACTAAGTTGTATGATTAATATTGAATAATACTATTATTATTTATGTTAGTCTACTTTAATGTTAGAAGTAGTAGAAAAGAAGGTGTAGGAATTTAAGCCCAATAAGACAAAATAAGAATAACAGAATGATAACATTATTATATTAGTTATTTGAGAAATAATAAGAAGTATAAGTATTAGTAAGAGGAGAAATAAGAATAGGTTTTGGCAGAAGAAGAAAATAAGGGTTTTGGAAGAGATACATAGAAGTGCAATCGGAGAGTTAGAGCAACCTTCAGTCCAAGGTAAGGGTGGGGTTCTGACTCTATAATAGAGTATGTGATGAATGGTATGTGGGATTGGGTTGTAGAATTGTTTCTGTTTGTGTTTTAAATTGATATATTGTTGAAATTTAGAGATGATTGAGAATCCAATTTAATATATATTCATTATACTGTAGCGCATAAAGAGATGAAGAGTTAAAGTTCCATTGTTTCCCTGTAGCTAAAAAGGATAAATGTCTTATATGTTGGCACTGTAGCGGATATGATTAGTGACTATATTGATTGGCATACTGTAGCGTAAAACCAGTGAACTACATACCGATACATATATTGCACATTTATAAGTTTATTTAGGTACTGTAGCACTATCTTATTCCTATGCATATATTGTGGATACCAAGGTTTGGTTAGATACAACATTTTGCTAGACAGTAATTTCTATATTGTACCATTTGAAACTATACTATAGCTTCACTTCTAGGATTATATATACGGTATCACTATGTTTTAGAAAACCAAAGAAATTGTAACACTTTGATGGATATCACTGTCGTGCAATCATCGACAAAGATGACAAAGATGAACGAGATGCGATAGTAATGATAGGAAAAAAAGATGCAGCGGTAAAGATTTGAGATTTAAGCCATCAATTAACTTATCTCAACACAATGAAGTCACCACCGCACTTTATTGTTTCCCAAAGGAAATGGGAAAAAAGCGAACAAAACCCACAATGAAATAAAAGATCAAAGATCGAGGTACGGGGGTCGGTTATGCAAAGGGAAGGTGTTAGCACCTTAAGCATCTACGGTACTCTGCAGGATCCACTTTGTTTGGTTTCTTTTAAAAGGAGTGTTATGTAAAGGTTTACTTGCTAAAGCAAAATAATGAATGAGTATTTGTAAACAAAAGAAAATGTTTTTTATTATTTTTGTTGCTCGCCTTGGTTTGTAAGACTTAGTGCCTACGTACTCCCTCATGCAATAGAAAAGTCAGAGCATCGTAGTTCGGCTAGAAAGACTTGTTTGTTGATTGATTTTAAACAAAGAGACAAGTCATCATTGTTAGGAGAAAAATATCGACTAACGCCCACAAGGTGTGAGAAAGATGTACCCCGCATCAGCAAGAGTGAGGGTTTGAGAACGCCTCTAGCACTCAAGTGGAAAAGTCGACCCTAAATAACCATGAGGATAGGAGAATGCTGCTCGACTATTAATGAATCATGTCTCATCTTGAAAAAAGTTTTGAAGGGTAAAAGTTTTCGAGCGCACAAAAAAGGTTTAATGAGTTGAATTGTTTTTGTTAATTTTGAAAGATGTCAAAGTATGATTATATGAATTGAAGTTTGTTTAAAGAAAGAAGTTTTAAAAGAAAAGGCACTCGACAAAAGTAGAGGTTTGTCATGAAAGTAATTCAAGTTTATAAACAATGAAGATTTTGAAAAAGATGAGAAGATTTTTAAAATTAAAGAATGGGAGAAAAGAATGTCCTATGTACGGGAGGGTAAAAGATAAGGTAACGAAAATATGAGAGAATAAGAAACCAGTACTTGACATGATAAAGTCAATACCGTGTTCCCATCCCTCTGGGTTTAAAGCCACAGATAAAAAAATAAGATAAGAGTATACCAAACCTCAGGTGAAAAGAAATCACAAGCCGACAGCATCAAAAAACCAGATGTAAGGAATCATGGATCAAGCTCACGGTATCGAATAAGATTACCTGCATCACATGAAATATAAAGACAAAACTAACAGCACGGGAAAACTTATATTCATTTGTGCGATTTTTTAGAAGTTAATTTGAATAAAAATTAAAAATCACAACGCAATGAAAATAATATTTACATAAACTGAATTTATTTACAAATGAATAAAATATACAGTCAAAAATATTCTATACAAATATATATTTACAGTACCAAATATTAAATCAAAGCAGTGAAATACAATAAAGAGGTAAAGGGGGAAGTGTAGGAATTATGGATGTGCTATGTAAGAATGGATACTTGAATCAATTTTCGAAAACCTTCACAGTAACAAACGCGTTAGTAGCATAAGCCGTATAAAAATAAAATGAAGGAAATTGCAACAATGAGAATCTATGTTAGAAATCACAAAATAAAGAATTGAAATGAAATTGTATGAATGCACACGAATATTTACACAAATAAAAATCAAGAATTCATGATATTATTCTATGTAAACACAAAAATCAGCATTGCATACATGTATTCCATCAAGTAAACTCAAGAGCAAACGCTATTTCAAACCACAACAGAAAACAAGAATCAACAGTTCACATTGCAAGATGAGGAATTGAATTCAAAGTAGACTTAAAACCTTCAAATCAAATCCGGACAGCAACTAAGAACTTCATGGACTTAAAGTCTCAAAACAAACTCAAGACACATTTCAATTTATTACAAACCGGATACAAAAAGCATACACCTATGTGTAAGTCTCAGAGTGCCTAAGAGGGGGGGGGGGGGGGTGAATTAGGTCTTATAAAAATTTATTAGGTTTTATGAGAATGCTTGGTAGTAATTTTTGGTTAAGTGTTTGAAGGTTTTGATTATATCTTTATCTTTTCCTGATTATGGTGATGAAAGCGATAAATGCGGAAAAGTAAAGAACACGGTGATATATCCTGGTTCCCCTCACAATCCGAGAGTACTCCAGTCCCCTTTCCAACACGAAAGAGATTTCACTATAGTTAGAATGATTGTACAACCTATGCTTACTATCTAACCTATAGGGTGATCAAAGGTTCTTAACACCTTTAAGACCAAACAAACACTAATGTGAATGAAGAACAATCCTCTTCAAATCACAACACTTACTTCCAACAGTCCTGGATAGTAAGGGAATAATTTCTTTAAGTAATACAATGATTTATTTGAAGTAGATGGATAGCACTATCAATCTTCAATTGATCTTCTTCTTCAAGATAAAAACAATTCTCAAACAATGTATATAAATGTTCACAATGTATGTATGAAACTTGTAATGATTTAATGAAAGTGTATATGGCAAGTTTCACAAAATTATGAACACATGAAAGTATGAATTCAAATTTGAATGAATGAGAAAATTGTTTATTGAAGAAGGTTTTTTTTTAATTTGAAAATTGAAGCATTTTTTTTTTGAAATAAGAAAATATGCAGCATTTTATAAAGTCATAAGAACCTCTTCATTCATGCCAATTCATATGAAACGTTGCAATACATTCATGAAAAGACACCACTTGAAAAATGTTTAAAAACCAAAAGAAAAGCTGCACTGGTTCGCTAGGAACCGGTTCCGACACTGACAGAACCCGGTTCTTAGTGAACGTTATAAGTCAGATTTCAAAAATATCACGCAGGAACCGGTTCCCCTATTGGTACAACCCGGTTCCTGGTACAAATTCCAGGGACATGTTTTTGAACAAGTTTTGGAACCCGGTTCCCTGTTAGGGAGGAACCGGTTCCTGAAAGTTAATTTTCAAAAATTCTTTTTGAAAAAGATTTTAAACAAAGATTTTCTTAAGTGAAAACATGTTGGATATGTATATGATTATGAATGCATATTTTTTTTGTGAACATCTATATTCAAGATTAAGAATTATTTATACCATTTGACATTTGATGATTCTTCAATAATTCTTCAAGACTTTTATATGATGTTGATAAGCTTTTTGCACATCCTTTGAATGTTGATGTCCATGTTGTCTTCATCAAAACACATGCTTTAAATATGACTTGAGAAGCTTGCAATTACATTCTCCCCCTTTTTGATGATGACAACCAAGTCTTGAAAACAATTCTTGAAATTTTTTATCTTGTTTTGTGTAGTAAACATGTTGAGCAAATGCAAGGCTCCCCCTAAATTGTATGCTCCCCCTAAGTCCATGATTCTTTGAATTTTGGAGTGGGTTTGATATTTATTTGGGCCTGCAATTTCTTTGAAACAAAACAACACATATGCATATTCTTCTCCCCCTTTGTTAACATCAAAAAGGATGGGGAAAAAGAGTGAAACAATTTTATTTTAAAAAAAATTAAGACGTGCGTCTTATGAGAAACATTTAGATATCACCTTCATCCAAAATACCAAGTTCTCTTCGGATTTTGAAGAATGGTTCTCGAGCAAGCGGTTTTGTGAAGATATCTGCAAGTTGGTTATGAGTATCCACAAAAGTGACTTCGACATCTCCTTTAAGTACATGATCACGGAGAAAATGATGTCGAATATCTATATGTTTGGTCCTTGAATGCATGACCAGATTCTTTGTAATATTGATAGCACTTGTATTGTCGCATCGAAGAGGAATGCATCCGAGATCAAGTCCGTAATCACGGAGTTGTTGCTTGAGCCAAAGAATTTGTGCATAACAACTACCTACTGCTATGTATTATGCTTCGGCCGTGCTAAGAGCAACACATGCTTGCTTTTTACAAGCCCATGATACTAATGCATTTCCAATAATGTGACAAGTACCACTTGTGCTTTTACGATCAGTTTTTCAACCTGCATAATCCGCGTCAGAATAACCAATTAAAGTGCAAATACTACCTTTAGGATACCATAAGCCGACATTGGTTGATCCTTTTAGATACTTCATGATCCTTTTAACTGCCATGAGGTGTGATTCCTTTGGATTTGCTTGAAAGCGAGCACAAAGACAAACACTAAACATGATGTCAGGACGGCTTGCCGTCAAATACAATAAGGAACCAATCATACCTCGGTATTTTGTAATATCAATTGGAGTACCAGATTCATCTTGATCAACATATGTACCGGGGCCCATTGGAGTATTCATTGTTTTACAATTGTCCATATCAAACTTTTTCAATAATTCTTTGCAATACTTAGATTGGTTGATGAAGATTCCATCTTCTAGTTGCTTGATTTGTAGTCCAAGAAAGTAGTTCATCTTTCCCATCATAGACATCTCGAATTCTCCTTGCATCATCAATGAGAATTCCTCACACATTTCTTTGTTAGTCGATCCAAAAATGATATCATCAACATAGACTTGAACCAATAAAGTGTTACTTTGGATTTTCTTAATGAACAAGGTTTTATCAACCTTACCCTTTTCGAAACCTTTTTCACACAAAAGATTGCTAAGTCTATCATACCATGCTCTTGGTGCTTGCTTTAAGCCATAAAGAGCCTTTCTCAACTTAAAGACATGTGTAGGATGTTTGAAGTCTTCAAATCCCGGAGGTTGTTTGACATAGACTTCTTCATTGATGTATCCATTCAAGAATGCGCTTTTGACATCCATTTGAAAAAGCTGAAAATTTAATGAACAAGCATAAGCAAGTAAAGGACGTATAGCTTCTAACCTTGCAACCGGAGCAAATGTTTCTTCAAAGTCGATTCCTTCCTCTTGATTGTAGCCTTGGGCAACTAACCTTACTTTGTTTCGAACAATTAGACCATTCTCATCAAGTTTGTTCTTAAACACCCATCGAGTACCTATGATGTGTTTACCACTTGGTCTAGGAAAAAGTTCCCAAACTTGATTTCTCTCGAATTGATTTAATTCTTCTTGCATAGCAATAATCCATTGATCATCTCCTAAGGCTTCATCAACTTTGGTAGGTTCAATTTGAGAAACAAACACCATGTTTAAGCAAGCATCTTTTAGATTCAACCTTGTTGATACTCCTTGGCTAATGTCACCAATAATTTTGTCAATAGGATGGTCATTATGAGTTCTCCATTCTTTTGGTAGATCATTGATGTTTGAATCTTGTTGTACAATGTTTTCTTGATTTTCCGGTGATTTCACAACTTGATCATTTGAAAGTTCTTCCGGGGGTAAATCTATAGGATCATCATCATCACATACTACTACTTCCTCCTTAGAGGGGTTAGTTTCATCAAAAGATACATGCATAGATTCTTCAATAGTTAAAGTTCTTTTATTATAAATTCTATATGCTTTACTAGAAAGAGAATAACCAAGAAATATACCTTCGTCGGATTTCTCGTCAAACTTACCGAGATTGTCTTTGTCATTGTTAAGAACAAAACATTTGCATCCAAAGATATGAAAGTGAGCAATATTTGGCTTTCTTCCTTTGAAGAGTTCATATGGAGTCTTGTTTATTATAGGTCTAATGATAACTCGATTTCCAACATAACATGCCGTACTAACCGCATCCGCCCAAAAATATTTAGGAAGATTTGCATCACTAAGCATTGTTCTTGCAAGTTCCACTAGAAACCTATTCTTTCTTTCAACTACTCCATTTTGTTGTGGAGTTCTAGGTGCTGAAAAATTATAAGAGATACCATGTTCTTCACAGAATTCTTCAAATTGTGCATTTTGGAATTCTCCACCATGATCACTTCTTATGGATACAATCTTTAGGGATTTTTCATTTTGGATTTTCTTAGCATACTTCTTAAAAGCTTTAAAAGCATCACTTTTCTGCACAAGAAACAAAGTCCAAGAATATCTAGAAAAATCATCAATAATAACCAAAGCATATACATTACCTCCGAAGCTTTTTGTTCTTGATGGACCAAAGAGATCCATGTGTAACAATTGTAGTGGCCTTGTAGTAGACACCACATTCTTAGATTTGAAAGTTGTTTTGGTCTGTTTTCCCTTTTGGCAAGCGCTACATAATTTGTCTTTGATGAACTTCATCTTTGGTAGACCAATAACTAAGTCATGCTTAACCAATTTGTTCAAGTGCTCCATGTAAATGTGAGCAATCCTCTTGTGCCATAACCAAGCGTCATTGTTGTTTACCATAAGAAATTGTACCTTCAGAGACAAATCATCTAAAGTAATCATAAAAATATTGTTAGTTATTATACCTTTGAGTTTTACCTCATTGGTTGCCTCATCCATAATAAGACATTCTTCTTTGTTGAATTTGATCTTGAACCCTCTATCACAAAGTTGACTTATGCTAAGAAGGTTGTGCTTTAATCCTTCAACATAGAGAAGATCCTCAATTTGAATGGATGGAGGTGTGCCAACTATTCCAACGCCAAGAATCTTTCCTTTGGTGTTGTCTCCATAGGTGACATACCCTTTGGCTTTATGTACTAGATATGAAAATTGGTGTACATCTCCTGTCATATGCTTTGAACATCCACTATCAAGATACCAAACATTTGATGTGGATTTCAAGCATACCTACAAAAACAAATTATTTCTTGTTAGGTACCCAAGTTGCCTTGGGTCCTTCATAGTTAGTTCCCTTTTTCACCCACACATAATGCCCACTTTCCATACTAAAGTTTCTAACATAGCAAGCATTAGGTGTATGGCCTTTAATACCACAATAAAAACAAGTAGGTTCAATGTTACTTCTATATCTAGAAGGATAAGATTTCTTCTTAGGAAATGTTTTCTTTTTCGATACATTAGCCTTTTTCTTTTGATGATTATGAACAACTTGCTTCTTTTCTACTTTCTTGGGATTGGAACTATTACTAGCCTTTACAAAAACGGTGGGATTGTTACTTGGTTTCTTAGAATTCACATAACCAAGACCCCTTTTATCATTTGGATAACGTTGTTGGCTTAGTAATCCTTCCAATCCTATTTGTCCTTTTTCATATCGTTCAATGACTCTTTTCAATTGAACAATTTGAAAGACATTTGATTCACACTTGGAGCATGCAAAGTTTTCTTTTTCTTTAATAAAATTCTGTTTTTGAAGATCAAAATCTTTAGTCATGGTGTCAATTTTTTCTAAACAAATTAGAAGTTATTTTTCTTTATTTGACACCTTTTTGTATAAACTTTTGCATTCTTTCAAGAGTTCATCAATAGCATCTTGAACATCATCATCAAAAAGATTAAATTCATTACTAACCTCTTCTTCATCGTCGGAGTGATGTGAAGCCATTAATGCTAGATTTGCACATTCGTCGCTTTCCGAATCGGATGAAGAACTTATCTCATTATCTTCCCATGCAACATAAGCCTTTTTGTTCTTGAACTCCTTTTTGCTTTTGAATCCATTTTTCTTGGAGAGTTTTGGATAATCCAGCTTTATGTGACCTTGCTTTCCACATTCATAACATGTGACATCTTGTGTTGATGTGGAGCTTCTTTATCTTTATGATTATAAAATTTCTTCCTTTTGACAAAGTTAACATTATGAAGATTATTTTTATGACCAAAATATTTTCCTAACCTTTTTACAAGAAGCAAGAAGTTTTCATCTTCTTCCGATGCATCCTTATCTTGACTTTCTTTTGAATCAACTTTCAAAGCAATGCCTTTGGATTTCTTCTCTAAATTTTCATGTTTTTCAAGTCTACCGAGTTCCGTTTCGTATTCTTGAAGTTTGCCAAATAATGTAGCGGAAGTCATTACGGAGAGACTCTTCTTTTCCTAGATTGCCGTTACCTTTGGTTGCCATTCCCTAGTCAATGATCTAAGGATTTTCAAGTTGAGTTCATCATTTGTCAAGGTTTTACCAAGAGCATTTAAGTGATTTGTCAAATGCACAAATCTCTTTTGTAAGTCAAGAATGGATTCTCCGGGCTGCATTCGAAATAGTTCATATTCTTTACTCAAGGTATTTAGCCTTGATCTTTTTACTTCAGCCGTTCCTTCATGAGTTTGAACCAGGGTATCCCATATTTCTTTTGCTGTTTTGCAGTTCGAGACACGAAAAAATTCGTCCATACTGAGTGCACCTTGAAGAAGGTTTATTTCCTTTTTGTCATAGAGAACTTTCTTTTTATCATCATCGTCCCATGCAGTTTTGGGATTTGCAGAACCAATGCCATTGATTACTGATATTGGGATAAATGGACCATTTTCAACAGCATCCCATACTTCCTCTCCTTGCGCTTCTAAATGCGCCTTCATGCGTATTTTCCAGAAGTCAAAATATTCACCACAGAATAGAGGAGGCTTGTTGTTACTACCACCATCTCTGAAAACTGGTTGATGATTTGCGGAAGCCATTCTAGATCTTTAGGTACAAGTTACCTATAACTTGCTCTGATACCAATTGTAAGTCTCAGAGTGCCTAAGAGGGGGGGGGGGGTGAATTAGGTCTTATAAAAATTTATTAGGTTTTATGAGAATGCTTGGTAGTAATTTTTGGTTAAGTGTTTGAAGGTTTTGATTATATCTTTATCTTTTCCTGATTATGGTGATGAAAGCGATAAATGCGGAAAAGTAAAGAACACGGTGATATATCCTGGTTCCCCTCACAATCCGAGAGTACTCCAGTCCCCTTTCCAACACGAAAGAGATTTCACTATAGTTAGAATGATTGTACAACCTATGCTTACTATCTAACCTATAGGGTGATCAAAGGTTCTTAACACCTTTAAGACCAAACAAACACTAATGTGAATGAAGAACAATCCTCTTCAAATCACAACACTTACTTCCAACAGTCCTGGATAGTAAGGGAATAATTTCTTTAAGTAATACAATGATTTATTTGAAGTAGATGGATAACACTATCAATCTTCAATTGATCTTCTTCTTCAAGATAAAAACAATTCTCAAACAATGTATATAAATGTTCACAATGTATGTATGAAACTTGTAATGATTTAATGAAAGTGTATATGGCAAGTTTCACAAAATTATGAACACATGAAAGTATGAATTCAAATTTGAATGAATGAGAAAATTGTTTATTGAAGAAGGTTTTTTTTTAATTTGAAAATTGAAGCATTTTTTTTTTGAAATAAGAAAATATGCAGCATTTTATAAAGTCATAAGAACCTCTTCATTCATGCCAATTCATATGAAACGTTGCAATACATTCATGAAAAGACACCACTTGAAAAATGTTTAAAAACCAAAAGAAAAGCTGCACTGGTTCGCTAGGAACCGGTTCCGACACTGACAGAACCCGGTTCTTAGTGAACGTTATAAGTCAGATTTCAAAAATATCACGCAGGAACCGGTTCCCCTATTGGTACAACCCGGTTCCTGGTACAAATTCCAGGGACATGTTTTTGAACAAGTTTTGGAACCCGGTTCCCTGTTAGGGAGGAACCGGTTCCTGAAAGTTAATTTTCAAAAATTCTTTTTGAAAAAGATTTTAAACAAAGATTTTCTTAAGTGAAAACATGTTGGATATGTATATGATTATGAATGCATATTTTTTTTGTGAACATCTATATTCAAGATTAAGAATTATTTATACCATTTGACATTTGATGATTCTTCAATAATTCTTCAATAATCTTCAAGACTTTTATATGATATTGATAAGCTTTTTGCACATCCTTTGAATGTTGATGTCCATGTTGTCTTCATCAAAACACATGCTTTAAATATGACTTGAGAAGCTTGCAATTACACTATGTTGCAATTAAAATTGACCTAAAAGCATGAACCAAGTTGGAATTAAGTAATAATCAATCAAATTGAAAAAAACCAGGCAACAACTATGCATTAAACTATTATGTCCCAAAATTCCAATTCAAACATGGTTTGTAACAAAAGGAGATAGCAAAGTAATACCAACCGAAACACCTATCAAAAACAAAACCAATTGTTCAACAAAATTCAACCAAGTCTCCTTCATATCGAATCAAACAAAATGATGTAACATGATAATCGAAACCGACAAAGTATTAAACGATACAACCACGACAAATGCAAGTTAAACAAAATTTTAGCATAACAATGAAACCAAAGAAATATGGAGCACTATATTTCGCAAATTATCACAACACAACCAATTTTTCAGACTTAAACTCAAGAAAACAATCTTGGCAACATAACAATTACAAGCAAAAGAAATTGAAAGTTACCGAATGTCGAAGCTGTTGAAAGTGGGTGTGAGCGGAGAGCAATTGGCGGGGGCAGGTTGTGCTGATTGTGGCGAATCAGATAGAGGTTCGGTTGTTGTGATGAAATTGCAGGTTTGATGTTGTTTGGGTAGAAGAGAGGGGTTAACAATGGTGTTTTATTGAGAGAGGAAGATCGTTGATGAAGATGAGAACCGTGGATCGTTGGGTTACGGTTTCGAACAGAGAGAGTTTGTGTGAAGGTTGGGTATGCGGATGTGAGCAGAAACTAGGATGATGGTGGTGGTTGAAGATGTTCTGCATTGAGGAAGTAACAGATTGTGAGGAATTGAAGGGGATGAATTTGAGGAGTGGATTGCTGTTTGTGGATACGGTTTGACAGTGGGTTATGATTGTTGATTGTGTTGAAGATGAAAGGGGAGTTGATAGGGGTTGTAATTGAAGGCGGACGTTGGTGAAGGTTAGGGTTTGGCGCAGTGAGCAGAGATGGTTGGGTAGTATTGAAATTGAAGATGGGGTTACTGTTTTAGGTGATGATGATGGATGAAGGAGAACGGGGCTGATGTGGTGGAGATTGG
The DNA here is from genome assembly GCA_948472305.1 of Vicia faba. Taxonomy (NCBI): domain Eukaryota; kingdom Viridiplantae; phylum Streptophyta; class Magnoliopsida; order Fabales; family Fabaceae; genus Vicia; species Vicia faba. Next base: position 45,643,553 of record OX451738.1, on the reverse strand, counting down.
TGAGTAAGAGGGGTGGATGTTGCGGAAATTGGTGGAGGTTGTTTCAAGAAGAGGAAATGGAAGGCGGACAATTGATGGAGGAACACAGTTGTTAGAGGAGGGAATTACTTTTGAACAAAGAAAAAATGGCTTGTTAATTGTGTGAAAAAAGAGGAAGTAATTGGTTTACTGTTAGTTTTTTTTGTGTTGTGATTTACAAAGAAAATTGAGACTCTTTAAATAGAGAAAATGAAGAGGGAAAAAATGATTTGATTTGCAATTCCGTTTGAAAACTTATCGATCCCTAATTCCTGCTAACAACCAATGAGAGTCAAGCATAGTGTAATCAATATATATTTGTGACCAAAAAGCCCCTGAAATGATAAAATAACTAAAAAACCTGAAAGTATTAAAACTAAATCAATTTAAAATATTTTTTTTTGAATTTTTTCTGAATAAAAAATAAAGTCTTAAAAATACTAAAAACGATAAAAAACGGACAAAAATTTATCCGAAAAAATGAAATGAACACATTAAAATAAACTACATGTCACAAAGATTAAAGAAAAATATTCAAAAAGTCAAAATCGAAATAAAATGAGAATAAAAATATCAGACTAAACAGACGTTTACGATTAAAAACGAGACTTCAAACTGTACCGAAAAAATAAAGTGACCATACCGTCATGATCTACGCGAAACACAGATTCATGAAATGTTCGGTAAAAGGTGAAAGCTTGAAATATTTTTCTCGCTAATTTTCTACACAGTGTCGAATCTCTTTTAACAGTCTGTCTGTAAGACCGAAATATTTCTATTATCGACATATAAACAACTTGGAGCAATGAAAGAAAATAGTAAAGAGATAAAAATGCATGAAGTGAAATGTCAGGTATTTTTCAACTACAGAATGATGCAAATATCGATTTAAACTGACTTTTGGTCAACTTAAACACGATTAAATGATGCAAATGTGATGAATGAAGCTATTTATTAATGATTGTGACCAAGTGACAAAATATGATATGAAAGTGCGACTGAAAAAATTAGGGGCGAAATTTAGGGTACAAGAGCTGCCCCTATTTAATTATCTTTTTGTCAGATAAAAGAAAAGTAATTAAATACAAACATACCTGAATCTCGTCCCTGATGCGACGAGATGATAGCATATCTTATGAATGAATTCATGGACTCTTTTTTGACATATTTTTTTGAGTGATGTATGAGATGAGATAGACTGTGGGAATATGGAAAGACTTGAAACTGGAAACTTATGGTAGTTCAGATGAAATGACGTGGAAAGTCACGCTAGGGAAACAACAAGATATTTCTAGATATTTGTCAGGGTGACAAGAGTAACCATTAATACTTGGAAAAAAGATAAAACCCGAGAAGGAAAGCAGCGACATCCAAGAATGGCATTGAATGAGGCGAGCAAATCTTTGGAAAAGACAATCAGAAACATCTAGAAGAACATTAGATGTGGGATGAGACCAAATCTTAAGTTACATCAGAGTCGTCCAGGAAAGACATTGGACGGAAAAGAAACATGACATCCAATATTGGCTTTGAATGAAGGGAAAACTCAATGTCTAATAATGGCTTTAGACATGGGGAAAGATCAGAACATCCAATATTGTCTTTGGATGAATGGAAAACTCAACGTCTAATAATGGCTTTAGACGAGAGAAAAGATCACAACATCCAATATTGGATTTGGATGAATGAAAAACTCAACGTCTAATAATGGCTTTAGACGAGAGAAAAGATCACAACATCCAATATTGGCTTTGAATGAGGTGAGACAAATCATGACATCCAATAATGGCTTTGGACAGCAACAAAGATAACAACATCCAATATTGGCTTTGGACGAAAACAAAAGATAGCAACATCCAATATTGGCTTTGGATGGAAGAATAGGTGACAACATCCAATATTGGCTTTGGACAGAAAAAAAGATCACAACATCCAATATTGGCTTTGGATGACAACAAAAGATGGTGGCATCCAATATTGGCTTTGGACGGCAAAAAAGGTTACGACATCCAATATTGGCTTTGGACGGCAACAAAAGATCATGGAATCCAATATTGGCTTTGAATGAGGTGAGAAAATTTATGACGTCCAATAATGGCTTTGGATGAAAACAGAAGATCTCAACGTCCAATATTGGCTTTGGATGGAAGAAAAGATCATGGTACCCAATATTGGCTTTGGAGAACAACAAAGATAACAACATCCAATATTGGCTTTGGATGGAAACGAAAGATCAGGACATCCAATATTGGCTTTGGACGGTATGGAGAAACATGATACACAAGATTAGCATTGGTTGAAAGAATTACAACTTATCCAAGATTAGCATTGGAAGAAAGAGAGAAAAAGCTCATCCAAGATTAAAATTGGAAGAAAGAGAGAAACAACTCATCCAAGATTAGAATAGGAAGAAAGAGAGAAACAACTTATCCAAGATTAGAATTGGAAGAAAGAGAGAAACAACTCATCCAAGATTAACATTGGAAGAAAGAGAGAAACAGCTGAACTGACATCTTCTTTGGTAGGTTCCAAGTAATGTTGGACTTTGATCTTAAGGTGACATGTCAATTGCAACAAGACCTTAGGAAATGCAAATGAGGATGAAGAACTCTTATTATGCATCATATATGAATTTTTTTATGCATGTAATGCCGATGTTTATGACAACGAAGTTTGACTCTTTTGTGGAGGTAAGATTGGAAGTTTGATTCCTCAAAACGAATAACTCTACCAAATTTTCTTGGGAAGAAAATGTCTTGAACCCATATTTGTCACACTAGTAAACTGTATTGAACTGATGATCCTCTAAGGAAGGACATGGAGATTTGCTTAGGGATTTATCCCAGATTAATTGACTGTTGATGATAAACTGATCATGGCTTCAATTGGAAGTTGCTGGAAATAGGTTGATCATGGCTTCAGCTCTGAGATGACTATTGGAGATAAACTAATCATGGCTTCAACTTTGAGATGATTGTTGGAAATAAACTTATCATGGCTTCAGTTCTGAGATGATTGTTGGAGATAAACTGAACATGGCTTCAGTTTTTGAAATGATTGTTGGAAATAAACTGATCATGGCTTCAGTTCTTGAAATAATGATTGGAAATAAACTGATCATGGCTTCAGTTCTTGAAATGACTGTCGAAAAGGAATGCCCTAGTGTGAGTCTTGAAAATGATCTTCTAGCTAACCAAATCTGAGAAAACTTGCACTAAGCAACAAATCTTGATCTGATTCTTATTTGGACCTGGAAGATACTTGCCCCTGATAGGATCACTGACCAAGTTTCTCAACTGTTTGAAATATCTTCATGAGGAGAAACTTGTTTGCAAGCAAAATTGTTTATTCAAAGATGGTAATTTTAATGAAAAGTTCATGCAAAAGTTTTCGAATCCAAAATCATTTTTGAAATTATATTGTTGGTGTATAGAAAATGCATCACTGGTTAAAACACAACGGTTTATACTTTTAAAAGGAAAGCAAAGATATGATACCAAAACAAATGATTCGCAAAAGGTCTTAGGAGTCAGTTTACGCAACCTTGTTGTAGTATGCTTTCAAAAGAAACCTGACTTCAATTAGGTCTTTTGAGGGTTGTAACGTGGGTTGGTTCACGGTTTAAGAAATAAAGGATAAAGGCTCAAAGTTTATTCGTACCCAACCCAATCTTCGTGATGTTCTTCAGTCCTACGTTCAGTTAATTCAGAATATGCATTCAGGTTCCAAGAAATTTTGGAATTGCACTGATGGTAGCAATGACGATGGCTCAGAAGCTAAGGGATGCTTGAGAATGACAGTCACTTCTTCTTACATCATTTTGTTGTTTTAAGGACTTTTGTCAACTTTGGTGGAGAAGTTTTAGGATTTGAAGACCTCTTATGATTGAATTTATTATTCCCAACTTTTTCCTGAACTGTTTCATTTGAGATTACAGTCAGCGGGATGCCCCAGTTTTTTGCCTAAGTCTCCTTAAGAGATTTTGACTTAGCGGGATTTTTCTTGGATTATTTCATTTTTCTTTATTTTTTTTGGAAAGATAATGACTCTCTGGATCAATGATTGCGGGGAACCATCTTTGTCATTTTTGTTTGAGAGCATCTTCAACACTTCTTGTTGTGTGCGAAGGAAAGCTTGATCATGAACTTTATTGAAAGGTGTCTTGTACGATTTCTCTTTTAATTGAATGCACAGCCAAATTAATTGAGAAATACCCATCCCCAAGTTAAGATTGCGGGTTTTTTCGTATAGAAAGAAACTCTAACTTCTAGGCTCAAAAGGGGTGAACGAGGGATTAACTTCCTTATTGCTCCGATGTTTGGGAGTTGAAACAATGCATGTATATCCTTAACAAAGTTTTATTCGAAAGCATACCATCAAAAATTATGGGTATTTCGTTTTCATCATCCTCCCTCAAATCTTTGCATAAACAAAAATTTGATAAAGAAAGTAAACAAGAGAAATATATTTGAAAGTAGTAAATGAAAATGATTTGAATCAAAACATTGCAATACTCATTTCATTAGAATTAACATGGAAGTACAAACAATATTTTAAAGCAACAATTTTAACATAAACAAGGGAAAATGCAAACAGAAAGAAAGATGGCCTAGTGACTAATCAGTAACAAGGATGAGTTGTCCTGTCTGAAACACTGGCTTTAGGAAGTGACTTGAGGGTACCCCAGCTCAGTCTTGAGCCACTTTGTTTTGGAAAAGGATTGTCGATAACATTAGGACCTGCCTCTTTAAAAGTGAGAATATTTGCTTTCACCAATTCCCGCACTTTATTTTTCAACGCATAAAACCTTTCTAAATCATAACCGGCAACTCCCTGATGAAATTCACAATGAAGGTCAGATCTGAACCCGGATGGAGGAGGATTTCAAGGAATCAGAGGCCTAGTTGTGGTTAAGCCCTTTAGCACCGTTGCAGGATACAATTTAGTGTATTTCATAGGGATGGGATCAAATTAAGCCCTATTCCATACATAATGATTCTGATTCTGTGCAATATTATGTTGTTGAGGGACCTGAACTGGTTAAGCAATGACCGCAGGTGTAACAACTGCTACTTGTGATTGATCAATGTATTAAGGCCTACGGTGATATTCTCTTCTCTCAGTCAAGACAACATTGGCTTCTACCTCTTTCTTCTTTTGAAAGTTCCCAAAGTTTTTTTGGCACCATTAGAACATTCAGCAGCTTTAGACACTTTACCATTCTTGATTCTTTCTTCTAATCTTTGGCCAATAGTCACCAGGTTTGTGAAGCTGGAGGACACACTACCAATCATCTTCTCTCAAAAGAAAGGGGACAAAGTATCCATGAACAAATCAGTTAGCTCTTTCTCTGCCATAGGTGGTTCAACTTGAGATGTCAATTCTGTCCATCGTTGAGCATATTCTTTGAAAGATTCTTTCTCATTCTGAGACATATTTTGCGGTTGGTGATGATTAGGTGCCATGTCAAGGTTGTATTTTTATTTCTTTATGAAAGCATCAACAAGATCTTGGAATAATTGGATACGACCTTTCTCAAGTCCCATATACCATTTTAATGAAGCTTCACTCAGACAATCTTGGAAATAATGGATAAGCAACTTGTCATTCTTTGTGTAAGCAGATATCTTTCGAAAGTACATCACCAAATGACTTCTTGGACAAGTGTGCCCCCGGTATTTCTCAAACTCGAGATTCTTGAACTTTGTAGGCATAACCAGATCAGAAACAAGGCACATGTTGTTAGCATCCATACAGAATAACTCATTTCCCTCCATAGCTCTAAGTCTCTTCTCTAAAGTCAGATATTGTTCTTTGAACTCTTCAAACTCACCAAGGTCCCCCTGACTCATACTTCAAGGACTGGCAGCATAGTATTCAAAGAGAGAGTTCCCAAAAGTAGCTTCTGCAGCAGGTTGATGAGAAGCAGTATGAATGATTGGCTGAGGTTTAGTGAAACATAGAGCTTGAAAAATTGGTCGGGAAGACTGGCCAACCATTGAAGTAATTACAACAGGCAGAGAGTAGTCATGAGGCATCCCAAACTCTATCCATGTATGCTGGATAGGTTGAGTGTCAACAGTAGCAGTTGGGATTTCAGATATCACAGTCCTTTGAGGTGGCTCTCCTCTGGAAATCAGGACTTGCATCATCTCAGTAAGTTTGGCCATGCCTGACTTAAACTCATCTATTTCCATTTTGACTTCTATGTTATGTTGTTCTTGATTTTCCATTCTCAATCCAACAACAACTCTAGTCCCGTAGTTGTGTTGAGGAATCAACTTGATGGTAGACGACTAACTGGAAGAAAGAAGCAACTGGGAATAAGATCCTGAACAACCTGGATGTATGCAAGATGATGCAAAGCATGCAAATGATATGCAATGTTATGTAATATACTGCACAGTAACATGATTACAAGTTTAGAGTCACGAGCCTGGAGTCAAATGTACAACCCATAAGGTATGGACTAACGGTTATCACCTGCCGAACAAGGTTCTAAGAGGTTCCCAGAGTCTACATCATTCCTTCGGATATTACCAACGTCCCGATTAACTCGGTAATTACTTTGTCATAGCTTCTGCACTACACCTAAAATGCCTAGTTGGGTTAAGGGTTCTACGGTCCTCATCTTTAGCAGGCTCCCAGGTCAAAAGCAACACGTCTTCCCGATTACTCGGTAAACGACATTACAGTCATAGGGGCCTCCACTAAGTGGGGGATCTCATGTCTCCATTTTTGGGATTACTCCCTCAAAGTTAACATGACTATACCGCCCGTCCTATCTTAAGTTTTCCCAAAGTCCGGGTAGAGGACTTATAAGAAATGACCAAGCCCCTGAAAACTAGGAAAATCCAGACAAACATATATACAACATAATGGGAAGTAATAAACAGCAAGTAAAATAATATAGAAACACTCATAGAAAAGAAACAACAAATCTAGGATTGACCCACGTAGGAATGGACCAACAATAGGTCAATCTGTCCCCAGTGAAGTCGCCAATTTTTGTCGCACAGTCGTCGGTAAAGACGACAAAGGTGAACGAGACGCGACAGTAATGATAGGAAAAAAAGATGTAGCGGTAAATATTTAAGATTTAAGACATCAATTGACTTATCTCAACACAATGAATTCGCCACCGTACTTTATTGTTTCCAAAGGGAAATAGGAAAAAAGCGAACAAAACCCTCAATGAAATAAAAGATCAGAGATCGAGGTACGGGGATCAGTTATGCAAAGGGAAGGTGTTAGCACCCTAAGCATCTACGGTACTCCACAGGATCCACTTTGTTTGGTTTCTTTTAAAAGGAGTGTTATGTAAAGGTTTACTTGCTAAAGCAAAATAATGAATGAGTATTTGTAAACAAAAGAAAATGTTTTTTATTATTTTTGTTGCTCGCCTTGGTTTGTAAGACTTAGTGCCTACGTACTCCCTCATGCAATAGAAAAGTCAGAGCATCGTAGTTCGGCTAGAAAGACTTGTTTGTTGATTGATTTTAAACAAAGAGACAAGTCGTCATTGTTAGGAGAAAAATATCGACTAACGCCCACAAGGTGTGAGAAAGATGTACCCCGCATCAGCAAGAGTGAGGGTTTGAGAACGCCTCTAGCACTCAAGTGGAAAAGTCGACTATTAATGAATCATGTCTCATCTTGAAAAAAGTTTTGAAGGGTAAAAGTTTTCGAGCGCACAAAAAAGGTTGAATGAGTTGAATTATTTTTGTTAATTTTGAAAGATGTCAAAGTATGATTAAATGAATTGAAGTTTGTTTAAAGAAATAAGTTTTAAAAGAAAAGGCACTCGACAAAAGTATAGGTTTTTTATGAAAGCGATTCGAATTTATAAACATTGAAGATTTTGAAAAAGATGAGAAGATTTTGAAAATTAAAGAATGGGAGAAAAGAATGTCCTATATACAAGAGGATAAAAGATAAGGTATAGAGAATCTGAGCGAATAAGAAACCAGTACTTGACATGATAAAGTCAATACTGTGTTCCCGTCCCTTTGGATTTAAAGCCACATACATAAAAAATAAGCTAAGAGTATACCAAACCTCAGGTGAAAATGAATCACAAGCCGCCAACATCAAAAAACCAGATGTAAGATAATACTCCAAGCAACGAATAAAGCGTAATGAATTGTAAGCGAGAGGTGAAACACGTGAAAATAAATCAAGGATAAAGGAACCGTGGATTAAGCTCACAGTATCGAATAAGATTCCTTGCATCACATGAAATATACATACAAAACTAACAACACGGGAAAACTTATATGCGTCTTTGCGATTTTTCAGAAGTTAATTTGAATAAAATTAAAAATTGCAACGTAATGAAAATAATATTTACATAAACTAAATTTATTTACAAATGAATAAAATATTCAGTCAAAAATATTATGTACAAGTATATATTTACAGTACCAAATATTAAATCAAAGTAGTGAAATACAATAAAGAGGTAAAGGGGGAAGTGTAGGAATTATGGATGTGTTATGTGAGAATGGATACTTGAAACGATTTTCGGAAACCTTCATAGTAACAAACGCGTTGGTAGCATAAGCTCTATAAAAATAAAATGAACGAAATTGAAACAATGAGAATCTATGTTAGAAATCACAAAATAAAGAATTAAAAAGAAATTGTATGAATGCACATGAATATTTACACAATTAAAAATCAAGAATTCGTGATATTATTCTATGTAAACACCAAAATCAGCACTGCATAGATGTATTCCATCAAGTAAACTCAAGAGAAAATGCTATTTCAAGCCACAACGGAAAACAAGAATCAACAATTCACATTGCAACATGAAAAATTGAATTCAAAGTAGACTTAAAACCTTCAAATCAAATCCAGACAGCAACTAAGAACTTCATGGACTTAAAGTCTCAAAACAAACTCAAGACACATTTCAATTTATTAGAAACCGGAAACAAAAAGCATACGACTATGTTGCAATTAAAATTGACCTTAAGCATGAACCAAGTTGGAATTAAGTCACAATCGATCAAATTGGAAAAAACCGGGAAGCAACTATGCATTAAACTATTATGTCCCAAAATTCCAATTCAAACATGGTTTGCAACAAAAGTAGACAGCAAAGTAATACCAACCGAAACACCTATCAAAATTAAAACCAATTTTTCAACAAAATTCAACAAAGTCTCCTTCCTATCGAATCAAACAAAATGATGTAACATGATAATCGAAATCGACAAAGTATTAAAGCGATACAACCACGAAAAATGCAAGTTAAACAAAATTTTAGCATAATAATGAAACCAAAGAAATATTGAGAATTATTTTTCACAACTTATCACAGCACAACCAATTGAAATTGAAAGTTACCGAATGTCGAAGCATAACAGTTACAAGCAAAATAAATTGAAAGTTACCGAATGTCGAAGCTGTTGACAGTGGGTGTGAGCGGAGAGCAATTAGCATGGCAGGTTGTGCTGATTGTGGAGAATCAGGCATAGGTTTGGTTGTTGTGATGAAATTGGATGTTTGATGCTGTTTGGGTAGAAGAGAGGGGTTAACGATGGTGTTTGATTGAGAGAGGAAGACCGGTGATGAAGATGAGAATGGTGGATCGCTGGGTTACGATTTCGAATAGAGGGAGTTTGGATGAAGGTTGGGTATGCGGATGTGAGCGGAAATTGGGATGGTGGTGGTGGTTGAAGATGTTGTGCATTGAGGAAGTAGCAGATTGCGAGGAATTGAAGGGGATGAATTGGAGGAGTGGATTGCTAGTTGTGGATACGGCTTGATAGTGGGTTACGGTTGTTGTTTGTGTTGAAGATGAAAGGGGAGTTGATGGGGGTTGTAATTGAAGGCGGACGTTGGGCGAAGGGTGGCGTTTGGCGATGTGAGCGGAGATGGTTGGATAGCGTTGAAATTGAATATGGGGTTACTGTTTTGGGTGATGATGACGGATGAAGGAGAACGGGGCTGATGTGGTGGAGATTGGTGAGAAAGAGAGGTGGATGTTGCAGAAATTGGTGGAGGTTGCTTGAAGAAGAGGAAATAGAAGACGGATAATTGATGGAGGAAGGTGGTTGTTAGTGGAGGGAATTACTTTGGAACAAAGAAAAAATGGCTTGTTAACTGTGTGAAAAGAGAGGAAGTAATTGGTTTACTGTTAGTTGTTTTTGTGTTGTGATTTACAAAGAAAGTTGAGACTCTTTAAATAGAGAAAATGAAGAGGGAAAAATGATTTGATTTGCAATTCTGTTTGAAAACTTATCGATCCGTAATTCCTGCTAACAACCAATGAGAGTCAAACATAGTGTAATCATTATATTTTTGTGGCCAAAAAGCCCCTTAAATGATAAAATAACTAAAAAACCTGAAATTATTAAAATTAACTAAATTTAAAGTGATTTTTTTGAATTTTTTATGAATAAAAAATAAAGACTTAAAATGACTAAAAACGATAAAAAACGGACGAAAATTCATCCGAAAAAATGAAATGAACACATTAAAATAAACTACATGTCACAAAGATTAAAGAAAAAATATTCAAAAAGTCAAAATTGAAATAAAATGAGAATAAAAATATCAGGCTAAACAGACGTTTACGATTAAAAACGAGACTTCAAAATGTACCGAAAAATAAAGCGAGCATACCGTCATGATCTACGTGAAACGCAGATTCATAAAATGATCGGTAAAAGGTAAAAACTTGAAATATTTTTCTCGCTATATTTCTTTGCAGTTTCAAATTGCTTTTAACAGTCTGTCTGTAAGACCAAAATATTTTTATTATCGATATATAAACAACTTGGAGCAATGAAAGAAATTAGTAAAGAGATAAAAATGCATGAAGTGAAATGTCAGGTATTTTTCCACTACAGAATGATGCAAATGTCGATTTAAACTGACTTTTTGTCAACTTAAACACGATTAAATGATGCAAATGTGATGAACGAAGCTATTTATTAATGATTGTTACCAAATGACAAAATATGATATGAAAGTGCGACTGAAAAAATTAGGGGCGAAATTTAGGGTAAAACAATCACGTTATAAGATACTAATATATTACTTCATTAGCATAATAATAATAATAATAATAATAATAATAATAATAATAATAATAATAATAATAATAATAATAATAATAATAATAATAATAATAATAATAATAATAATAATAAGAAGAAGAAGAAGAAGAATGATTTAATATTATTAGTATAATTTTGTAGAAGTTTTGTAATTAGGAATAATCATTTAGATAATTAAGTAACCAGAAATAGTCGTAATAGTCTGAATAATTACGCGATTTATTTTTAGGAAATTTTGGTTCACTCGTTGTATTGTGTTCTTTGTTGAAAAATGTGAATTAGCAGGTGATGTTATTGCCTCTATTTATGGGCAAAATATTAAGTTGTAGGCTTATGGCCAATGTTGGTTTGTTGTTGCGTTGCTATGGAATTTTGTTGTTGATATCCTAACATTCATATTGGGTCGCATACATAGCATATCAAGTTGGAGCTGATGCTCGGTAAGTTGTCCTTGATTAGAAAATTAAGTTGAAGGCTTATGACTTGTTGATGCCTCTATTAATTGGTAGATTTCAAATTGGGAGTTTTACTCCATTGGTACCACATGCATGTGCATTGTAACGATACATATTCCAAGTTACATATTTAACATGTTGTGTTGTTGATTTGTGATGATTTATGTTGGTTGAAAGTTATGAAGTGGTGATTTTATAAAATTTGATCTAATAAATTATTTATCATACACTCAATTATATGATTCGATATATCACCTCTTCTGTTTGAATGTTGCCCTCTGTTGGTAACGTGCATGTGATCAAGAAGGATAGTTGTTACCTTCGTTAGTTCGAGTCGATGTTGTCACTCTGATACGTAGCACCCAGGGGATGAACGCATGTTTTATTTATTGTTGGTTTTCATTATGTTGCTGAATATTTAAGTTGTTTTCATTAAAGACTTGTTGTCTTAAAGCCGTTTTGAGCTGGACAAGATGTTATGGTGTTTTTAGTTGAATTTGTGAATCCACTAAGTAGCAACGAAAGTTGTTTTATTTTTAAAGACTAAACATGTTATTATCGGTTCATCCCAATTTTATGTGTTATATATCTGAATTATAGGTGATTGAATGTCGTTGTTTCCAAGTTGAAAGTGTAGCATTCCATTTGTTTGTTGGAAATTTTGCAGCTCTAATTTTATATAATTTGTTGGGTAGAAATGGGGTGTTACATTAGTGGTATCAGAGCAGGTCGGTTCATCTTAACAAGTTGTCGAGTCGTAGTTTTGTCTAACAATCGAGTATTTTTAACTTGATTTCTAATAGTTTTTATGTTGTAGTGATCAGTTGAGATGGCTCGAAGGAATGATGCTTTGCTTGCTTCTGCTTTGGAAGCAATGACGCATGCTATGAAGAATCAGCCGAACGCTGACAGGAATGCTGGATCTCGTAGCTTGGTGACCTTCCAAAGGGAGAATCCGCCTCCCTTCAAGGGTAAGTATGATCCTGAAGGGGCGTTGGATTGGTTGAAAGAGATTGTGAGGTGCACTCCAGCGCGGAAGGTTCAATATGGTAATTGTAATATGGTGGGAGAAGTGACTTGAGGTTTTGCGTTTTATCGCAAATGTTGCGGATAGCAAGACTCGCCACCGACTTTTCTTTTATCCAATAAAGGAAAGGGTAAAAAGAATAAGAAAGACCTTTTGATAATTTTATGAGTAAGGGGGTAGGTTATAAAAAGGGAAGGTGTTAGCACCCTTTTCATTCATAGTTATCTACGTGCTCTTAATTGCTAGCTCAATTTGAAATACTTTGTGTTTGTGTATGTTTGAAAATATTTTGAAAATGCCTAAGTGCCGAAATTTTGTAATAATTCTCGTATCAGTGAGAATGTATACAAATGTTTGGTTTCAAAAGATATTTTGGAAAAAATGTTGTTTTGTGAAAAGATGTTTGAAAATGCCAATTCAAGGCAATTTGCTTTATAATAACCCTTCTATCAGTCCTCAAGAGTGTTTTACAAAGCGTTTTGAAAGTAGTTGTTTTGAAAGTGTAAGGTGTGAAAATTTGTTTTAGTTTGTGAGCCAGCGATTACAAGCGATCTACCTACTCAAAAAGTCTTTGTTCTTTTCCTCCTCCTTTAGATAGTTCTATCCTACCATTAGTTAGTAGGAAGCCCTATTATTGGATGTGAGGGACATGCGTGGGTCATCGTACAATCATACTAGGCAACTTGTAAGACGCTTTAGCAATTCTCGAAAGGGACTAAGATCTTTTCCCGAAGGCAACATCGAAGGGTCATCGAGGGACTATAATCTTTTAACCAAGGGTCTTTGCTAAAGCATCTCACGTTCGAGGGACATGACTGTTTAAATCCGAGGAAACAAGTGAGGGTCACCCTAGAGGTGCGTGTGTGCGGAGTGTTTTGATTTCAAGTATTTATCTTTGAGAATAGGTTTTCTAATGATTGATTTTAGTTCTTTCCATTCAAACCCTAATTACTAACAGTAATAGGAAAAAGTAAATTGCGGAAATTAAAGGTCCTACGCTATTACAACGCTTCGGGGATGGGGGTACAATTTTATGAATGGGGGAGGAAAGCAATAAAACCTAATTCTCTATTACAAAGTTTTGACAGTTACATAAATGTATTAATGTGAAAAAATAAATAAATGTGCGGAGATAGAAAGGGGAAATGTGTAAAAACCCTAAAAATTCTAAGTATTTTAAGAAATTTTTTATTTGTTTCTTTATTTAGAAAATATTTAAAATGTGAAGTAAAAAGTTAGACCCAATTCTAATTATTTAAAATAAAATAAGATGTAATTAAATTAATTAATTTTATTTATGAAAATTAAATTAATCAATTAAAATTTAAAAGTATTTAGAAAATATTTTTGTATTTGTTAAAAAAAATGAAGTATAAAAAACCTAGTCTTAATAAAATAAAATCAAGATGGTTAAAATAAAATAATTTTTATTTGTCAAAAATTAAATTAATTGATTAAAAAAGACTAAATGTAATTTTTGTCACTTTTTATGATTTATTTAATTTAATAAAAATGATTTAGAAAGAAGAAAATGGTAATTAAAATATAAATAAAAAGAAATAAAATGGGCATGAACTACAAAATAAAAAAAATGGGGTGTTAGAAAGAAAAAACAAAAAAAACCAAAAGGGAGGCCCAAACGCTTTGTTTGGATCCAGTGAGGTTGACCCTTGATAGTTCATGGTGGAAAGGCACGCTTGAAGCATTGGATCTGCCTGCATGATAATCTGATGGTTGTAGCATGAGGTGTATGATTAGCGCGTGTGACTTACATGTACCTGATTAACAAATAAAACTTTGAAAAATAAAATTCTAGAGGCAGGGATCAACCCATTCCTTGGCACACTAACGCTCTACACGCACACACGCTTGCCACTAGGGTGGCTGTTTCATCCAGTTATGAAACAGCCACCAATAAATATATTATAAACTCATCCCTGGAAATTAGAATATGACTTCATCTTCTTCCTCGCGCCAGAACAACAACACCAACATTTTTTATTTTCAAACTCTTCCATTTCTGAACCATTTTGAATAATGTAAACATCAAAGTTTTTCCAAATTTCACCATGAATTCAACCATGCCATTAACTTAAGCTAAAACTCAAAGATTAAAGTGAATTTTTGTTGGTACCAAACTAAACCCTAATCTTTTACAAATTTCAAATCCAAAATTCTCATCACACGGTCAATATAAATGAAAACTAAGGACATGGTTAGCTTCAGGGCATTGATATTTACATTTTTTCTTTAGAAAATAAATGCAAATGATTCTTGTACAAAGATTTCAAAGTTTAGAAAACTTACCACAAGAGTGAGAATCGAGTTTGAAGTTAGAGAACTTCTGGAGATGTTAGGATGATCTGGATAGCTTCACTGAACTCCCTGGAAGCTTTTTCAATGCCTATCTTGGATTGAGAGTGCCTCAATTCTTCTAGGCAAGTCAATTTGTAGAGCTCTATTTTTGAGTTTGGAAGATGATAAAGATGGTCTTACAGTGCTGACCCAGGTCTTTGGATGAGTTTTATATGAGTTATAAAAGCTTTGTAAATGATTTAGAGTTAAAATGAATGAGTGGATTGAGTGTTTGGTGTTCAAGGTCAGAAGTTGCAACAATGGAGTTTTATATGTAGCTTCTGATCTTGAGAGGTTCTTTGAGGTTGTCAATTCGTGTGTTAGCTTGCAAATACTTCCTTTATTTACAGGCAAGAGGTTTGAGGGCCTGAAGTAACCAGTAATTCAAGATAGCATGTTATGGTTTTGAAGTAACTTTCAAAGGCATGATTCCAATGCAATGGTACAATGGCTCATAGGGTGGTTAGGAGCTGTAGACATGTTGCTTCTTGCTTTGGATTTTTTTTTTGTATGCAGAAGGAACATGTGAGAGGCTCAAGGAGAGTTGACAAAATGCATAAAGCATGCTTTATGTAAATGGGAATGGTGCCTTTGTGCCATAAATCGAAATATCATTTAGACAATGGCTCAAAATTTTTGATAATGATTCAATAAATTGTGTAAACATTTAATTATGGTGACATTTGCAAGTTAGAAGCCTGTAAAGCAAGATTATGCAGCATGGCTTGGAGATTTGATCTTATGTTCATCACAAAATGACTTATACTTCAAGAATAGATACCCAACTTCATGCCTTCAAATCTCCTAGCTCAATCATGATAAAATTGTGTTCTTTGACATTTTGGAAAGCTTGAAACATTTTCTACAACTTTCATGTTGTGAGTTTTGGCTAAATTAAATGAGAACTTGGTGAAAATGGCCATGAATTTGGGACAAAAGTCTGATTAAAACTTGTAAAAAAATTTCTAAGTGTTGGATAAAAATATCATAACTTCATGAGCTTATATCTCTTAATCCAAGCATTTTTTAAGGATCATCCCACATTAATAAAGTTGTAGAATTTATCAATCTCTATAACTTTCATGTTGAAAGTTTTCCTTGAATCAACTTGCATCTTGAGGAAACTTGCTTGTGAAGTTAGGGTTTTTGTTAAGAACAAAAACACTTAGAATTTTCCTAACTGTTAGAAATTTTCCAAAATTTACTATTGTTGACTTTTTGATTCCTTGATGATCAAGTTTGATAGTTTTGAATATCTTTATGATTCTTGACTTTTGAATTCCAATTGTGACCAAAAAGTCAAAGTTTGACTTTTGAGTGTCTGTTGACTTTTCATCAGTTGATTCAATTTTCAACTATCAATCACTTGTATCTTTGGAAATTTTTTGAGTCATGTAATTAGGTGAAAATGTTGTATTTGATTCCTTGAGATCATGCTTCAAACCATTAGGTCATGCACTAGGCCAAAAGTCAATGATCAATCATCTTCAATCAAAACCCTAACTTTGGCAATTTTGACCATTGATGATTTGAGGGCTTTCCTTGAGGAATCATGGCTAATCCTTGATGAATATCACATTAAAATATTGACGTTGACAAAAAATCTTGAAGTTTGACTGTATGTTTGACTACAATCAACTTTTTACCCAATGTAGTTGATTTTTAGTCACTTGAGCAATTGACTTGGCAAATTTGTGATGCAAGGCTTGAAACTTGATATGTGGATTTTTGACGACCTATGATGAACCATGAAAGTCAAATGAGGCATCAGAAATCGAATTTACTTTGATAAAACCAAAACCCTAGTTGTGAACTCATTGCTAAGGAGAAGAATGTTGACCAGTAAACTCTTGAGTAGTCTTGAGCCAATGGGAACCTCATGTGAAGGTCTTGAAGAAAATGGGAGGGCAAATTTTGGGGTATAAAAGCTGCCCCTGTTTAATTTTCTTAAACCTGAAGAGTTATATTGGCATGTCCTCCATTTGTGACTTAAAGGTAGAAGATCATTGAACACTTAAATTCCTAGAAATTTGCACTCGCATGTGACCGAAGTAATGTTGTTTGATAATGTAATATTGGGAATGGGATTAGAGATTCCATTTGGAGAAGTTTTAGAGAATTTTTTGAGATGGGCTTGTAGATGCCATCCAAAGGAACTATTGATAGAAATTAGATTAAGTCTACGCTTGAATTCAACTGGAAGACGTATTAGAATAAATCTACGCTCGATTTAATCTGAGCCAGAGGATGTCTATGTCTGTCTATAACTAGAAGAAGTATCAAAATAAATCTATGGTCATTTTAATCTGAGCCCCAAAAACGTCTACTACAAGAAGTATCAGAATAAACCTATGGTCAATTTAATCTGAGCCAGAAGATGTCTTAAGGAGGTGTTCATCATGTAGATAGTCGCCCCATCCTATTTCGGGAATTGATCTACAATCTGTTTGTGTTGTTAAACTCGTCCTATTTCGAGAGTTCATACCAATGGTGATAAAGATGTTCGCCCAATCATGTTTCTGGAATTGATCTTTACCTTACCATAAAGGAAGAAATATAGTTTCCCCGTCCTATTTTGGGTGTTAATCTTCAATCTGTTCATGTAGATAGTCGCCATGTCTTGTTTCGGGAATTGATCTACAATTTGTTTTTTCACAGATAGTTGCCCTATTTTGTTTCAGGAATTAATCTATGGCTGGTCATCCAGATAGTTTCCCCGTCTTGTTTTTGGAATTAATCTAGAACCTTCTTTTTGTCAGCAGTAAAGGTAGTTTCCCCGTCTTGTTTCGGGAATTAATCTCTGACCTGGTCACATAGATAGTTGTCCCGTCTTATTTCGAGAATTAATCTTGGACCTATTTGAGAATTGTTGATGATATTTGTCTGTTGATTAATCTTTTCCTAAAAAGGTAAAGAGTTAGTTCTATGCAATGTCATGATGTATGAAATGCACTGCGTAATGATGTTCTCAAAATAAATGAGACTCTTCTATATGTGGTTCATATGTATATGCTATGATGTTTGTAAATGGTGTATGCATGCGAAATGTTGTCGAAGTTTATTAACAGTTCCATACGACATCTTGCTGGGGAAAATGAATTCCTGACTGGTGTTGGGGATGAAGAACATGTGTATCTTCTATCTTGTCTAGAATTCTTCCACGGGGAATTCCTACTTGGTGTTCGAGGAAACTCCGTTGGGGAATGTTGAGTTCTGCTTTGGGGAGAAGACTTTAGGAACATTGGTCGTCCATTTCTCTACTGGGTAGTTTAATTCATATATACCCTGACTGGGGATAAAAGAGATGGGTAAGCTTACGATTTGTCTGGGGAGTTTAACTCTTAATATAACCTAATTGGGGATAAAAGAGATGGGTAGGCTTTTGACTCGTTTGGGGAGGATAAAGTTGACTGATATCTGGTCTGGTTTTCGTGGCAACTCTCTGGGGATAGTGGCGACTTCACTGGGGAGTGGAATATTTTCAGTGATTCGTAGCAATCTGATGAATAAAATCAAGCTGGGGAGAATGTAATGTGTTAGGGAAATAAGCCCTGTTGACAAAGAAATATTCTGCTGAGGAAACAAATTCTTCTGGGGAAATTGAATTTTGCTAGAGAGAAGAAATCTACAGGGGGTTTTCAATTTTGGAGGAATAAACTTAGTTGGGGAAGAGAATTCCCATGAATTATACTGATTAGAACTCTGTAGGTTGGGGAAACTGCGGGGAATGTATCCTTATTGAAGATGAATCTATGAATATTACTCTGGGGGATAATCGCATATAATTGACTCTATGGGGATATGTGGATTACTTGAACGTCACCCAAACTCCCAGAGTTTTGAGTAAATGCTTATTCCAATTTTATGCATATATTTGTTAACAGTTAATCATATGCATATGCATATGTTCATTCAATTTTAGTCATTGGACGTTTTTGCAAACAAAATAGAAAAAAGAAAAAGTTTGAACTTAAGGTGTATTTGTATTGATAGTTTGCCTATAAACACGCGATTTTGTACAATAGAAATATAAATCATAGTAAGAGGAAATTGTCGTGAAATGAAAAGAGTACAAAGTGAAAACAAAACATATAGATATGTGGAAATGATCTTGTTGGGTTCCAACTCGGCTATTTCCCCTACATCTTTGAACATCTCATCCTTTGTTGTCGGAAGTGTAGCGGTAGAAATGTTCAAGACTAAGCCATTGGATTGACTAGACTTTATACAAATCAAAATAAAAATCGCCACCGCGCTTTATTGTTTCCAAAGAAATGGGAAAAGAGCGAATAACCTAAAAAGAGGGGGGAAAGATTCAAGGTATGGGGTTTGGTTATGCAAAGGGAAGGTATTAGCACCCTAAACATCTACGGTACTCCGCAAGAACTTCTTTGTAAAATCTGTATATTTTGGCTATAAAATGTTGCATGTAAAATAGATGGTGGAGGTGAGAAAAAGAAATATATTTTTATGATTTTTGCACCCGCCGCGGTTGCGAACCTTTAGTGCCTACATACCACCTTTCGTGCAATAGGGGATCAGGGTACACGTAGTTCCTCTTTTAAAAATTTAAAACACAAGTGTGTTGGTTAATTTTATGAGATAAGACATCATCGTCATTGTCCGTGTGGAAAACATACTTACTACCCACAATCATGAAAAAATAGAATTTGCATCATCTCAAAGTGGAGGATATGGCTTGGATTTTAAAATCAACAATGTCTTACTCAACACCCAAGTGGAAAATATCTCTCTTCACTACATATTGTAGAAGTATAGTTGTTTGCATCACTACAAGGATTTACAAGAGTCAAATCTTTTGAGAAAAGTTTAAAGATAAAAGCCAAAGTGGCAAAATGGTTTGAAATGAGATTGATTGACTTTTAGTATTCTCACAAAAAAATGTCAATGTATTATTAAATTGATTGAAGTTTATTTATGAAAATGTTTTGAAAATGCATGGACATAAGTCCAAGTTTATTATGAAAGTGGTTCAAGTTTAAAAACAAGAAGAGTTTTCAAAAGGAGGAAGAAGATTTTTGAAATTAAAGAAGATGAGAGGAGATGAAGAGACTATCCTAAAGCATAAGATAAAAGATAAGGATAAGGATAAGAACCATCTAATCAACAAGAAGCCAATACTTGTCATTATGAGTCAAGATAGAATTCCAATTCTTTGGATTGAAACCAAGCAAGCAAAGATACTAGACCTCTTGAGAGAATAAAAATTCAAGTGTATTAAGTCTTCACAAAAATTGGGTAGAGTAACAGCTTTATACGGGTGAATTCCAGATTACAAACAAAGTATGTAATCACAATAACCTGCACAGAAAACAAACAAACAACCCAATGTCTTATGGTAAACCCCAAGAACTCCAGACAAAATATCAATTAAGGTCACAAGGTCTCCAACATAGGCCAAGGTCTCTAATCCTAAGTCCAAGAAGTCCAATACTCCATAATGCCAAGGATAGTAAACAAATAGTCCAAGTATCATTAAAGTTTTTTATGGTTCATGTTGATTATTAGGTGTCTTCAAAAGGAAAAGAAAAGCTCAAGTGAGCAAAATAAAAATGACATAAAAGTAAATGCTCAAGTGAGCAAAGATGAAAATAGCATGAAATGTAAAATGCTAAATGTAAATGGTATATAAAGCATAAAAATAAAAGCATAAAGTAAAGTCAATTGTTAGAAATTAGTGGTTAGTTGGATGAACATCTTGAAACTTCCATTTGGAACTCATTAGAGGATTGGTATAACCAAAGCCTCCACACAACAAGTTGCATTTTCTTTTTGTCAAGTATATCATCCATTTTGGAATCCTCAAAAGTAACATTTAATGATCAACGATGTTTAAGTGATCTGCATTGACCAAAAGTGATATAGATCCATTAGAGGATTGGTAGAACCAAAGCCTCCACACAATGAATCTCAAGGTTATTGGATCAAAGAGATCAAATTAACATAATTCGGATTGCGAACATAGGTTTGGGCCACGAATGATCATTTATCCGAATCGGGACAAAATTTAGCGCTATGTTAAGCAATCGTAAGTGGACTTATGTAGAAGTAGCACCTATTTTGAGGCCGGTCAATATCAATCTATGTAATTCATGTTTGGGTAAATGATATAGAGATCGCCATCCCTTAACATGTAACACAACTAAAAAAGAAAGGGATAAGATGAAGAGGGAGGGGAATGATAAGCTAGTTTGGATCACCACCTCAAAATTCTTTCATCTTTAAATTCAACCACTCCTCTAGATGGATTAAAGCACTAAACATATCATTAATCCAAAGCACCAAAAATGAATTAAATAATTCACTCTTAGGTAGATTTGAATTGATGAACATTTATCCAACTTCATCTACATCACAAAGTCCATTGAGTTTAAAGAGAAATTGGACATTTAAAATTGCAATCCAAACCAACAATCCAAAGGAGTGAGTAGAAAAACATTTATGGATCAAAATAGTCCCAAAACAAGGCAAAAAATGCATTCTGTTTCTGTGTAAATTGATTGCACTAAAGTGTAAATCGATTTACACAGTACAATTTTAAAAAATCTGCGCGAAATTGCTTATGTGCAATCGATTGCACTGTTACTGCAATCAATTGCACGCTGTTACAGACAGCAAAACAGCATTTTAAAAGGCCAAATTCTTTTTCAAACTTTCCATCAAATACCTTATGATCATGGATCCAATTGAGCACGAAAATTCCATCAAATTATGAGAAAATAACACCATTGGAATCACAAAATAATGCTCAATGAATCAAACCCAAAGATCAATAAGAGATCACATTGTGAAATATGAATTATCTAACTTACCAAAGGTAGATCTAAAGAATTATCAAAACAAATTCAAGAATTTGCTTCAATTCAAATAACAAGAATCAATTGCCCAAACTTAGATGTAGAGAATTGATAAAGAAAAAGTGTTTGGATGAAGGTTTAGCTCAAAGATTAGTAAGCTTCAATGCAAAGCTTACTAACTTTTTGAAAATGGAGCTTTGAGTGAATTTGGTAGATGGAGACAATTGAGAGATTTTTTAGCAAGGTGGATTTGGCTATAAAAAACTTGAAATTTGAATGAAATGAAGGCTCTATTTATAGAGTTTTAGGATTGAGATTAGTGGTTATTTGGTAATTGATTCTTGGAGCCAAAATTTGAATTAATGATAATTTTTTCAAATATTAGAGTCAAAATTTGAATTAATGATAATTCTTCTTAAAAATGAAAGATTGGCACTAAAATTTGAATTAATGGTATATCTTTCAAAAATGAAGAAAAATTGGAGCCAAAATTTGACAATCTTAAAATTGCTGATTTTTTTCAAATTTTCACGTTGTGCAATCGATTGCACTATAGTGCAAATCGATTTGCACAATGTATTTTTTTTCAAAAAATGGCGCAAAATGCACTATATGCAATCGATTGCACTCTAAGAGCAATCGATTGCATCAGTGAAAAAAAATGAATGTTTTGTTAATTTTTCCTTTGCAAATAGATATTTTAGGAAAATAATACCAGAAATCCTTATTTGTCAGATGCTTCAACTTGGTACCTACAAAACAAAAATATACAAAGACAAAGACAAATATATATTATTTTTTTTAATTTGATTAGAAGTTAGTCAACAACACATATACAAAATACACAACTAAGGTGCTTGGGGATTCCTCAAGAGCAAACTTAAAGATAGGAGATAGAAAAAGAGGAAGAACCAACCCTAATGTGATCTTGTTATGATCGAGTTGATATGATATGATAGAGGAATCTTAGGGGGGAAAATTGGGGTACAACAACTTCCCTTATTTAAGTGTCTTCTATCCGGAGATACGAAGGTTAAAAATCTTTGTGTCGACGCGATTGAAGATACGTAAATATAAAACAAGCCCTATTTTTGTCCCTAAGATGCCATGCAATGCTTATGATTATGAATGCAGATGGACAAATCTAAAGAGACGCAAGACACCACTGTGGATGTAACAAAGGAAATAAGGAAACAAAAGAGAAACCCGACCAGGAAAATAAATCACTGATGGACCAAAAGACTTGACTCTATTGGTGTAAAATCCAAAGAAGAGACAATATAGCATCAACTCAATAAATGAGGGAAAAAGGCAGTGGATAACAACGATTGACAGATAACTGTGAACTACCAACTCAATGGATGCAGGTAGAAAAGTAATAAGATACCGACTCACAGGTGACGGTAAACTACCAACTCAATAGTTGAAGGTAAAAGATAAAGAAGATACCAATTCACAGATGACGGTAAACTACCAGCTCAATAGTTGGACGTATAAGATAAAAAAGATACCGACTTACAGATGACAGTAAACTACCAACTCAATAGTTAAAGGTAGAAGATAAAAAATATACCGACTCACAGATGACGATAAACTACCAACTCAATAGTTGAAGGTAGAAGATAAAAAAGATACCGACTCACAGATGACAATAAACTACCAACTCAATAGTTAAAGGTAGAAGATAAAAAAGATACCAACTCACAGATGACAGTAAAGTACTAACTCAATAGTTAAAGATAGAAGATAAAGAGGATACCGACTCATATATGACGGTAAACTACCAACTCAATAGTTGGAGGTAGAAGATAAAAAAGATACCGACTCACAGATGACGGTAAACTACCAGCTCAATAGTTGGAGGTAGAAGACCAAAAAGATACTGACTTACAGATGACAGTAAACTACCAACTCAATAGTTGAAGGTAGAAGATAAAGAGGATACCGACTCACAGATGACGGTAAACTACCAGCTCAATAGTTAGAGGTAGAAGATCAAAAAGATACCGACTCATAGATGACAGTAAACTACCAACTCAATAGTTGAAGATAGAAGATAAAGAGGATACCGACTCACAGATGATGGTAAACTACCAGCTCAATAGTTAAAGGTAGAAGATCAAAAAGATACTGACTCACAGATGACGGTAAACTACCAACTCAATAGTTGAAGATAAAAGATAAAGAGGATACCGACTCACAGATGACGATAAACTACCAGCTCAATAGTTGGAGGTAGAAGATCAAAAAGATACCGACTCACAGATGACGGTAAACTACCAACTCAATAGTTGAACGTAGAAGATAAAGAGGATACCGACTCACAGATGACGGTAAACTACCAGCTCAATAGTTGGAGGTAGAAGATCAAAAAGATACCGACTCACAGATGATGGTAAACTACCAAATCAATAGTTGAAGGTAGAGAGGAAGGATTGATAATAACAAGTTTACAAAAATCTTGGCTTTTCACCAAGAACGGATCTTAACTTCTTCTTTAACCAAGGCATTCCGCCTGGAAAGGGTAATATATAAGTTGTCTCAAATAAAGAGACTACCACTTATAAAGATTTCTCAATGAATTGTCTCTGTGATATTGAAGAGACTAGCCATCCACTGGAGTATTTTGACAACGTACTGCAAACTATCCACTCATAGAGAAGATAGAAAAAAAAATTAACATCTACTTTTACGGGGAAGTACAAGTTGCTCAAATAAAGAGACCTGCTACTTGCTGTTATGGGGGATTGTAAAATGACTTCCTAGGGAAAATGTCATGACTTCCTTGGGGATGAACCATGACTTCACAGGGAAGGCAGTATAGTTTCCTGGGGAAATGCTAATATCCCTGTTGAGGATATAAAAGTCTTCTCGTGCAAAATAAATGCACATTTTCAAACCAAAGCTTGAAGCTTGCAGAGGTCAAAAGTAATAATATTGATGGGAAACAAAGATTCAAACCAGAAATAAATTGGAGTGAAACAGTCAACCCAAAATACATCCTTCGAGAAATATACTCAAGAGGGAAACCCAAATCATCCAAACGAAGAGCTGTGCAGGAAAGCTAAAGCAAAAATCTTCCATGAGGGATAACTCAGTGGGGAAATTGAAAGAATATACACTTTCTGCTTAAGGCTGACACTCTATTTGGAGAGAGGATAACACAACTCTGCAAAACAGGGTAATATGTCAACAAACAAAATTAATGAATGAAAATGAGCAATGATTTGCTAAATTCAACTATGTATGATGTATGTATGAATGTATGAGTGTTATCATGTATATGCTGACAAAACAGACATATAACACTGGGGATAAACAAACAAAACCAACTCAGACATAAACGACACTCGGCTAAATCGCATCAAAGATGAACATTCCATAAGAAAATAAGCACCAACTGAGGAAACAAAATCCTACTGCATGGCTTAACTTCACTGGGAAGGAACATAATCTGGAAGTAAACAAATCATAGTGATAAAACAATACAGATACAGAGGCATGACGTCCTTCTCCAGGCTTCATCAGGGAATAATACTCAGACTTCAATGGGGAAAACACATGTTTCACAGTCTGCACTCCTACTGGGGATTGCAATACTGATTTCGAATAAGGTAGATGGAAGCCATATTGTCAAAACATCAACTGAGGATCTCGAGCTGTCTTTAATGGAGAAATATCATATAGACTTCACTAAGGGAGATAGCGCTTCATCATCGAGACATCAACTAGGGACCTCGTACTGACTTCATTGGGGAGGCCAACACCACATTGAAGGGAGAAAACCAAGATACGTTCTCCACTGGGGAAAACAGAGATACGTTCTTCAATATTAAGAGTAAGCATTGCACCAACTTCTCTGGGGAAAAAGTATGAAACCTCACGGGGATAATAGCCTGGGAAGTTAAGAAGTCAAACATTATAGCAAGAAATCAATATTATGGGGATTTTAAATCAAACCCAACACTTGGTGAGTGAAAACCCAAAATGTTGATAACCATCTCAACACTTATTAAGTAAAACATTTCCCTTGCCTGATTATTGGCCAATCAAATAAAATGCAAGTACTGCCGAAAGGGAGATACTTCACAAATGAGTCCAACTCAGCATGCACGGGAGAAAAGACTTATATCAAATAAATGAAGCCTTCACTTGGGAATATTGGATTGAGTCTTCATATCATGCAAACTTATTCCAATAAAAGATGCCATGGGATAGCCTTCTTGAGGAAACAAAAAGTCAATAATATAGAAAGAGGTCAAACTCATGGGATTTTAAATCAAACCTAGCACTTCGTGGGTGAAAACCCAAAGGGTTGACAACTGTCTCAACACTTCTTAAAAAATATACTGCCCTGGTCTAGTTGCCTTAGAAATAAATACCAACAATAATGCCAATAATGCAGAAAGAGAGACATCCCATAACACCAAGGAAACAAGACCTTTCGTCATATGAGGGAATACTTTGTTGGGGGAATCTGGGATAGAGGCTTCAGACCATGCAAACCTAAAAATGAAAAATTAAACAAGACTTGACTGGGGACAAAGGGATCACAAACCCCAATACTGCACCTTACGCCAATTGGTATCATCTTCCACTATTTGAGAAACACAAGAAGATTATACGTATACCAGCAAAAGTGACCTGGGAGAACCTTCCCGGGGAATCCAAAAGTTCACGTTATAACAAGAGGTCAAAATTATGGGGATTTTAAATCAAACCCAGCACTCGGCGGGTGAAAACCCAAAGGGTTGACAACTGTCTCAACACTTCTTAGAAAATATACTGCCCTGGTCTAGTTGACTGGGAAATAAATACCAACAATAATGCCAATACTGCAGAAAGAGCGAAATTTTGCAAATAGTTCCATCTCAGCATACCAAGGGAACAAGAACTTTCGTCATATGAGGGAAGACTTCGCTGGGGAATCTGGGATAGAGGCTTCAGACCATGCAAACCCAAAATAAAAAAAAGAACCAAGACTTGACTTGGGACAATGGGATTACAAACCCGATACTGCACCTTACACCAATTGATATCATCTTTAATATACAAAAAATCACGCGCATACCAGCGAAAACGACCTGAGAAAACCTTCCTGGGGAATCCAAAGTTCACATTATAGCAAGAGGTCAAAATTATGGGGATTTTAAATCAGACTCAACACTTGGTGAGAGAAAACCCATAAAATTTGACAACTGTCTCAATATTTCTTAGAAAAGATACTGCCTTTGTCTAGCTACTTAGGTAGCACATTACAACAATAATGTCGCAACTGGAGGGAGAAATGCTCTACAAGAGATTCCATATCAATAAAAAGGGAGAAAGAACTCCATCAAATGAGCAAAGGCTTCATAGATCTTTTTAATCTCCGTTTGATCACCACCTGGCTGGGTAAAGAATCCCACTCAGCTGGAGAAGTCTGCAGCAAGACTGGAAAAAATGGGATTATAAACCCAACACCATAACACAACTTATAGGAAACCCTTTAATTGATCATTAATTGTTATAGGAAGCCAGACACACATCTACAAAACAGATCACAAGAAACAATCCTTCTTGAGGAAGATTCTCGGCTTGGGGTAGACATAGTAACTATCTTGATGAAATCTGGATATGCCATTAGAAACCAATCTGGTGTCCCAAGGTTACAATGCTGATCAAGGTAACTTTCATAACCTGCCTTTGGCTGCATGCTTTTAAGATAACCTTTCTGAACAAATGGCTTATAGAGATTTGTCGAATCTTGATGTAACTTCCCTAGATCGGCTGAATGTTGCATCCTCTTTTCTCCGTAACTCTTCTCGGGAACATGCCTTTTGCTGATACTCAAATGTAAACTTTCATGATATCAAGCAGTTGTTTTACAAGCAGAAAATGTTTATTCTAAGAATGAAAATTCTAATGCAATAATTATGTAAGTCTTGAATATTTTATTCGAAAAGATGTCGCAAAACCTTGTGAACGAATCACTAGCCAGGATGCGACATGTATTTTTTGTATGAAAAATAAAAAAAGAAATATGATACCAATCACAATAATTTAGCAAAATTAACGGGAGTCAGGAAACACTATCTCATTGGAGTATGCTTTCGAAATAAACCATGTTTCAATTAGGACTTTTGAGGATTGTAACGTGGCCTGGTTCACGGTTTTAGAAAAAACGATTTGAGGCTCAAAATTATTTGGTGCCCACCCCCTTCGTGATGTTCTTCAGTCCTAAGTTCAGTTAACCTGACACGAACATTCATCTCTCAAAAGAAATTTCGAGATGGTTAAGGAATCAACCAAGGTTTTCTTTGGACATGCAAGTTACTCATTCCTGCTTCTTTTGGGTTTCTTGTCACGCGACTCTGTTCTTTGCTGAGTATTTCACATTTTAATCCTTTATCGCATTTTAGGCTTTCCATTTCTTCCTTTCCTTCTGGACAAATTCCTTTTGACTTTGACTCTGAAGTGCAGCGGGATGCCTTGACTTTTGCCTAAGCGACTTGTTTTTTCAAGTTCCGACTTAGCGGGGCTTTTTGTCTCTTTCTTTTTCATCATCATTTTTTTATTCATATTATCTTTTTCTTTTTCTTTTTGAACATGTCGCGTGACTTCGAGTCATTTGTGACTAGTTGGAAGAATTGTGACTGCCCTATTTCTGAGTAGATGAAGGATAACCATTATTGTATCGTCATCTGCTGATTTCCTGGTGTGTGAGAGATAGCCATTAAGATATCACCAATTGACACACCCTCCTAATAAGTGAAGATTAACCATTGCGGTTTTGGCTTTCCTCAACCTTTCGAGGGATAACCATTGTTGTA
Source organism: Vicia faba (assembly GCA_948472305.1). NCBI lineage: Eukaryota > Viridiplantae > Streptophyta > Magnoliopsida > Fabales > Fabaceae > Vicia > Vicia faba. The sequence goes on along the minus strand of OX451738.1, from coordinate 45,614,996 downwards.
TCCTTAGATGCGCACTCTTGATGAGATCTGAATACTCAATTAGATTAAATGAACACTACCCTGCCCCAAGTTAAAAAAAGAGGGTTTTTTCTGAATAGAAAAAGAATCTCCTACTTCAAGGCTCAAAGGGTTTAACGAGGGTTTCACTCCCTTATATCTCTGGTGTTTGAGGATTTGAAATAATGCCTATACAACGTCAACAGGGTTTTATCCAAAAGCATACAACCAGAAAATTTGTGTTTTAATATCATCATCCTCCTCCCAATCTCTGCCTAGGCAAAAGAATGGGTAACAAGTTGGTATCATAAAGAAATTTAAAATTGAAAACAAATACAAGTGCAACGAATGAATTTCTTCAAGACAAACATACTCATTGTATTAAGATTAAACATTCAAATGCAAACAAGTTCTTATATGCAAACAGTGCAATGATAAACAAGAAAAGTTACAAATGAGAAAGCAGTAAAAATGCTAATAAACTGAGAAGGCTAATCATCCTTAAACTCCAAGGCATTCTTCAATCACGTTTATTCTTTGGAAAACACTTGACTTGAACTTCAAGACCAATATCCTTAAATGACAAGATACCGCTTTTGACTAATTTCTGGACTTCGATTTTCAATGGATAATAATTTTCGATACTATGCCCAGGGGCTCCTTGATGAAAGGCACACGTCGAATCAGCTTTGTAGTACCACGACATCTTCTCAGGGATATTTGGTGGTAGTCGGGTATGAACCAAATTTCTTTGCATCAGAATGGGAAACAATTCTGTATAGGTCGTTGGGATTGGATCAAACTGATTTTTTCTCTGATCAGGAACTTGCTGATTTTGTTGACAAACTGGAGCAACATGAGGTAAGTTGAACACAGGGATGAGAGGAGAAACACGTTGATTCTGACGATAATTGTTTTTTCCTCTGGTTCTCTTCTGGGAAAAGTTATTATAAAACTTCTTCACACCACTAGCTGAGCCACCATCTTCAGATGAACATCCCTTTCGGACATCCTCTTCTAGAGGCACTCCCACATTTACTTTTTCAGGGAAATCACTAGGCGCATTGACTATCACCTTATCATGAAAGAATGATTTTAGAGTTTTTGTGATGACCTTTGCCATCTCTTCTTCCTTCCTAGAAGGATTGACTTGGGCAACAACCAAAGTTTTAACCAAAGCAGTTAGATACTCCATAACAGCCTTCAAAGCGGTTACCTCTTTACGGAGTTCAAAGATCTATTTCTTAATGTTTTCCATATTCTCTTAGCACGAGTGTTGCACTGATGATAACTTGACTTCTGAAGACAAAGAGCAGATGATAAGACTCAGGGAAACTCTCGAAATCAAGACAGAAGTGAGAATGATGCATGATATGCAATGCATATGATAGTTTAAAAGTTTTAAAACCAAGTTTTATTTGGAACATTATAAACAAATTGCAAACATCAATTAAAAGACATAATTGGGATAATTGAAAAACTTATTTCATTAATATTGGGAGGATTACATTGGAAGTACAAGACTTCACTAATCCTAAACAGAAGAAAAAGAAAGCTAAATCCTCAGGTCCAAATGAACTTCATCCAATTAAGATCCAACACTGTGTTGTAAAATCTTCTTGAGCTTGAATTTGGAATGCTAAAGGAAAATAAATCCTCTTGCATTCGTCTCTTATACTTTACTGATAATCGAGAAAATAAATCACCGATGCAAAGGATTTAGGAACTAGATCAAGAGCATGGAGAAATCCATTCTCAAGATAGCTAGGAGAATTTGAATTCCCAAGGAATATATACCAAGGATTAAGGTTTTCTCAATTCTTCTGAATCAGGACTCTTGACATTGTACTTCTTAGTACTCTTTCCAAAATCCATAATTACAAAACTTGTGATGTTTGCAAGCAAAAGTCTTAAGTTCCTTAAAATTTGGTTAAAACAATTATCATGGGTGCATGGATGCATGATGCAACAATCACACACAAGATCACAAGCATAGGGTCCATAGGTTCAACATCACGAGCATGAGGTCGAAGGTACTATCCATAAGGTATTGGTTTAAAAGTTATCACCTGTCGAACAAGGTTCTAGAGGTTCCCAGAGGCTACATCCTTCCTTCGGATATTACCAACTTCCCGATTAACTTGGTAATTAGTAATATTCTCAAGAAAAACTCCTCTGAGCGTAGTATCGTGTGACAACTATTTCCGGATTACTCCGTCATAGCTTCCACACTACACCTAAAAGGCTAGGATGGGTTTGGTATTCTACGGTCCTCAGCTTCAGCAGGCTCCAAGGTCGAAAGCAGTACATCTTCTCGATTACTCGGTAAATGACACTACAGTCAAAGGGGCCTCAACTGACTGGGGGATCTCATGCCTCCTTTGTTGGGATTACTCCATCAAAGTTAACATGACTATACCGCCCGTGCTATCTTAAAGTTTTCCCAAGTCCGAGTATAGGACTTATGAGAAATCACCAAGCACCCTGAAAATCAGGAAAATCAAGAAAAACATATATACAACATATAACACAAAAAAAATAATAACACATATACATATATAAACAAAGATAGGCTTAACCCACTTAGGGATAGACCAGCAAGAGGTCAATCTTTCCCTAGTGAAGTCACCATTTTTCTGTAGCGGTAGAAATATTCAAGACTAAGCCATTGGATTGACTAGACTTTATACAAATCAAAATAAAAATCGCCACCGCGCTTTACTATTTCTAAAGAAATGGGAAAAGAGCGAATAACCCAAAAAGAGAGGGGAAAGATTCAAGGTAAGGGGATTGGTTATGCAAAGGGAAGGTATTAGCACCCTAAACATCTACGGTACTCCGCAGAAACCTCTTTGTAAAATCTTTATATTTTGGCTATAAAATGTTGTATGTAAAATAGATGGTGGAGATGAGAAAAAGAAATATATTTTTATGATTTTTACACCAGCCGCGGTTGTGAACCTTTAGTACCTACGTACCACCTTTCATGAAATAGAGGATCAGGGTACACGTAGTTCCTCTTTTAAAAATTTAAAACACAAGTGTGTTGGTTAATTTTATGAGATAAGACATCATCTTCATTGTCCGTGTGGAAAACATACTTACTACCCACAATCATGAGAAAGGAGAATTTGCATCATCTCAAAGTGGAGGATATGGCTTGGATTTTAAAATCAACAATGCCTCACTCAACACCCAAGTGGAAAATATCTCTCTTCATTGTATATTGTAAAAGTATAGTTGTTTGCATCACTACAAGGATTGACAAGAGTCCAATCTTTTGAGAAAAGTTTAAAGATAAAAGCCAAAGTGGCAAAATGGTTTGAAATGAGATTGATTGACTTTTAGTCTTCTCACAAAAAATGTCAAGTTATTATTGAATTGATTGAAGTTTATTTATGAAAATGTTTTGAAAATGCATGGACATAAGTCCAAGTTTATTATGAAAGTGGTTCAAGTTTAAAAACAAGAAGAGTTTTCAAAAGGAGAAAGAGGATTTTTGAAATTAAAGAAGATGAGAGGAGATGAAGAGACTATCCTCAAGCATAAGGTAAAATATAAGGATAAGAACCATCTAACCAACAAGAAGCCAATACTTGACATTATGTGTCAAGATAGAATTCTGATTCTTTGGATTGAAACCAAGCAAGCAAAGATACTAGACCTCTTGAGAGAATAAAACATCAAGTGTATTAAGTCTTCACAAAAATTGGGCAGAGTAACGGCTGTATACGGGTTAATTCCAGATTACAAACAAAGTATGTAATCACAATAACCTGCACACAAAATAAATAAACAACCAAATGTCTTGAGGTAAACCCCAAGATCTCCAGACAAAATATCAATTAAGGTCACAAGGTCTCCAATATAGGCCAAGGTCTCTAATCCTAAGTCCAAGAAGTCCAATAATCCATAATGCCAAGGATAGTAAACAAATAGTCCAAGTATCATTAAAGATTTTTATGGTTCATGTTGATTATTAGGTGTCTTGAAATGGAAAAGAAAATCTCAAGTGAGCAAAATAAAAATGACATAAAAGTAAATGCTCAAGTGAGCAAAGATGAAAATAGCATGAAATGTAAAATGCTAAAAGTAAATGGTACATAAAGCATAAAAATAAAAGCATAAAGTAAAGTCAATTGTTAGTAATGAGTGGTTAGTTGGATGAAAATCTTGAAACTTGCATTTGGAACTCATTAGAGGATTGGTATAACCAAATCCTCCACACAACAAGTTGCATTTTCTTATTGTCAAGTATATCATCCATTTTGGAATCCTCAAAAGTAACATTTAATGATCAACGATGTTTATGTGATCCGCGTTGACCAAAAGTGATGTAGATCCATTAGAGGATTGGTAGAACCAAAGCCTCCACGCAATGAATTTCAAGGTTATTAGATCAAAGAGATCAAATTAACATACTTGGGCTTGCAAACATAGGTTTGGGCCACGAATGATCATTTATCCGAATCGAGACAAAATTTAGTGCTATGTTAAGCAATCGTAAGTGGACTTATGTAGAAGTCGCACCTATTTTGAGGTCGGTCAATAGAAATCTATGTACATCATGTTTGGTTAAATGATATAGAGATCACCATCCCTTAACATGTAGAACAATTAAAAAAGAAAGAGATAAGATGAAGAGGGAGGGGAATGATAAGCTAATTTGGATCACCACCTCAAAATTCTTTCATCTTTAAATTCAATCACTCCTCTAGATGGATTAAAGCACTAAACATATCATTAATCCAAAGCACAAAAAATGAATTAAATAATTCACTCTTAGGTAGATTTGAATTGATGAACATTTATCCAACTTCATCTACATCACAAAGTCCATTGAGTTTAAAGAGAAATTGGACATTTAAAATTGCAATCCAAACCAACAATCAAAAGGAGTGAGTAGAAAAACATTTATGGATCAAAACAGCCCCAAAGTGTAAATCGATTGCACTAAAGTGTAAATCGATTTACACAGTACAATTTTGTAAAAATCTGCGTGAAATTGCTTCTATGAAATCGATTGCATTGTTACTGCAATCGATTGCACGCTGTTACAGATAGCAAAACATCATTTTAAAAGGCCAAATTCTTATTTAAACTTTCCATCAAATACCTTATAATCATGGATCCAATTGAGCACGAAAATTCCATCAAATTATGAGAAAATAACACCATTGGAATCACAAAATAATGCTCAATGAATCAAACCCAAAGATCAACAAGAGATCACATTGTGAAATATGAATTATCCAACTTACCAAAGGTAGATCTAAAGAATTATCAAAACAAATTCAAGAATTTGCTTAAATTCAACCACAAGAATCAATTGCCCAAACTTAGATGTAGAGAATTGATAAAGAAAAAGTGTTTGGATGAAGGTTTAGCTCAAAGATTAGTAAGCTTCAATGCAAAGCTTACTAACTTTTTGAAAATGGAGCTTTGAGTGAATTTGGTAGATGGAGAGAATTGAGAGATTTTTAGCAAGGTGGATTTGGCTATCAAAAGCTTGAAATTTGAATGAAATGAGGGCTCTATTTATAGAGTTTTAGGATTGGGATTAGTGGTAATTTGGTAATTGATTCTTGGAGTCAAAATTTGAATTAATGATAATTCTTTCAAATATTAGAGCCAAAATTTGAATTAATGATAATTCTTCTTAAAAATGAAAGTTTGGCACTAAAATTTGAATTAATGCTATATCTTTCAAAAATGAAGAAAAATTGGAGCCAAAATTTGACAATCTTAAAATTGCTGATTTTTTTCAAATTTTCACGCTGTGCAATCGATTGCACTATGGTGCAAATTGATTTGGACAGTGTATTTTTTTTCAAAAATGGCGTAAAATGCACTATATGCAATCGATTGCACTCTAAGAGAAATCGATTGCATCAGTGAAAAATTAATTAATTTTTGTTAATTTTTCCTTTGCAAATAGAGATTTTAGGAAAATAATACCAGAAATCCTTATTTGTCAGATGCTGTGACTTGGTACCTACAAAACAAAAATATACAAAGACAAAGACAAAGACAAATATATATATATATATATATATATATATATATATATATATATATATATATATATATATATATATATATATATATATATATATATATATATATATATGATTAAAAGTTAGTCAACAACACATATACAAAATACACAACTAAGGTGCTTGGGGATTCCTCAAGAGCAAACTTAAAAATAGGAGATAGAAAAAGAGGAAGAACCAACCCTAAATTGATCTTGTTATGATCGAGTTGATATGATATGATAGAGGAATCTTAGGGGCAAAAATTGGGGTACAATAGGAAGAAGTTGACTGAAGTGATCTATACCGTTTGAACTTTTGACTTTGGTAATAAAGCTTATTGTAAGTGATCCAACGGGACATAGTCGTACGCTTTTAATCCCTAAATTTTTATAGGACCTCCCTTACGGGTTTTTAGTCCACCGAGACACCCTTTCTTGGCCAAGTTGCCTTTTCAAGTTTTCGACTGGCCGGGTGTACAATCTTTTATATATATTCCTAATTTTTTCCTGAACCCTTTTGGTTCGCCGGGATGCCCTTATTTTTTCCTATGCCAGTCAACCTAGTGAGTCATTTTCATGTGTAGTATCTTTTAACTATGTCCACATTCACAGGGTGCGGGAAATCTTCACCGCCCATGGTGGTTAGTATCATACCACCGCCCAAAAATACTTTCTTGACAACAAATGGCCCTTCGTAGGTGGGAGTCCATTTTCCCCTGGGATCACCTTGCGATAGAGTGATACACTTTATTACCAAGTCACCAGTCTGATATACTCGATGCTTGATTTTCTTGTTGAATGCCTTGATCATACGTTTCTGATACATCTGACCGTGACAAACCGCCGCAAGTCTTTTCTCGTCAATCAGATTCAACTGGTCTAGCCTGGTCTAAATCCACTCGTCTTTTCCTAAGTATGCATCTTTCATGATTCTCAGAGATGGAACCTGGACTTTGACAGGTAGGACATCTTCCATACCATAGACCAAAGAGAATGGGATTTCCCCATTTGATGTTCGCGTTGAAGTGCGGTAGCCATAAAGAGAAAATGGTAACTTCTTGTACCAGTCTTTGTAGGTCACAACCATCTTTTTCACAATCTTCTTTATGTTCTTATTGGCGGCTTCTACTATGCCATTCATCTTTGGTTGATACATAGAAGAGTTATGGTGCTTGATCTCAAACTGCATGCAGAGTTCAGTGATCATAATGTTGTTGAGGTTAATACCATTGTCTATAATGATTCTCTCGGGGATGCCATACTAGCAGATGAGGTTATGCTTAATGAATCGAGCTACCACATTCTTGGTAACAGAGGCAAATGAGGTAGCTTCAACCCATTTTATAAAGTAGTCAATGGCGACGAGAATGAAGCGATGTCTGTTAGAAGCAGTAGGCTTGATTTCTCCGATCATATCAATTCCCCACATTACGAATGGCCAAGGAGCAGTCATGACGTTCAAAGGTACTGGAGGCATATGAACTTTATCAGCATAAATTTATCACTTATGACAAGTCCTCGAGTGGTGGTGGCATGGTCGACCAATAGTAACCCGCTCTCAAGATTTTCTTAGCCATAGTATGCCCACTGGAATGAGTACGAAAGACGCCTTCGTGCATGTCTTCCATTGTTTTCTCCGCCTCTTTTTTGTCTACACAGCGAAGCAGAGTTGAATCATGATTATGCTTTTACAAAATTCCATTACTCAAGAAGAAATTAGTCGAGAACCTACGCACGAATTTCTTGTCATTGACCGATTCCCCTTCAGGGTATTCTTGAGCTTTAAGGTATCTTTTCACTTCGTGAAACCAAGGTTTTTCTTCTACCCCATCAGTGTCAATTTCATAGCAGTGTGCTGGTTCGTCGAATCTTTCAATGGTAATTCTAGGAGCCTCGTTGTCCCATTTGATCTTGAACATGGATGACATAGTAGCTGATGTGTCCGCCAACTGATTCTCTTCTCTTGGGATATGCTCAAAAGTAATCTCTTCGAAGTACATAATTAAGGTTAGCACATGTTCTCGGTAAGGGATAAGATTCAGATGCTTCGTATCCCATTCTCCTTTGACCTGACTGATTGCTAAGGCTGAAACCCCATATACTCTCAGGATTTTGATTCTTTGGTCAATAGTAGCTTTAATACCCATGATGTACGCTTCGTACTCAGCCATATTATTGGTGCAGTCAAAGCAAAGTCTGGAAGTGAAGGGTGTATAGAAACTTTGAGGATATATAATTACATCACCAATTTCGTTGCCAAGTGCGTTAGAAGCTCCATCTAAAACCATAGTCCATGGGGATCTTAGCTCAGGTCCTTCATACGGTCCAGGTTCTTCATAATTTGTAATTAACATGATATTCTCATCCAGAAATTTGAAGTTCATAGATTGGTAGTCGTCTACATCTTGATGCGCCAAATGATGTGCCAATACACTTCCTTTGATTGCTTTTTGAGTGGTGTATTGAATGTCATATTCCGTTAAGATCATTTTCCATGAGGCTATTCTTCTGGAGAGAGTTGGTTTCTTGAATATGTACTTTATGGGATCCATTTTAGAGATCAATAGTAGTATGTGTCGACATACACTGTCTTAGTCAGTGAGCAGCCCATGCCAAATCACATCAAGTTTTCTCGAGCAGTGAATATCTTGTTTCACAGTTGGTAAACTTTTTGCTAAGGTAGTTTATATTGCATGCTTTTTTCGACCAGGCTCTTCATGTTTCCCTAGTACACACCCCATTGAATTCTCTAGCACTGTTAGGTACATGATTAGAGGCCTTCCTTCAACTGGTGGAATCAGAATCGAAGGTTCTTGTAATTACTCCTTGAATTTATCAAATGCTATTTGACAATCTTTGTTCCACTTTACTACTTGATCTTTCTTCAACAGCTTGAAGATTGGCTCACAGGTAGCAGTCAAATGAGAAATGAATCGGGAAATGTAATTTAGTCGTCCTAAGAAACCTCTGAATTCCTTCTCGGTGCAGGGAACTGACATTTCTTGAATAGCTTTAACTTTCGTGTGATCAACTTTGATACCTTTACTGTTGACGACGAAACCTAGGAGTTTACCAGATCTCACCCAAAGGTGCACTTGTTCGTGTTTAACCTTAGTTTGTACTTCTTCAGCCTTTCAAATAACTTATGCAGATGATTAAGATGTTCTTCTTCAGTCTGTGATCTTGCTATCATGTTGTCGACGTAGACCTCTATCTTGTGATGAATCATATCATGAAATAAAGCTACCATGGCACACTGATAAGTTGCCCCTGTGTTTTTCAACCCAAAAGGCATGACTTTGTAACAGAAAGTGCCCCACTGTGTGACGAAGGTAGTTTTCTCCATGTCTTCAGGCGCCATCTTGATCTGATTATAACCCGAGAAACCATCCATGAAGGAGAATACTTTGTGTTGAGCGGTGTTGTCAACCAAGACATCAATATGTGGTAGCGAAAAGTCATCTTTGGGGCTTGCCCATTTGAGATCCATGTAATCTATACACATACGTACCTTGGCATCTTTCTTTGGTACCTGAACAACATTAGAAACCCATTTAGGATATGATGCCACTGCTAAGAAACCTGCATTGAATTGTTTCATAACCTCAACCTTGATCTTATCTGACATCTCGGGACGCATGCGACAAACCTTCTACTTAACCGGAGAACAACCCTCTTTCATTGGCATATGGTGAACCATAATATATGTGTCGATCCCTGGCACGTCTTCGTATGACTAAGCAAATACCTCAACATAGTCGTGCAACATCTGGATCAACATGTCCTTGACACTGCCCTCTAAGTTGGCGCCTATCTTGACCTCTTTTTCGTCTGTCTCAGAACCCAATTTTGCGATTTCGACCGGCTCTTCATGTGGTTGAATAGCCTTTTCTTCTTGTATTAAGAGCTTGGCAAGTTCCTCAGGTATTTCACAATCTTCCTCACCTTCATCTTCGGCTTGGTAGACTGGATTTTCAAAGTCATAAGCGGCTATAGAAGAATCGTTATCAATGAGATCCAGAGTGGATCGGGATCAACAATGTAGTGTGTGGGTGTGTGTAAGAACACATAGATATTTGGAAGTGCAATAAAAGAAATACATAGAGCGCAAAATTTGAATGCAAAATGTCCAATGTTTTCATTAAATGAAAATATGACATATGAAATGACAACCCTTAACAAATGAACCAGTGTGCCCCAGGAAAGACACAAGGTTTAAAGTCATAGTTTTAAATGAAATTACATAACCAAACTTCTTAAAGCAATAAAAACAAAAATAGTTATTACTCTTGGCTGAAGGAGATAGGGAAAATGTCTTCTACTTCCCAATTATTGAGTCCGTTGCCAATGGTAGGAAAGATCCAGTTGTCGAAGTCACCATAACTGCCAGCGTCTTCTATAACATTGATTCCATTGCTGCTGATACGAAACATAGATCTTCCAGCTCGAGCGCGATGAATAACCCTTTGACCTTCTGCAGTAAAGCCCAAACCAAACTTGTCAGATTTGTAGGGGATATTAGGAAGCTGACCCCTGATTGTGCAACCACCTTCTTCTATAGTGGATTTGGCATCTTTCAAGGAAGCCATCTTGTGCGGAACCATGGTAGTCTTTGGAATTGAAGAAACATCTTCAACAACAACAGGGGAAATAATTTCAAAATCTTGACAGGGAGTCTCGATGAATTCTTCATCCATCTCCACATATTATAATGAATTCAGATTGCTGACCATATACTCCTCCTCTCTGCAGATAGTAACAATTTTCCCTTTCAAAGGATACTTTAACTTCTGGTGCAAGGTGGAGGTATCAACACCTACCCCATGGATCTAGGGGCGTCCTAGAAAACAAGAATAAGATGGTCGGATGTCCATTGCATAGAAGGTAGATTAAAATATATGTGAACGAACTTTGATAGTAAAATCCACTTCTCCATGTACCATTCTTTTTTATCTGTCAAAGGCTCGAACTATGATGTCGCTAGGTTTCCGCACAACCCCTTCACAATCCAGTCTTTCAAGAGCGCCCTTTGGCAGAACATTTAGAGAAGAGCAAATATCAACTAACACATGAGCCAACATAGTGCCCCTGCATTCAATGGGGACATAAAGAGCCCTATTATGATTTCTCCCCTCCGGAGTCAGGTCAGCATCGGAGAAACCTAGTCCATTGTGAGTCGTTAAGCTATCAACATAACTTCCAAATTGATCGGCAGAAATCTCTTATGGTACATGAGCATTCTTCAAAATTTTCATTAAAGCTTATGCATGAGCTTCGGAACACAGTAGCAGGGACAACACAGAGATCTTAGATGGGGTCTGCCCCAGCTGTTCAACAATTTTGTAATCACTTCTACGAATGATATCCAAAACGTCTTCCATTTCTTGTCCAGAGGTATCCTTGACTGCAACTTTTTTTGGTGCCTCCATTCGGGCAGGCTCTGTCGTTGGCTCTTTACCTCTTGCTTCGGCATTTGTCTTAGTAACTGTGAGTTGAACAGATGGAGAGATCTCTGGGGATAAAATCCTTCCACTTCTAGTAATTTTACTGGTCCCCGCAATATTTTCAATGTTGAGATTAGCCTCTTCACCGTCTTCATCAGACAACTCTTGTTTAATACCATGGTAATAGACGTCAGACCCATAATTCCATGGAATAACCTTCTCTGAGGAATATGGGATGGGCCCAGGTTTTGTAATGATTAAGGGAGAAACTTTTGGATTGGCAGTAATCCTTAAAGGACCCTTGGAGGTGATCTTGAAAGGAGTACCAGATATGACAGACAAATCTCAGCATAAATTCTCAGTATGCAGAACTTTTTCAATCAAAATTACATGTTCGTCCACCAGGCGTTGAATGTCTTCCTTTAGTAACCCGCAACCATTGGGTTGAACCGCACAATAATAACATTTTTTAACACAGCCCGAAAATAAATCGGCTTGTAGCAAATTCTTCTTGACTATTTAGAGAGGAGTAACTACATCATTTATGGAGGTAACATACAAAACATCCTGAATAGTGCTTATGCCTTTGTCATGCTTTGGCATAGGATCAGTAATCACGTTCGGAGTCTCAGGAGGGTCGAACTCAATTTCCTTGTTATCAATCATGTCTTGGATTTTGTTTTTCAGGGCCCAACAATAGTTTGTGTCATGCCCCGAACTGTTCGAATGATAGACACACTTTGCATTTGGGTTGTATTTTAGAGAGGATTTGTTGGGATTGGGAGGAGGATCCCACAATGTTATCAAGTCTGCTTTCAACAGATGTTGTAACGCTTGAGATAAAGGCATACTAATTCTTGTGAACTGACTCCTTGGAGCATATGACCTTCGTTGGTTGTCATGTTGTTATTGTTGAACAGGTGTCGGATTAAAGATCAACACTGCCCCTACAGACTGATGTCGATCATTTTTACTATGGATCTTCTAGCCTTAGTCAGCGTCGGTTTCTTTCTTACCAATGAATGGTTTCTTCATGGTACTAGAGGATGCAACCATTAGAATCTTCCCGCTCTTGATACCACTTTAAATTTGTTCTCTAGTCAAAATCAGCTCAGTAATCCCTGATGAAGAACTCCCAATCAGCATATTAAATATTGGACCCGTCAGAGTTCCCATGAACATATCTACCAATTCTCGGTTAGTCAAAGGAGGTTGCACCCTTCCAGCTAGGTCCCTCCATTTTTAGGCATACTCCTTGAACCTTTCATTTGAGCCCATGGACATATTTTGCAATTGTACACGAGTCGGCTCCATGTCAACATTATATTGATACTCCTTGTAGAAAGTAGCAGTCAAGTCTTCCCATGTGTGAATGTTGGTCTCTTCCAGCTGATAGAACCATTCAAGTTGAGTACCAGACAAACTTTCTTGAAATAAATAGATCCATAATTTACGGTCAACAGTTTGAGGTTGGATTTTTCGAACATACAACCTCAGATGAAGTTTGGGACAAGAGACCCCGTCATACTTAGCAAAGATATGGACCTTGAATTTGTGAGGTATGACCACCCCCAGGATCATACCTAGCTCTCCAAAATCCAATCCAGGCACTTTCTGGATTTCCACAGCTTTGAGTCGGTCTTCTAACTGCTTATATTTGTCCTCTGTAGGAGGGTATTGTTTTTCGGAGTAGTCTACATATTCGGAACCCTGATTGTTTTTACCTTCACCCCTTACACTTCTATCCTCCTCCTCTTGGTTTTAGTCTTCTTGAGAAGAAACATCTTGAACTGGTTGAGCATGACCTTTGATTCTTCTCCCCATGTTAAGGATAAAAATCCGCTTCTTAGTCTTCTTTCTCATGGTGAGGAGCGTCATCATCTCTTATTTCCCTTTGGCCAGATTCAGGAGAGTCTCTTAAAATTGTTCATGTTCAGTTTGGAGATCCTTGATAGTTTATTCGAGAGCCATCTTATGCTGAAATAAACAGTAAATAGATGAGGAAACCTGTATTAGAAAACCTGCTTATGAAATGATGCATGACATGTGGATTCCGTGTTTTCAAGGACCTTAAGAGGTTTAAATTTGCTAGCCAAAAGGAAACAGGAACAAAGATTTCATTAATAATTTCAAAATTACAACTGCCTTCTAGGATTACAATAAAAGTAAAAGAGTCTCAAGGAGACAACAAAATGAACTTCTAAAACTTAAGACTCAAGTCTCCCACGGGAGCTTCCTCTTTATGTCGAGGTATGTATTAAGGCTTTCCTCCCCGTGAAGTTGCCTTATCATCTCCAACACTTTCCTTTCACTTGCATAAAATTGAGTTTCAAAGGTGTCCCGTTCTTCCTTGAGTTGAATCCAGGAGTTCTGCAATTCTTTGAGGTCAGTGGGCATGTCTAGATGGAGAATCGTATAAGGAATATCCCCCTCGGTAATAGGCTCCACAGTTACTGGTAAGACGGAGAGATATGGCATCATAAGGTTTTGAGCACGAGATCATACCCACTTGAGATATGGCTCCAAAGGGATAGAATTCTTATGTCCTAAATTCTTGCTATCAACATTGTTTACCACGCCCCAGGCACGTATAAACCTTTGATGATAATTTTGAAAATCGTTCTCTTAATCGAACATAATACCTTGGATAAGTGCGTCATGAGGACCATCTCTTCGAGCATAACCAAATTTTCGTAGATATAAGGAAGGGTTATAAGTAATACCCCCCCTAATGCCAAGGAGCAGAACATTAGGGAATTTCCCATATCGGTTAATGATAGAAACATCTTCTAAAGATCGGGAACACCAATAAATATCCGAGTGAGAGAGCGAAATCATCCTTTGAGACCACCTCAAACCTTGTTCATTCTTTAATAATGATCGCGAAAGGTGAAAAATAAACCATCTAGATAGCAGAGGTATGCAACATATAAGAGTCCCTCACTTTCTCATAGTACAAGTGTGAAGAGAATGCCAAATGTCTCAGAGAAAAATAGGCATAGGGTTACAAGAAAGAAATATTTTGATGGCATTCACATCTATGAGTTGGTATGGATTAAGGAATAACACAAACCCATAGATTAGAAGAGCCAAGATCTCCTCAAAAGCTTGAAAACTCATAGCATCCAAAAACAGTCGAGCCTTCTCTAACATAAATTTATCCAGAAAACCCTTGACTCCACTCCTTGTTTCCCAATTTGATACAATGTCGGACCGCTTTAGATGTAAGGCTGATGTAATTTCTTTAGGTCATTGATCTTTCTCTAAACCAGTTAAAGGTATTTGATTGAGAACAGGCACTCCCAGTATTTGAGAAAACTCTTCCATCGTGGGCACCAAATAATAATCGGGAAAGGTGAAGTGGTGATGTACGGGGTCAAAGAATTGGAATAGAACACTCATCATATCTTCTTCAAAACTCGAGGTAACCAAACTGAGTAGTCGACCATTCCTTTTGATGAATAAAGAACTTTCGGGAACCCTTGAGACTAACTTTTTGAGTTGAGAAGGTATCCTCACAAAACTGATTCAGATAGTGTTTCTGCAAGCGGAGGCCATAACCTATAAAACAGAACAAAGATAAATTTCTAGGTCCTTGAAATGGTTAGTGAAAATGATATAGCTAGATGTCATGATGTTATACTGTCATGTTCGAACAATTAATCATACACAAAGCCTTAGGTTTAAGCTTGCATGAAGTTTATAGGTAAGTACCCTCTTGAAGTTTTAGTTTGCAACATGTCCTAAAAGAAGTAATCGGGTTCTAGGAGCCTCAATACCAGTGATCTTTCTCCCAGGCATTATTTCAGCACAAGCATCTACATTACGACCGAAATATCATGAAAGTCTAATCTCAATGAGTGTAGTATCGAGTATCAACCAACTTCAGTCTGCACCAAAGCCAATTATCTCACTATTCTCTAATGGCTAAGTTGTGTCAACTAAGGTGCTATAGTCAGTTAGTGCTTTTAACACCATGCGACAACCTAGCATTCTCCTTGACTTACTCAAGGTACACTAGCCAAACTAATATGTCACACTAACATAGCCATCATTTCAACCATATCGATCTATGACGTAAAGTTTTCAGGATCTATTGCTACTAACCTAAAATTCCCCCAAATTCGGGTATGGAATCTATACAAGAAATAAACCCAAAACAACCCTTTAAAAGTAAAGCAGGAAAGTCAAATAATGAAAGCATTTAAATGAGAACTACCTCTAAAGGTAACCACACTTTTAGTTCGGAATCCCTAGCAGATTTGCCAGTTCTGCAATACGGCAGGAGAACTGACTTGAGGTATTACGTTTTATCGTAAATGTTGCGGATAACAAGAGTCGCTATCGACTTTTCTTTTATCCAATAAAGGAAAGGGTGAAAATAACATGAAAGACCTTTTGAGAATTTTCTGAGTAAGGGGGGTAGGTTATGAAAAGCAAAGGTGTTAGCACCCTTTTCATCCATAATTATCTACAGGCTCTTAATTTTTAGCTCACTTTGAAATACTTTGTGTTTGTGTATGTTTGAAAATATTTTGAAAATGCCTAAGTGCGAAAATTTTATAATGATTCTTGTATCATCTAGAATGTATACAAAATGTTTGTTTTCAAAAGACATTTTGGGAAATAATGTTATTTTGTGAAAAGATGTTTGAAAATTCCAATGTAAGGCAATTTGCTTTATAATAACCCTTGTATCAGTCCTCAAGAGTGTTTTATAAAGCGTTTTGAAAGTAGTTGTTTTAAAAGTGTAAGGTGTGAAAAATTGTTTTAGTTTATGAGCAAGCGATTATGAGCGATCTACCTACTGAAAAAGTCTTTGTTCTTTTCCTCGTCCTTTAGATAGTGCTATCCTACCATTAGTTAGTAGGAAGCCCTATTATTGGATGTGAGGGACAACGTGGGTCATCGTACAGTTATAGAATGCAAATTGTAAGACGTTTTAGCACTTGTCGTACGGGACTGAGATCGTTTACCGAAGGCAACATCGAAGGGTCATCGAGGGACTACAATACTTTAACCGAGGGTCTTTGCTAAAGCATCTCACATTCGATTGATATGATTGTTTAAATCTGAGGCAACAAGTGAAGGTCACCCTAGAGGTGCGTGTGTGCGAAGTGTTTTGATTTCAAGTATTTATCTTTGAGAATAGGTTTTCTAATGATTGATTTTAGTTCTTGTCATTTAAACCCTAATTACTAACAGTAATAGGAAAAAGTAAATTGTGGAAAATAAATGTCATACGCTATTACAACGCTTCGGGGATGAGGGTGCAAGTTTATGAATGGGGGAGGAAAGCAATAAACGTTAATTCTCTATTACAAACTTTTGACAGTTACATAAATGTATTAATGCGAAAAAATAAACAAATGCACGGAGATAGAAAGGGAAAAATGTAAAAACCCTAAAATTCTAAGTATTTTAAGAAAATATTTATTTGTTTCTTTGTTTAGAAAATATTTAAAATGTGAAGTAAAAAAGTTAGACCTAATTCTAATTTTATTTACAATTTAATTACTTAAAATAAAATAAGGTGTGATTAAATTAATTAATTATATTTATGAAAATTAAATTAATCAATTAAAATCTAAAGAAGTCAAGTATTTATAAAATATTTTTGTATTTGTTTAGAAAAATAAATGATGTATAAAAAACCTAGTCTTAATAAACTAAAATCAAGATGGTTAAAATAAAATAATTTTTATTTGTCAAAAATTAAATTAATTGATTAGAAAACACTAAATCTAATTTTTGTCATTTTTTATGATTTTTTCTAATTAAATAAAAATGATTTAGAAAGAAGAAAAAGATAATTAAAATGAAAAAAGAAATAAAATGGGCTTGAACTACAAAAAATAAGGTTGTTAGAAAGCAAAAACAAAAAAAGCCCAAAAGGGAGGCCCAAGCGCTGTTTGGATCCAGTGAGGTTGGCCTTTGAAAGTTCATGGTAGAAAGGTGCGCTTGAAGCATTGGATCTGCCTGCATGATGATATGATAGTTTTAGTATGAGGTGTATGATGAGAGCGTGTGACTTGCATGTAGCAGATTAACAAAGAAAACTTTGAAAAATAAAATTCCAGAGGCAGACACTAACACTCCAGACACACACACACACGCTTGGCACTCGGGTGGTTGTTTCATCCAGTTATCAAACAACCACCAATAAATATATTATAAACTCAACCCTGGAAATTTGAATATGACTTCATCTTCTTCCTCGCGCCAGAACAATAACACCAAAAAAAATTTATTTTCAAACTCTTCCATTTCTCAACAATTTAAAAAAATATAAACATCAAAGTTGTTCCAAATTTCACCACGAATTCAAACATGCCATTAAATTAGGCTAAAACTGAAAGATTAAAGTGAATTTCTGTTGGTACCAAACTAAACCCTAATCTTTCAAAAATTTCAAATCCAAAATTCTCATCACACTGTCAATATAAAATGAAAAATAAGGACATGGTTAGCTTCAGGGCATTGATATCTACATTTTTGCTTTAGAAAATAAATGCAAATCATGCCTGTATAGAGATTTCAAAGTTTAGAAAACTTACCTCAAAAGTGATAATTGAGTTTGATGTTAGAGCACTTGTGGAGATGTTAGGATGATCTGGATAGCTTCACTGAACTCCCAAGAAGGTTTTTCAATTCCTATCTTGGATTGAGAGTGCCTCAATTCTTATGGACAAGTCAATTTGTAGAGCTCTATTTTTTAGTTTGGAAGATGGTGAAGATGGTATTACAGTGCTGAAACAAGTCGTTGGATGAGTTCTATATGAGTTATAAAAGCTTTGTAAATGATTTAGAGTGAAAACGCACGAGTGGATCGAGTGTTTGGTGTTCAAGGTTAGAAGTTACAACTATGGATTTTTATATGTAGCTTCTTATCTTGAGAGGTTTTTTGAGGTTGTCAATCCGTGTGTTAGCTTGCAAATACTTCCTTTATTTATAGGCAAGATATTTGAGGGCCTGAAGTAACCAGAAATTTAAGATAGCATGTTATGGTTTCGAAGATTGGTTTTGAAGTAACTTGCAAAGGCATGATTCAAATTTAATGGTACAATGGCTCATAGGGAGGTTAGGAGCTATAGACATGTTTCTTCTTGCTTTGGCATTGTGTATGTGCAGAAGGAACAAGTGAGAGGCTCAAGGAGAGTTGGCAAAATGCATAAAGCATGCTTTTATGTAAATGGAAATGGTGCCTTTGTGCCATAAATGGAAAGATCATTTAGACAATGGCTCAAACATTTGGATAATGATTCAATCAGTTGTGTAAACATTTAATTATGGTGAGATTTGCAAGTTAGAAGCATATAAAGTAAGATTATGCAGCGTGGCTTGGAGATTTGATCTTATGTTCATCACAAAATGACTTGTATTTCAAGAATGATGCCTAACTTCATGCCTTCGAATCTCCTAGCTCAAACATGGTAAAAGTATGTTCTTTGACATTTTTGAAAGCTTGAAACTTTGTCTACAACTTTCATGTTGTGCGTTTTGGCTAAATCAAATGAGAACTTGGTGAAAATGGCCATGAAGTTGTGACAAAAATATGATCAAAACTTGTAATAAAATTTCTAAGTGTTGGATAAAAATATCATAACTTCATGAGCTTATATCTCTTAATCCAAGCATTTTTTGAGGATCATACCACATTAACAAAGTTGTATAATTCATCAATATCTATAACTTTCATGTTGAAAGTTTTCCTTGAACCAACTTGCATCTGGAGGAAAGTTGCTTGTGAAGTTACGCTTTTTGTTAAGAACAAAAAACTTGGAATTTTTCTAAGTGTTAGAAAATTTTCCAAATTTGACTTTTGTTGACTTTTTGATTCCTTGATGATCAAGTTTGATAGTTTTGAATATCTTGATGATTCTTGACTTTTTAATTCCAATGGTGACCAAAAAGTCAAAGTTTGACTTTGGAGTGACTGTTGACTTTTCATCAGTTGATTCAATTTTTCAACTATCAATCATTTGTATCTTTGGAAATGTTTTGAGTCATGTAATTAGGTCAAGATGTTGTATTTGAGTCCTTGAGATGATGCTTCAAACCATTAGGTCATGCACTAAGCCAAAAGTCAATGATCAGTTCTTCAATCAAAACCCTAATTTCGGAAATTTTGACCATTGATGATTTGAGGGCTTTCTTTGAGGAATCATGGCCAACCCTTGACGAATATCACCTTAAAATATTGACGTTGACAAAAAATCTTAAAGTTTGACTGTATGTTTGACCACAATTGACTTTTTACACATTGTAGTTGATTTTCAGTCACCTGAGCAAATGAGTGGGAAAATTGTGATGCAAGGCTTGAAACTTGACATGTGAATTGTTGAGGACCTATGATGAACCATGAATGTTAAATGAGGCATCAGAAATCCAATTTCCTTTAGAAAACTAAAACCCTAGTTGTGGACTCATTGCTTAGGAGAAGAATTTTGACCAGTCAACTCTTGAGTAGTCTTGAGCCAATTGGAACCTCATTAGAAGGTCTTGAAGAAAATGGGATGGAATATTTTGGGGTACAACAATACTCATATGGTAGCAGTTGAGGCTGATGACTGGTGGATAGAGACTCATCCGAGGTTGGAAGCTGCAGGTCAAAATATCACTTGGGCTGTGTTTCGTAGGGAATTTCTGAGGAAGTATTTACCTGAAGACGTTCATGGTAAGAAAGAAATTGAGTTTATTAAGCTGAAGCAAGGGAGTATGTTAGTTACTTAATATGATGCAAAGTTTGTTGAGATGGAAAAGTTTTACCCATACTACAACGAGGCAAATGCTGAGTTTTCAAAGTGCATCAAGTTTGAGAACGGGTTACGCTCAGAGATCAAGAAGGAAATTGGATACTAGAAGATTCGTGTCTTTGTAGATTTGATTGATAGTTTTAGGATCTATGAAGAAGATAATAATGCTCACTATAAGATTATCAATGAGAAGAGGGGTAAGCACCAATAGAACTGTGGTAAGCCTTACGATGCCCCAGCTGGTAAAGGTAAACAAAAAGTTGCTCAGGGTCAGAGAACTAATGGGGGAGATGCTCTTGCTGGTGTGGTTTGTTTCAAATGTGGAAAACCTAGTCATAAGAAGAATGTGTGTACTGCTGAGGTGAAGAGGTGTTCCCATTGTGGTAAGACTAGACAAGATATATCTGAGTGCAAGCATAAAGAGATTATTTACTTAAATTATGGTGAAAAAGGACACATTGGTAGTCAGTGTCACAAACCAAAGAAGGCGCAAACCAGTCGTAAAGTGTTCGCGTTGGCTGGGACTCAGACAACTAATGAGGACAAACTCATCATAGGTACATGTTTCATTAATAGTACTCCTTTAATTACTATTATTGATACCGGTTCTACTCATTGCTTTATTGCTGCTGACTGTGTTAAAGGATTAAGTCTTATGTTGTCTTCTTTTAATGGAGAAATAGTCATCGATATTCTAGCTAAGGGATTGGTGACTACTTCTCTTGTGTGTTTAAAGTGTCCTTTGTCGATCTTCGACTGAGACTTTGTTGTTAATTTGGTTTGTTTGCCTTTAAGTGGGTTAGATGTGATTTTAGGTATGAATTGGTTAGAACATAACTCTGTTCATATTAACTGTTATAACAAGTCAGTGAGGTTTTCTACTCCTGAAGAGGAGGAAGCTTGTCTATTGTATGCTAGACAGTTGAGGAAATTTATGTAAGAAGAGGCTCAGATGTTCTCATTGATGGAGTCGCTATCTATCGATAATCAAGCTATAATTGAGGAATTGCAAGTGGTGCGTGAATTTCCTAAAGTTTCCCCTAATGAAATTCCTGATGTACAACCAGAGAGAGAAGTTGAATTTGCTATTGATCTTGTACCTGATACTAGACCTATTTCTATGGCACCATACATGATGTCTGCATCTGAATTGTCAGAATTCAAGAAGCAATTGGAAGAGTTACTTGAAAAGAAATTTATAAGACCAAATGTATCACCGTGGAGAGCTCCAATGTTGATAGTAAAGAAGAAAGATGGAAGTATGACACTTTGTGTTGATTAAAGACAATTGGATAAAGTGACGATTACGAACAAGTAGCCGCTTCTGAGAATAGACAACTTGATGGATCAGTTGGTGGGTGCTCGAGTGATTAGTAAGATTGATTTGAGGTCAGGTTATCATCATGTTAAAGTGAAGGATGGAGATATCCAGAAGACGACTTTTAGAATGCTTTATGGACATTATAAGTAATCGGTGATGCCTTTCGGTTTTACTAATGCGCCAGGAGTATTCGTGGAGTACATGAACCGTATCTTTCATACTTATTTGGATCGGTTTGTAGTGGTGTTCATTGATGACATTTTGATATACTCTAAATCAGAAGAAGAGCATGCAAAAAACTTAAGAATAGTATTGCAAGTTTTGAAAGAGAAGAAGTTGTATGCAAAGTTGTCTAAGTGTGAATTTTGGTTAAAGGAGATTATTTTTCTTGGTCATGTTATCTCAGGTAGTGGCATTGTTGTAGATCCATATAGAGTAGATGTTATGATGCAATGGGAAACTCCAAAGTCGACTACCGAGATTAGAAGCTTTTTGGGATTAGATGGTTATTATAGAAGGTTTATTGAAGGTTTTTCTAAGTTGAAACTTTCGTTAAATAAGTTGACTTGTAAAGGTATAGCTTTTGTGTGGGATGTTCAGTGTGAAGAAAGTTTTACAGAATTGACGAAAAGATTGACGTCAGATCCGATATTGACATTACCTAATCTAGGAGAACCTTTTGTGATATATTGTGATGCTTCCAAGATGGGTTTAAGAGGTGTGCTTATGTATAATGAAAAGGTAGTTGCTTATGCATCAAGGCAGTTGAGGACTCATGAAAAAAACTATCCTACGCACGATTTAGAGTTTGTTGCAGTTGTTTTTGGGATGAAGATTTAGAGACACTACCTCTATGGTTCTAGATTTGAAGTATTTAGTGACCATAAGAGTCTAAAATATCTATTTGATCATAAAGAATTTAACATGAGACAACAAATATGGTTGGAGTTGTTGAAGGATTACGATTTCAGTTTGAATTATCATCCAAGAAAAGAGAATGTGGTGGTCTATGCGTTAAGTAGAAAAACTTTACATATGTTAGCAATGATGGTTAAAGAGTTGGAATTAATTGAACAGTTCAGAGATATGAGCTTAGTTTGCGAAGTGACACCGCAGAGTGTTATATTGGGAATGTTGAAAATTAACAATGAATTTTTGGACAGTATTTAAGAAGCTCAGAATTTAGATGTGAAATTGGTAGACTCGATGGTTGGAATCGATCAGTCTGAGAATAAATATTTTAAGTTAGATGCACATGTGTGTTGAGACTCCGTAATCAAATTTGTATTCTTGATGATGCAGAGATGAAGTAAGTGATTCTCGAAGAAAGTCATAGAAGCAAGTTGAGTATTCATCCAGGAGCTACAAAAATGTTTCAACATTTGAAGAATTTGTTTTGGTGGCCTGGAATAAAGAGTGATGTAGCTGGATTTGTGTATGCATGTTTAACTCGTCATAAGTCAAAAGTTGAACATCAGAAGCATGCAGGGTTGATGCAACCGTTAGAAGTTCCATAATGGAAATGGGATGGCATTTCGATGGACTTTCTGGAGGGGTTACCTAATACTTCAAGAGGGCATGCTAAAATTTGGCTCATTGTTGATAGGCTTATGAAGTCGACTCAATTTATTCCTATTAACATCAGTTTTCCAGTACCAAAGTTGGTGGAGATTTACACTAGTGTAATTGTGAAACAACATGGTATTCCTTTGTGTATTATTTTAGATAGAGATCCGAGGTTTACTTCAGATTTTTGGAAGAGTTTAAAAGAGGCGTTGGGTTCTAAGTCGAGGTTGAGTTCGGCGTATCACCCTCAGATGGATGGTCAGATGGAGAGGACTATTCAGTCGTTGGAAAATTTACTGAGAGAATGTGTTCTTGAGCAGGCAGGTCCGTGGGATACTTATCTTCCGTTAATAGTGTTTGCTTATAATAACAGTTACCATTATAGTATTGGAATGACACCTTTTGACGCATTGTATGGTCGAAGATGTAGAACTCCTTTATGTTGGCATGAATATGGGGAAAGCGTAGTACTCGCACCTGAACTTGTTCAAGAAACTACCGAGAAGGTGAAGTTAATTCGAGAAAAGATGAAAGCTTCCCAAAGTAGACATAAGAGTTATCATGACAAGCGAAGGAAAGATTTAGAATTTCAAGCAGGTGACCATGTGTTTCTGAGAGTTACACATGTGATTGGTGTTGGGCGTGCATTGAAGTCTAAGAAGCTCACTCCTTATTTTATTGGTTTGTATCATATTTCGGATAGAGTTGGTTAGGTTGCATATAGAGTGACATTACCGCCTAATCTTTTGAATTTGTCCGATGTGTTCCATGTGTCACAACTCCGGAAGTATATTTCAGATCCATCTCATGTGACACACATGGATGTTATGCAAGTATGAGATAATCTTACTATGGATACAATACCTGTACGAATCGCAGATCGTGAAATAAAGACTCTAAGAGGCAAGGAGATTGCTTTGGTGAAAGTAGTCTAGTTAGGAGCTGCCAGAGAAAGCATGACGTGGGAGTTAGAAAGCAAGATGCGAGACTACGATCCTGAGTTGTTCGAACAAGGTAAATTTTCGAGGACAAAAATATTCTAAGTGGGGGAGAGTTGTAACGCCCAATATTTAATTAATTATTTAATTAAATATTTTCGAATAAATTTTCAAAGTTGTGAAATGTTGATTTAAGTTGTTTCGTTCTTAGTTGAATTAATTAGTTTATTAAGTTGTAGGATTAATATTGAATAATACTATTATTATTTATGTGAGCCTATTTTAATGTTAGAAGTAGTAGAAAGGGAGGTGTAGGAATTTAAGCCCAATAAGACAAAATAAGAATAACAGAATGATAATATTATTATATTACTCATTTGAGAAATAATAATAAGAAGCAGAAGTATCAGTAAGAAGAGAAAGAAGAATAGGTTTTAGCGGAAGAAGAAAATAAAGGTTTTGGAAGAGATACGTAGAAGTGCAATCAGAGAGTTAGAGCAACATTCAATCCAAAGTAAGAGTGGGGTTCTGACTCTATAATAGGGTATGTGATAAATGGTGTGAGAGATTGGGTTGTAGACTTGTTTCTATTTGTGTTTGAAATTGATATATTGTTGAAATTGAGAGATGATTGAGAACTCAATTTAATATATATTCCTTATACTATAGCACATAAAGAGATGAAGAGTTGAAGTTCCATTGTTTCCCAATAGCGAAAAAGGATAAATGTCTTATATGTTATCATTGCAGCGGATATGATTAGTAACTACATTGCTTGGTATACTGTAGCGTAAAACCAGTGAACTATATACTGATACATATATTGCACATTTATGAGTTTATTTAGGTACTGTAGCGCTATCTCATGCTTATGCATATATCGTAGATACCAAGATTTGGTTAGATATAACATTTTTCTAGACAGTAATTGCTACATAGTACCATTTGAAACTATACTGTAGCGTCACTTCTAGGATTATATATACTGTATCACTATGTTTTAGAAAACCAAAGAAAGTGTAACACTTTGATGGATATCACGTTATAGGATACTAATATATTACTTCATTAGCATAATAATAATAATAATAATAATAATAATAATAATAATAATAATAATAATAATAATAATAATAATAATAATAATAATAATAATATTAATAATAATATTAATAAAAATGATTTAATATTGTTAGTTTAATTTTGTAGAAGTTTTGTAATTAGGAATACACATTTAGATAATTAAGTAACCGGAAATAGTCATAATAGTCTGAATAATTACACTGTTTATTTGTAGTAAATTTTGATTGACTCGTTGTATTGTGTTCTTTGTTGAAAATTTTGAATTAGAAGGTGATGTTATTGCCTCTATTTATGGGAAAAATATTAAGTTGTAGGCTTATGGCCAATGTTGGGTTCTTGCTGCATTGCTATGGAATTTTATTGTTGCTATCCTGACATTCATATCGGGTCGCATACATAGCATATCAAGTTGGAGTTGATGCTCAATAAGTTGGCCTGGATTGACAAATTAAGTTGAAGGCTTATGCCTTATTGATGTCTCTATTAATTGGCAGATTTCTAAGTTAGGAGTTTTGCTCCATTGGTACCGCATGCATGTGCATTGTAACGAGTCGCATTCTGTGTTGTATATTTAACATGTTGTGTTGTTGATTTGTGATGATTGATGTTGGTTGAAAGTTGTGAAGTGGTGATTTTATATAATCTGATCTAATAAATTATTTATCATACACCTAATTATATGGTTTGATATCTCACCCCTTCTATTTGAATGTTACCCTTCGTTGGTAACATACAGATAATCAGGAATGATAGTTTTTACCTTCATTAGTTCGAGTCAGTGTTGACGCTCTGATACGTAGCACTCAGGGGATGAATGCATGTTTTCTTTATTGTTGGTTTTCATTATGTTGCTGAATTTTTAAGTTGTTTTAATTAAAGACTTGTTGTCTTAAATCCGTTCTGAGTTGGACAAGATGTTATGGTGTTTTCAGTTGAATTTGTGAATCCACTGCGTAGAAACGAAAGTTGTTTTATTTTTAAAGAATAAATAGTTTGTTATCGGTTCATCCAAATTTTATGTGTTATGTATCTGAACTATAGGTGATTGAATGTCATTGTTTTCAAGTTGAAAGTGTAGCATTCCATTTGTTTGTTAGAAATTTTTTAACTCTGATTTTATATAATCCGTTGGGTGAAATGGGGTGTTACAGTTAACCTTGCTTCAATTAGGACTTTTGAAGGTTGTAACATGGCCATGGTTCGTGGTTTAAAGAAACAAAGGATAAGACGCTCAAAATTTAATGTAACCCACACCCATTCTCCTTAATATTCTCCAATCCTAATTTCAATTAATGCAACAGATGCGTTTAATACACAAGAGAAATTTTCTTAGTCGTATAGAGGATGAGGAGCGTTGATAGGATTCAACCACTGATGAAAAGCATTGATAAGATCCAAGCGTTGATGAGAAGCCTTTTAGGTTCTTGAGGTGGCAGTCATAAGATTGTTCTCCAATTTATTTGTTTTTTAATCCCTTATTTTTCATGGACCAATTGTTTTGAATTTTCGGTCCATCGGGATGCCCTAACTTTTGCCTAAGTCAAGTTCTGATTTGCCTTGACTTAGTGGGATTTTTTTTAAATTACGTTTTTTTTGCTTTTGGTTTTGTAATTTTATGACTGCCACGCTTGATTGTTGTAAGCTTCGTCTTCATTGTATCCTCGATCTTGATTGATGTACTAAGGAAGAAGATGTTGTGGACTTTGTCTTCGTTGAATCCTCAATCTTGGATGATGAACGTGGGGAAGATGATTTGCTTGAACCTGTGCTTAGATCATTCTCTCAATGATGTATCGAGGAAAGAGATATGCTTTAACCTTTGCTTAGATCATTTTGATTCTCCTAGAATTTTGAATGCATCGTCAAGTTAATTGAAAGACTACCCTGCCCTTGGTTAAGATTAAGGTTTTTTATTTTTTAGAAAATAAAAAGAACTCCGACTTCTAGATCAAGGGGGTTAAATACGGATTATATCCTTATATCTCCATTGTTTGGGAAGTGAAACAATGCCTTACATCGTCAGCTAAGCCTTACTATTAAAAAGCATATGTCAGCAAAATATGATTATTGTATTTTCATCATTCTCCTTCGAAGTTTTTTAAATAAAATTTGAAAATGGAGAAGAAGAGTGAAAATGGAAAGTCGTTGATTATTTATGGAAAGTGATAGAAGAGTGATTACGAATGGATCAATTTCAAAAACATGCATGCTTATTTTATTGGAATTACTAATCAAAAGATACAAGTTCACAATAAATGAAACTTAGCAACTAGGAAATTACAATTTGTAACTGATAAAGTATAATGATCCTATGGAAGAGCTCCTTTGTTGATCCACGCGACTTCAGGAGATGCTTTGTAGTTCTTGGACTTGTTAGAGCATGGGGGTGACCCTGGACTCTTCTTGGGCATATCAATTATGTTGATAGGTCAATTGTTCGTGATGTACAGGAATCACCAATGGTAGTGGCATTTGAGGCGATGTGTAGGCTTGTAGTTGTCACCGTGAAGCGCTACCTTCTTTCTTTGTAGGATCAAGTTTAATTGAGTCTCCAATGTTTAATCTTTTCCTTCCATATTTTAAGACATTCTTAAGCCCGTTTTCGAGTACCGAGAAATCAGCTAGCATATGGATAATATAGGGAGAAGGTGGAAATGAATGAGATGTAAATGTATGAATGTATGTAAATGCATGGGTATGCAAAAATATTTTTGGCTTTAAGGGTATGCTAAAAATTTCATGGAGATGCAATGTGATGTGGACGTAATACGAAGGTAAACATGAGGGTACCCTATACGAGTTTAATGATGGAAATGATAATATCCTACACTGTCTCAGAGATCGAGACATGCAAGAACTCCTTAAGGACGAAGATAGTGATGGAAATGCCGGTACCCTACACTGACTCAGAGATTAAGACAGATAGGAAATACGGGTACCCTACACTGACTCTCTAGTGTTGGAAAGGATGTGATGAAAGTAATAAATGGAAGGATTATGGATATATGAAGCAAAAGACCCTCCGAACTTGAAGGTCGATCACTAGTTAAAGCTTTCCATAGACCGAATGTCGTCGATGCCCAATATGCTTCTAGGGGGATTTAGTAGTACACTTCTCCTCCACGAGGGAAATGTAACAAATCACTCAGAGCTTCTTCATTCATAGAATATTCTTTGTTAAAAAATCTAAAGTTTATAGTGCCGGTGAGGTACATGTTGTCATATGCTGGAGTGTTGTAGGAGAAAGAGTTAAAAAATTCCAAGGTCAAAGATTCATAAGTTGGGTGATTCAGGGTGCAGACATGAGATAAGTCAGAATTATGAAGTAGCCATTGCACACTGTTTAACAATCCCAAATCACGTAGACAGTTAACATCAACATACCTTGTAGCAGTAACCGAACATTGATAAAACTTCTGGTACTAAGCTTCTTGATATACCCTAGCTTCACCATTTCTAAACACGATTCCAGAAAGGTCGGGCTCTCCTCTTAGGTGTTGAACTCTTCGAGACATAATTAGATGCAAGGAAGATGGAATGGGTTCAGTTACGAAATTGACATAAGGTTGTGGATTTTGATATTTGTTCCTCAAGTGCTTAAATAATAGAACAATATAGAATGCATGGATTGGATTTTAATGGTGTTAAATGATAGTTTTGGATATAGAGGATGTGGGATGGTCAAGGGTGAAGAATATGGAGAAAGGGTTTTAATGGGATTTAACGATAGTGGAAGAAGATGAAAAGAACAAATCTGGTATATGTTTGAAACAAAGGCACATGTAGGTTTTTGTTCCGTCTCGAGGGGAACAAAATGTGTGTCGAGCGGCACACTTCATAATGTCTGGCGGTCGTCACAGAATGTGTGGAGAACGACACAGTATAAAAACTCCTAATTTCCAGAACTGTCAATAATAAATATTACAGAGCGATACTTTTCGGTACACATAGATATTTTATATTAGTACCAAGTATAATAATAGTGTAACAATAAAGTATAGCATAAATGTAAATATTAGATATAGTGCCAAACATTTTAATATAATCCGGAAAATTTGAATTTTTCTAAACAATAGTCTGATAAACAAAAGCATAAAGTAAACATAATGTAAACAGAAAAATAATAAAATCTAGAAATGCATAATGTCAAGAAATGTCAGCCACTACTGTTAGTATTGAGAGCAGAGGAGTAGATATGCTGGAAAATGTAGTCCACCTCCTCTGTTACTAGATCCATAAAACCATGAAACTCAATGTGCAATTTAATGACTTCTTCCCTTAAGAAGTTTAACTGAGTTTTCACATCAAGTAAGGCATTATCCTGATCAGCAGAGGGAGGTGCAGAGGCAACTGGAGAAACAACAACACATGAATGGGTAGTTTGCTCGGTGGATGGAAATGGTGATAGAAAGGTGGAGTTTTGGGATCTATTTAAGTATTAGAAAGAAACCATCATTGTGGTCATAAATTTGGTTGTACTTCCAGATCAAAAAGCCAATTATTTCGGTTATGAATACATGTTCTTGGATTTGGTAAGGTGAATAGTTGCATAAAATGGTTGTTGATGAGAATTTCAAATTCCCTAGGGCCTAGATTTCTAATTATATCGATGTTGAAACATAACTGTATAACCATTGGTCGGAATTTACCTAGAGGGTGGATTCCTAGAAGTGGTTGTCGCATTCTGATAGCATTTGCTATCAGGGTCCCTAGACCTCCCACCAAGATATGTGCATGATCAGTTTGAGAAATACGGTCAAGGTTAGCTATCATATAGGTAGCAACATTAACGGGGCAGTTTTTGGAGGCACAATACATGATGAAGAGGTCATCTCTTGACATAGAAGTAATGATTTGTGGTTTTCCGAAAAAGGTGTGAGTAAGGAATTTATGGAAGTAGCATATAGCAGGGTTATGAATAATTTCAGAAAACATGTCATCAGGCTCGGGGTAGCTATCTCCGGTTATACTATCCCAAAAGTATCAAAGTTCCCGGTCCATAAGAAGGTCCTCTTGGGTACAAGTAAAAACATGCAGGCCACTAGGAAACCCGAAGAGATTGGAAAGTTCACGGTTATTATAACGATATTCGATACCGAACATTATTAAGGTGGTTAGGCCTCGATTTATTCCTAAACCATGGTAAGGCAAAAATACGAGTGAGCATAGGAATTCTAAGGCCAGCTTTCTATAAGAACTAAATCTTCTTCTCAAAGGAAAAGTATCCCAACCTACTTGGTTCAACAAAAACATTACACTATCTCTAATACCTAAAGTGGTAATGGTAGGGCCATTAGGATAGAAAGTTAGTGCTATTTCCCTTGCAGCCAGTGCCTCAAAACGACTTCTATGGGCTGTTCCTCTGAAAGTTATGTCCATGGTGTCAACTTCTTGCATCGGTAGTTAGTATGCTTAGCTAAAATTAAGTTAGCCTGTAAGTAAGTTGACAATTAGAATTAAGTTAGTAGTGGTTAACGTTAAAGAACAATACTGCAAAAATTTAATGAAAAGAAAAAGAAAGAAAAGTAAGAAAATGAAAAGATAAAGAAATTAGTAAAGAAAGATAAAATAATATAAAATGGGGTGTCTCCCACCAAGCGCTATGTTTTAGGTCATAAGCTCAAAATAATTCTAATAGGTGATTAAATTTAGGAGTGAGCGGGTAGCTCAGAAAGATGGAAACTAGCGAAATAGTCTATGTTTTCAATATAATGATAGTGCTTCAAGCACTACCCGTTTATGATAAACGATTCGCTAGATAAACCCTAATAGCTCCACTTGGAAAAACCTTAGTTATTTCAAACGGACCAGACCGCCTAAAACAAAGTTTTCCTGGGAATAGTTAAAGTCTAGAATTAAACAGGAGCATTATGTCGCCCTCATTGAACTTTTTCCTAGATATGCGCTTGTCGTGCCAATTTTTTATTCTTTCTTTATAGATCTTGGCATTTTCATATGCATCTAGTCTAAGTTCATCTAACTCATAGATGTCTAGGATTCACTTTTCGCCCATGGTAGTGTAACTTAAGTTGAGGTTTTTGATGGCCCAATAAGCTTTATGCTCGAGTTCTATCACTAGATGACACAATTTTCCATAAACTAGTTTGAATGGTGTTGTTCCTATAGGTGTCTTATAGGCTGTTCTATATGGCCATGACACCTCGTGTAATTTGGACGACCAATCTTTCCTAGAAGTGGCATCTATTTTTTCTAAGATTTGCTTAATCTCTCTGTAGGAGACTTCTACTTGCCCACTTGTTTAGGGATGATATGGTGTTGCTACATGGTGTCGAACTCCATATTTCACTAAAAAAAATTTCAAATATTTTTGAAATGAAATGTGAATCACCATCACAATTACATGTCTTGGCAAACCGAATCTAGGAAAAATCATGTTTTTAAAGAGCTTGATTACTACTCGTGCGTTATTTGTTAGAGAAGTTAAAGCCTCAATCTATTTTGACACGTAATCTATAACAAAGATTATGTATTTATTTCCAAAAGAGGATGGGAAAGGTCCCATGAAATCGATTCCTCACACATCAAAGACTTCTACTTATAAAATTCCCTTTTAAGGCATTTCATCTTATTTGGAGATATTGCCAGTGTGTTGGCACCGGTCTTAGTTTATGACTGTAATATGGACATCTTTCCATAAGTTAGGCCAATAGAGGCCAGCTTGTAAAATTTTAGCGCAAGTCTTTGAAGTGCTTGCATGTCCACCATAGGGAGAAGCATGACAATGGGAAATTATGTTTCTATTTCATCTTCGGGGATACATGGATGGCAAATACCATCAGAGCCTCTCTTGATTAGTATAGGCTCATCCAAATAATATTGTTTAAGATCATGGAATAACTTCTTCTTTTGTTGATAGGTTAGATCTGGTGCAAGCACTCCAGCGACCAAATAGTTAACAAAGTCGACGTACCATGGTAATGTGTTCTTAGTATAAACTACTTCTGCGACTTCTTCAGTCTTAGTATTACAAGTTACTGGGTGTTCAATGGTGTTGTTTTCTAACTGGGCTATGAGTTGTTTGTAAGGGAAATTATCGTTGATAGGAACTTGTTCAGGCTTGATGCCTTCCATTCTAGATAAGTGATCAGCTACTACGATTTCAGTGCTTTTTTTGTCTTTGATTTCTAAATCAAACTCTTGTAGGAGTAAGATCCATCTGAGTAATCTTGGTTTGGCTTCCTTTTTGCTTAATATGTATCTAATCGCAGCATGATCAATATATATAATTATCTTTGCTCTTACTAGGTAAGAACAAAATTTATCTCGGGCGAAGATGTTAGCTAAAAGTTCCTTTTCGGTTGTGGCATAGTTCATCTGTGTAGGATCTAAGGTTCAACTGGCGTAATAGATTTCATGAAGCTTTTTATCTTTTTGTTGTCCTAAAACTCCACCTACATCATAGTCACTAGCATCACACATGATTTCGAAAGGTAATCCCCAATCATGTGGTTGTACAATAGGTCTGGTAATAAGAGCTGTTTTTAATTATTCAAATGCTTTTAAGAATTTATCGTCAAAATTTAATTTAGCGTCCTTCATTAGCAGGCCAGTTCGCGGTTTGGTAATTTTAGAGAAATCTTTAATGAATCATAAGTAGAAACCAGCGTGTCCTAAGAAACTTCGTATTTGTCTTACGGTTTTCAGAAGTTGAAGGTTTTCTATAACTTCTATTTTTGCTTTGTCAACCTCAATACTTTTGTCGGATACTATGTGTCCAAGTACGATTCCTTGTCGGACCATGAAATGGCATTTTTCCCAATTTAATACAAGATTAACTTTTACGCATTGTTCAAGTACCATTTCTAAGTTCAATAAGCATCATTCAAAGCTTTGCCCACAGACAGAGAAATCATACATAAATACTTCCATGATGTCATCTATAAAATCAGCGAAAATTGACATCATGCACCTTTGGAATGTTGCAGGGGCATTGCATAGTCCAAACGACATTCATCTATAGGAAAATGTACCATGAGGACAAGTGAATGTAGTCTTTTCTTTATCTTCTGGGTGTATAGGTGTTGTACCCAAAAATTTGCACTTCCCTGTTTTAAGATACCTCCTCATGCTCCTAGGATTCTCAATTGCTCAAGACTACTCAAATATTGATCAGACAAACCCTCATCCTAAGCAGTTGATCTACAACTAGGTTTTTGCTTCTCTTAAGAAAAATTGGACTTCTAATGCATCAAGTAGATTTCATAGTTTCCCATATGTCTCAAATAATCCTCATGCCAAATTCCAAGCCTTGCAGCACAAGTTTGCTCAGTCAATTTGTCAGATGATTGAAAATCAACTGTATTGGGCAAAAAGTCAACTTTGAACAATTTACAGTCAAACTTCAAGATTTTGGTCAAATCAAAATTTTGAAGTCACATTCATCATTTGATGAAGGTTTTATCATGATTCATCAAGAAAACTCAAGATTCATCAAAAGTCAAAAGTTACTAAATTAGGGTTTTCTTAAGAAGAAGTCAACTGAACTTTGACCAAGCATAACTTTCACATACTTCATCAGAAATTTCTCAACCAAAGCTCATTTTGAAGTAAATTCAATTATATATAACTTTGTCTCTTTAAGCTCAAGGCCAAAAATGCTTCATTTGAGAGATATGGGCCAAAACATTACAGGTCATTTTAAAAGTCAACAAAAAAGACTTTTTGTCAAAGCAATTTACATCAAGTTAAACTCTTCAAATGAAAAAATTACCAACATAAAGATTGTCGGAGACATCTTGAGGCTTCCAAAAAGTCTAAGATCATCTTCATATGATAAAAATTGAGTGAGATATGAATTGTGAAAGTTGGGAAATTTTGAGAAAATGCATGAAGATCAATGTGAGCAAACTTGAACTTTTGGACCAATGGGCCTATCTTTTAAAGTCCAAAAATGTTCTTAACCTCATAATGGACCTCTAAGTCCATTCAGGCATCATTTTAATTTTTTTTATTTTGATTTTTATTCATTTTAATTCAAAATTATATCAAATTAATATTAAATAAATGCATAAGGCACAAAAGGCTTGAGATCTGAATATTTTGGAGGCCTAAGGTCACACTACAAACCGTTTAGACTTATTCTTGAATCAAATCTTCAGGGTTTGGTATGATTTCAATCTATTTTAAAACAAAATCAAAAGATATGTTTTACATGATGTCCAGACCCACCTCTTAACCTAATATTTTCCACTATATATACTCATCAAATTCAGACCAAAAGGATACAAAATTTGAAGGAAAAGAGAGCATTTGAAATCCAATTTTCACCCATCCTCAAGGCAAGCCATCCATTGTAAATCATTCTTGAGGTATCATATAGTAAGTTTTGATCACTCTTGATGATTAAAGGTGACTAAAACATGAATATGATGCATCACCAGTTTTGCATGTTTGGTGAAATTCATATTTTGATTTTTGTGATGCTCTGATTTAAACTAACAAATGTGTTCCTGAGAAAAATAGTGCAGGTGTGATCCCTTGCATGAGGCCCATGACGCCAGAATAGTCCATCACCATTATTGAACCATTTTGCTTTGTTTTCACCGTCTCTCCTTTTACATGTCAAATTAGCCAAAAATAATTCCATCATTGGATTCACGGGGGTCGAATTAGGGGGTGGGGTCCTTTTGGATCTCTAACGCGCGGTATTCTTGCAGGTTAAAAAACGAGCTCACCGGAGAAGACGACTGGAGCTAGGGCTCCAGTGTCTCTCCGGTCCACCTATTTACAATATATTTATTTGTTTCTTTTGTATAACAGATTGGAAACACAATGCAGTTGGTTGAGGCGAAGGCCTATAACGTTAAGGGCGTGTGTTTAATCCTTGTGTCTTGCAATTTATTTTTGATATTTTTCAAACTAATGTATGTTTCACATATATTATTCACTGCCTATTTCTAAGCATCAACAACTGCCTGGCCTAGTTGAAAGCGATGTAGTGTGAAGCCAGGAGGGCGTGGTTTCAACATCCACCCCATGCAAATCCTTTTTCCCTATTGGTTTTTTAACCTAATTTCATTTCTTTTTCTTTTCTAACCCTAATTATTTTTTAATCATTCATTAAATTAACCTAATGTTTTAATAATACTAATAAATTAGGATTACATTTTTTAATTACTATTTAATTTTCTTTATTTTATACTTACTAATAATTAATCAACTTTTTTCTTAAATATTAAAATCAATTAGAATTTAGGTTTTATTAATTATTATCACTCAAATTATTTTCTACAAAAATCATAAAACATTTCAATTTTATTTTTTCCTAATTCTCTTATTCCTCTTTTTTTATTTAAATTCATAGAAAAATGTATAGGACGCACTCTCTATTGTATAGCGTAAATTTCTCTTCTCGCATTTTTTTCCTAATTATGTAATTGCTCACAGGATGTAATAACGTAGGTTCTTTTCTCGCGAATTTTTATGTACCTCTCCCAAAGCCATGTAATATCTTGGGACTTTACATTCTGCACTTTATTTTTCTGTACATATTTGACTGCTAGTAACTAGGGTTTGTATGGCAAGAATAAAAACAATCTAGAAAACCATAATTCTCAAGATAAAATAACTGAAAACAATACACTTCACACACTTGCACCTTTATGGTAACCTCTCCTGTTGCCTTGTGAAATATTGGTCACGTCCCTCAAAATTGGGGATACTCTAGCAAAAGATCCTCGATCAAATCATCATAGTCCCTACGATACAAAAGATCATAGTCCCTTGATGTTCCTCAAGTTGCCTACGATAAAATGATCTAGTCCCTTCGAGTTGCCTACAAAATGATGATAGTCCCTTTGATACAATTGCTAAAGTATCCTTACTTATTACCTTCGATGACCCTACGTTTGTCCCTTCACATCCATAAGATAGGGATACCTACCAACTAATTGTATGGATATTACTATCTCAAAAGGAGAAGGAAAAGAATAAGAAAGACTTTAGTGGCTATGAAACCCTTAATTGCTTTCTCACAACTTTTCTCAAAACTTTTTTCACTATACACTTTCAAATATTTTCAAAAATAACACTTTGTATACATTTTTTAGGACTGATACAATAATCATTACAAAGTCAGCCTTACGTTGGCAATTTGAAAATATTTTCTAACAGATCATATACACAAAGCAAAGTTTTCGAAAGTGAGCTAAGTAATTAAGAGCCCGTAGATAACTATGGATGAAAAGGGTGCTAACACCTTCCCTTTTCATATCTTACCCCCCCCCCCCCCCCCCCGAACTCAAAGTCTATCAAAGGTATTTTCTGTTCTTTTTACCTTTCCTAAATATTGGATGAAATAAAATTCGGTGGTGACTCTAGCTATCCGCACATTTGGATAAAACCTAAAAGTCAACTCTTCCACCGTATTACAGAACTGGAGACTCTGTTGGGGATTACTACTTAAAACAAATGGATTTCCTTATAGTTTAAGATCACTTTACTTGCTTTTAATTGTATGCTTTGCTTGCTTGTAAGATCCTACACCTAGATCTAGGGATGCCTTAGGTAAGTAGCAATAGATCATAAAGGTTGTATGGTGTAGACCAATATGGTTGACATGATGGCTATAGTTAGTGTGACACTTTGGTTTGTACTAATGTTCCTTGAGTCAGTCAAGGATAACATTAGGCTTCTGCGTGGTGTCGTTAACACTAACTTACTTTTAGAACCTTAATTGACCCATCTTGGCCATTAGATGGTAGTGAGATAACCGACTTTGGTGAAGTCCAAGGTTAGTTGTTACTCGAAACTACGTTCAATGAGATTTGACTTTTGGGATGTTTTGGTGGCGAGCCAGTTTCCGTGCTAAAATAAAGCACGCGAGAAAGATCGGTGATATGAGATTCCTAGAACCCGATTACTATTTTAGGACAGGTTGAGCCAACTTAACTTTAAAGGGGAAGGGTACTTACCTATGGACTTCATGCAAGCCTTTAAACCTAAGGCTCTTGCGTGACTTGTGTGTGTTTACTACTTATCTAACATGAACATGACATCATAACATCATATCATCATAACATAACATTTTCATTAACCATTTCAAGGACCTAGGGATTTATCTTTGTTCTTTGTTGTACGTTATGGCCTCCGCTCACAGAAACACTATCCAGATCAACTTTGTAAGGGTACCTTCCCATGTTAAGGAGTTAGTCTCCAATGTTCTCGAAAAATATCAATTCACCAAAAGGCATGGTTATCTAATCAGCTTGGTTACCTCAGTGTTGTACCCCAAAATTTGCCCTCTCATGTTTTCCAAGACCTTCCCTTTGCATGGAGGTCACAAACACTTGATTAAGGAAAATAAAATATTTGGAGATAATCATGTGTCTTTAGATTAACATCTGAATAGGGTATTTAGATTGGAATCTGAGCAAGCTCCGATTGGGCGCTGGACTTCCTTCGACGCAAGCATGACTCTCAAGCTTCGATTGGGTGTTGGGCCTCCTTCGATCAAGTGCAATTCCCAAGGCTTCGACTGTGCATTGGTTGCTTCAGGCTTTCCTTAGATTAACAGGGCAAGAACGTCCTACATGCCTGCTTCGATTCACAAAGTAGTAGTCCCCTGCAGACAAGTTTCAATTGAACCTCTAAAAACACTTCGATCAAGCTTTGGGTCCATAGGTATCATTGTAGGAGGGCCTACTCTGTGCTTGCCTTCAACGCATAAGGCACAAAGGCCCTTTCATGATTGCCTTGGATTCACAAGGCAAAGGCCTTCTCTAGACTTTCCTTCAATTCACTAGACAAAGGACTTCCTACATTCCTTCGATTCACAAGGCAAGGGTTTCTTCCATGTGTGCTTCGACCCACAAGGAAATGACTTCCTCTGTTTGTGCCTTCAGTGCACAAGGAAAAAGACTCCCTTCAACTTGCCTTCAACGCATAAGGCAAAGGCTCCCTCTTCAATTTGGCTTTGATTCATAAGGACAAAAACCTTTCAATTGGCCTTCAATTCATAGAGTAATAGCCTCCCTCATGCTAGCATTCACAAGGCATTAGCTTCCTTTGTACTAGTTTCGACTGGGTAATGGTTCCCTTCGAAACTGCTTGCGTCAACTCTATCCCTGAACCCTTCAGCACATGATTGCTATATTATAACCACACATTAGTGGTCCATTTGAAGAACACACAAGGCATACATGTGGGATATTCAAAAGACACACAAAAGGGCCACTCGAAGGATGTACAAGTGTTCCATTCGAAGGAGACATATAATTATTGAAAATAAGTTTGTCTTATGATGAGTCTTGGTACAAGTTGCTTGCTGGCCCAAAATCCCATCACGTTGCCAAACCCAAGCCTCCTGCACAATTGCATTCGAAGGAGGTAACAAAAGAAGTTTCGACTGGCCAGAAAGGAGCTTTCATTTAGGCTAGTTGAAGAGTTTAGATCAAGCTACTAAGACAAATAGGGGCTCAATTGAAGAATCCCCAATGATGAGGATTGGAGCCATTCGAAAGAGGCAACTCTGGGCCAATCGAAGAGCAAGGATTAAGGTTATTCTAAGGACTCAAACATGTCCAGGTTCACCCCAAAGCTCAAAGGCGTATGAACTCATCAAAAAAGGCAATCCCTTAATGTGTCTGATTTTGCCTTGAAAGTCTAGTTAATGGTTGTCCCTTGCCATTTCCATGCTATGACCCTCTATCAATCTCCTATAAGTACAAGGCTAACACCACATTTCTAGGGGACGAAAGAAAAAGAGAAAAAAGGAGACTACACACACACACTGACACTACCTGAAGAAACCTTCTCAAAATCATCAATTTTTCAAAGAATTGCAAAAATTCGAAACTCTTGTCCTAGTCCATATTCGTCAAGTCTAAGCCTTGTGTTGTGCTCCTGAGACTCCTAAGAGTCTACTCCAAGCCAATCCAAACTCAGAAGTTCCAAATTGAAACATCCCATCTTTGGTAAATTTTCAAATTCATAATTATGATTTCATGATGTATTAATGTTTTTCAGTGTTTGATTCATGCTCAGGGTATCATATAGTACAACTTTCATGCGTTACATACAAGGTTAAGTGCAGGGATGAGATCGTGCCATTGTTGTGGCACGATCCATATTTTCTTTCAAGTCTCAGGGTTCATGAGGTTGTAAGACGAAGTAGCTTTCGATTTAGACCCAGAGGATTCAAATTAGGATTATGCAGCCACAGGCTGTCAAATATAAGACTAGATTCGACCCAAGTCTGGATTTTTATCTTGTTTTCTCTAATAAATTAAATGCAGGAGTACAACATACACCTCCAACAATATTCTCTGCTGGATCAAAGGCCACATCCTTCCCTAGATCGAAGAATGACATCTTTCATTGGATTGAAAACCCTCGTTTTTCTTTGGATCGAAATAGTTGCCTTCTTGTATTTTTATTACTCACTTATTTTATTAGTTTCCCTCTTTAAATCAACAATCAAATAAAAATCATCACAAAAATTAGGATTAGATTTCTATTAATTAAATTAATTTCTGAATTAATTAATTAATTAATTTTAATATCTTTTTTTAAAAATTAAAATGAATTTGAATTTAGGTTTAATTTTATCTTTTAATTTATTTTCTCTTCATAAAAATCAAAATCCTTAGGATTTTTTAGGCGTATTTTCAATTCGCGCGCTTATTTCGCATTTTTTTATTATTAATGTACCTGCTCATGGGTTGTAATAGAATAACTAGGACATTTACTGTTTTTATCTTCCCATTTTGGACTTGTAATAATCTCCTCCATGAAGTTTTGTAATAATGTAGGATTTATATTCCCGCATTTTATTTTCTGTATAATATTAACTATTAAATGTATGCTAAATAGGATTGTATGGAAAGAATAAAATAAAATGCTAGCAAACCTAACACAAAAGACAAAAATAATCGAATACAACGCGCTTGCACATATACACCTCTAGGGTACTCTCACTGTGGTTTCCTTCAGAAAATAAAACAGTCATGCCCCTCTAAAAGAGAGACGCTTTAGAAAAGACCCTCTAATCAAAAGATCATAGTCCCTCGATGACCCTACTGTATTGCCTTTCGGTAAATGATCTAGTCCCTTAAACAAAATTGCTAAAGCATCTCTATAAGTTTCCTTTATGATTGTACGATGACCCATGAATGTCCCTCACACATCCAAACGACTATGGCTACCTACTCACTAATAGTAGGCTAGCCTTGTCTAAAGGAAAGGAGGAAGAGAATAAACCTTTCGAGTATAAGTAGATAGTTCCTAGATGCTATGCTTAAAAAAAACAAATTTTCACACTTACACAAAAACATTTCAAGACATTTTCAAAAATGCTTTATCAACACTCTTGAGAACTGGTACAAGAGTTATCATAAAGAAAATCTCCGCACTAAGGCATTTCAAAGTACTTTTTTTAAAACAC
Source organism: Vicia faba (assembly GCA_948472305.1). Lineage (NCBI taxonomy): Eukaryota > Viridiplantae > Streptophyta > Magnoliopsida > Fabales > Fabaceae > Vicia > Vicia faba. The sequence goes on along the minus strand of OX451738.1, from coordinate 45,574,451 downwards.
ACAAAGCACAAGGTATTTTCAAAATGAGCTAAGCATCTAAGAGCTCGCAGAAAACTACAGATTAAAATGGTGCTAACACCTTCCCTTTCCATAATCTACCCCCCTTACTCAGAAAACTCTCCAAAGATCTTTTTTTGTTATTTTCACCCTTTTCTTTATTTGGATAAAAGAAAAGTCGGTGCGACTCATGCTTACCGCAATATTTGCAAACACAAACGCAAAACCAGTATAAGAGTCAGTTCTCCCACCGTATTATAGAATTGGCAACTCTACTGGGGAAATATAAAAAGTTGGGTTACCTTAGAGCCTAGGTCATATTTAATTTTCTTTCCTTGTATGCTTTGATTGCTTTATCTTTAAGGGTTTTTGCTTGGGTTTACTTGTAAAGATCCTACACCCGGATCTGGGGGCACCTTTTAGGTAAGTAGCAATAGATCGTGGGGACTGGACAGGGTATACCGACACGATTGAAACGATAGCTACATTGGTGTGACACATTTGTTGGTACCGATAGCCCTTGAGTAGTCAAGGAGAATACGGGGCCGCTGTATGGTGTCACGAAGCACCAACTAACCTTGGAACCTTTAATTGAACAACTTGGCCATTAGGAAGTAGTGAGATAGCTGCCTTTGGTGCAGTCTGAAGTTGGTTGATACTAGATACTACACTCATTGAGATCTGACTTTCGGGATATTTCGGTCGCCAATAAAGAGGCTTGTGCTAAAACAATGCCCAGTGAAGAAAGATTAGTGATATTAAGATTCCCTAGAACCCGATTACTATTAATAGGACAGGTTGAACCAACTAAAATTCAACAGGGTACTTACCTATGGAATCCATGCAAGCCTAAACCTAAGGCTACTTGTGTGACTTGTTTGCTTTCATTGCCTAACAACTTGAACTCATTCCAGGGCCTTGTTTGTACTCCTTGCAGGACCTGTGTTGTACCCCAAAATTTTCCCTCTCATGTTTTTCCAAGATTCCCTCTTGTATAGGTGGTTACAAACCTTTTCCTAAAGAAACGGAAATTTTTTAAGTGATGGTTAAGTACCCTTCGACTGGCATCTAAAAAAGGTCCTTCGATTGGCGTAGGGCCTTTCGATGGGCATTTCCAACAAGGCAGATTCAACGGGAATCTTAAATAAGGTTGTTTTTTGTTAGAGCGTAGAAAGTTCCTTTCGACAGGCATGCTAACCAAATAATGTTTCAATTGGCATTGTGGCCAAGCCCTTCGATTGGCATGGACACAAGGTCTTTTGATTGGCCTCATGACAAGCCTTTCGATTGGCTTTATGTCAAGGCCTTCGATTGGCATTCCGAAAGACCCTTTCATTTGGCACCCTTGGCCAAGTCTTTCAGTTGGAATGGCAAGGGATCCTTCAATTTAGCATTGTGTCAAAGCAGCTTCGACAGGCATGTTAACTGTTTCCTTCGATTGGCATGTACAAGATCTTTCGATTAGCGTAGCAAAAGACTCTTCCATTAGCATTTCAATAAATACACTTTGATTGGTATTTGGACAAAGGACATTCAAAGAACTCCTTCCAGGCCATTCGAAAGAGGCCATCAAGAGGGCACGCGAAAAAACATGTCCAAGTACACTGAACATTAAGAAATGGCATGTTTTCCTTGCAAATATGGCAAGAATTCAATGTTGATTGTGGATTCAATTCCTGAGTTAAAGGCCAGATTATTGCCTCGTTTGTTCCTAACTCCACAAGAGCTGATTCGACTAGAGTGATTCTTTTCAAATCAAGCAATCGAAGCAGAGGGTGGCTCAATCGAAAGAGCCATGACATTGAAGCCGGTGCAATTCGAATTAGAGTTTAGAGCTTTCGAAGGAAACAATATGATGAGGAAAGCTCTGAGTAATTCGAATTAGAGCTTAGAGCCATCGAAGAGAGAAAACTCGAAGGTAAGTGGATCTGCAGGGGCAGGTCAGTGTTAGAACAAAGTTTGAATCTACTACACTAAGTTTAAGTTTTGATGATAACAAAATGCAAAGATATATTAATTATATGATTCATGTAAGAACTATTTGCTACCTAAAAATTACTTTCTGTTTTACAGAAACTCTGATGGGTATCAGCAAGAGAACATCATCATCAGCATCAGAAGATGAGATATCAGCATCAGAAGATGTTATATCAGATACCAGAATCAGAAGATCAACTTGCGCGTATGCTGAAGCTTGATGAATAGATCTGCGCTTAATCATCTGAACTCTGATAAAGACAACAACAGTTCATCAGCACCTAAGCAGCGTCAGAATGAGCCAAAGCCAGAACACGCTTAAGTGGCAACGATACTGTGCATTCAAGATGATTTATTACCAACGACATCATTCCAGACAAGATCTGCTTAATAAGGAAAGAATGTTATTGGCATTGAAACAAAATTATTACTCCAACGTACACTACTTCCAATGCTATATAAACAAGTCAATGAAGATTGAATTGGCTAATGCTCTACAACAATCTACACGCCTAAAGCTATTCATCATCTTCCTCACTCTCAGTTTGCTAAAAGATCTCAAATTCCTTACTCAATTATTTTAGCAATCTAGTTCTCATAAGCTTAAATTGTGTAGTATCACAGTTGTGATAAACAGTTTTTGTAGAAAACATTCACACACCTAGATTTCAATTCTTTGTAAGAAAGTATTTCCTTGAGAAACCGGTTTGTGGTTTGACTCAAGAAGGCTTTAACAGTTGTTAAAGCAGTTGTAATACTCAGTTGAATATAGTGGATTAAGACCTCGTTGGAGAGAGGCGAAATCACCTTGACGGATGGACTGGAGTAGTTTGAGATCAAACGAACCAGGATAAAAATACCGTGTTGACTGCAATTGATTTCCAGTTTTTACAATTCAACCCCCCCCCCCCCCCCCCTTCTTGTGTTTTTCACTTCTTCAATTGGTATCAGAGCGCCTGGTTCTGAGCTAAAACACTTAACCGTGTCAGTACAAGATCCAGCGTCAGAAAAACACAATGGCAGGAACTTATCAACACACCAGCAATGACAACAATGAAGACAGAGACAGATTCAGCGGCAAACCTCCAGTCTTTGATGGAGAAAATTTTTATTACTGGAAAGACAGAATTGAAAGCTTCTTTCTGGCACATGATGCTGATATGTGGGACATGGTGACAGATGGATACACGCACCCAGTGAATGCAAGCGGTCATAAGATTGACAGGAAAGAAATGTCTGACCAACAAAAGCGTGACTTCAAAAATCACCACAAGGCCAGAACCATTCTTCTCAGCGCCATCTCTTATGCTGAATATGAAAAGATCTCTAACAGAGACACAACAAAGAACATGTTTGACTCACTCAGAATGACGCATGAAGGCAACGTTCAGGTCAAAGAAACTAAAGCTCTTGCGCTCATTCAGAAGTATGAAGCATTCAAAATGGAAGAAAGTGAATCCATTGAAACAATGTTCTCAAGATTCCAAATTCTGGTGGCTGGTCTCAAGGTTCTGGACAAAGGATACTATACTGCTGATCATGTCAAGAAGATCATCAGAAGTTTGCCAAACCAGTGGAGGCCAATGGTTACAGCGCTGAAGCTAGCAAAAGATCTCAACAAAATTTCTCTAGAGGAACTTATCAGCTCCCTCAGAAGTCATGAGATAGAGCTAGAAGCTGATGAACCTCAGAAGCAAGGTAAGCCTTTAGCATTAAAATCTAACAAAAAATATGAGTCTAAAGTTTTGCAGGCAGTTGAAGAAACATCTGATGGATCCTCATCAGAAGAAGACGAACTTTCTCTCCTCTCCAGAACAGTGAACCAACTGTGGAAGCAGAGGCAAAGGAAGTTCAAGAATCCCAGAAGATCTGATCAGAATGAGTCTTCTTCCAGATACAGAAGGACATATTCTTCCTCTAGATACAGAAGATCTGAAGGCTCCTCGGGAAGCAGAAATCCAAACACCAAGGACATCATCTGCTATGAGTGCAATGAGCAAGGACACTACAAGAGTGACTGCCCAAAGCTTCAGAGGGAAAAGCCCAAAAAGAAGTTTGGAAGAGAAAAGAAGAAAAGTCTCATGGCTACATGGGATGACTCTGACTCGTCTGAAGCTGACTCAGAATCAGATGATGAGAGAGAAAACATAGCTCTCATGGACAACATTTCAGAAGACAGTGAAGCTTCTGAATCAGACTCAGAATCAGATACTGAAGAGGTATTTCCTGACTTTGCAATTAATTTTACTAAGGCTGAACTTGCTGAAAGCCTTAATGAAATTCTGGAAAGGTACCAGCAGATTAGAGTTAAATTCATAAATCTGAAAAGGAATCTTGAATCTGACTCTGATAAGACTGAGAGTCTTAAATTGGAAAATTCTGAGCTGAGAAATAAAATTTCAAAATTAGAAAATGTTTTACAAAACTCTCAGAAGGAACCAATTTCTGAAACTCCCAGCAGCGCTGATGAGATCATCAAGGAGTATGATCATAGTTTCCAGAAGTTCCTTGCTAAAAGCACAAATAGAAGCAAAATGGCTTCAATGATCTATGGAGTTAGCAGAAACGGAAGAAAGGGAATAGGATACCAAGGTAAGGTTCCTACACCAAAGAATGCCATGGATTTAATTATTAAACACACTCCTCTGAACTCACATTTTGTGTATGGTCACACACATGATATCAAATACACTAGCAGTAAGTATTCTGTGAAACCAATATTCAACCAGAGTTTTGGTAAATCTAACAAATCAGGACCCAAGAAAATCTGGGTACCTAAGGATAAAATAATACATGTTGCAGATATCTTTAGCAGCAGATCAGAAACACCAGTCATGGTACCTGGACTCTGGCTGCTCGCGACACATGACGGGAAGAAGGCATATGTTCCAAAGCCTGAAACTTAAGCCTGGAGGCCACGTTGGCTTTGGAGGCAATCAGAGGGGAAAGATCATTGGCTCTGGAACTGTAGGTAATGGAAATCTTCCCTCTATAAATAATGTTCTGCTAGTAGATGGATTAATGCATAATCTGTTATCCATAAGTCAATTAAGTGATAACGGTTATGATATAATCTTTAATCAAAAATCGTGTAAAGTTGTTAGTCAGAAAGATGGGATTATCCTGTTTAATGGAAATAGGAGAAAAAACATCTATAAAATCAAACTTTCTGAACTAAAAAGTCAGAATGTAAAGTGTCTTCTGTCTGTTAACAACGAGCAGTGGATCTGGCACAGAAGATTGGGGCATGTTAGTATGAGAAGAATATCTCAGATTAACAAACTCAATCTGGTCAGCAGACTTCCTAATTTGAAGTTCAATTCAGATGCTCTGTGTGAAGCATGTCAGAAAGGCAAGTTTGCAAAACCTTCTTTCAAAGCTAAAAATGTTGTTTCTACCTCTAAGCCATTAGAACTTCTGCACATTGACTTATTTGGACCAGTTAAAACTGCTTCAGTCAGTGGCAAGAAGTATGGGTTAGTAATCGTAGATGACTATAGCAGATGGACATGGGTAAAGTTCTTAAGACACAAGGACGAGTCACACTCTGTGTTTGTTACCTTCTGTAACCAAGTTCAAAATGAAAAGGATCTTAGAATCGTTAAAGTCAGAAGTGATCATGGTGGAGAGTTTGAAAACAAAGATTTTGAGTCATTCTTTAATGACAGAGGCATTCTGCATGATTTCTCTTGTCCTAGAACTCCCCAACAAAATGGAGTTGTAGAACGAAAGAACATAACATTGCAAGAAATGGCCAGAACCATGATCAATGAGACAAACGTTGCTAAGATCTTATGGGCAGAGGCAATAAACACAACGTGCTACATTCAGAATAAAATCTCAATAAGACCTATTCTGGAAAAGACTCCATATGAATTGTGGAAGAACATAAAGCCCAACATTTCATATTTTCATCCATTTGGATGTACTTGTTTTATGTTAAATACAAAAAATTATTTGAACAAGTTTGACTCTAAAGCACAAAAGTGTATTATGTTAGGATACTTTGAATGCTCAAGAGGGTACAGAGTATACAATACAGAAACACAGATTGTGGAAGAATCAATCAGTGTTCGTTTTGATGATCAACTTGACTTTGAAAAGTCAAAGCAGAATGAAGTTTTTGGAGGTTTGGAAGTTGAATTTACAGGTTCTGAAGACAAGTCATCAGAATCTCTCAACAAAGACACTCCTTCAACATCTGAAAGGAGCACTGCTAGCAATCCTACAACAGCTGCTGATCAACCTCAGAAGAGACTACCCAGAAGCAGCTTGGATCACCCAGAAGAAACTATCTTAGGAAGAAAGGAAGATCCAATCAGAACAAGAGCCAGCTTCAGAAACTCTGAAGAATCCCTCATGGGACTTGTGTCTCTGATTGAACCTTCTTCTATTGATGAAGCACTTCTGGACAACGACTGGATTCTAGCAATGCAAGAAGAGCTGAATCAATTCACCAGAAATGACGTATGGGATCTTGTTCCCAGACCAAAAGGATTCAACGTCATTGGAACAAGATGGGTGTTCAGAAAAAAGCTAAATGAACAAGGTGAAGTCATCAAAAACAAAGCACGACTGGTAGCACAAGGTTATAGTCAGCAAGAGGCAATAGACTATACAGAAACCTTTTCTCCAGTCGCCAGGTTAGAATCTATCAGACTTTTAATTTCATTTGCTGTTAATAGAGGCATCACTCTGTATCAGATGGATGTCAAGAGTGCATTCTTAAATGGTTATATAGAAGAAGAGGTTTATGTGGACCAACCCCCTGGTTTTGAAAGTACAAAACATCCAGAACATGTTTTCAAACTAAAGAAGTCACTATATGGTCTGAAACAAGCTCCCAGAGCTTGGTATGAAACACTAAGTAACTTTCTGTTAGAAAATGATTTCACCAGAGGGAAGGTGGACACTACATTATTCTGTAAGTCAGTTAAGAATGACTTCTTAGTCTGTCAAATTTATGTTGATGATATTATTTTTGGATCTACTAATCCTTCTCTTGGAAGAAAATTTGCTAAGTGTATGCAGGCAGAATTTGAGATGAGCCTCATGGGGGAACTGAAATTCTTTATAGGAATTCAGATCAATCAAACTCCAGAGGGAACTTACATTCATTAGAGCAAGTACGTCAGAGATCTTCTGAAGAAATTTGACCTCTCAGAATGTAAAACATCAAAGATTCCAATGCATCCCACGTGCATTATGGAAAGAGAAGAGGTAAGCAAAAAGGTAGAACAGAAGGTCTACAGAGGTATGATTGGTTCTCTCCTTTATCTGACGGCTTCAAGGCCTGACATTTTATTCAGCGTATGTATTTGTGCTAGATTCCAATCAGATCCTAGAGAATCTCACTTAACAGCTGTTAAGCAAATTTTCAAGTATCTGAAAGGTACTACTAATCTGGGTCCATTTTATAGAAAATCTAGTGATTACAGCTTAGTAGGCTACTGCGATGCTGACTTTGCTGGAGACAGAGTAGAGCGTAAAAGTACTTCTGGAAGCTGCTAGTTTCTGGGAGAAAATCTGATCTCTTGGTCCAGCAAAAGGTAATCCACAATTGCGCTATCAACAGCAGAAGCTGAGTACATAGAAGCAGCAGGATGTAGCACACAAATTCTCTGGATGAAAAGTCAGCTTGAAGACTTCCAGATTTTTGAGAGTAACATCCCTATACTCTGTGACAATACTTCTGCTATTTGCTTAAGTAAAAATCCTATTTTGCATTCTAGGGCTAAGCATATAGAAAAAAAACATCACTTCATTAGGGACTATATTCAGAAAGGAATTTTGAACTTAAAATTTATTGATACAGACCATCAATGGGCTGATATCTTCACTAAACCCCTTTCTGAAGATAGGTTCAATTTCATTCTGAAACATCTCAGCATGAAACTCTGCCCAGAGTGAAAATGTTTTAATTTTATATACTAACCTTCAGAATGTGTTTTCTGTTTACTGTGAACTTCTGATCAATCTCCTTTCAGAAAGATAGACATGCAGATTGTATCAGATTCTATTCTTAAAGATCTGAGCGTTTCAGCTCAAGGATAGACGTGCTGCTCACTAAATCAAACAAGTGTCATCCAATCATCAGCAAATCTCTGAAGCAGAACGCGTGCACGCTTCTGAGAAGGAAAAACGCTGATTGGGTGCATTGAGACACATGTCTGGTAACCGTTTCAAGTATCTTTCTCAAATCCCCCAAAATCAGCAAGCATTAAATGCACGTAATCATGTTTTAAAATGTAATCATGAATTATTTCTCTTTCTTAAAACCGTTTACGTTTTCAAAACACTTTTTGAAATCTATTTAAGCACATTAACATCATTCATTAATCTTTTAACGTTTCTTACAATCATCCAAATACTTTCTCTGCATTCTTACTTGTGTGTTCATCTTTCTCAAAAGAAAACCTTTTTTCTCAAAACTGTTTTCTCAGAAAACCCTAAGTGTGAACATGGCAACCTCTAGCACTGTTTCTGCAGGTTCTCAGAAGGAGGCCTCATCTGAACAATACCAAGTTCCCTTTAGAACACTTCTTACACCAGTGAAGAATTTGGAAGTGTTGTCTGAACTGATTGTTGACTTCTCCAGTCTGAATGAAAATGGATTCGACTTGACAGAAGATGTTAGGGCACAAGGATGGGAGAGATATTTTGACAGGTTGGTGGGTCCAACGTTTCCAGTATTGGTCAAGGAGTTCTGGATTCATGCGTACTCATCAACACATCAAGTTACCTCCTACATAATGGGAAAGAAGATTGTGATCATTGAGGATCACATTGCAAGATTGATTGGATACAGTGGTGGTGGTATCCGCTATATCGATATGGCTGAAAGATGCTCAAATGTTGCTGTCATTGCAAGGCAGATTTTCACCCATGGGGTTCCCAGCAGCAAAATCAGAGACTTAAAGGATCAGCACAGAATATGGGCGAAGATTATTCTGGGGTGCTTCAATCACAGGAAGCCCACAAGCTCCCCTGATTATATAAATATAGATCAGCAGTTTCTGATCTATTTTATTAATCAGAAGGTAAAGATTAACTTGGCTCATCTTCTGTTTAATCACCTCAGGACCAGCGTCAAGGAGACAAGGGAAGAAGAAAGGACAAAAAGGGATTGGATACCCTTTGGCAGGTTAATATCAGATATTCTGACTGAGAATAGGCTGATAGAACACCTTACAGAGGCACAGGAATTAAGTTCTATTAAAACTACTGTTGGCAATCCTCTGAACGCCAAGAATCTGAAGAAAATGAAACTGATAGAGAATATCAGAAAGGAGCCCAGCGTCACTCCTCTGGCTGACATCACCAGCAGAAGAGTCCCTCTGGACGACTTTCCACTATTTTCTGAGATTGAATCCAAACCAGTCAGTGTACTCAGATACTTGGACGCTTGCAAGGCTGATGGTACAGATCCCAAACTGAACATTAAAGATCTGCACCAGCAAAATCCAGAAGTTACTGTGAAGAAGACGAAGAAAAGAAAGGCCACTTCAGAAGGACCATCCCAGCAGACCCCTAAGAAGAGAGGTAATCTATCTGCTACTAATGTTTTAAATTCTTCTGCTATTCCAACATCAATCCCAACCCCAGCTTCACATGAACTTCCAATCCCCATACCAACCATTGATGAAACCGAACCAGAGGATGACCCTTCTGAGTCACTGACTCTCAGGAGATCCCGCACCAAAAATCCAAAACCCACACCATCAACAGAATCAGAACTTGTCAAAGTTCTTTCTGAAATTGATCAACGTGCTTCCGCTCCCCTCTCAGAAAATCCAAACACTCAACCCGAACATACTCTTTCACCCATACCAGAACAACCAGAAATTCCACCTCCTTCTCCACAACCAGCAATTCCTCCTCCCTCTCCTCAACCAGAACTTCATCCACTCTCGCCTCAACTATCACCTCCACAACCTGAGTTTCAACACTCTGAAACTCCATCACCTGAACCTCATTCTCCTCAATCCTCTGAGCCACAACCCTTGGCAATTCAGCTTCCATGTGGTACAACTATAAACATACCCCAGCTGCCATCCTCACCAGAAACTACCCCTCTAAACACTCCAAACAGTCCAATTATCATTTCTGATTCTCCCACTCCATCTCCCAAACAAAATACTGAAGACCACATCAGGACCTTCATTGATTTAACAATCCTTGACCGTCTTGCTGACCTTAAAAACAAAATAGCCATTCCCAAACCAAAACAGCTAGATGTTGGCTCTGGCATTGTGAATTTTGAAACAGGCTTGCAACAGTGGATTGCTTCTCTAAAGCAAGTTTGCCCTGGAATGATTGATCCTGCTGCCTCAAACCAACTCTGGACACGTTTCAGAATGTGGGTACACGCTGAAGCCCTCAAGTTGCAAGACATCAATTATGAACAGGCACAACAGAACTTCAGCAAGCTGCTGAAGGAAGTTGAAAGCCAGCTACCACAGGACGAAGTGCTCTTTCTGGATAGTGAGCCATGGTCTTAGAAGTGTCCAGCTTCAAAAGTGCAGCCAGTAGAAGGTCAGACTATTCAAGCTGAAGAGGTCAGTCAAGCTGAAGATGTTGCAGAAAGCTCTCAGAAGCATCCTGCTTCTGGCGTTTCTCAAGCTGCCTTGGACAGGCAGACTCTGGAAGAGTTGAAGCAGAATGATATTCGTCTACAGCAAAGAATGGATGAAAATGATCAGAAGATGAAGGAAAGGATGGATGTGCAAGACAACAAGATAGATACAGTAGTCAGCATGGTGCACAAGCAGAATGAAACTACTGATCAGATTAAGACAATGCTAGAGACTCTGTTCACACGCTTTCCACCCCAACCTTAGTTTTTCATTCATGATGTTTTCAATGTTTTCTTTGCATATCATCTGTACTGTTTTGTCTGGCTCTGAATTAAATATAACAGTTTTTCTGCTCTGATCATTTTAGCTTATATTACTTACACTTTTTGATTGTTGACGAAAAGGGGGAGAACAAGAATGATATTTTTTCAATAACGGATTACTGAGACAAAAAGTCTCAAACATTCTAACAATCTGATACTTGAATGTTTTCTGTTTTGCATAAGCTTACAGTTACAAGAAGTTAATCATCTCTGATACACTGAAGCTCTGATATTCTGATCTGAAGCTCTGATATTCTAATGTTCAAAGAAAGGCAATAAAGGTCTGATCCTGAAGAACTCTTGGAATTAAAAAGGGAAGTAATAAATTCAGGGGGAGTATCTCCGGTCTAAACTTTGATATCTCTTTATCGCTTATCTTTGATAACTTCCTAATTAAATCTGATACAACTTATTATTTAGTTATCTCTGATACTTTTCACGCTAATTTTCAATTAAAAATTATCTAGTTTTTGTCATCATCAAAAAGGGGGAGATTGTTAGAACAAAGTTTGAATCTACTACCCTAAGTTTAAGTTTTGATGATAACAAAATGCAAAGATATATTAATTGTATGATTCATGTAAGAACTATTTGCTACCTAAAAATTACTTTCTGTTTTACAGAAACTCTGATGGGTATCAGCAAGAGAACATCATCATCAGCATTAGAAGATGAGATATCAGCATCAGAAGATGTTATATCAGATACCAGAATCAGAAGATCAACTTACGCGTATGTTGAAGCTTGATGAACAGATCTATGCTTAATCATCTGAACCCTGATAAAGACAACAACAGTTCATCAGCACCTAAGCAGCATCAGAATGAGCCAAAGCCAAAACACGCTTAAGTGGCAACGGTACTGTGCATTCAAGATGATTTATTACCAACGACACCATTCCAGACAAGATCTGCTTAATAAGGAAAGAATGTTATTGGCATTGAAACAGAATTATTACTCCAACGTACACTACTTCCAATGCTATATAAACAAGTCAATGAAGATTGAATTGGCTAATGCTCTTTAAAAATCTACACGCCTAAAGCTATTCATCATCTTCCTCACTCTCAGTTTGCTAAAAGCTCTCAAATTCCTTACTCAATTATTTTAGCAATCTAGTTCTCATAAGCTTAAATTGTGTAGTATCACAGTTGTGATAAACAGTTTTTGTAGAAAACATTCACACACCTAGATTTCAATTCTTTGTAAGAAAGTATTTCCTTGAGAAACCGGTTTGTGGTTTGACTCAAGAAGGCTTTAATAGTTGTTAAAGCAGTTGTAATACTCAGTTGAATATAGTGGATTAAGACCTCGTTGGAGAGAGGCGAAATCACCTTGACGGATGGACTGGAGTAGTTTGAGATCAAACGAACCAGGATAAAAATACCGTGTTGAATGCAATTGATTTCCAGTTTTTACAATTCAACCCCCCCCTTCTTGTGTTTTTCACTTCTTCAGTCAACTTTAGATTTTCATCATATTGGAGGCCCAGACAACTCATAACAGGCTGGCAGTAACGCATGAAAATAGATTGGCACTTAATTGAATCATATATAGTAAGAAATCAAATCAAATTAAATCTCTTCATAATAATGGACCAAGATTTGATACACAAATGTTGACCTAAATTCCCTTGTCTATATAAACCTCATGATCCCAGAGAAAAATCACACGGGAAAACACACGGAGACTGCCACACAGAGGCACACATATTACCTCGTAAAAACACTAGCCTGCCCCATGAAAGTCCAGAAAATAGCATAAAATTCCAAAGTTGTCAAAACTCCATTGCAGGCATCTTCCGTCCAGGTTGACACTCTGATCGTGTTCTTGGAGTTCACACAGGCGTACCCTCGTTCGTGCCCCCAGCCATCTCACACCCAGGACTGCAGATCCAAGTGGTTGCAGTGGTAAAAATGTTCAAATCCAACTTAATCTTAAATTAGACTCATGATTGCATGTTCATAGTTTTTGTTACTATTTATGAGCGATTTAACAAACTGAAGTTGGCTACTTTTGAAATCCATGATACTGGTTGTGACAAACGGAAACAAACCCAGATCCGGGTTCAGGGATTGATTTCGAATGGGCTGATTTTCTGTTTTGTTTAGTTTCGAATTATCTAATTCGCAGGACCAAAAGCAGGTGTCATGTACTTCAAGTGAGCAAGCAGCTCAGGTGGTGAAAGGGAATTCGTGCAATCGAAAGGACCAGGGTTCGAATCCTAGACCTTGAATTTTCAATTTCAAACGAATTTGCTTGCAGAACTAGCACCCCCAATATCCTCGAACGAGGTCTTCGATCAACTTATTAGATTGAAAAGCAACCCAAGCCTCTTCGATCCAGGCCTTACTTCCAAGAATGCATTCTTTTCGTTTCCTGTTTTTTGTCTTTCGACCTTGTTTCCTTTCTTTTGGTTGTTTGTCCTTACTTCTTCTAAGCTTTAATTAACATTAAAAAGAACCTCAAAAAACATTAGGCTTAATTTTTTACATAAAATTAATTGTCAATTAATTAATTATTTTAATATTTTCTAAAAAACTAAAATTTAATAGACTTAGGATTTTTAATTCAATTTCTTTTCATAACAAAAACAAATAAAAAATTCCTTTCACTTAGGATTTTAGACGAATTTTCAATTCATGCGCGCGTTTATTTACTTTAGCATTTTTTGTTAATTATGTAACTGTGCTCGATTTGTAGTAGTTTAATTAGGGGTTTTTATTTCTGCACTTTATTTTTTCAGTAATTATTTATGTATCTTCCCCAAAGCCTTGTAATAGCGTAGGACCTTTATTTCTCGCTGTTATATTTTATATGCTTGTATATAATTGCTAGCAACCTAGGCGTGTATGATTAATCAATCAATCAGTAGATCACTAAACTCAAGATAAATATATCAGAAATAGCACACTATTGCACACTTGCACCCCTAGGGTATTTCCCACTTTGGTTTCCTTCAAAAATGGTCATGTCACTCGAACGTAGGGATACTCTTAGCAAAGACCCTTAGTTTAAAGTCATCATAAAGATCATAGTCCCTAAATGTCCCTCAAGTTGCCTACGAGAAATGATCTTATGATGATAGTCCCTTCAAAATACAAACGTATCCTTACATGTTGCCTTTAATGACCATTACGTCCCTTTCGATAGTCCCTCAACATCTGACGACTAGGGTTACCTACTCACTAATAGTAGGAAAACACAGTCTAAAGGATAGGAGGAAAAGAACAATCTTTTTTCAAATAGGTAGATGACAGTTAGGTACTTGCTCAAACAAATTTTCACACCACACTTTCAAACACTTTATAAACAAATTTTTCAAAATGCTTTTATCACACTCTTGAGGACTGATACAAGGGTTATCACAAAGCAAATTTCCGCGCTAAGGGATTTTCAAACACAAAACTTTTTCACACAAACACGAAAGCAATTTTCAAAAAATGAGCAAGTACCTAAGAGCCCGTGGGAAACCACGGGTGGAAAGGATTCTAACACCTTCCCTTTCCATAATCTACCCCCCTTACTCAAAAATATCGAAAAAAGGTATTTTTCTATTCTTTTCACCCTTTCCTTAATTTAGATAAAAGATAAGTCGGTGGCGACTCTTGCTTACCGCACATTTGCGAACAAAAAATGCAAACTAGTATTAAATAGTCGGTTCTGCCACCATATCACAGAACTGGATACTCTGTTGGGGAAATTATAAAGTGGGGTTTACCTTAGGGTCTAGATCATTTTAAATTTTCTTTCTTTGTTTGCTTTGACTGCTTTATCTTTAAGGGTTTGTTGGGGTATTCTTGTAAAGATCATATACCCGAATCTGAGGCATCTTTTTAGGTAAGCAACAATAGATCATGGAGACTGTACGGTGTAGACCGATATGGTTGAAGTGATAGCTGTGTTGGTGTGACACTTTGGTTGGTACCGGTACCCCTTGTGTAAAATCGAGGAGAATACAGGACCGTCGCGTGGTGTCGTGAAGCACTAAAGAACCTTAGAACCTTAGTTGAACAAACTTGGCCATTAGAAAGTAGTGAGATAGCCGGCCTTGGTGTAAAGCTGGGAATCAATTGATACTCGATACTACACTCATTGAGATCAGACTTTTGGGATGTTTCGGCCACAAGAAAAGATTGCTAAGCCGAAATGATATTGATAAAGAAAGATCAGTGATATTGAGATTCCTTAGAACGCGTTTACTATTTCTAAGACAGGTTGAGCCATCTGAACATTCAAGAGGGTACTTACCTATAAACCCCATGCAAGCCTAAACCTAAGGCTGCTTGTGTGATTTGTTTGCTTTCAACTTGAGCTACTTGCAGGGTTTTTATCTAACAATATGATCTCCTTGCAGGATTTGTTTACAGTCACTATCCAGTAACCTGGACTTCTTATACTCACTTGTCTTCATCACCTTACACTTTTGCTTAACGCATAGCATACACATCATAACATCATGCCACATCATTTCCTTAACCATTTCAAGGATCTCAGGGGTTTGTGGTTCAGGTTGTGATAAATCAGATGTCTAGCAAGGGGCAAGGGGATTTATTTTCCTCTAGCCAACACCGTCAAAAGACTAAAACACGATAACTTGAGTCAGGGGCTATGATCCACTTGATACAGTGAGCTTGATTCTCGTAGAAGGACACTCAACAATACGAAGTTTTTCAAAGATAGAAATTTCAACTGCTGACATCTTCTTGTTTACCCCGCGAGTCCTTGAAAATATTCCATATGCATATCATACATGTTATTTCATAAACAGATTTCAAAGCAGGGTTCTCATCTTATTCGCTGCTTATTTCAGCAAGTAAAGAAATGGCTCTTGAACAAACAATGAAAGACCTTCAGGCTCAAAATTCTCAGTTCCAACAAATGTTCCTGAGTCTGACCCAGGGGCAAGAAGACCTGAAAGCTCTGATCGTCAAAAAGAAGGCTAAGAAGAAACCAATTCGTGTTTTGAGTGTTGGAAGAAGAAGACCAGCTAACCGAGCTCTAGATTTTTCAAACCCATCAAAGGGAGTGAATAATCAAGAGGAAGAGGACGAGGAATCAGATGAATGAGACAACAATCCAACATTTGAAGAAGATGAACCTAACTATTCTGAGGAGCAATATCCTCTTGCGAACGATAAATACAAATGGCTGGAGGATCGACTCAATGCCATACAAATCCAAAGGGTGCCCGGTCTGGATTTTGAAGAATTAGATTTGGTTCCAGGGGTGGTCATCCCACCTAAGTTCAAGGTCCCTATCTTTGCAAAATATGACGGTGTTTCCTGTCCCAAGCTTCACTTGAGGTCATATGTCAGAAAGATCCAGCATCACACTAGGGACCGGAAGCTATGGGTCCATTTCTTCCAAGAAAGTTTGGCTGGCACTCAACTGGATTTGTTCTATCAGCTAAAAGGAACTGACATCCATACCTGGGAAGACTTGGTTGCTGATTTCTACAAACAGTACCAATACAATGCTGACTTGGCACCAACTCGAGTGCAATTGCAGAATATGTCCATGAGCTCAAGAGAAGGGTTCAAAGAATATGCCCATAAATGGAGGGATCTAGCTGGCATGGTACAACCTCCTCTGAATGATCGGGAAATGGTAGATATGTTCACAGGAACTCTGACAGGCCCGTTCTTTAATCTGTTGATTGGGAGTTCCTCATCTAGATTCACAAAAATGGTTCTGGCTGGAGAAAGGATCGAAAGTGGTATCAAGAGTGGGAAGATCCCGATGGCTACATATTCTAATGCTGAGAAGAAGCCATTTGCTGGTAAGAGGGAGTCCAATGTTGTGTATGGCCGGAAGGGTCATAATAAGGCAAACCACCATAATCAATCCGTAGGGGTAATATTGGTTTCTAATCCTACGCCTATGCCATGACACCAACAGGGAAACCAGCATAAAGAGGTCACGCCTAAGAGACAATTCACTGGAATCAACATGTCACTAGCCAAAACGTTACAACACATGTTGAAAGCAGGATTGATTACGTTAAAGGATCCTCTACGAAATCCCAATACTTCTGCTCGTAGTTACCACCATGATGAGAGGTGTGCATACCATTCGGATAGTCCTGGATACAAATGGCTGCTGGGCTCTGAAGAACAAAATTCAGGATATGGTTGACGCCAAAGAGATTGAATTCGACCCTCCAGAGACTCACAAAGTGATCACCGCTCCTAGGCCAAATCATTGAGAACGTCCAGTTCACTTTTTATTTTTCAATTGTAATTTCATTTGTTGTTCAAACAATTATTGTCATGCCAAACTTTGGTTTTCCCATTAATGCATCGCATATGTTTTGTCTTGAATTATTTCACCCGTATTCATTATATTCAAACTACGTTTTTACATCCTTTTTGTGATATTCAAATCTTGATTAAAATCTCTAAGCCTTTATAGGGAGGATGACAAAAATGATACCACAATCTCTACAGTATGCTTTTGAACGGATCCCGCTAACGATGTACATGCGTTGTTTCAAATTCTAAACAATGGAGTTATAAGAAAGATAATCCCTAGTCAACCCCTTTGAGCCAAAGAAGTAGGAGTTTTTCTTTTCACACAAGTTAAAACCCTTAATTATAACCTGGGGCAGCGTAGCTTTCTCAGTTAATTCAAAGGTGCATTCAGTCGCAAGCTTTCCCTTCATACACGACAAATATTGTAGAAAATGCTCTCCAAAAGATGGTGATGGTTCCACATAATCATTAAGAACAGGTAGTCATTATAAAAGCCCATTAAGTCAAAACCTATGCAGGAGACTTAAGAAAAAACCGGGGCATCCCGCTGACTGTAATCACAAAAGAAACAGTTCAGGAAAAAGAAGGGATAACGGAAAAAAAAAGAGGTTACTAAAAATCCTCGACAAAAAAAAAATATTACAAAATGACTGCCTCATTCAGATAAACTTTCAGTATCCAACCCATCACCAGAACGTCAAGGACAAGATGCCAGACTCAATTGGGATTCAAAATGCACAATTAACTGAGTATAGGACTGAAGAACATCACGAAGAACGGGTGGGTACAAATAAATTTTGAGCCTTTATCCTTTGTTTCTTAAACCTTGAACCAGGCCACGATATAACCCTTAAAAGTCCTAGCTGAAGCATAGGTTAGTTCGAAAGCATACTGTTACAAAAGGTATCCTGACTCTTGTAGGACTTGCTATAAATCCTGAGTTGATATCACCCTCTTGCAAAATTTGCTTTACTGAAAAAATGAATTTTCAAAAACTTCAAGACAAGCATAAACTTTGCATTATTTGAATATCGTTGTTTGCATATAGTTATCTGTTCGACAAACAGAGAAATTCAAATGACAAATATCTAGTGAATAAAAAATTTCTCAATGAAAAGGTTCACCTCAAGTGGAAAATCACTACCAACCAAGGGGCACGACATGATCATTGTCCATCATCTGGGGTAGTCAAGTCAAGATTCAAGGAATCTCTCAAAGATGCCAAATAGCCAGGGGCAGATCTCCATCTGAATTACTAAGGGAATTGGACATGAATTCCAACAACGAATCTTGTACGATCAAACAAACATCTTCTGGCGGTGTGGAAACACTTACTACTATGGATAGTGACAATTCTCCGTACCCGATGAACATGGACATAGTCAGAAAAGACTACGCATAAAAAAACCCGCTAGGTTGACAGGCCTAGGAAAAAATAAGGGCATCCCGGTGAACCAAAAGGAATTCGGGCAAAAATTAGGGATAAAATCAAAAAATATGTACACCTGGCAAGTCGAAAACCTGAAAAGGCGGCTTGAGCAAAAAAGGGTATCCCGGTGGACTGAAAATCTGAAAAGACAGTCCGGGAAAAAGTTAGGGATTAAAGCTTACGACTATGTCCCGTCATCTCGTCACTTATCTAATAAGTAGAAGGTTTATTACCCTGATCTTCATTCACCAAGGACTCCAAGGGTTTGGATAATAGTCAAACCATCTACAAAATCCTCAGTTGATATTTTCTACAACAGGTATCGAGACAGGGGCGTTCTACTACAAGGTCACCACCATATTCTCAGCTTACAACCTATTGCTGTCAGGTGTTCTCATACTCTCGGCAGAGCAAAATCTCCAAATTACTGCTCCAATGAAAATTCCCCAATGAAGTCACCCAGCTTCTCGGGATTCCCCAAGAGGATTACAGAGTTTCCCTTCCCCAATGGAAACATTCTGAATAAAGCAGATTCTCATCTAGAAACGGTTAAGGTACAATCCAAATATAGATGTCATCATGACACTTACTCCATATTCTCATATAGAAACGGTTCAGGTACGACCCAAATACGGATGTCACCCTAAAACTTACTCCAGATTCTCATCTAGAAACGGTTCAGGTACGATCCAAATACGGATGTCATCCTGACACTTACTCCAGATTCTCATCTAGAAACGATTTAGGTACGATCCAAAGACAGATGTCATCCTGAAACTTACTTCAGATTCTCATCTAGAAACGGTTCAGGTACGATCCAAAGTCGGATGTCATCCAAACACTTACTCCAGATTCTCATCTAGAAACGATTCAGGTACGATCCAAGAACAGATGTCATCCTGACACTTACTCCAGATTCTCATCTTGAAATGATTCAGGTACGATCCAAAGACAGATGTCATCCTGACACTTAGTCCAGATTCTCATCTAGAAACGGTTCAGGTACGATCCAAAGACGGATGTCATCCAAACACTTAATCCAGATTCTCATCTAGAAACGATTCAGGTACGATCCAAGGACGAATGTCATCCTGATACTTACTCCAAATTCTCATCTAGAAATAGTTCAGGTATGATCCAGAGACAGATATCATCCTGATACTTATTTAGATCATCTTCTAGCAACAGTTCAGGTACGATCCAAAATGGGTGTCATCCTGATCCTTAGTCCAGACTATCTTCTAGCAACAGTTCAGGTACGATCCAGAGATGGATATCATCCTGATACTTATTCATATCATCTTCTAGCAACAATTCAGGTACGATCCAAAACAGATATCATCCTGATACTTATTCAGATCATCTTCTAGCAACAAATCAAGTACGATCCAAAATAGGTGTCATCCTGATACTTATTCCAGACTATCTTCTAGCAACAGTTCATGTACGATCCAAAGATGGATATCATCCTGATACTTATTCAGATCATCTTCTAGCAACAATTTCGTTCATATACGATCCAGAGACGGATGTCATTCTGACACTCATTCAATACAAATTCCAAGTACAATTCAAATACGATCCAAAGACGGGTGTTATTCTGACACTCATTCAACACATGTTTCAAATACAGTTCAAATACGATCCAGAGATGGATGTCATTCTGACACTCATTCAATACATGTTTCAAATACAATTCAGATACGATCCAGAGACGAATGTCATTCTGACACTTATTCAATACAAATTCCAAATACAGTTCATATACGATCCAGAGATGGATGTCATTCTGACTTTTATTTTAACACATAGATCTACCCACAAAGCCTCCGCAGGTACTTTCTCCAACAGGTACAGGGGCAGAAACGTCTTGATGTGAAGTCACCACTACAACATACGTCCCAGTGACGTCTATGTCCCTCACAGAGTAGAGGCAACCAAAATTTTTTGATCTCTGCTTCCCCAAACGGGAATTACTTTCCCCAGCAAAGTTCCTTCAGAGAGCTGATATCCCAAGCCAAGTTTTATAATCGCAAACGGTTTATAAAGCTTTCTCCCGAGCAGAGTTTATTGCTCTGACTATGGAACCTCCTCCCGAGCAGAGTTTACTTCTCTAAATGCGGAAGCTTAATCCCCAAAAGAGTTTATTTCTCTAGCTACGGAAGTTCATCCCCCAGCGGAGTTTATTTCTTTGAATCAGAAAAATCTTCCAGCAAGACATCTCCTCTCTCAAACAGAGTTATTCCCCTGCAGAGTTATTCTCTGGCAGAGTCTCTCCCCGAAAATATATTAGCAAACAGAAAAGAGTAAATCCCCAGCATAGTCACCTCCATTCACCATCCCCGGTGGAAATGAAGAATTCAGCTTCCCAATACTCTTCAGCAGCAGTCCGGGACTTATTTTCCCCGACTAAGAAATATCGCAATAGCATCCCATATTCATACATCATGGCATGCGCATGCATATTGCATACAATACAATCTCATTTATTTTGAGAACATCATCACAATGCATTTCATACATCATGACATTGCATACGACTAACTCTTTACCTTTAAGGGAAAATATCAAATCAACAAGCTACGTCTAACAAAGGGCTATTCCAGGATTTTCCTCAGAAAGATGTCCTCACAAGACCTTCTCTGGATCAGCCAGATCGACACTAAGATCTCTCTGATTACTATGCCATTGAAGATGTTCCAAGACTTTCGTCTGGTTCAGTTAAATCGATACTAAGCTTCTACTGATTACTATGCAAGTCAAAGTTAACCCAAGATTTTCCCTGGGTCATACAGGTCGACACTAAGATCTCTCTGATTATTATGCCAGTTAAAGATGTTTCAAGACTTTCGTCTGGGTCAGTTGAATCGATACTAAGATTCTCCTGATTACTATGCCAGTCAAAGTTAGCCCAAGATTTTCCCTGGATCAAACAGATCAACACTAAGATCTCTCTGATTACTATGCCAGTTGAAGATGTTCCAAGACTTTTGTCTGGGTCAGTTGAATCGATACTAAGATTCTCCTGATTACTATGCCAGTCAAAGTTAACCTAAGATTTTCCCTGGGTCGGACAGGTCGACACTAAGATCTCTCTGATTACTATGCCAGTTGAAGATGTTCCAAGACTTTCGTTTGGGTCAGTTGAATTGATACTAAGATTCTCCTGATTACTATGCCAGTCAAAGGTAACCCAAGATTTTCCCTAGGTTAGGCAGGTTGACACAAAGATCTCTCTGATTACCATTCCAGTTGAAGATACTCCAAGACTTTCGTCTGGGTCAGTTGAATCGATACTAAGATTCTCCTAATTACTATACCAGTCAAAGTTAATTCAAGGCCTTCCCCTAGTTCAGTCAAATCGATACTAAGATTTCTATCCAAGTTGAAGAAAACTCGAGACCTTTCTCTGGTCCAGTCAAATTGATACTAAGATTTCTGTTTTAGTTAAAGAAGCTATGAAGCCCGGAAACTGACCGGATAATAGTCAATCAACAATTCAAGACGTTGTGAAGCCTGGATCCTGACCAGATAACAGTTTAATCTCATCTCCTCAGTAACTCACTATGAAGCCTTGATCACGAATAGATAATAGTTAGCCTTATTATCCTCAGCAAGCCATTGTAAAGCCTGGATCCTGACCAGATAGTAGTTCACTTCCGTCTCTTCAATCAAGTGATGACTCCCCAGTAGAGTAATGGACAATTGAAGCTCCTAAAACATTATGTTCTAAGACAGAGACCAACATTCCTCAGCAGAGTCCTCTCTAACAGCAAGAGCAGGAATTCCCACAAAGGGATATCTCATGAAATCATCATTGTTCTGGATGGCATCTTTAAGCCCATCTCTGACGACTCTCCGTCACATTCTGATGGCATCTTTAAGCCCATCTCCGACGATCTTCTGTCATATTTTCCAAATGGTATCTATAAGCCCATTCCCAATACTATCTACACAGTCAAGTATCATCTCAGATGAGTGCAAATTTATACTCTAGTGTTCAATCATCTTCTACCTTCCGATCACGAAAGGCAGACCAGCCAATCTATATCCTCAAGTTTAAGAAGATTGAACAGGGGCAGCTATTGTACCCCAAAATTTTCCCTCTCATGTTTTTCCAAGATTTCCTCTTGCATAGGTGGTTACAAACCTTTGCCTAAAGAAAAGGAAATTTTCAAATGATGGTTAAGTACCCTTCGACTGGCAACTACAAAATATCCTTCGATTGGCATATGGCCTTTCGATGGGCATTTCCAACAAGGAAGCTTCGACGGGCATCTTAAATAAGGTTGTTTTTCGTTAGAGCGTACAAAGTGCCTTTCGACAGGCATGTTAACCAAATAATGTTTCGATTGGCATTATGGCCAAGCCCTTCGATTGGCATGGACACAAGGTCTTTCAATTGGCCTCCTGATAAGCCTTTCAATTGGCATTGTGTCAAGGCCTTCAATTGGCATTCTGAAAGACCCTTTCGTTTGGAACCCTGGGCCAAGCCTTTCGATTGGCATGGGAAGGGATCCTTCAATTTAGCATTATGTTAAAGCAGCTTCGACATGCATGTTAACCATGTCCTTTGATTGGCATGGACAAGATCTTTCGATTAGCGTAGCTGTGGTACCCCAAAATTTTCCCTCCCATTTCCTCAACATTTTCTCATCACAAGACCCTTGAAGATCAAGATCCAGTTAGGGTTTCCTCTGCTTAAGACTTCTCCTTGCACTGTGGACTCAAATTAGGGTTTGTGTTTGCCCAAGGATGTTTTGACCTAAAATGCCTAAGATGACTTTCATGTTTCATGTTTGACTCACAAGATTACCCATACCAAGTTTCAAATCTTGATTCCAAGTTTTGCCCAGTCAATTGGACAGTTGACCTAGAAATCAGCTGTATTGGGGAAAAAAGTCAACTGTGGCCAATTGACAGTCAAACCTCATGAAATTTGACCCACATCAACATATTGAACTCATATGGACCATTTGATCAAGTTTGGATCACAATTCTCCAAGAAATTTGATCAGATCACCAAAAGGGCAAAATGGTCATTTTTAGGGTTTTGACTGCACAAAGGCAATTTTTGACTGTTTGACCTAGCCAATGGCAAATCAAGCTCACATATGGACTCAAGGACCCCATGGAATTATCTTGACATGCTCAACAAGCTCAAAAGATCCCAAGTACACAAGATTGACAGTTGAATTTCCCAGTCAATTGATCAATTTTGACTGTATACTGAAAAGTCAAACTTTGACTTTTTTGGTCAAAATCAAGAGTCAAGATTCATTTTTCATCAAAACATGCCAAATCATGAAACTTGTTCACCAAGAAATCACAAAATGCAAATTAGGGTTAGAAAATGGAATTTTTCATAACTTAGAATTTTTCTAAGTTATGAAAAACCCTAATTTTTTCCCAACTTTGCCCCATCTTTTCACCAAGATCCATTTGGATTCAAACAAAAGTCAAAACATGAAAGTTGTGGCTTGTTGCATAATCTACAACTTTGATTCACAAAGTTTTCTCATTTGAAGCTTGTATCTCAAGTTACAATTTTTTGAATAAGGGCACTAAACCATTTTTAACTTAGTGAAATTTTAACCTATTTTGACAAGGTTTTCTACCCCACTTCAAGGCCATTTTCCATACCCTTCCACTTGGAATTTCAACTTTCATTTCAAAGATGGATTGTAGTACACATTCCAAGCTTTCCAAAATGTCCAAAACCTTCTCAAACAACCTCATAACTTGAGATATTCGAATTTCACAATATAGCAAAAACTCACCTTTGAATTGGCCATTTTCCATGTTCATAGTTTGTGTAAACTTCTCTAAATCAGCATGCCCTTGATTAAAGGCCCTTGAACCATTCCACACTCCATAATTTAATGCATATTCAATGTGTTAAAGTGTTGTTCTTTGAGTACAAACATTGTATGCAAGATTAATCCCAAACTAGATAAAGTGAACTTTCCATTTTTGAAAAGATTAGCTTTATGTCCAATTGCAAATCAAGAAGGTACATAGCAAATCTGCTTGGCACAAGATTATGGGCATAACACACTGATCAAGAGAAGCTTATGCAGCACATTAGGGGGTCCTCTACTGACCTAGAAAGCCAAGTTGCATTTGTTTGCTTCAAGTTCAAGAAAAGTGCATAACTTGTACCAACTTCAATCTCAGCTCACCAACACATGAAAGAAGTTATCAAACACATTACAGATATCATACCTAAGCTTCTGCACGAGCCATTGACCTCCCAAACATCCTCAAACCAAAAAACACCATCAAACTGCAAAAACAGAGTTGCCTCTGCAGTTTGATTGCTAACTCCTATTTCCCTCAAGTTCTTGTGCCAAAACCAGTTCACACACATTCCCTAGTACTTATGCAAGCTAACCATGACCTGAAACCTGACCTGTAACACCTCCAAGCCACTTCACCATTTTTAATTTTCTGTTTTGCAGTTGGAGTTCACTAGCTCGATTCAGGGAGTTTCAAGACAAAGTAGGACTTGGAAAAGCATCCTTACACTTCAAGGAAGCTATACAAGTCATCATTTCACTCTGAAACATCCTCCATTGCAAAGCACGATTCCAACTGAACAGGTAAGTTCATGGGGTCGTATCTCTCTTATTAGACATTGTTAGCTTTAGGTTTGTGAAGAAAACATGTCACAATCATAGCCCTGAACATGCTCATATGATTAGATTTCATTTATATTTCGTGTGCTTAGAGAATTTTATGTCTGAACATTGATGGAAAGTTAGGTCAGAAATTGGGGGAGGAGAAATTCTCCCTCATCTTAGAGAGTTAGGTCAAGTTCTTTACATGGTTGAAACCGTCTTTTAATGCTTTACACTTTTCATGTTATGAGTTTTGCTTGAAAGTCCAGGAATCCAGAGATAAAAAACGCGTGTTTGCTTGAAGGATATTGTTCAGAGGTTGAAGAAGACAGGTCTTCTGGGCTGGGCCTGGAATTTTTTCTTATTTGCACCATCTAATTGCTATTACACCCCCTGAGCCCATTTGCTTTATTTTTATTTCTTTTTGACTTTTTCTTTTTTTGTTTGACTTATTTATTTTTTCTCATGACATTAAAAATATAAAAATATTTTTTCTCACCATTTTTTATTTTATTAGGCATTTATATAGTTTTCTTTTAGATTATACACAAATAAATAAATACATATATTTTGTTTTAAAATACTAAAAGATAGTGTAAATACATTTTTTTTATTTTTATTTACCTTCTGAAAATATTTCACATAAAAATACTTTTTATTTATTTATTTATTTTATTAAAATATTAAATATATATTATTTTGTATATAATGCATATTTAAGAACTTAATATATATATATATATATATATATATATATATATATATATATATATATATATATATATATATATATATATATATATATATATATATATATATATATATATATATATATATATATATATATATATATATATATATATATATATATATATATATATATATATATATATATATATATATATATATATATATATATATATATATATATATATATATATATATATATATATATATGTTTATTAATATAAATATAAAAATACTTGAATTTTTCCTTTTTATTAATATTTGATACAAAAATACTTTTTTTCATAATATACTTCATTTTATTTTTATTTTTGTACATAATAAATAAATACTTGTATAATAATACATTTTCTTTAAAATTAGGGTTTTTGCCCTAAAAGTTGAAAATACTCAAAATAATCCCTTTTTATTTTCTTACTTTATTTTACATAAACCATACTTTTCTCATATATATATATAAAAAAAAAACTTTCTCTTTGCATTTTGCATATTTATTTAATTTCCATTTAATTATGCAATTTATTTACTTTGCAAATATTCAAAAATGATGTAATAATTTAGATTTACATTACTTGTCAATATCCCCATTTGAACATTTGTACCCCCCCTTCCCATATTTGGTTTTGTAATAGCTTAGTAAATTTAAATTTCACGCTTTATTGCTTTCTAATAATAACATGTTAGAATTAGGGTTTGCATGCGAAAAACGATAAAAAACAGTTGGACCTAATACAAGATGAATGAGCATGAAAATAAACAACACATCTCACACTTGCACCCCCTAGGGTACTCCACTTTGTTGCCTTCAAATAAATGGGCCATATTGTATGTTGAACTTCTTTGGGCAAAGCAAACAATTTGAATGATCATAGTCCCTCGATAAAACTTTTCAAAACAAACAAAAACAAATGATCAAGTCCCTTAAAGAAAATTGCCCAAAGACATTTAACGCCGTTGCAATTATGGTCTAAACGATGACCCGCGCCTGTCCCTTTCACATCCTAACACAAGGTTGTCCACCAAATACAATGGTGGAACAAACTTGTTAAAAGGGTTAAAACGTAGCAATAATCTTTTGAGAAATTTTAGGAGTAGATAACCTCTTAGTTACTTGAATCAAACTTGCAAAAACAAAACACTTGCCTATTTTCAAAAACCACACATCACTACACTTTCAAAACAACCTTCAAAAAAACAAATGAAAACCTTTTCAAAAGACGTACATCTTTGTATACATCCCCACATGGATCATTACAAAGGTTGCCACTACATTGGCCTATTTTCAAAACATTTTCAAACCCACACACTCAAGCACCATTTAAAACAATTAAAAACAAAAGGCAAGTGATCTAAGCAAGTAACTAAGAGCCCATGGATAACCATGGATAGAAAGGGTGCTAACACCTTCCCTTTCTATAATCTACTCCCCGAACCCAAGAAAACATCTCAAAAGGTTTTTTTGCTGTGCTTTTTAACCTTTCCTTAGGATAAAATAAAAATTCGGTGGCGACTCTTGCTCAACCGAAACATTTGCGAAAAAAAATGCAAAACCTCAAGTCAGTTCTCCCACCGTATCACAGAACTGGCGACTCTGCTGGGGAGAACTTTTAAAGTGGAGTAACCTTAGGGTTTAGATCACCTTTGTTTTCAATTGTTTGCTTTGTTTGCTTTTATATTTGTGGGCTTTGCATCGGAGTTTCATAGATCCTAACCCGGATCTGGGAAATACCCTTTTTTAGGTAGCATAATCTGTGAGGGACCTGTCCGGCGTAGACCGACATGGGTGAAACAGGCTACGTTGGTGTGGCATCTTAGTCTGTACCTATATCCCTTGTGTTGCAACGGGGAGAATATAGGTCTTCTAAGGGGTCATTAAACACCAACCAACCTTAGAACCCTAAATTGACCAACTTGGCTATTAGGACAGTAGCAGTATGCTACACTCATTGAGGCTAAACTCTCGAGATGGTTCTGGCCGCGAGAAAAGATTGCGATGCTGGAGTTATGACCGATTGAGGGTAGCCAATGATTTGAGATCCTCTAGAACCCGGTTACTTTTGATAGGACAGGTTTTAACCAACAAAACCAAAAGAGGGTAATACCTGAAACTCATGCTGGCCTGAAACTTAAGGGTGTCTTGTGTGACTTGTGTGCCTTATTTACCTATGTGAATACTTGTGGTGTGCTTCATCATAGCATCATGCCATCATACCATTGCATGCATCCTGTATAAAAGGCTAACCCATTTCAAAGACAAAAGAGTTTCATCTTTGCTCTGTTTTGTAGGACATCATGATGCCCGTGCGTAGGAATACTGTCCGGCTCAACTTTGTTCAACCACCAGTTTTACTCAAGGATTTGGTTGGTAGGATTCCAAACACTTCTTCCTTCATCAACAGACATGGGTCTCTCCTTGGCTTGATCACTGCAAAATGGGACCAACAACTGATAAGTGTTCTGACCCAGTTTTATGACCCTCTGTATCACTGTTTCACCTTTCAAGACTTCCAGCTGGTTCCTACCCTGGAAGAATTTTCTTATTTGCTTGGGATCCCTGTCTTGGAACAAACTCCATTCACTGGTTTGGAAAAGACTCCTAGGCCTGAAGAGATTGCTGCACTTTTCCCCTTGACCAAAGAAGAGGTATTGTCCAACTGGGAAACTAGAAATGGGATCAAGGTCTTTTTGGTCAAATTTCTGGTCGGCAAGGCTAATGATTTCTGGAATGACTTGGACTTCAAGGCGTACGAGGATATTCTGGCTCTTTTGATCTATGGTCTGGTATTGTTTCCCAACCCCGACACCTTTATCAGTATCCATGTCATAAGGATCTTCATGTCTCGGAATCCTGTACCCACTCTTTTGGGTGATATTCTACAACAACTCTATGCTCGTACTACTCGAAAACGGGGGACTCCGTGGTGTTGTGCTCCTTTGCTAGTAAGGTGGTTTATTTCGCACCTTCCTAAGTTCGTGCTGAAAAATGAAGAAGGAAAAGGTTGGGCTCGGAGGTTAATGTCTCTCACTGATAATGACATCACCTGGACTCTCAGAGGTTTGGATGAGGTAGCTGTTATTGACCGTTGTGGAGAATACCCTAATGTTCCGCTGATTGGTATCCAAGGAGGAATCTCTTACAATCCATGCTTAGCTCTCCGTAAGTTTGGAAGAGCCAGAGGAGATGGGCCTCATGAAATGCTGGTTCCTCACTTCCATTTTGAGTTTCAGGCAGACAGTGACAAACTACGCCAGGGATTCATTAGAGCTTGGGACAGAATCCACAAAGTCAACCCACATGAGTTGGGGCCAAAGACTTCTCTGCCATTGAAGCCCTATTGCAAATGGGTCTGCATCCGTGCTCAAAGGTTAGGTATGCCCTACGAAGCTGTTAGACCTCTCATTCTTGAGTCTCCTGTTGAAGATGGGGTTCCTCCAACTGTCCTCCCTCCTCAGATACCTACTGATTTTGACACGATGAAGAGATCTTGGGCACAGCTAAAGGAAGAACGGGATTTCTATCGGGAGAAATTCAACGAGCAGGAACGGAAGATCCAGAGGCTGACTAAGCAGTTGGAGGAAGAACGGGTCCTGAATAACTACATCAGCACTGAAAAGAGGAGGCCATGGGAGCATTGATGAGCTTTGGATGTTTCCTTTTATAGTTTATTTCCTTTCCAGTATTTTTCATTCCTGTAATGCCTAAGGGCAAATTGTTGAACCATTGAAAATTTTAATCTAATGAAGTGTGTTTCCTTTTTTGTCTACAAAGTTGAATCTTGTTTGTCTTTGAAAACATAAAACATACGCATTCCATTGCACCATATGCATAGCAGGTACCCTATTTTACAGGTTGCTTAATCTCCTTCGCTGTTTATTTTGAACAGTCATCATGAATCCAGACTCCTCCAGTGAGCAAGCAATCAAGGCCCTTCAGGCCCAAAATGCACAGTTTCAAGAGATGGTCCTAAGCCTAGCCCAAGGTCAGCAAGAGTTGAAGACTCTACTCCTGAAGAAGAAGAAGAAAAAGAGGACTGCGTTGTTCAACGCCGGACGCAGATTTGGGAATACACTCCATAATGAAGCTGATCCAACTACTTCTTCTGCTGAGAAGAACAGTCCCCAAGGGGGAGGAGCTCCTAGTCCCGCAGTCTCCGACAACGAGACGGACTATAACGACGAACAATACCCACCTGCTGCTGGCAGATACAAGCAATTGGAGGACCGTTTGAGCGCCATGGAAATTCAGAATGTGCCGGGGCTGGATTTCGGAGATTTGGGGTTATCTTCTGGGGTAGTAATTCCACACAAGTTTAAGGCGCCTGCCTTCGCCAAGTATGATGGGGTCTCCTGCCCAAAGCTGCATCTAAGGTCGTACGTAAGGAAAATCCAACCTTACACGGCAGATAAGAACCTTTGGATTCACTTCTTCCAAGATAGCCTCTCGGGGTCACAGCTTGAATGGTTCTACCAATTAGATGGAACTAGCATCCGACACTGGGAAGATTTGGCAACCGCATTCTACAGACAATACCAATACAATTCTGATCTCGCTCCTACGCGTACCCAACTTCAGGGTATGTCTCTAGGAACGGGTGAAGGGTTCAAAGAGTACGCTCAAAAATGGAGAGATTTGGCTGGCAGGGTGCAGCCTCCATTGACTGATCGAGAGCTGGTTGATATGTTTCTAGGGACGTTGTCTGGTCCATTTTTCAATCATTTGGTTGGTAATTCCTCCGCTGGGTTTACAGATTTGATATTGACAGGAGAAAGAATTGAAGCTGGCATCAGGTCAGGCAAGATACAAAAGGCTGCCTCCACCAGTGCTGAGAAGAGGCCGTTTAAGAAAGAAGCAAGTGCCGTCTATGGTACTAGAAGACAAGTCAAGCCCGAAAGTCACCAAGCCGTCAATGCTTTGGTCATCTCAAAACCTGTTGCTGCTCCTCAGCAGTACAATCAACAAAGAAGCGAAAGGCCCAAGAGGAAGTATACTCAACTGAGTATGACCTTATCTCAAATTTTACCCCAACTGTTATCCACCAACCTGGTGACCCTCAAAGAAGCTCTTAAGTTCGTCAACACTGCGTCTCCTAAATATAACCCAAATGCCCGGTGTGCTTATCATTCTGATAGTCCCGGGCACACTACTGATGATTGCTGGGCCTTGAGAAACAAAGTGCAAGATCTGATCGACGCAAAGGAAATTCAGTTTGAAGCGCCTGAGAGACCAAATGTTGTAACTGCTCCTATGCCCCAGCATAGAGTAAATGCTATTGAGGAAGAACTGTATGCTGTTTCGATAAATGAAGTTGTTACCCCTCTTTTGACTGTCAAGAAGAACCTACTGCAGGCCGGTTTATTTCCGGGTTGCAGTGAAGGTTGCCTGTTCTGTGCTGTTTCCCTATCTGGTTGTCCCTTGCTGAGGTTAGGCGTCCAAAGCCTAATGGATAGCAAGGAGATTCTGTTTAAGAAGTCTGCTGTTCAATTGGTTCCGGTAAAAGAAATTTCTGTGGTTACCATCTTCAAAAATCCAATCAAGGCTCTCCCGAAGAAGCCTGTTCGAATCATGACTGTTGCACCTGTGGTTATTACTGTTCCGGGGCCTCTCCCCTACGTATCTGATAAAGCTGTCCCCTGGCATTATGGGGCAGACATATATGTAAATGGAATCAAACAAGAATTCGACACTGGCGCCAGTATCTGCGACATCACTGGTCCAGCCAAAGTCACCCGCAGTGGCAGGCTCTTCTCGCCTGACATTGCACCACCCGCTATTCGAAGACCCCTCCTTATAACACCTACAAGTTTACCTGTTCCTGCTACTGATCAAGTTGTTCCCCCTGCTGCCGAGTCATCTAATGCTCGGGGCAAAGAGATTGAAGAGGAGCCTGCCCGGATGGAGGCACCGATACCTATAAATGCTGAGGCCTCCCAACAAGAAATGGAGGAGATCCTGAAAATAATAAAGAAAAGTGATTTCAATGTTGTTGAGCAGCTGGGGCATACGCCCTCCAAGATCTCCATGCTCTCTTTATTGCTATGCTCCGAGGCTCATGCTAAAGCCTTGATTTCATTTCTCAAGACGGCCCATGTGCCACAGGAGACATCTGCAGTCCAGTTCACTGACTGCGTAGCAAATCTGACAGCAGACAATGGCTTGGGTTTTTCAGATGCTGACCTGACTGCGAAGGGAAGAGACCACAACGATGCCCTGCATGTCTCTATCGAATGCAGGGGCACTACTCTGGCGCATGTGTTGGTGGATACTGGTTCTTCCGTGAATGTCCTACCGAAAAAGGCTTTAGACCGTTTGGACTATGAAGGCCTGGAACTGAAGCCCAGCAACATCATCGCCAGGGCCTTTGACGGTTCAAAAAGGATGGTTCATGGAGAGGTTGACATCCCTATTCGCGCGGGCTCTCAGGTGTTCGACTCTACGTTTTATATGATGGATATACGTCCATCATACTCTTGTCTACTGGGTCGACCTTGGATCCATAAAGCTGGGGCAGTGACCTCTACCTTGCACCAGAAGCTGAAGTACCCTGTCAGGGGGAAGATCGTCACTGTGCAAGGAGAAGAGGAGTATATGGTGAGCCATTTGAATTCCTTCAGATACATTGAGATGGATGGGGAGTTTATTGAAACCCCCTTTCAGCATTTCGAGGAGGTACATCCAATTTCAGCAGCAGCAGAAACAACAGTCGAAGAGAATGTTTCCTTGAAGATGGCTTCCCTGAGGGATGCCCGGGCTGTGGTTCAGGAAGGCAATTGTGCAAACTGGGGTCAGCTTCCTGACTTCACTCAGAAGAATGACAAGTTTGGGCGGGGCTTTACTGCAGAGGCTCAGAGGGCTGTGCGCAAGGAGAAGGTCAGAAAGGCTCCGGTGTTTATCTTCAGCTCAAGGGTGAATGCTATCGAGGAGGATGTAGAGGAAGCAGAGTTTGACAGTTGGATCTACCCGACTACCAGTGACGGACCAAGCAACTGGATGGCAAAGGATTTTACCCCTATCACATTTGTCACGCAGTAATTAATTTCTTTTGATTTCCAATTTGTAACAAACAATATGTTAAAACTTTGTTGGCTCGGTGTCCTACCCGGGGCATCGTAGCTCCATTTGTGAGGGCTTTTTGTATGACATTTCCATATATCATCAATCAAGACATTGGACGTTTGTTGCATTTCAAATCTTGTGCTCTTTTCCTTTCTGTGTTATATATATTGAAAAACAGCTATATTTACACACACTCACTTATACAGGTTTCAATCCACTCTGGATCTCACTGGTAACAGCTCTGCTACCGCCAGTTATGACTTTGAAAATCCGATCAACTTGGCCGAAGACGAAGGTGAAGATGATTGCGAAGTGCCTGGTGAACTCGCAAGACTGCTACTCCAGGAAGAGAGAGCTATTCAACCACATGAAGAGCCTGTGGAAACAATTAACTTGGGTACTGAGACGGATAGGAAAGAGGTCAAGATTGGTGCCAATCTAGAGCTCAGCGTGAAGCAACGATTGATCCAGATGCTGCAAGATTACATGGAGATTTTTGCTTGGTCCTATGAAGATATGCCTGGTTTGGATGCCGACATTGTAGTTCACCACCTGCCAACCAAGGAAGATTGCCCTCTGGTAAAGCAAAAAGTCCGACGGATGCGTCCAGAGATGTCTGAAAAGATCAAGGCCGAGGTTATGAAACAGTTTGATGCCGGGTTCCTTGCAGTGACTTCTTACCCTCAGTGGGTTGCCAATGTGGTGCCAGTACCGAAGAAGGACGGTAAAGTCAGAATGTGTGTTGACTACAGGGATCTGAACAGGGCCAGCCCCAAGGATGACTTCCCCCTACCTCACATTGATGTCCTTGTTGACAATACAGCTCAACACAAGGTGTTCTCCTTCATGGATGGTTTTTCAGGGTATAATCAGATCAAGATGGCTCCAGAAGATATGGAGAAGACTACCTTTGTGACTCAGTGGGGCACCTTCTGTTATAAGGTCATGCCATTCGGATTGAAAAATGCTGGGGCAACCTATCAACGTGCCATGGTTGCTTTATTTCATGATATGATCCATCATGAGATTGAGGTATACGTTGATGATATGATTGCAAGGTCTCAAACTGAGGAGGAGCACCTTGGCCATCTGAGGAAGTTATTTGACCGACTCAAGTTGTACAAGCTGAGATTGAATCCCAACAAATGCACCTTTGGGGTAAGATCCGGAAAGCAGTTAGGTTTCATTGTGAGTGATAAAGGTATTCAGGTGGACCCTGCCAAGGTAAAAGCCATACAAGAGATGCCGACTCCAAAAACAGAGAAAGAAGTCAGAGGCTTTCTGGGACGACTGAATTACATTTCCCGATTCATCTCACATCTGACTGCTACTTGTGAGCCAATCTTCAAATTACTGAAGAAAGATCAAGTAGTACGCTGGAATGATGAATGTCAGGCCGCCTTTGAAAAGATAAAGGAATATCTCCAAGAGCCACCCATTCTTATGCCACCGGTGGAAGGAAGACCTCTGATACTATACTTGACAGTGCTTGATAATTCAATGGGGTGTGTGCTGGGGCAGCATGACGAGTCTGGCCGAAAAGAGAACACTATTTATTACTTGAGCAAAAAGTTTACCGACTGTGAGTCTCGTTACTCACTGCTTGAGAAAACTTGCTGCGCTCTTGTATGGGCTGCTCGCCGGCTGAGACAGTATATGCTGACTCACACTACCTTGTTGATTTCAAAGATGGATCCCATCAAGTACATATTTGAAAAGCCCGCTCTGTCTGGAAGAATAGCGAGATGGCAAATGATCTTAACAGAATATGATATCCATTATACAACTCAGAAAGCAATTAAAGGAAGTGTACTGGCCGATCATTTGGCACACCAACCTGTGGACGATTACCAATCATTGAACTTTGATTTTCCGGATGAAGATATCATGGTGGTAACTGACTGTGAAGTACCTGGACCGGATGAAGGACCTGAGGAAGGATCCCGATGGTCTATGCATTTTGATGGAGCCTCCAATGCTTTGGGTAACGGCGTCGGCGCTGTAATCATATCCCCCAAAGGAACTCATACTCCCCTCACCGCCCGATTATGTTTCAGCTGCACCAACAACATGGCAGAATATGAGGCATGTATCATGGGTTTACAAGCTGCAATCGACTTAAGGATCAAATTTCTAAGTGTCTTCGGAGATTCCGCTCTCGTGATCAATCAGATCAAAGGCGAGTGGGATACGAAACACCCGAATCTTATTCCCTACAAGGAGTATGTGTCGACCTTGCTTCCCCACTT
The DNA here is from genome assembly GCA_948472305.1 of Vicia faba. Taxonomy (NCBI): domain Eukaryota; kingdom Viridiplantae; phylum Streptophyta; class Magnoliopsida; order Fabales; family Fabaceae; genus Vicia; species Vicia faba. The sequence goes on along the minus strand of OX451738.1, from coordinate 45,539,225 downwards.
TGAAGAGATAACTTTTGAGCACTTCCCTAGAGAGGAGAATCAGCTAGCGGACGCCCTAGCTACGATGTCTTCAATGTTCAAAGTTAAATGGGACAATGAGGCTCCCCGAATCATTATCTGGAAGTTGGATGAACCGGCATACTGCTGTGAGCTGGAGGCTGAGAAGGCGATTGAAAAACCCTGGTATCATGAGGTGAAGAGGTACTTGGAAGCTCAGGAATACCCTGAAGGTGCGTCTGTCAATGATAAGAAGTTCATGAGGAGGTTTGCTGCAAAATTCTTCCTCAGCAACGGCATTCTCTACAAACGGAATCATGATTCAACTCTGCTACGTTGTGTGGATAAGGCTGAAGCAGAGAAAATTATGATGGAATTACATGAAGGCGCATTTGGAACGCATTCCAGTGGACACACCATGGCTAAGAAAATCCTTCGGGCAGGATATTTCTGGTCCACAATGGAAGCCGATTGTTACCAACACTCCCGAACTTGTCATAAATGCCAGATCTATGCTGACAAGGTGCATATCCCTCCGGTTCCTTTGAATGTCCTGACGGCACCTTGGCCTTTCGCAATGTGGGGCATCGATATGATCGGTGAGATCCGACCGATGGCATCCAATGGGCATCACTTCATCTTGGTGGCGATCGATTACTTCACGAAATGGGTTGAGGCAGCTTCCTACGCCACAGTAACCAAGAGCGTCGTAGCACGTTTCATCCGGCATAATCTGATTTGTCGGTACGGTATCCCGGAAAGAATCATTACGGACAATGGTACCAATCTCAATAATAAAATGATCACTAAACTCTGTGAACAATTCAAGATACAGCACCACAATTCTTCTCCCTACCGGCCGAAGATGAATGGGGCTGTAGAGGCAGCCAATAAGAATATCAAGAAAATTGTGCAAAAGATGACAGTGACCTATAAAGATTGGCACGAGATGTTACCGTTCGCTCTTCATGGGTACCACACCTCAGCAAGGACGTCAACCGGGGCAACTCCCTTCTCCTTGGTCTATGGCATGGAGGCAGTCTTGCCAATTGAAGTCCAGATATCCTCTCTCCGAATAATGAAGGATGCAGACTTGAATGAAGATGATTGGATCCAGACTCGACTTGATCAATTAAATCTGATTGACGAAAAGAGGCTCACTGCTATCTGTCATGGTCAAACGTATCAAAAACGGATGATCAGGGCATTTAACAAGAAGGTCAGACCACAAGAGTATCAAGTTGGGGACCTGGTAATCAAACGCATCATCCTTCCTCAAAGTGATCCCAGGGGCAAATGGACCCCTACATACGAAGGGCCATTTGTGGTTAAACGTGTGTTCTCAGGAGGAGCCATGATCCTAACCACCATGGATGGTGACGACCTTCCTCACCCCGCCAATGCAGACATAGTGAAAAAATACTACGCATGAATAAAAGACCCGCTAGGTTGACATACCTAGGCAAAAATAAGGGCTTCCCGGCGAACCAAAAGGGTTCGGGCAAAAATAAGGGATGAAATGAAAAAATTTGTACACCCGGCAAGTCGAAAACCTGAAAAGGCGACTTGGGCAAAAATGGGTATCCCGGTGGACTGAAAACCCGAAAGGGCGGTCCAGGAAAAAGTTAGGGATAAAAGCGTAACACTATGTCTCACTGGATCGCTTCGCATCCGGAATTCGGCATCAACTATCTGGCTCCAGATTTCGGCATTGACCAAACAGCTTCATCTTCAAACTAGGCAGCAAAGCGATGAGACGTTCGAAGACATAAAGGCGATAGCAGAGTTGGAACCCAGTGGGATTGTTCACATAGCTGTTTTGTTTCCTTTTTCAAATTGTAAACTCTATGTTATTTGGCGGCGTCCTCTTACTAGGATGTCAGCCTCTTGTACAAAAACGCCTATTCACAGGCAAAGTTTAAATCAATACAAATATACTTTTCAGTTAAAAGTGCCAATTGTTTTCCTTTTTCTGTTTTGTCTTGCGAAGAACGTCCAATGTTCATTTTTGATATATGCATTTGACATTAAATTGCTGATTCATAAATGTTTACATATGAAACAAGAGATTGATTACAGGTGACATCAGAGACAGGGGCAATGTGAAGTTGTCTAATGCAGTCTGGTTGTTTTGTCCTCCAAGGTACCAAGGTAGATTCAACTGAAGAATGTGACCAAATCATCTCAACTCCCCGCAGAGTAAAACAAGATTCAGCAATACTTTCCCCAAGCGGAGTTGACTCCCCGACGATCCTGAAAAAGCACAACATTCCCCGGCAGGTCTTAAAGCTCATCCCCAGTAGATTCTGGAAGCTTATCCCCTGCAGAGTACGGATGTCTCTCCCGAGTTTTATTTAGAGTTATTTCCTCACAAGGACTTATAACTGGGTTATCCTTAGCTAAAAACCACGGAAGATCGCCCTCGGCAAGTTCCTTCAATCCCCGGCGGAGTTTATCTTTGGTGATCCCTAGCGGAGTTTATCATCATTATCCCCAGCGGAATCCATCTTTAAAGTCCTCAACAAGCCTCTCATCAAACTTCGGCCAAGTATCTCTTCCACAGAGCGACTCCCCGGCCGTTCATCAAGGATTTATTTTCCTAAGACGAAATTACATTCATAAACATTTCACGTTTTCATACATCTTGCTTACATATATGATAAAGTGCATACAACACCATCTCATGTTGAACATCATGACATCGTGCATATCATACATCATGACATCGCATACAACTTATGTTTTTGCCTTTTCAGGAAAAAGACAATCCCAAAAACAACTACCTTCAACTGTCACAATTCCAGATTCGATACCTGCATCTAGCCAGGGCACATCTGAGAGTGATCAGTTTCCAGACTCGATTCCTGTATCTAGCCAGGGCACGTCTGAAGAGTTCGAAGATTCGATCCCTATATCCAGCCAGGGCACATCTGTCAACTACAACGTTTCCGGATTCGACTCCTGTATCTAGCCAGGGCACGTCTGAAGAGTTCGAAGATTCGATTCCTGTATCCAGCCAGGGCACATCTGTCAACTACAGCGTTTCCAGATTCGACTCCTGTATCTAGCCAGGGCACGTCTGAAGAGTTCGAAGATTCGATTCCTGTATCCAGCCAGGGCACATCTGTCAACTACAGCGTTTCCAGATTCGACTCCTGTATCTAGCCAGGGCACGTCTGAAGAGTTCGAAGATTCGATTCCTGTATCCAGCCAGGGCACATCTATTAACGACTATTTCCAGATTCGACTCCTGTATCCAGCCAGGGCACATCTGTGAGCAACCAATTGTAGATTCGATACCTGTATCTAGCCAGGGCATATCTGCATAAGGAGACTGAAGATCAAACACCTGTAACAAGCCAGGAAAACATCCGTCTTTCTCAAATATACAAGTTCTCGCTAAGGAATCTCTTACGCAATCGACGCTTCCAAATGGCATCTATAAGCCCATTCCCGACAAGGTTCTGTCACATCTCCAGATGGCATCTATAAGCCCATCTCCCTATCCAGCACCTCTCCAAATGGCATCTGTAAGCCCATTCCTGACATCACATTGCTGATACTTCAACATGCGAGTGCAAATTTCCGGGCACTCTAGTGTCCAATCTCCTTTTACCCTCGAGTCACGAAAGGCAAACTCGCCAATCTAACTCTTCAGGTCCAAGAAGATTGAACAGGGGCAACTGTTGTACCCCAAAATTTGCCCTCCCATTTCCTCAACATTTTCTCATCACAAGACCCTTGAAGATCAAGATCCAGTTAGGGTTTCCTCTGCTCAAGACTTCTCCTTGCACTGTGGACTCAAATTAGGGTTTGTGTTTGCCCAAGGATGTTTTGACCTAAAATGCCTAATATGACTTTCATGTTTCATGTTTGACTCACAAGATTACCCATACCAAGTTTCAAATCTTGATTCCAAGTTTTGCCCAGTCAATTGGACAGTTGACCTAGAAATCAGCTGTATTGGGGAAAAAAGTCAACTGTGGCCAATTGACAGTCAAACCTCATGAAATTTGACCCACATCAACATATTGAACTCATATGGACCATTTGATCAAGTTTGGATCACAATTCTCCAAGAAATTTGATCAGATCACCAAAAGGGCAAAATGGTCATTTTTAGGGTTTTGACTGCACAAAGGCAATTTTTGACTGTTTGACCTAGCCAATGGAAAATCAAGCTCACATATGGACTCAAGGACCCCATGGAATTATCTTGACATGCTCAACAAGCTCAAAAGATCCCAAGTACACAAGATTGACAGTTGAATTTCCCAGTCAATTGATCAATTTTGATTGTATACTGAAAAGTCAAACTTTGACTTTTTTGGTCAAAATCAAGAGTCAAGATTCATTTTTCATCAAAACATGCCAAATCATGAAACTTGTTCACCAAGAAATCACAAAATGCAAATTAGGGTTAGAAAATGGAATTTTTCATAACTTAGAATTTTTCTAAGTTATGAAAAACCCTAATTTTTTCCCAACTTTGCCCCATCTTTTCACCAAGATCCATTTGGATTCAAACAAAAGTCAAAACATGAAAGTTGTGGCTTGTTGCATAATCTACAACTTTGATTCACAAAGTTTTCTCATTTGAAGCTTGTATCTCAAGTTACAATTTTTTGAATAAGGGCACTAAACCATTTTTAACTTAGTGAAATTTTAACCTATTTTGACAAGGTTTTCTACCCCACTTCAAGGCCATTTTCCATACCCTTCCACTTGGAATTTCAACTTGCATTTCAAAGATGGATTGTAGTACACAGTCCAAGCTTTCCAAAATGTCAAAAAACTTCTCAAACAACCTCATAACTTGAGAGATTCGAATTTCACAATATAGCAAAAACTCACCTTTGAATTGGCCATTTTCCATGTTCATAGTTTGTGTAAACTTCTCTAAATCAGCATGCCCTTGATTACAGGTCCTTGAACCATTCCACACTCCATAATTTAATGCATATTCAATGTGTTAAAGTGTTGTTCTTTGAGTACAAACATTGTATGCAAGATTAATCCCAAACTAGATAAAGTGAACTTTCCATTTTTGAAAAGATTAGCTTTATGTCCAATTGCAAATCAAGAAGGTACATAGCAAATCTGCTCGGCACAAGATTATGGGCATAACACACTGATTAAGAGAAGCTTATGCAGCACATTAGGGGGTCCTCTACTGACCTATAAAGCCAAGTTGCATTTGTTTGCTTCAAGTTCAAGAAAAGTGCATAACTTGTACCAACTTCAATCTCAGCTCACCAACACAAGAAATAAGTTATCAAACACATTACATATATCATACCTAAGCTTCTGCACGAGCCATTGACCTCCCAAACATCCTCAAACCAAAACACACCATCAAACTGCAAAAACAGAGTTGCCTCTGCAATTTGATTGCTAACTCCTATTTCCCTCAAGTTCTTGTGCCAAAACCAGTTCACACACATTCCCTAGTACTTATGCAAGCTAACCATGACCTGAAACCTGACCTGTAACACCTCCAAGCCACTTCACCATTTTTAATTTTCTGTTTTGCAGTTGGAGTTCACTAGCTCGATTCAGGGAGTTTCAAGACAAAGTAGGACTTGGAAAAGCATCCTTACACTTCAAGGAAGCTATACAAGTCATCATTTCACTCTGAAACATCCTCCATTGCAAAGCACGATTCCAACTGAACAGGTAAGTTCATGGGGTCGTATCTCTCTTATTAGACATTGTTAGCTTTAGGTTTGTGAAGAAAACATGTCACAATCATAGCCCTGAACATGCTCGTATGATTAGATTTCATTTATATTTCGTGTGCTTAGAGAATTTTATGTCTGAACATTGATGGAAAGTTAGGTCAGAAATTGGGGGAGGAGAAATTCTCCCTCATCTTAGAGAGTTAGGTCAAGTTCTTTACATGGTTGAAACCGTCTCTTAATGCTTTACACTTTTCATGTTATGAGTTTTGCTTGAAAGTCCAGGAATCCAGAGATAAAAAACGCGTGTTTGCTTGAAGGATATTGTTCAGAGGTTGAAGAAGACAGGTCTTCTGGGCTGGGCCTGGAATTTTTTCTTATTTGCACCATCTAATTGCTATTACACCCCCTGAGCCCATTTGCTTTATTTTTATTTCTTTTTGACTTTTTCTTTTTTTGTTTGACTTATTTATTTTTTCTCATGACATTAAAAATATAAAAATATTTTTTCTCACCATTTTTTATTTTATTAGGCATTTATATAGTTTTCTTTTAGATTATCCACAAATAAATAAATACATATATTTTGTTTTAAAATACTAAAAGATAGTGTAAATACATTTTTTTATTTTTATTTACCTTCTGAAAATATTTCACATAAAAATACTTTTTATTTATTTATTTATTTTATTAAAATATTAAATATATATTATTTTGTATATAATGCATATTTAAGAACTTAATATATATATATATATATATATATATATATATATATATATATATATATATATATATATATATATATATATATATATATATATATATATATATATATATATATATATATATATATATATATATATATATATATATATATATATATATATATATATATATATATATATATATATATATATATATATATATATATATATATATATATATATGTTTATTAATATAAATATAAAAATACTTGAATTTTTCATTTTTATTAATATTTGATACAAAAATACTTTTTTTCATAATATACTTTATTTTATTTTTATTTTTGTACATAATAAATAAATACTTGTATAATAATACATTTTCTTTAAAATTAGGGTTTTTGCCCTAAAAGTTGAAAATACTCAAAATAATCCCTTTTTATTTTCTTACTTTATTTTACATAAACCATACTTTTCTCATATATATATATAAAAAAAAAACTTTCTCTTTGCATTTTGCATATTTATTTAATTTCCATTTAATTATGCAATTTATTTACTTTGCAAATATTCAAAAATGATGTAATAATTTAGATTTACATTACTTGTCAATATCCCCATTTGAACATTTGTACCCCCCTTCCCATATTTGGTTTTGTAATAGCTTAGTAAATTTAAATTTCGCGCTTTATTGCTTTCTAATAATAACATGTTAGAATTAGGGTTTGCATGCGAAAAACGATAAAAAACAGTTGGACCTAATACAAGATGAATGAGCATGAAAATAAACAACACATCTCACACTTGCACCCCCTAGGGTACTCCACTTTGTTGCCTTCAAATAAATGGGCCATATTGTATGTTGAACTTCTTTGGGCAAAGCAAACAATTTGAATGATCATAGTCCCTCGATAAAACTTTTCAAAACAAACAAAAACAAATGATCAAGTCCCTTAAAGAAAATTGCCCAAAGACATTTAACGTCGTTGCAATTATGGTCTAAACGATGACCCGCGCCTGTCCCTTTCACATCCTAACACAAGGTTGTCCACCAAATACAATGGTGGAACAAACTTGTTAAAAGGGTTAAAACGTAGCAATAATCTTTTGAGAAATTTTAGGAGTAGATAACCTCTTAGTTACTTGAATCAAACTTGCAAAAACAAAACACTTGCCTATTTTCAAAAACCACACATCACTACACTTTCAAAACAACCTTCAAAAAAACAAATGAAAACCTTTTCAAAAGACGTACATCTTTGTATACATCCCCACATGGATCATTACAAAGGTTGCCACTACATTGGCCTCTTTTCAAAACATTTTCAAACCCACACACTCAAGCACCATTTAAAACAATTGAAAACAAAAGGCAAGTGATCTAAGCAAGTAACTAAGAGCCCATGGATAACCATGGATAGAAAGGGTGCTAACACCTTCCCTTTCTATAATCTACTCCCCGAACCCAAGAAAACATCTCAAAAGGTTTTTTTGCTGTGCTTTTTAACCTTTCCTTAGGATAAAATAAAAAGTCGGTGGCGACTCTTGCTCAACCGAAACATTTGCGAAAAAAAACGCAAAACCTCAAGTCAGTTCTCCCACCGTATCACAGTAGCAAAAGACTCTTTGATTGACATTTCAATAAATACCCTTCGATTGGTATTTGGACAAAGGCCATTCGAAGAACTCCTTTCAGGACATTCGAAAGAGGCCATCAAGAGGGCACTCGAAAAAACATGTCCAGGTACACTGAACATGAAGAAATGGCATGTTTTCCTTGCAAATATGGCAAGAATTCAATGTTGGTTGTGGATTCAATTCTCGAGTTAAAGGCCAAATTCTTGCTTCGTTTGTTCCTAACTCCACAAGAGCTGATTCGACCAAAGTGATTCTTTACAAATCAAGCAATCGAAGCAGAGGGTGGCTCAATCGAAGGAGCCATGACATTGAAGTTGGTGCAATTCGAATTAGAGTTCAGAGCTTTCAAAGGAAACAATCTGATGAGGAAAGCTCTGAGTAATTCGAATTGGAGCTTAGAGCTATCGAAGAGAGCAAATTCGAAGGAAATTGGATCTGCAGGGGCAAGTCAGCTTTCTATTTTCATCATATTGGAGGCCCAAACATCTCATAACAGGTTGGAAGTAACACATGAAAATAGATTGGAACTTGATTGAATCAAATATAGCAAGAAATCAAATCAAATCTCTTCATCATAACGAACCAAGATTTGATACGCAAATGTTGACCTAAATTCCCTTGTCTATATAAACCTCATGATCTAAGAGAAAAAACACACGGGAAAACATACGGAGACTGCCACACAGAGACACACATATTGCCTCGCAAAAACACCAGCCTACCCCCCGAAAGTTTAAAAAATAGCATCAAATTCCAAAGTTGTCAAAACTCCATTGCAGGCATCTTCCGTCCAGGTTGACACTCTGATTGTGTTCTTGGAGTTCACACAGGCGTACCGTAGTTCGTGCCCCATCCATCTCACACCCAGGACTACAGATCCAGGCGCCTCCAGTGGTAAAAATGTTCAAATCCCACTTAATCTTAGATTAGACTCATGATTGCATGTTCATAGTTTTTATTATTATTTATGAGCTATTTAACAAAGTGTATGCAAGTTACAGTGTTCATACGTTCGAACACCATGGGTAGATTTTTTTCGAAGCTGGCTACTTTTGAAAACCATGATACTGGCTATGACAAACCGAAACAAACCCAGATCCAGGTTCAGGGATTGATTTCGAATGAGATGTTTTTCTGTTTTGTTTAGTTTTGAATTATCTAATTTGCAGGACCAAAAGCAGGTGTCATGTACTTCAAATGTGCAAGCAGCTCAGGTGGTGAAAGGGAATTCGTGCAATCAAAAGGACCAGGGTTCGAATCCCAGGCCTTGCATTTTCAATTTCTAACGAATTTGCTTGCAGATATAGCACCCCCAAGACCCTTGACGAGGTCTTCAATCAGCTCATTGGATAGAAGAGCAACCCAAACCTCTTCGATCCAAGCCTTACTTCCCAGAATGCATTCTTTTCGTTTCCTGTTTTTGGTCTTTCGATCTTGTTTCCTTTCTTTTGGTTGTTTGTCGTTACTTCTTCTAAGCTTTAATTAACATTAAAAAGAACCCCAAAAAACATTAGGCTTAACTTTTTACATTAAAATAATTTTGTCAATTAATTAATTAGTTATTTTAATATTTTCTAAAAAATTAAAATTTAATAGACTTAGGATTTTTAATTCAATTTCTTTTCATAACAAAAATAAATAAAAAAATTCCTTTCACTTAGGATTTTAGACGTATTTTCAATTCATGCGCGCGTTTATTTACTTTAGCAATTTTTGTTAATTATGTAACTGTGCCCGGTTTGTAATAGTTTAATTAGGGTTTTTATTTATGCACTTTATTTTTTCAGTAATTATTTATGTATTTGCCCCAAAGCCTTGTAATAGCGTAGGACCTTTATTTCTCGATTTTATATTTTATATGCTTTTATATAATTGCTAGCAACCTAGGCGTGTATGATTAATCAATCAATCAGTAGATCACTAAACTCAAGATAAATATATCTGAAATAGCACACTATTGCACACTTGCACCCCTGGGGTATTTCCTACTTTGGTTGCCTTCAAAAATAGTCATGTCCCTCGAACATAGGGATACTCTTAGTAAAGACCCTCAGTTTAAAGTCATCATAAAGATCATAGTCCCTATATATCCCTCGAGTTGCCTACGAGAAATGATCTTATGATGATAGTCCCTTCGAAATGCAAAGGTATCCTTACATGTTTCCTTCAATGACCATTACGTACCTTTCGATAGTCCCTCAACATCCAACGACTAGGGTTACCTACTTACTAATAGTAGGATAACACGGTCTAAAGGATAGGAGGAAAAGAACAGTCTTTTTCAAGTAGGTAGATAACAGTTAGGTACTTGCTCAAACAAATTTTCACACCACACTTTGAAACACTTTTCAAACAAAGTTTTCAAAATGCTTTATCTCACTCTTGAGGAATCATACAAGGGTTATCACAAAGCGAATCAACACACTAAGGAATTTTCAAACAAAATACTTTTTCACACAAACACGAAAGCAATTTTTAAAAAATGAGCAAGTACCTAAGATCCCGTGAAAAACCACGGATGGAAAGGGTGCTAACACCTTCCCTTTCCATAATCTACCCCCTTACTCAGAAATCTCGGAAAAAGTTCTTTTTCTATTCTTTTCACCCTTTCCTTAATTTGGATTAAAAAAAATCGGTGGCGAATCTTTCTTACCGCACATTTGCAAACAAAAAATGCAAACCAGTATTAAACAGTCGGTTCTGCCACCATATTACAACTTGTTCGTAGTCATTATCCAATAACTTGTATTTCCTATAAGACATACTCGTCTTCATCACCCTACATTTTTTCTTGATGCATAACATACACATCATAGCATCATAGCATCATACACATCATGTCAAAAGGGGATTTATTTTCCTCTAACCAATGTTGTCAAAAGACCAAAACACAATAACTTGAGTCAGGGGCTATGACCCACTTGATATGGTGAGCTTGTTTCTCATAGAAGGGCATTTAACAATACAAAGTTCTTCCGTCAAAGTTGCAGTTAAAATTCAACTTCTGACATTTTCTTGTGTTTACCCCGCGAGATCCTTTTGAAAACATTGCATCCACACATCATGCATGTCATTTCCTAACAGGTCTTCTAGTATATGTTTCTCATGTTCTCGCTGTTTATTTCAGCAAGGAAAATGGATCTCAAACAGAACAACAGAGATATCCAAACTTAGGATGCTCAGTTCAAGAAAATCTTCCTGAACCTATCCAAGGGGCAAGAAGAGTTGAAAGCACTCCTCAATGGGAATTTGACCAAGAAACATCCTAATAACAACAAGGATGACCGGTTGGAACAACTACAGGCTGAGATGGAAAGGATGAGAATCCAGATGAGTAATCAAATAGATCTCATCCAAAATTTAGCCCGGGGACAGGAAGAGTTTAGGATTCACATCAATAAGCTTCTTCAAGACGGATGTAACCGTATGAAGCAAACAGTCGAGGTTGGGGACCAAGCCATTAATCATCCCTTAATGAGACAAAAAGTTGGCTTGGGGGAAAATAGACTTGTCCAAAATGCTGCTACGTCACAACCTCACCAACAACGGCAGGGTAATTAGCGTAAGCGGAATACATCTAAAAGATCCTTTACCGAAATCAACATGTCATTGGCTCAAGCATTGCAACACGTGTTGATGGCCAAGTTGGTTACGTTGAGGTATCCTCCCCAGAATCCCAAAACTGCTCCCCCAATGTACAATCCAAGTGCAAGGTGTGTGTACCACTCCATCAGTCCTGGACATGACACTAATAGCTGTTGGACGTTGAGAAATAAGATTCAAGACTTGATTGACAAAGGAGTGCTGAAGTTTACACAAGATGGTCAAGATGAAATTTTCTGCCATCCCTCTAAGGCACACCATCTGAAGTGACAAGTTCAGACAAAAAGGCTTTTTGTTCATTTTAATTCTTAATTTGTAATTTTCTTTTGATTGTTTGAACATTTATTTATGTCAAACTTTGTTATTTCGTCAATACATTGCATATGTTTGTCTTGAATTATTTCATTCGTATCCACTATATTCAAATTATGTTTTTACTTCCTTTCGTAATATTCAACTCTCGATTAAAAGCTCTAAGCCTTTAGAGGGAGGATGACGAAAACGATACCATAATCTCATACAGTGTGCTTTTGAACAGACTCCGCTGACGATGTATAGACGTTGATTCAAATCCTAAATAATGGAGTGATAAAGAAGATAATCCCTAGTCAACCCCTTTGAGCCTAATAATTAGGAGTTTTTCTTTTCACACAAATTAAAACCCTTAATCATAACCTGGGGTAGGGTAGTTTTCTCAGTTAATTCAGATGTGTATTCAGTCGCAAGCTCTACCTTCATACACAACAAATAATGTAGAAGATGCCCTCCAAAATATGGTGATGGTTCCACATAATCGTCAAGACAAGCAGTCATTATCTCTCAAATGAAAAGCCCGCTAAGTCAAAACCTATGAAGGAGACTTAAGAAAAAATTGGGGCATCCCGATGACTGTAATCACAAAAGAAAGAGTTCGGGCAAAAGTAGGGATAACAAAATCAAAAAAAGGAGCTCCCACGAATCCTCAACAAAAAAGAAAACGTTACTAAAATGACCACCTTCTCAAACAAACGTTCAATTTCTGAACCATCACCAAGTATCAGAGCAAAGATTCAAGACTCAACTGGAATCTAATCACACAATTAATTGAGTTTAGGACTCAAGAACATCACGAAGAACGGGATGGGTACAAATAAATTTCGAGCCATTATCCCTTTGTTTCTTAAACCGTTAACCATACCACGTTACAACTCTTAAAAGTCCTAGCTGAAGCATGGGTTAGTTCGAAAGCATAACTGTTATAAAAGGTATCCTGACTCCTGTAGGACTTGCTACAAATCAGTTGATATCACGCTTTTACAAAATTTGTTTGTTTTACAATAAAAAAAAAAGAAAAAAGAATTTTCAAACTTCAAGACATGTATAGGCTTTGTATTTCTCTATACCATTAATTGCATATGAGTATTTGTTTCAAACAACAGAGAAATTCACGGAATGGATATTCGATTAACAGAAATCCTCTCAATGGACATAATCACCTCAGATGGAAAAAACATTTCCAGTAACAGGCCTTCCATATTCAAGGGGCATGACATGGTGCTTAGCTAATATGGGGTAGCCAAGTAAAGATTCGAGGAGTCTCTCAAAAATTCCAAATATCCAGGGGCAGATCTCCATCTGAATCACTTGAGGCATTGGACATGAATTCCAGCAATGAATCACGTGCGATCAAGAAAACATCTTCTGGAAGTGTGACAACACTTACTACTATGGGAAGTGACAATTTTCCACACCCCGTGAACACAGACATAGTCATAAAATACTATGCATGAACAAAGGCCCGCTAGGTTGACTGGCCTAGGCAAAAATAAGGCTATCCCGGTGAACCAAAAGGGTTTGGGAAAAATTCAGGGATACATATATAAAATAATTTTACACCTGGAAATTCGAAAACCTGAAAGGGCGGCTTCGGCAAAAAAGGGTATCCCGGTGGACTGAAAATCTGAGAAGACAGTCCAGGAAAAAGTTAGGGATTAAAGCGTACGACCATGTCCCATCACCTTATCACTTGTCTATCAGTAGAGTGCTGACCACCCTGATCTGCATTCACCAAGGATTCCAGGAGTTGGGGTAACAGTCAGGCCATCCACAAAATCTCCAGCAGATACTTTCTCCAGTAGCTATAGAGGCAGGGGAATCCTACTATAAAAGTCACTGCCATATCCACAACATACAGCCTAATGAGGGCAGGTGTTTTTATATCCCTGGAAGAGCAAAAATCTCCAATTACTGCTCCAAAAATTCCCTAGGGAAGTCTTCAAGCTTCTTAGGATTCCCTAGCAGGATTTCACAAAATCTCGAAACAGTGCACGGAGTTTTCCTTCCCCAACGTAGTTTATTTCTCTAAACAACATAAATCTACCTCCCAACATTTAAATTCAACATATTGGAACACCTACATTCTTCATCCCCAGCAATAATCAGGGATTTATTTTCCCTAGTTCTACAACACTTCAATTGAACAAATGACACATTCGTACATTGCATTCATACATCATTTTTACAAACATCATAGCATATGCAACACAAATGCATATATCACAATCTCATTTATTTTGAGAGCATCATGCAATTCATACATCATGACATCGCATGAAACTAACTTTACCTTTTCAGGTTGAATTTGCAGACAGACGATTACTATCAACTTATACAGCAGGTCAAAGATTAATGCCTGAAACTAGATGAGGAAACTATCTACACGGCCAAGTGGTATGAACTCCAGAATCAAGACGGGTTTACCAACAAATACAGCAGGCCACTGATTAATGCCTAAAACCATACGGGGAACTACCTATGTGCCGACATTTCCAAGTCCTAGATTAATACCTGTAACTAGCCAGGACAACTATTTGTGGACAACCGATTGTAGATTAATACCTGAAACAAGCCAGGAAAACTATCTACATGAGAAGATTAAATATTAATACCTGTAACAAGCCAGGAAAACTATCTTTCTTTCTAAGGTCAAAGATTAATACCTTTAACCAGCCAAGACAACTATCTCAATGGCCGACAAAAATAAGTTCCATATTAATACCTGTAACAAGCCAGGACAACTATCTGTGAATGACCAATTGTAGATTAATACCTATAACAAGCCAGGAAAACTATCTACATGAACAAATTGAAGATTAATACCTGTAACAAGCCAGGAAAACTATCTACATGAGCATATTGAAGATTAATACCTGTAATAAGCCAGGAAAACTATCTTTCTTTCTATGGTCAGTGATTAATACCTGTAACCAGCCAGAACAACTATCTCAATGACCGACAAAAATAAGTTCCAGATTAATACCTGTAACAAGCCAGGACAACTATCCGTGAACGACCGATTGTATATTCATACCTATAAAAAGCCAGGAAAACTATCTACATGAGAAGATTGAAGATTAATACCTGTAACAAGCTAGGAAAACTATCTTTCTTTCTAAGGTCAGAGATTAATACTTGTAACCAGCCAGGACAACTATCTCAACGACCGACAAAAACAAGTTCCAAATTAATACTTGTAACAAGGCATGACAACTATCTGTGAACGACCAATTGTAGATTAATACCTGTAACAAGCCATGAAAACTATCTACATGAGCATATTGAAGATTAATACCTATAACAAGCCGGGAAAACGATCTTTCTTTCTATGGTCAGAGATTAATACATGTAACTAGCCAGGATAACTATCTCAAAGTCCAACAAAAATAAGTTCCAGATTAATACCTGTAACAAGCCAGGATAACTATCAATGAACGACCGATTATAGATTAATACATGTAACAAGCCAAGAAAACTATCTACATGAGCATATTGAAGATTAATACCTGTAACAAGCCTGGAAAACTATCTTTCTTTATAAGGTCAGAGATTAATACCTATAACCATCCAGGACAACTATCTCAACGAACGACAAAAACAAGTTCCATATTAATACCTGTACCAAGACAAGACAACTATCTGTGAACAACCAATTATAGATTAATACCTGTAACAAGCCAGGAAAACTATCCACATGAGCAGATTAAAGATTAATACCTGTAACAAGCTAGGAAAAATATATTTCTTTCTAAGGTCAGAGATTAATACCAGTAACCAGCCATGACAAGTATCTCAACGACAGACAAAAATAAGTTCCATATTAATACCTGTAACAAGACAGGACAACTATTTGTGAATGACCGATTGAAGATTAATACCTGTAACAAGCCAGGAAAACTATTTCTCTTTCTAAGGTTAGAGATTAATACCTGAAACCAACCAGGACAACTATCTCAACGACCGATAAAAATAAGTTCCAGATTAATACCTGTAACTAGCCAGGACAAAATCTGTGGATGACCGATTATAGATTAATACCTGTAACAAGCCAGGAAAACAATCTACATGAGCAGATTGAAGATTAATACCTGAAACAAGACGGGAAAACTATCTTTCTTTCTAAGGTCAGAGAATAATACCTGAAACCATCCAGCACAACTATTTCAACGATCGACAAAAGTAAGTTCCGGATTAATACCTGAAACCAGACAGGAAAACTATCTGTGAACGACTGATTGTAGATCAATACCTGAAACCAAACAGGAAAAATATCTACATGACAAGATTAAGCAATCTTACACGGGTTTCTTCTCATGATCTCCAGATGCAGTCTAACACGGACTCATCCTGGAGTAATCTTACACGTGTTTCTTCTCATGATCTCCAGATGCAGTCTAGCACGGACTCATCCTGAAGCAATCTTACACGGATTCCTTCTCAATTTCCAGATGTAGTCTAACACAGACTCATCCTGAAGCAACCCTACATAGGCTCCTTCTAATACATTTCCAGATAACATTTAATCCTCCCCAGTAAGTTACTGTGAAGCCTAGAGTTCAACCAGAAAACAACAAACTTTCATCTCTCTAGCCCAGAGATAACTCCTCAGTAGATCCGTGGACAACTGAAGTTCCTAGACTCTATTCCCCATAGAGTTTTCCTCAAGCATGAGAACAACAAAAATCATCCTTCCCCAATGGACTCCTCCTCAGACAGCAGGAACATGAATTCCCCACAAAAGGACCTCTTATGAAGTCAACACCTACTTTGGATGGCATCTTTAAGCCCATATCCGGAAACTCCCAGTCATCTTTTCCAAATGACATCTTTAAGCCCATTCCCAACACAGTCAATCATCACATCATGCGAGTGCAAATTTCTGGGCACTCTAGTGTTCAATCATCTTCCACCTTCAGATCACGAAAGGCAAACAAGCCAATCTAAATCTTCAGGTTTAAGAAGATTGAACAGGGGCAGCTGCTGTACCCCAAAATTTGACCTCACTTGTTTTTCAAGATCTTCCCTTTGCATGGTGGTTACAAATACTTGCTTAAATAAAATAATTTTTTTGGAGTTAATCAAGTGTCTTTCGATTGACATCTGAACAGGGTATTTCAATTGGCATCTGAGCAAGCTTCGATTAGGCGCTGGACTTCCTTCGATGCAAACCTGACTCACAAGCTTCGATTGGGTGTTGGTCCTCCTTCGATCAAATGCAATTCCCAAGGCTTCGACTGTGTATTGGCTGCTTCAGGCTTGCCTTTGATTCACATGGAAAGAACGTCCTACATGCCTGCTTCGATTCACAAAGTAGTAGTCCCCTGCAGAAAAGTTTCGATTGAACCTCTAAAAACCCTTCGATTAAGCTTTGGGTCCACGGATATCATTCCAGCAGGGCCTACTCTATGCTTACCTTCAATGCATAAGGCACAAAGGCCCTTTCATGCTTGCCTTGGATTCACATGGCAAAGGGATTCTCCAGACTTTCCTTCAATTCACTAGACAAAGGACTTCCTACATGCCTTCGATTCACAAGGCAAGGGTTTCTTCCATGTGTGCTTCGACCCACAAGGAAATGACTTCCTCTGTGCGTGCCTTCAGCACACAAGGAAAAGACTCCCTTCAACTTGCCTTCAACGCATAAGGCAAAGGCTCCATCTTAAATTTATCTTTGATTCATAAGGCCAAAACCCTTTCAACTGGTCTTCGATTCACAAAGAAATAGCCTCCCTCTTGCTAGCATCCATAAGGCATTGGCTTCCTTTGTGCTAGTTTGGACTGGGTAATGGTTCCCTTTGAAACTGCTTGCGTCAACTCTATCCTTGAACCCTTCAGCACATGATTTCTATATTATAAGCACACATTGGTGGCTCATTCAAAGAATGCAAAAGGCATACATATGGGCTATTCAAAAGACACATAAAAGGGCCATTCGAAGGATGTACAAGTGTTCCATTCGAAGGAGACATATAATTATTAAAAATAAGTTTGTCTTATGATGAGTCTTGGTCCAAGTTGTTTGCTGGCCCAAAAGCCAACATGTTACCAAGCCCCAGCCTCCTGCACAATTGCATTTGAAGGAGGTAATAAAAGAAGTTTCGATTGGCCAGAAAGGAGCTTTCATTTGGGCTATTTGAAGAGTTTAGATCAAGCTACCAAGATAAATAGGGGCTCCATCGAAGAAGCCCCAATGATGAGGATTGGAGCCATTCGAAAGAGGAAACTCTGGGATAATCGAAGAGTAAGGATTGAGGCTATTCTAAGGAGTCAAACATGTCCAGGTTCACCCCACAGCTCAAAGGCGTATGAACTCATAAAAAAAGGCAATCCCTTAATGTGTCTGATTTTGCCTTCAAAGTCTAGTTAATGGTTGTCCCTTGCCATTTCCATGCTATGACCCTCTCTCCATCTCCTATAAATACAAGGATAACACCACATTCCCAGAGGACAAAAGAAAAAGAGAAAAAAGGAGACTACACGCACACGCTGACACTACCTGAAGAAACCCTCTCAAAATCATCAATTTTTCAAAGAATTGCAAAAATTCGAAACTCTTGTCCCAGTCCATATTCGTCAAGTCTAAGCCTTGTGTTGTGCTCCTGAGACTCCTAAAAGTCTACTACAAGCCAATCCACACTCAGAAGTTCCAAATCAAAGCATCTCATTTTTGGTAAATTTTCAAATTCATAATTATGATTTCATGATGTATTAGTGTTTTTCAGTGTTTGATTCATGCTCAGGGTATCATATTGCACAACTTTCACGTGTTACATACAAGGTTAAGTGCAAGGATGAGATCTTGCCATTGTTGGGGCACGATCCATATTTTCTTTTGATTCTCAGGGTTCATGAGGTTGTAAGACGAAGTAGCTTTCGATTCAGACCCAGAGGATTCGAATTAGGATTATGCAGCCACAATTGTCGAATCTAAGACTAGATTCGACCCAAGTCTGGATTTTTATCTTGTTTTCTCTAATAAATTTCATACAGGAGTACAACATACACCTCCAACAATACTCTTTGTTGGATCGAAGGCCACATCCTTCCCTAGATCGAAGGATGACATCTTTCATTGGATCGAAAACCCTTTTTTTTTCTTTGGATCGAAAGACTTGCCTTCTTGTATTTTTATTACTCACTACTTTTATTAGTTTCCCTCTTTAAATCAACAATCAAATAAAAATCATCATAAATTAGGATTAGATTTCTATTAATTAAATTAATTTCTGAATTAATTGATTAATTAATTAATTAATTTTAATATCTTTTTTAAAAATTAAAATAAATTTGAATTTAGGTTTAATTTTATCTTTTAATTTATTTTCTTTTCATAAAAATCAAAAAAACAAAAAAAAAAGATTTTATCCTTAGGATTTTTTAGGCGTATTTTCAATTCGCGTGCTTATTTCGCATTTTTTATTATTAATGTACCTACTCATGGGTTGTAATAGAATAATTAGGATGTTTACTGCTTTTATCTCCCCATTTTGGACTTGTAATAATCCCCTCCCCGAAGCTTTGTAATAGTGTAAAATTTATATTCCCGCATTTTATTTTCTGTACAATATTAACTGTTAGATGTATGCTAAATAGGATTGTATAGCAAGAATGAAACAAAACGCTAGCAAACCTAACACAAAAGACAAAAATAACTGAATACAACACACTTGCACATATACATCTCTAGGGTACTCCCACTTTGGTTGCCTTCGGAAAATAAAACAGTCATGTCCCTCGAAAATAGGGACGCTTTAGCAAAGACACTCGAATCAAAAGATCATAGTCCCTCGATAACCCTACAGTGTTGCCTTTTGGTAAATGATCTAGTCCCTTAAACAAAATTGCTAAAGCATCTCTATAAGTTTCCTTTATGATTGTACGATGACCCACGAATGTCCCTCATACATCCAAATGACTATGGCTACCTACTCATTAATAGTAGGCTAGACTTGCATAAAGGAAAGGAGGAAGAGAACAAACCTTTCGAGTATAAGTAGATAGTTCCTAGATGCTATGCTAAAAAAAACAAATTTTCACACTTACACAAAAACATTTTAAAACATTTTCAAAAAAGCTTTATCAACACTCTTGAGGACTGATACAAGAGTTATCATAAAGCAAATTTCTGCACTAAGGCATTTCAAAATACTTTTTTCAAAATACACAAAGCACAAGGTATTTTCAAAATGAGCTAAGCAACTAAGAGCCCGTAGAAACTACGGATGGAAGGGTGCTAACACCTTCCCTTTACATAATCTACCCCCCTTACTCAAAACTATTGAAAGGTATTTTTCTGTTCTTTTCACCCTTTCTTTTATTTGGATAAAAGAAAACTCGGTGGCAACTCTTGCTTACCGCAACATTTGTGAATGCAAACACAAAACCAGTATAATAGTCAGTTCTCCCGCCGTATTACACTCAGGTTTTGAAGAAGACATGATGAGTGTTCTGTTCTAGTTCTTTGATCCTGAGCATCACTATTTTACCTTTCTATATTATCAGTTGGTACCCACAATGGAAGAGTTCTCTAAGCTACTCAGAGTACCTATTCTTGGTCAGACACCCTTCACTGGTTTAGAGAAAGTTCCAAAACCTAAAGATATTGTAGCAACCTTACATCTGAAGCGATCTGACATTGTACCTAATTGGTAAACAGGAAGTGGAGTCAAGGGCCTTCTTGATAAATTTCTTGGGTTTGAGGATATCTTGGCTCTGTTGATCTATTGTTTGTTACTATTCCCTAATCTAGACCAACTCATAGATGTGAACACCATATAAATATTTCTTACTCATAATATTGTGCCTACTTAGCTTGGATATATTTTGCATTCTCTTCACACTCGTACTATGAGGAAGCGAGGGACTCATATGTGTTGCATACATTTACTATCCAGGTGGTTTATTTTGCACCTTCCTGGAACAATGATGAAGAATGAACAAGGTTTAAGGTGGTCTCAAAGGATCATGTCACTCTCTTATTTAGATATTTATTGGTGTTCCCAATCTCAGAAGGATATCACTATTA
This sequence comes from Vicia faba, assembly GCA_948472305.1. Lineage (NCBI taxonomy): Eukaryota > Viridiplantae > Streptophyta > Magnoliopsida > Fabales > Fabaceae > Vicia > Vicia faba. The sequence goes on along the minus strand of OX451738.1, from coordinate 45,518,262 downwards.
TTGACCGCAGTTGGGAATTCCCTAATGTGCCACTCCTTGGAATAAGGGGAGGTATCACTTACAACCCTTCCCTAGATCTACGTCAAGTTGGTTATGCTCATAGAGACGGTCCTCGTGATATGCTCATCCAGGGTATTGTATTCGATTATGAGAATGATCCTCAAGGTTACCGTCAAAGGTTTATACCTTCTTGGGGCATGGTGAATAAGATTGATATCAATACTTTGGGGCAAAATAAATCCATCCCTCTGGAGCCCTACCTCAGATGGGTGCAATATCATGCTCAAAATCTTATAATTCCATATCCCGTTGTCCTACCAGTAACTGTGGAGCCTGTTGCCAAATGAGATATTCCTCATACCGTTCTTCATCTTGATATGCCTATTGACCTTGAAGAGCTACAAAATTCTTGGATTCAACTGAAAGAAGAAAGGGACACCTTTGAGACTCAGTTATATGCTAGTGAGAAGAAAGTATTGGAGCTGACCAAATGCCTTCACGAAGACCAGAGCCTTAATGCATATGTCAACAAAAAGAGGAAGCCTCCATGGGAGAATTGAGTCAGAATTTATTCCTTTATAACCCTTCTTTTTGTTTTCATTGTAAGCCTAAAAGGAGTTTATAATCTGAACTTACTAACAAGAATCTTTGTTGTTGTTTCCTTTTTATTAATATATTTAAATCCCATGAGGTCCTTGAAAACATTGCATATGCATCTACATACCATACATATCATTACATAAAAGGTTTCCAAGACAGATTTTCTCATCTTCTTGCTGTTTATTTCAGCAGAAAATGGCTCTTGAACAAACAATCAAAGATCTCCAGGCTCTGAATGCCCAGTTGCTACAAATGTTCCTTAACTTAGCAAAGGGGAAAGAAGAACTGAAGGCTCTCATCGCCAATGGGAAGAAGAATAAGACAAAGAAACCAATCCACGTACTTAACATAGGGAAGAGGTTCATAGGTCCAGTCAAGCGAGCTCAAGATCTTGATATCCCATCAGACGAAGATGACAACCAGGATGAAGATGGTAAAAGTGTTAACACTAAAAGAAACAACCTTGGTTCTGACAAGTTTCCTGATGAAGAGGAAGAGGATTATTTGGATGAACAATATCCCCCTGTTGATGAGAAGTATAAGCTGTTAGAAGAGCATCTGAAAGATATAGATATCCAGAAGGTGCTTGGCTTGAAATTTGAAGAATTGGGTTTAGTCTCAGGATTCGTCATTCATCCTAAGTTAAAAACTCTTACCTTTTCCAAGTATGATGGGAATTCTCGCCCGAAGCTGCATTTGAGATCATATGTTTAGAAAATTCAACCACACACTGCTGACAAGAAATTATGGTTGCATTTCTTTCAAGAGAGTCTGTCTGGAACACAACTAGAATGATATTATCAACTTGAAGGTAAGAATATCCATACCTAGGAAGATTTGGCTGCAATGTTCTATAAACATTATCAATACAATTCTAATTTGTCACCAACCCCCATGCAACTACAGAGTATGTCCATGGGTTCTGAGGAAGGCTTTAAAGAGTACGCACATAAATGGAGAGATCTTGCAAGGCTTTCCCTTGGAATTATGGAGTTGATGTCTACTACCATGGCGTCAAGCAAGAACCGTTGACTTTCAAAGAAAAAAATACTGAAATTACTGATCCCAATATTGGAAATATTGTTGGGACTAGTAAAATCTGTTACTACACCAGTTCATATCACTACCACTGAATTAACTATTAAAACTCGAGGAAAAGAACATATAAGTGAGCCTGCCCATACCGAGGAACCGAAAGAGGTTACTGTTGAAGATACCTGCAAGCAAGAGATGGAAGAAGTACTGAAAATTATTCGAAAGAGTGATTATAAGATCGTTGAACAGTTGGGGCAGACCCCCTCCAAAATATCTAAGCTATCTCAGTTGTTATGCTCTGAAGCCCATGCTCAGGCTTTGGTAAAGTTTTTGAAATCTGCTCATGTACCTCAAGAAATCTCTATTGATCAATTTGAAAATTATGTTGCTAGCATGACAACCGATAATGGGCTAGGCTTTTATGATGCTGACTTAACTCCCGCAGGAAGGAACCATAATAAGGCCTTGTGTGTCTCCATTGAGTGTAGGAGAACTACCTTATCCCATGTATTGGTGGATACAGGTTCCTCATTGAATGTATTGCCAAAATCTGCTTTAGACAAACTTGACTGTGAAAGGATTGTGCTAAAAACCAGTGACATTGTGGTAAGAGCTTTTCATGGTTCAAAGAGAATGGTGCATGGAGAAGTTGATCTTCTAATCAAAGTGAGTTTCTAGGTCTTCGACTCTACTTTCTATATGATGGACATTCGTCCAGCCTATTCTTGTTTGCTTGAACACCCTTGGATTCATGGGGCAGGCGCTGTTACCTATACTTTATACCAAAAGTTGAAGTATCCCGTAAAAGGAAAAATTATTACAGTTTGCAGCAAAGAAGAATACATGGGGAGCCATTTAAATTACTTCAAGTATGTTGAGATGGATTGTGAATTCTCTGAGACTCCTTTCCATACCTTTGAAGTTATTCCTGACACAAATCCTGTTGAAAAAGTTACGCCTACCGTTCCTAAGTTTACCAGGATTCCACCAAGAATGGCTTCTCAAAAAAACACTAAGGTTGTGGTAGAAGAAGGTGGTGGCACTATTTGGGGTCAGCTTCCCAACATCCCTTATAAGTCCAATAAATTTGGTTTGGGTTTCACCTCAGATGCTCATAGGGGTTTCCGTCGTGCTCGTGCTATTTCTAGGAGACCTCTGTTCCGCATCAACAATAATGGAGTTCACAAAAATCAAGTCAACATTGTGGAAGATGATGATAGCGACTGTGACATAGACAATTGGATTTTCCCTACTACCAACAATGGGATCAACAATTGAAAGGATGAAGACTTCATACCAATCTCCATTAGTCAGGAGTAAATGCTATTTTCCATTTTCTTACTTTCAAGTTTTTGGTTATGAAATTTAAATAATAACTTTAAACCTTGTGCCTTATGCTGGGCGCAACGGTCCATTTGTTAGGGTTATCATTTTTCATCCACATATTTTCATTTAATAAATCATTGGACATTTGCATTCAAATTTTTCGCTCTTTGTCTTTCTTTTAATTTATTGATTTCAAAATAGCTATGTGTTCTTACACACACCCACACAACAAATTGAAGATCCATATCCACCTTGGATCCCATTGATAACAATTATGCTATTGCCAATTATGACTTCAAAAATATGATCTACCAAGCCGAGGATGAAGGTGAGGAAGATTATGAAGTACCTGGAGAGCTTTATAAGTTGTTAATGCAGTAAGAAAGAGCAATACAACCGCATGAAGAGACAGTCGAGGTTGTGAACTTGGGGACTAAAGAGGACAAGAAAGAAGTCAAGATAGGTGCCAACCTAGAATACAGTGTTAAAAAGAGATTAATCCAAATGTTGCGTGACTATGTTGAGATCTTTGCTTGGTCGTACAAAGACATGTCAGGGCTTGATACTGACATTGTGGTTCACCATCTACCGATGAAGGAAGGTTGTCCTCCTATAAAACAGAAGGTTCATCGTATCCGTCCCGAGATGTCTGAAAAGATAAAAGTTGAGGTTATGAAGCAGTTCAATGCAAGTTTTTTAACTGTTACGTCCTATCCTCCGTGGGTCGCAAATGTGGTGCCAGTACCCAAGAAGGACGGTAAGGTTCATATGTTTATAGACTACATGGATCTAAATAGGGAAATCCCCAAAGATGACTTTCCGCTTCTGCATATTGATATTCTGGTTGATAACACCAGTCAAGATAAAGTATTTTCCTTCATGGACGGTTTATATGGTTATAATCAAATCAAGATGGAACCTGAAGACATGGAAAAAACTACCTTAGTCACACAGTGGGGAACTTTATGTTATAAAGTTATGCCTTTTGGTTTGAAGAACGTCGGTGCAACATACCAGCGTGCTATGGTGGCTTTATTCCATGATATGATCCATCACGAGATAGAGGTTGACGTTGATGACATGATATTCATATCTCATACTGAAGAAGAACATCTCGACCATATGCACAAGTTGTTTAAGAGGTTGAAGAAATACAAGTTGAGGTTGAATCCAAACAAGTTCCCCTTTGGGGTAAGATCTGGTAAACTCCTAGGTATCTTTGTTAGTGGTAAAGGAATTGAAGTTGATCCTGCCAAGGTTAAATTCATTTAAGAAATGCCAACTCCCCATACTGAGAAGGAAGTCAGAGGTTTCTTGGGACGATTGAACTACATTGCCAGATTTATTTCCCATCTGACCGCTACTTATGAGCCAATCTTCAAGTTACTGAAGAAAGATCAAGTTGTAAAGATGAATGACGAATTTCAGATAGATTTTGGTAAAATCAAGGAATACCTCAAAGAACCTCTGATTCTGATGCTTCCAGTTGAAGGAAGATCCCTTATCACATACCTAACAGTATTAGAGAACTCAATGGGGTGTGTATTGGGGCAACATGACGAGTCTGATCGAAAAGAGCATGCAGTATACTACCTTAGCAAAAAATTTATCGACTATGAAACAAGATACTCACTGCTCGAGAAAACATGTTACGCTTTGGCATGGGCTGCTCTCCAACTCAGACAATATATGTTGACTCATACTACATTGTTGATCTCTAATATGGATCTAATAAAATAAACATTCGAGAAACCCGATCTCTTCGGAAGAACAAAGAGATGGAAAATGGTCTTGACTGAATATGACATTCAACATACTACTCAAAAGGAAATCAAAGGAAGTGTACAGGAACATCATTTGGTGATCAGGATGTAGATGAATATCATTCTATGAATTTTGAGTTCCCAGATGAGAATGTTATGCTAGTTACTGATTATGAAGAACCTGGACCGTATGAAGGACCTGAATCAAGATCCTTATGAACTATGGTTTTTGATGGAGCTTCCAACGCACTTGGTAATGGAACCAGTGTCGTGATTATTTCTCCCAGGGGTTTCCATATGCCTTTACCGACAGGTTGTGTTTTGACTATACCAACAACATGGCCGAGTACGAAGCATGTATCATGGGTATCAAAGCTTCCATCAATATGAAAATTAAATTCTTGAATGTATATGGGGACTCAGCCCTAGTGATCAGTCATGTTAAGGGAGAATGGGATACGAATCATCCAAATCTCATTCCTTATCGAGAGCATGTGTTGACATTAATTTCGTACTTCAAGGAAATCACTTTTGAACATATTTCACGAGAAGAGAATCAATCGGCAAACGCATTAGCTACCATGTCATCTATGTTCAAAGTGAGATGGGATAATTAAGCTCCTTGAATTACTATTGAGAGACTAGACGAACCGGTGCATTGCTACGAAGTTGATACTGATGGAGTAGAGGAAAAGCCTTGGTACCACGATGTAAAAAGATACCTCGAAACTCGAGAATATCCGGAAGGACCATCTATCAATGATAAGAAATTTCTAAGGAGGTTCTTTGCTAAGTTCTATCTGAGTAACAGAATCCTGTACAAGTGCAACCACGATTCTACTTTGCTTTGTTGTGTAGTCAAGAAGGAAGCTGAGGAAATTATGGAAGATATACATGAAGGAGTCTTTGGTACTCACTCCAATGGGCATACAATGGCTAAGAAGATTCTGAGAGAGAGTTATTATTGGTCTACTATGGAAACTGATTGCCATCATCATTCCAGAACTTGCCACAAATGCCAGATTTATGCTGACAAAGTACCCGTGCCTCCGATTCCTTTGATTGTCTTGACTGCTCCTTGATCGTTTGAAATGTGGGGCATTGATATGATTGGAGATATTAAGCCTACTGCTTCCAATGGGAATCATTTCATCTTGGTCGTTATTGATTACTTCACGAAGTGGGTTGAAGCAGCCTTGTTTGCTTCAGTTACCAAGAATGTTGTGGCTCGGTTCATTAAATACAACCTTATCTTTCGGTATGGCATCCCTGAACGGATCATGTTGTACCCCAAAATTTTCCCTCTCATTTCTCAAGGGATCACCCTGGATCCCAGGTTTGCTTCTATCAAGTTTCCAAGCCTTGAACTACAAATTTTCCAAGAAAATCACTCATAAGGGCAAAATGGTCATTTGCACACTGAAAAGTCAAACTTTGACTTTTGGATCAAAATCAAGCTTCAAGAATCATATTTCATCAAGACACGTTGGAATATGAAGTTTTGTTTCATCAAAATCCAAGAGGTCAAAATTCTAAATACTTAGAATTTTTCTAAGTGTTTAAGAAAATATGACAAATTCAGAACTTCTGACCAGGTTATCACCACAATGCTCAGCAAATTTTGGATATTCTCAAGACAGAGTTTGGGCAGAACTTCGGAGCAAGTTTTCACAAAAGCTCAGTCGGAGTTTGCCAGGGTGATTCAAAGAAGGTTAAGGAGTGTGCTGCAAGCTTTCTAGAAGTTTTGAAAGCTCCTCCAGAACATGCTGGATCCAAAATATAAGAGGATCAAAAGATGGGATGCTACACTGAAGCAGAACTTCTGACCCAGAACTAAGCCTTGGTGTAGAGCTTCACGTTGTAGGATTTCTGGTTGTGATAAGTCTCATCATCATTTAATGCTCATTTAATGCTCACAACCACCTTCTAAGTATTTATCCAAAGGATTTTCACCACATGTACCTCTAGTGTCTTGGGACAACAACTTTGCTACTAAGCCCATGCTTTGCTTTTTGCTTTTCCTTAATTCCTGCTGACAACCACCATGCTTGCTTCAAAGACAAGGAAGCACTTCAGCACATGAAGGCTATTTTCAAAGCTTTGGTCAGAACTTAACCAACTCCCAAAACCTTGCTTATACAATCAGTTGCAGACCTAGGACCAACAGCTGGTTCAGCCTACGCCTGCATCCTATGATTACACCAAACTAGCATACGAAAACTGTGATGGAAAAAGCAAAGGAACAGGATGCCAAAACAGGTTCAAATCCCATTTGTTCCCCCCCCCCCAAAATCACAACAATTTCATCTATAAATACTTGGCTCTATCACACGTTCAAGGGGCTGACTTTTGAGGAGAGACTGGCCAAAAGAGAAAAAAGGAATTTGTGAAACCTTCATAAAATTCCAGAAATCCCAAACAGAAAAAAAAAACCTTTGTTCTTCCCTTTGAACCAAAGAACACAACCACTCTTCCGTCTCTCTTGCTGATTCAGAACATCCAAAGGCAACCACTCAAAACTCCAAGCACGCTTCAGGTAAGTCTTTCTGACTTTACTTTCTTTTCATTCTGAATATTATGAACATGTAAATATCATAGTATTAATGTTGTACATATCATTGCATGAACTGAAAAAACTATGGATCAGAACTTCTAGAATAATGCTAGACTTAGACTTAGGATTAGAACTTCTATGAATTGTTGTGTTGTTATTCTTCTGATTTGCTATTTGCCAAAAATGAATGAGTTGTTGACGTGATGATTAACATGAGAAAAGAGTTGAAATGTAATATAGAAATTCTGATTTTCACATACTGATAACACACAGAACTTTTATGATTTTTCTCACTTAGCACAACACTGAACTTCTGATTCCCACATACTGATAGTGCACTGAACTGCTAAGGTTCATTCATTGGCTCAGCAAAACACTGAACTTTTGATGACTCACTCACTGTTCTAACATAGCACAGAACTTCTGAGTTCTCCTTACACGTCAAATACACTGAACTGCTGACGTTTTCTCACTGTTTCAGTGTAATACAGAACTTATGACTTTTGGTTCACTGGTTGAACACCACCCAGAACCTCTGTGTTTTCCCTCTAACGTTTCTTACAGGACCTCAGAGTGTACCAAATCAGAACTTCTGATTCTGACGCTTCCTTCTGAGTCACGCGCCTGGCTACAGAACTTCTGATCCCTATTTCTTTGTTTGCAGCAACACGCTGTTTCTACCTTGCATTTATTTTCCTTTTCATCTTTTTTATTATTAACATAAAAAACATATAAATATTTTCCTTTTAACTTATTTCCTTAAGACAAAAACATTTTCTAAACAAGTTCATTTCTTTCTTATATTGTACATATTCAATATAGTTGTAATAGTAACTTAAGACTTCTTTTACTTGCAATCCCCATTCGTAAACTTGTAGACCCCATCTCCTAAATGTTGTAATAGCGTAGGACTTTACATTTCCTCACTTTATTTGCTTCCTTATACTGTATAGTAATTAGGCGTGTATGGCAAGAATAAAATCAACAAGTAGATAACCTTAATCAAAGATTAAATGCATGCAAATCAAACACACTATTCACACATGCACCCTTAAGGTTAACTCCACTTGTTGCCTAAAAAATGGTCATGTTATGCATGTGGGGTGTCCTAGCAAAAACAATTAAAATACAATATCACATTCCCTCGATGACGCTATCAAAGGTGCCTTTCAAAATGATCTTAGTCCCTAAAAGAAAGTGCTAAGTCATCTCACAACATTGCTATCATGGTCATACAAAGTTCCATGCCTATCCCTTCACATCCAACGATGGGGCTTCTTACCAAATCAATGGTCAGATAACAACATCTAAAGGAAGAGGAAAAACACATCTAAGACCTTTTGAGTAGGTAGATTACTTTTAAATTACTTTCTCAATTTTGAAACAAATATCCTTGCTATTTTCAAAACAATCACATACACTTTCAAAACATATTTCCAAACTTGAAACATTTTCAAAAGCTTAACACTTTGTATACGTTCTTACGAACGAGAACTATTACAAAGTTTGCCTAAATGATGGCACCTTTTCAAAATACATACAAAACCACACGAAAGCAAAATTTTCAAACAAAAGCAAGTGCTCTAGCAAGTAACTAAGAGCCCATGGAAAACCATGGATGGAAAGGGTGCTAATACCTTCCCTTTTCATAATCTACCCCCCGAATTCAAGAAAACATCTCGAAAGGTTTTTCCTATGATTTTTCACCTTTCCTTTTTGGATAAAAGAAAAGTCTGTGGCGACTCTTGCTAAACCACAACATTTGCAAACACAAACGCAAAAGACCTCAAGTCAGTTCTCCCACCATATCACAAAACTGGCGACTCTGCTGGGAAAAATAAAGTGGGTTTACCTTAGGGTTAGATCAAATTTACTTGATTACATTGTTTGATTTGTATGCTTTACATTTTGGTTCCTGTTTTGGGTTTGTTTTAAATCCTACACCCGTATTTAGGGATACCTTTTAGGTAAGTAGCAATAGAATGTGAGGGAACTGTGCGGGGTATACCGACACGGTTGAAGCAGTAGCTACGTTGATGTGGCACTTTGGTTGGTACCGGTAAACCTTGAGTAGTCAAGGAGAGTACGGGGCCTCCGCGTGGTGTCGTGAAGCATCAACTGACCTTAGAACCTTACTTGACCAACTTGGCCATTAGGACGTAGTGAGATGACCGGCTTTGGTGCAGTCCGAAGTTAGTAGATACTCGATGCTACACTCATTGAGGTTTGACTCTTGAGTTTTGTTTGGTTGCGAGTCAATCGCTTATTGAACGAAACTTGGGGGAAAAATCAGTGATATTGAGATCCCTTAGAACCCGGTTACTATTAACTAGGACAGGTTGATCCAACTAAACTTCAAGAAGGTACTTACCTACAAGCTCCGTGCAAGCCTAAACCTAAGGACTTGTCTGCTTTGTGTGAATATAATTATTTTTATATACACTTGCTTACCTCGCATATTCGTACCTAACATCATAACATCATACCATAGCATTTTCCATAACCATTTCAAGGATCTCGAGGGTCTTTGATGTAGGTTATGATGAACCAAACGTCTAGCAAGGGGCAGGGGATTTATTTTCCTTTGACCAAACGCCGTTAAAGTTCAAGTACAACAAACTTGAGTCAAGGGCTATGACCCACTTGACATGGTGAGCTTAATTCTCGTGGAAGGACATCCACCGATACAAAATTCTCCAATCAAAGATGTTGATCAAAATTCAATCTCTAACTTTTTCTTGTGTTTACCATGCGAGATCCTTGAAAACATGCATCCACATATCATGCATCATATCATGAAAAGTTTCTCCCATACAAGTCTCCTTATCTTCCTACTGTTTATTGTAGTAGAGATGGCCCTAGAACAGACCATCAAGAGTATTCAGATTCAAAACGCTTAACTACAAGAGATGTTCTTGAACCTGTCCAAGGGGCAAGAAGAGGTGAAAGCTCTCCTCACCAAGGGAATGGTCATAGGGAATCCGGAGGGCACCAAGGATGATCAGTTGGAAAGGCTACAAATTGAAATATCCATAATGAGGGTCCAAATGATGGGACAGCTAGTGGGCCAGATGGCTCTTATCCAAAATCTGGCACAAGGACAAGAAGAGCTGAAAGTTCTTGTCAACCAACTTCGTCAAGACGATTGTAACCGTCTGGGGAAAACAATCATAATTGGAAATCAAGTCACTGCTCAGCCTCCCATGATACAAGAAGACGAAAGACCTTCCCATTTTGCTGCCACGTCACGAGCCCAACAACGACTTCGTCAACATCAACCGGAAAATCATCCAAGGGTAGAAAGACCTCAAAGGCAGTTCACCCAAATCAACATGCCATTGTAACAAGCATTGCAACACATGTTGAAGATGAATATGATTACAGTGATAAACCCTCATCCGAACCCTAAGACTTCTTCTTCAAACTACAATGCAGGTGCAAGGTGTGCTTATCATTCTAGTAGCCAGGGGCACGATACAAATGATTGTTGGGCGTTGAAGTACAAGATTCAAAACCTGATCAACAAAGGAATGCTGGAGTTCACTCAAGATGGCCAGACTGAGTTCTTCTGCCGTCTATCAAAGGCTCGCCACATAAAGTGACAAGTTCATACTTAGAGGTTTCTGTTTATTTGAATTTTCAATTGTAATCTCTTTTGTTATTCAAACAATTATCTATTAATGTCAAACTTTGTTTCATTAATGCATTTCATATGTTTGTCTTGAATTCATCCATTCGTTTTCTCTATATTTAAACTATGCTTTTTACTCTCAACTCTTGCTAAAAGTTACAAGCCTTTAGAGGGAGGATGACGAAAATAATGCCATAATCTCATACAGTATGCTTTTGAACAGACCTTGCTGACGATGTACAGGCGTTTTTTCAAATCCTAAACACTAGAGTTATAAGGAAGATAATCCCTAGTCAACCCCTTTGAGCCAAAGAAGTAGAAGTTTTCTGGTTTAACACAAATTGAAACCTTTAAATCAAAACCTGGGGCAGGGTAGTCTCTCAGTTAATTCAAAAGTGTGTTAAGCCGCAAACTCTCATCTCGTAATACAACAAATGATGTCAAGAAACATTCCTCTAGAATCAAAAGACGGTGATGGTTCCCTATCACCTAGGCAGTCATTATCTCTCAAAAAGAAAAACCCACTAAGTCAAAACCTACAAAGGAGACTTGAGAAAAACGGGGGCATCCCACTGACTGTAATCTCAAAACAAGAACAGTCAGGAAAAAATCAGGGATAACAAATCAAAAAGAGGTCACTACAAATCCTCAACAACATGAAAAAGGTTGCAAAAAATGGTTTCCTTCCGATAAACTTAACTTGTCCGAACCATCACCAAAACATCATTCCAAACTCAATTGGAGTTCAAACGCACAATTAACTGAGTTTAGGACTGAAGAACATCACGAAGAACGGGTGGGTACAAATAAATTTTGATCCTTTATCCTTTGTTTCTTAAACCATGAACCATGCCACGTTACAACCCTTCAAAAGTCCTAATTGAAGCATGGGTTAGTTCGAAAGCATATTGTTACAAAAGGTATCCTGACTCCTGTAAGGCTTTACTCAAAATCCAGAGTTGAATTACAAACTTCTTTACTTGCTAAAAATGCATTTTTCAAAACTTTAAGGCAAACATAAACTTTGCATTACTTGAATATCACTGTTTGCATATGGCTATTTGTTTGACATCGGAGAAATTCGCACAACGAATATCCAGTGAACGAAAGCTCTCTCAGTGAACAAAATAAAGTCAAGGAGGATGACACTTCCATTGATAGATCTCATATAAATAGGGGGACATGACATGTCACTATCCAGCACACCTGGGGCAGTCCAGTCAAGATTCCAAGAAATCTCTCAAGAATTGCAGAGTAACCAGGGGCAAGTCTCCATCTCCGTCACTTGGGGCATCAAACGTCAATCTCAGCAAAGGGTTACGCACAATCAAACATTTTCTGGCAATGCCATAAACACTTGCTACTAGGGGCAATGACAAATCTCCCCAAAAACCTTCTCATAGGATGACTCCCAGCAAGGGTTTAATCTCTGAAAACCTTCCCCCAGCTGAGACAACCTCAAGAGTCCTTGAAGACTTTCCCCAACGAAGTCGTCACCTCTCTAGCAGACTGGCAACAGGGTTTATTTCCCCAACAAACTACAAACTCCCCAGTTTTAATTTCCCTTTCAAATTACTGCAAATCACAGGGCCACAACCCCTAATCTCCAAGTAAAGCCGTCAGCTAAGCCTTTACTATTTCCAAGAGATGCTTTGAAGCTTGGATCAGACCAGATATTAGCATATTTTTCAAATTACTGAAACCTGGACCCGACCAGATAATAGTTGATCTCAACTCTAAGATGCTATGAAGCCTGGATCCGACCAGATATTAGCACAATTTTCAAGTTATTACTGAAGCCTGGACCCGACCAGATAACTGTTTGACTTCTTCAATTACTGAAGCTTGGACCCGACCAGATAACAGTTTAACTTCTCCAATTACTGAAACTTGGACCCGGCCAGATAACAATTAATATCAACTCCAAGATGCTATGAAACCTGGATCCGACCAGATATTAGCACAATTTTCAAGTTATTACTGAAGCATGGACCCGACTGAATAACAATTGATCTTAAAGATGCTATGAAACTTGGACCCGACCAGATAGTAACCTAGCTCTTCAAACATTTAGAAGAACCTGAACTCAATCCGACCAAGGTTTAACCTTTTTTCCCCAGTAGAGTTGCCTCCATATCCCCAACAAATGGCTGAGAAACCTGGACCCGACCAAATATCAGTTTTCATTTCCATCCTTTCAAAAAAGCTGTTGTGAAGCCTGGATCCGACCAGATAACAATCACCCTCAGAGATTCGTTATGAAACCTGGAATCCAACCAGATAAAAACTAAATCCCCAAGTAGTTTATTGTGAAACATGGACCCGACCAGATAACAATTGACTGCATCAACCTCAGAAATCTGTAAAACTTGGACCCGACCAGATAACAATTTTCAAGCAGTTTATTGTGAAACCTTGACCCGACCATATAACAATTGACCGCATCATGTAACACCCCGTTTTTGATTAAATGTTATTTAAGTTATTTTTTTTCCGAAATTATCAAATTAAATCTATTTTAAGAAATATATTTATTTGATATCAATTAAAATGTTAATTCGGTTATTTGAAATAAAAAATATTCATAATGATAAAATACTATTTTGAGTAATATTATTTTGGTGTGTATTTGGCTTCGTTTGATTTATCGGTATAATTTAGTTTTTATGGAATAAATATTAATTAAATGTAATATGGTTTTAATAGAATTATATGATATAATTTGAATTAAATAGATCGGGCCAAATTAGAATTTTAGAAAGTTAGGGGGAGGAAAGTAAGTAGTAGTAAAATTTTATAAGATAGAAAGTAGGATAGTTGGTAAGAATAGAAATAGAAAGAAGAAAGAAAAGAAGAGAGAAAGAGGAGAAGAGAAGAAAGGAAGCTAGGTTTGGAGTTGCAACATCATCGTCATCTTGTTTCAAGAAAACCCACACCAAGGTAAGGGGTTTGATTTTTTTCCAATACTTATAGTTAAGGTGTGATTTGGTATATTTTGGATTTAGGGGAAAAATTGATGTTAGGGTTCTTGAGATTTGTTGAGATAAATTAGGAGAGTTAACTTAGGTGTTAGTGTTGTGAGATTATTGTTATGTTAATAGAAATTAAATTAGAAAAACTAAATTATATTAATTAAGTTTAGTTTTTTTTTTTAAATAACAGTATTACTAATTGCAATGAAGTTTATAACAAGTAGCAGTATATTTATGAAATAGAGTTTAGAAAAAGTATGCATAGCAGTATAGTTAACTTTATAAAAGAAAGTATACATAGCAGTATAGTTAAGTTTATAAAAGGAAGTATGCATAGCAGTATAGTTAAGCTTACCGAAAGAATGCTGTATAATTTAATGTAATAGCAGTATGTTAACTAAATGAAAATAGAAATCTATGCTACCAATATGTTAACTAAATGTAATAACAGTAGCTTACAAACAAAAAAACTAGCTGTATGGTTTAGAATAAACAAAAACTAAGAGTGTAGAAACTAAAGTGCTAGCGGCATTAGCGGTATATTAATCGAATTGAAATTAAGTTTATAAAATTAATTTATGTTTTGTTTTCTTTTCTTAATTAATATATTAAATATTTATATTAAATAAATACTTATATGACATAAGTTAACCGATTTAATTTGGAACCCGATTATATTCCGATTTCTCGATTTCGGCAATTTCGGTGACGAAGTAAGTTGCTCTGAATTTATCGAAAATTGACGTGCTAGCATAATTTGACGTGTAGATTAACGTAGTGAGTTTCGTTTTGCGAAATTTCGACTTTTTAAGAATCGACCCGATTTTAGTACGAAATGAAATAAATTGAGTTTAATCCCGAATTTAAGCGTTCGAGTTACATTCTGGTGACTCGATCGTGATGAGTAACATTGAGAGTAATGCCGGTTCATTGATGATGACTTTATGTTGAAATATACTTTCCGATTTGGAATTGTTTGATAGTTGATGGTTTATGTTTTGGTTGAGTAAGTAACTTGTTTGTATACATTTTACTTGACGTTGTGATTGTTAAATTATATGTATGCATGCATGTACAATAGTTGATGTTCCATTGGTTGGATTTGATGGTATGTGTATGTTAAGATTATTGTGAATCTTAATTGCATGCATTGGTTATATTGTACATTGCATGGCATGGTTGGTCTTGAAACAGAGACGGTGAAACTGTGGGTTCACATGATTTTATAGACGGTGACCCTAGTGTGGGAATAGACGTAGTGACCTTGATCCGGAAGGGAAACATAGGTGGTGGAACATTGGGTCCACAATATCTAGACGGTGACCCTATTGTGGGAAAAGACGTAGTGACCTTGATCCGGAAGGGAAACATAGGTGGTGGAACCTTGGGTCCACAAGTCGGTACCGCATTCACATACGTTGAGTCGTGTTGTGAGTCACATGCATAATTGTGCATGTTATGTATGTGTGTTGATGTGTTTGATTATGTGCCAATGTTGTTGTTGTTTGAATTATGGTTATGTGCCAAGGATGTGAGTATTCGGATAATCGGTTTACATGGTTAATGCGTTGGAAATGGATTCCTTGAGTAAGGATACTATAGGTGATAAAATGAACATGATCATTATGTATTGCTTTATTTATTGCCATTTCATTTACTTAAAATTACATGTTATATGATTATTGGAATTCTTACCCTTCTGTTGGAAAATGCTTTTGATGGCATTGTTCAGGTACCGAGGACAGTAGCGCGAGGCGCTAGTTAACGGATGCATTGGATTGCAATCTGTTTTATTTTGATTAGAGTCGAGTCGATGCTCTGGTAGTAACACATGGGGGGAATTCATTTAGTGTTGAACTCGATTATTTTGTATTTGGATCATGATGTATATAATCCTTATTCGTGTATATGATGTTTTGTATATGTGAGACTTGATAACATATGCTTATGTGAATTATGATGGCTTGATGCCTTGAATTACGTTTTGATTCCTCCATAAATGGAGATGATGTGAAATTATGAAACTCCGTTGCGTTTGCACGAGAGAATGAAGTAAATATTTATTGTATGTTTGTTTTGTGTTGGAATGCTTATACTTTCAAACTTACCCTGTCCGTTTTTCTTTAAAAACTTTGGAATGTGATGTATGTTGTGGCATCCCTTCCGTGCAATTTTATTTCTCTGATTTTAATCTTTACCTTTAATTGGGGTATTTAGAAGGGGTGTTACACATCAAACCTCAGAAATCTGCAAAACCTGGACCCGGCCAGATAACAGTTTTCAAGCAGTTTATTATGAAACCTGGACCCAACCAGATAACAATTGACTATATCAACCTCAAAAATCTGCAAAGCCTGGACCCGACCAGACAACAGTTTTCAAACAGTTTATTGTGAAACCTGGATCCCGACCAGATAACAATTAACTATGATCCCCAAAAAGACACTATGAAGCCTGAACTCGACCAGATAATAGTACAGCTTTCCAAAAACCATGAAGCTTGGATCCGACCAGATAGTAGTTGCCATTCCAAGTTACTGCGAAGCCTAGATCCGACCAGATAATAGTTAACTTCTGTATCCCTAGCAAGTTGTTGTGAAGCCTGGATCCGACCAGATAACTATTCAATTTCAAGGAATTTTTTGTAAAATCCTGGGATCTGACCAGATAACAGTTAATTCGTCTCATCCTCCAGTAAGTTTTTGTGAAGCCTGGACCTGACCAAATAGCAGTCGACTACTTCATCCTCAACAACTGTGAAGCCTGGATCCGACCAGATAACAGCTGACATTGGAGCGATTTTCCCCAGCAAAAGCATCCTTTCAACAAAATTTGAAGATATGCATATTCTTCATCTCCAACAGGCAATCAGGGATTCAATCTCCCAGAATTTCCTCAACAGTAGTCAGGGATTTATTTTCCCGGACAAAAACATACACTTCACATTCATACATCATATCATGTACATACCATACGCATTTGGCATGGTACTACATCTGGTGAACTTCATGCAAACATCTGCATTTTACTAACCCTTTTCTCACAGATACAACATCAAGTTTTAGTATAAATCAACAGGAGATTTGTGCTGATGCTTCTTCCAGCGTGTTATACCCCAAAATTTGCCCTCTCATTTCTCAAGAAAATCACCATGAATTCTCAAGCTTTCCTTTGTACAAATCCAAGCCTTGAATTATCATTTCTTTCCAAGAAATCCTTTTACAAGGGCAAAATGGTCATTTGCAAGCTAAAAAAAGTCAAACTTTGGTTTTTGGATCAAAATCAAAACACAAAAATCATATTTCATCAAGACATGTTGGAATATGAAGTTTGTTTCATCAAGAAGCTCAAAAGTCAAATTTTACCTTGGAAGAGTTAAATTCTAAATACTTAGAATTTTTCTAAAGTATTTAAGAAAAAATGACACTTCAGAACTTCTGAACCAACCTCCAGGCAGGAGCAGTCAGAAGTTGTAAACATGGTTCAACACATAATCTTCAATCAGAACATGGCTTTTTCAGCAGTTACGCAAGTTCAGTCAGAGTTTGCTAGAGGAATGCAAAGAAAGCAACGAAGCCTGAAAGCTCCTTCAGAACATGCTGGAATCAGAAGGTAAGGAGGTCAGAAGATTGGGTGTTACACTGAAGCAAAACTTCTAATCCAGAGTACTCAAAGGTAAATCAAAGAAGGTTACTGAAAAACATGGGGAATCCTTCAGAGTATGCTGAGGTAACAGGACACTAAGATCAGAAGTGGGATGTTTTGTTCTAGACTACGCTGAAATGGAACTTCTGATCCAGATTCAAGCAATGATGCAAAATCTCACATTACAGGATTTTTGATTTTTGACAAATCTCATCAATATTTAATGCTCATTAATGCTCACAACCACTTTTGAGTCTTTGTCCAAAGGATCTCTCCACATGTAGTGTAGAAATACATTTGTACAGAATTAGGTGAGAGTCCATGCGCTACCTTTTGCTTGTAGGTTCACTTTTCCTTAATCCCTACTTGCTAACCCAGCCTAGGCTAAAAGATGTCAATCATCACAATTTTTTATGAACTTTCTTCAAGAGTAAGTCAGCATCTAGTGCATGATGTTGGCGCTACTTGACATTTTCAAACACATAAAGCTTTGCCTATAAATAGAACACCATCGTCCACTGAAAAAAAAGGTCCAACCCCAGAAAAATTGCTAGAAAAGAAACCAAAAATTTTAGCAAGAAAACACCTTGAAACTCTGCCAAAGTTCCTAGTGTTTCAAGAGCGTTAAACACGACTTTGGACCTCCTGCTTTCAAACTCCATTTGCTCTCAAAATATTCCTTGACTAAGAAACACCCATACAGTTTTCTGATTCATATATATACCCTCCATCTATCCATTCAAAGAACCTGTCCAGAACACCATCAGAGTTAAGGCTAACTCCAGTTCACATAATTTATTCCAACCGCAAGGTAAGCACCTGCTGACTCTCACCACACTGCTTAAGCATCACCAAAATTGCATACTCAAAAACACAATGTAGATATCATGTTTCTTATGTTGTTCATGTTTTGAGACTTTCATACATCTGTATGCTTAAGTAGAGAACGAATCAGTTAAGAAGTTGCCTCTGATTTTCGGTTCTGGCTTCTGAAACGCTATGACACCTGTTGAAACTGTCCTAGGCCTGCCTTTTGTTTTGTGGAGAAATAACCAAATTGCAGATGTTCTGACTGGCACGGAGGGAGACCAAGTTCCAACTTTGACGCTAGAACTTCTGGGGCCTATTTTGTCATCAGTAATATCATAATTTATGAGAATTATTGTGTGCCCAGCAGGGTCAGAACTTCTGACCCCATACATTTTCACCAACAAGTTTCTGTTTTGCAGCGCACCAGGGTCAGAACTTCTGACCTTCCCGCTAACAGGTTTCTGTTTTGCAGCGCACCAGGGTCAGAAGTTCTGACCTACACATTTTCACTAACAGGTTGCTATTCTGCAGTAGGCCAGGATCAGAACATCTGACTCCCTCTCAGCAGCACACTGACGCTTTTCCTTTTTCTTTCTTTCTTCCCCTTGTTATTTTCTTTATTTTTCTCGCTGGTACTCCCCATTCATAAATTTGTACCCCACCCCCTAAATATAGTAATAGCGTAGGACTTTACATTTCCGCATTTTATCGCTTTTAAATGTAAATGCTAGCAATTAGGATATGTATGGAAAGATAAAATCAATGAAGTAGAAAATCCTAATTCAAGATGAAATCATGCATGCAATCAAACACACTTGCCCACAAACACCCTTAGGGTTTCTCCACTTGTTTGCCTTATACAAAATAGCCATTACGCATGCAAAGTATCTTGGTAAAACAAATAAAAAAAATATCAAAAAGATCATAGTCCCTCGATGACGCTATTCAAAGTTTCCTTACAAAATGATCTTAGTCCCTCAAAGATGCTAAGATACTTTGCAACATTGCTAATCATGGTTATACGATGACCCACACCCGTCCCGTTTACATCCAAAGATAGGGTTGCTTACCAAATTAATGGTAAGACAATAATGTCAAAGGAATAGAAAATGTACAAGAAAGAAATTTGAGTAGGTAGATTACTTCTAGTTACTTGACCTATTTCAAATGACTATCCTTGCTATTTTTAAAACAAACCAACACATTTCAAAAAAACATTTTTACAAACATTGAAAACATTTTAAAAAAAGACAAACATCTTTGTATACATTCTTACGAACGAGAATCATTATAAAGATTGCCTAAACGAACGGCCTCTTTTACAAAATACTTCTAAAACCACACAAAACACAATTTTAAACAAACAAAAGCAAGTGATCTAAGAAAGTAACTAAGAGCCCATGGAAAACATGGATGAAAAGGGTGCTAATACCTTCTCTTTTCATAATCTACCTCTGGAACTCAAGAAAATATCTCGAAGGTCTTTCCTGTGCTTTTTCACATTTCCTTTTGGATAAAAGAAAAGTCGACAGCGACTCTTGCTAACCGCAACATTTGCGATAAAATGCAAAAGCCTCAAGTCAGTTCTCCCACCGTATCACCTAACTGGCGACTCTGCTGGGGAATATTATAAAAGTGGAGTTACCTTATGGTTTAGATCACATTTACTTTCTTACATTGTTTGACTTGTTTGCTTTACATTATGGTTCTTTGTTTGAGTTTGAATCCTCCACCCGGATTTGGGAAACATTATAGGTAAATAGCAATACATTGTGGAAACTGTGCGGGGTATAGCGACATGGTCTAAGCAATATCTATGTTAGTGTGACATATTTGTGGGTACCGGTAGCCTTTGAGTTAATCAAAGAGAATACGGGGCCGCTGAGTGATGTCATGAGGCACTAATGGACTTCTAGAACCCTTTTACTTGACTAACTTGGCCTTTAGGATGTAGTGAGATGACCGACTTTGGTGCAGCCCGAAGTTGGTAGATACTCGATACTACACTCATTGAGGGTTGGTTTTTTGGGATATTTAGGTCGCCATTAAAGAGGCTTGAACTGAAACAATGACCAAGGAAACAATCCAATGGTATTGATCTCCTTAGAACCCGATTACTATTATTAGGACAGGTTGAGCCAACTAAACTTCAAGAGGGTACTTACCTATAAAACCCCATGCAAGCCTAAACTAAGAACTTGTTTGTTTTGCTTGTATATGCATACTTGTACATAACATCATGGACATCATGAGCATCATATGCATCCACTAACCATTTCAAGGATTTTGGAGATTCATGTTTGTTCTTGTTTTGTAGGATATGGATTCACTTCACAGGAAAACTATCCAAGTCAACCTTGTAAGAATTCCTCCACAACTTAAGGAGCTAGCTTCAAGGATCCCTGAGAACTCTCCATTCACCGAGAGGCATGGTCGTCTACTCAACTTGGTCACCTCCAACACGGAGGAGGATATGATGAAGGTGCTCTTCCAGTTCTTTGATCCTTTGCGTCATTGCTTCACATTTCCCGACTATCAACTTGTGCCCACTTTGGAAGAATTCTCTCAAATATTGAGGATTCCCATTCTCAATGAACTACCTTTCAACAGTACAGAAAGAGATCCAAAGCCAGGAGAGATTTCTCAAGCCCTGCACTTGCACTCATCTGATGTCACAACTCATTGGGAAACTAGAAGTGGTGTCAAAGGCTTCTTAGCAAAGTTTCTGTTTGAGAAGGCACAAAGCTGTTGGAATTCCCTAGACTTACAAGCTTTTGAGGATATTTTGTCTCTTCTTATCTATGGGATGGTCTTGTTTCCCAATCCTGACCAACTCATAGATGTGAGTGCCGTCAAAATCTTCATGTCACGCAATCTGGTGCCTACATTACTAGGGGATATCCTGCACTCTTTTCACACTCGTACAATGAGGAAAAGAGGTGTCCTTATGTGTTGCACTCCCCTCTTAGAAAGATGGTTTATTTCTCATCTTCCCCAATCAGTCTTAAAGAATGAGCAAGGATTAAGATGGTCACAAAGGTTAATGACGCTCAAACATTCAGATACTCATTGGTGATCTCGATTCCAAGAGAATGTTATCATTGTTGACCGTTGTGGGGAATTCCCTAATGTCCCTCTACTTAGCATTAGGGGAGGCATCACCTACAACCCATGCTTACCTCTAAGACAATTTGGTTATGCCCGAAGGGATGGCCCACATGAGATGTTGATTTGAGGCTTGGTATTCGACTATGACAACGACGATCAAGGTCTTCGCCATAGATTCATCCGAGCTTGGAGGATGCTAAATAAGGTGGATAGCAAGACTTTGGGACACAATAATTCCATCCCTCTTGAGCCTTACCTCAAGTGGGTACGAAACCGCGCCCAAAGTCTTATGATGCCTTATCCTTCCATTCTCCCGGTGATTATAGAGCCTGTTAAGGAAGGAGAAGTTCCATACACTATTTGTTGTACCCCAAAATTTTCCCTCTCATTTTATCAAGATTCTCCTCATAAGACTTCTTGGACTCAAGACCAGATTAGGGTTTGCTCAACTCAAGACATCTCCTTGCACTGATAGCCTGATATTAGGGTTTGAGTTTGCACAAGGATTTTTGGACTTCCAATGCTTCATGTGACTTTCATACACCATCTTGGACTCCTAAGATTGCTCATACCAAGTTTCAAGCCTTGAATCACATTTTTGACCAGTCAATCGGACAGTTGACCTAAAAATCAACTGTATTGGGGAAAGAGTCAATTGTTTCCAATTTATAGTTAAACCTCATAATTTTTTTATCCATATCAACATTATAGACTCATATTAACCATTTGATCAAGTTTGGACCATAACTCCTCAAGAAATTTGATCAGATCATCAAAAGGGCAAAATGGTCTTTTTTAGGGTTTTGACTGTAGAATGGCAATTTCTGATTTTTCACCTAGCCAATGGCAAATTTGGTTCAAGCATGGTTTCAAGGACTCAATGGCACCATCTTGAATTAATCACAAGGTTCAAAAGATCTCAAATGCATTGGATTGACAAATGAATTTTCCAGTCAACAGATCAAAAATCAATTGTACACTGAAAAGTCAAACTTTGACTTTTTGGTCAAAATCAAGTGCCAAGGGTCATTTTTCATCAAGATGTGTCAAACATGAAACTTGTTCACCAAGAAACCTAATTTTGGAAATTAGGGTTTAAGTTTGAAAATTTCATAACTTAGAATTTTTCTAAGTTATGAAAATTTCTTATTTTTTCCCAAATTTTCCAAACTTTTGCACCATGATGCAATTGGATTCAAAGGAAACTTCCAACATGAAATTTGTATTCTTCCACAAAATCTACAACTTTGATGCACAAAGTTTTCCCAAAAGATGCTTGGATCTCAAGTTATGATTTTCTGAATAAGGGTCCATAAACTTTTTAACTTAGTGAAATTTTGCCCTAGTTTAGGCAGATTTTTGACCTAAATTCATGGCAACTTTTCACATAGTTCCAAGAGGAATCTCAAAATTCATTTCAAAGATGGATTCTATAGCATGTTACAAGCTTTCCAAAATGTCCAAGAACTCTCCAAGATAATTTATGTTTAGGGAGAATCGAAGAAAAGAAAATGGAGATTTCTCACTTTTGTCCATGACATTTTTCACATTGTTACAAGTTGCAAATCTGTCCTAAGCATGCTTGTACTTGTTTTATAGGTCTTAATCCTTTCCACACTCCTTAATTTAATGCAAATACATTGGAAAATGGCTTTGTTCTGAGCTATGGAGCATTGCACAAGGAATTACTCCAAAAATGGCATAAAGGTTACTATGCTACTTTGATAAAGCATACTTTTTGCAATTTTGTTTATCTTGAGCATTGAACCTGATCTTTGGCTACAAACAAGATCCATGAAAATAAGGAAAAGTGTACCAACCCTCTACATCCCACGAGCTAGCAAGTACAACCTTGGGCATTGTCACTTCCCACCTTTTCTTCAAAAGCAAGCAACTTGCCAAAGTCCACATATCTCAACTATCTGATAAAACCAAGTCTTGGCATCATTTGAAACAAGTTCAGCATATTGTAACAAGCAAGAAACACGAGTTTCCAACTTCTCAAACACCCTTAAACACAGAAATCACCATTTCTTCCCAAAACAGGGCCATCTCTGCAAATCACAAGCCATTTCCATATTGCCTCGTGCGTTTTGCTTGGAACCACTTCAAACACATTCCCTACATCACTCCTAAGTTGTCCAAGCCTTTGTTCAGCAACTGTAACGTCTTTTTCGAGGATCACCATTTTCATTTTGAAGCTTTGCAGGTTGACTTCTACTGGGAGATTTAGGCAACTTCAAGGCAAGCTGAGCATTGGGAAAGGTTGAGGGAACTTCAAGCAAGCTCACAAGTACTTCAGGCCTCACTCAAAGTTGCTACATTTCCATATCCAAACTCAATTGAACAAGGTATTTGTCAACTTGCTATCTCTCTATTTAGACGTCCTTAGGCTTAGGTTTGTGAAGCAAAAATGTAGTCCTTAAGTTGCTTGAGCTGTACATATGCATAGTTTATATTTATATTAACTGAGCTAGGAGAATTTGGATGTTGAACATGCTGAAAAAACTAGGTCAGAAATTAGGGCCATTAAAATTCTCTTTGGTGTTTTAGAGTTAGGTCATGTTTTTTATATGGTTGGAATCGTGATTAAAAATGCTATAAGTTTCATGTTGTAAGTTTTGGATTTCATGCAAGCATGAGCAAGAATAGGATTTGCATAACAGAAGCGCGCGCATGTTTGTTCAAAGGTCAGGGATTAAGTGAAGTGGGCTTGGGCTTGTTGTTTCTTCTATTCACACCCCCTTTTACTTTTTGCACCCCCTTGGCCCATTTGTTATATTTTGCATATATTTTTTATTTCTTTTGTGATTTCTGACTTTAATATTTTTTATGAACATTAAAAAATCCCAAAAAATATTTTCTTAATTTTTGCATTTTTATTTTATTATTTTTATTATTTTTATGGCATAAAAATAGTTTATTAGGTTAAATGGAAATCATTTTCTTAAATAAATTTGTAAATAATATAAAAATATCATACATTCTTATTTTTATTATTTGTACACTTAAAATAATATTTTCATACAATATTCATTTTTTAACATTTTGTATATATTTTATTTATTTTCTTGTACATAAATGAAATAAATAATAATAGAATATATATATTTTCTTTTAAAACAAAAATTAGGGTTTTTACCCTTTCAAAAATAATCATTTTATTTTTCTTATTTTCTAAGACATAAATAAATTTATTTTCTCATGCATAAAAACAAATACAAAAACATTTTGCATATTTACAATTTATTCCATATTTAAATACTTGTTTATTTATTTATTATTGTATAAATTCAATTGGGTTGTAATAGTAAATTAGGGTTTTATTTTGTGCAAATACCCCCCTATTCAAAATTTGTACCCCCCTTCCCATAATACTGTTGTAATAGTCTAGATTTACTTTACGCATTTTATTGCTTTCATATACCATGATAGTAAACTAGGATTTTTTATGCAAAGACCAAAAATCAAAACAAATAGTTTGACCTAATATAAGACAAATATGCATGAAAGATGACAACACATTTCACACAAGCATCCCTAGGGTTTCACTCACTTTGTTGCCTTAAAATGACCATGGTATGCATGCTAGGTATCTTGGCAAAACAAAAATAAAACAAAACAAAAAGATCATAGTCCCTCGATGACGCTATCAAAATGTTGCCTAAAAACAAAGATGATCTTAGTCCCTAAAACTTTCTAAGATACTTGGAAATATTGTTATCATGGTCATACGATGGCCCACGCCTGTCCCGTTTAAACATCCAAAGATAGGGTTGTTTACCAAATACAATGGTAAAACAACAATGTCAAAGGGTTAAAAATGTGTAAGAAAGACTTTTGGTTAGGTAGATGCTCCTTATTACTTGATCAATTTGCAAAACCATCCTTGCTATTTTCAAACAAACACACACACAATTTCAAAACAATTTCCAAACAACTTTCAAACATTGAAACATTTTTCAAAAGACAAACATCTTTGTATACATTCTTCAAACAAGAATCATTACAAAGATTCCCAAAACGATGACCTCTTTTCAAAATACTTTCAAAACCACACAAAGCACCATTTCAAACAATTGGAAAAGCAAAGCAAGTGATCTAAACAAGTAACTAAGAGCCCATGGAAAACCATGGATGAAAAGGGTGCTAGCACCTTCCCTTTTCATAATCTACCCCCCGAACTCAAGTAAACATCTCAAAGGTCTTTCCTGTGCTTTTTGACCTTTCCTTTGGATAAAATAAAAAGTCGGTGGCGACTCTTGCTAAACTGAAACATTTGCAAACACAAACGCAAAACCTCAAGTCAGTTCTCCCACCATATCACAGAACTGGCGACTCTGCTGGGGAATTGTCTTAAAAGTGGGGTTACCTTAGGGTTTAGATAACCTTTACATGGTTATCTTGCTTGACTTGTTTTCTTTACACTTTGGTTTTATTGTTTGGGTTTGAATCCTCTACCCGAATTTTGGAAACATTCATAGGTAAATAGCAATACGTTGTGGAAACTGTGTAGAGTATACCGACATGGTCTAAGCAAAAGCTATGTTGGTGTGACATATTTGTGGGTACCGGTAGCCTTTGAGTCAATCAAAGAGAATACGGGGCCGCTTAGTGATGTCATGAAGCACTAATGGACTTTTAGAACCTTTTACTTGACCAACTTGACCTTTTAGGATGTAGTGAGATGACCGGCTTTGGTGCAGTCCGAAGTTGGTAGATACTCGATATTGCACTCATTAAGGGTTATTTTCTTGGAATATTTCGATCGCCAGTAAAGTGGATAAACTGAAACAATGAACACAGAAAATAATCCAGTGATATTGAGCTCCTTAGAACCCGGTTACTATTTCTAGGACAGGTTGAGCCAACTAAACTTCAAGAGGGTACTTACCTATGAAACCCCATGCAAGCCTAAACTAGGAACTTGTGTGACTTGCTTGTACATATACTTGTGCATAACATCATGAACATCATGAAGCATCATTTGCATCCACTAACCATTTCAAGGATCTTGGATTTTCATCTTTGTTCCTATTTTGTAGGTTATGGATTCACTTCGCAGGAAAATAATCCAAGTCAACCTTGTGAGAATTCCTCCACAACTTAAGGAGCTTACTTCCAAGATTCCAGAGTATTATTCATTCACCGAGAGACATGGTCGACTTCTCAACTTGGTCAACTCCAACATAGAGGAAGACATGGTGAAAGTTCTCTTCCAGTTCTTTGACCCCTACACCACTGCTTTACATTTCCTGATTACCAGCTGATGCCTACTTTGGAGGAATTTTCTCAACTCTTGAGGATTCCTATTCTCCATCAACTACCCTTCAATGGTATGGAAAGAGATCCAAAGCCTGAAGATGTTGCTCAAGCCCTGCACTTGCAACCATCAGATGTCACAAGTCATTGGGAAACCAGAAGTGGTGTCAAGGGTTTCTTGGTAAAGTTCCTGTTTGAGAAAGCTCAAGAATGCCGGAATTCTCTGGACCTATAAGCTTTTGAGGAGATTGTAGCTCTTCTCATCTATGGGTTGGTCTTGTTCCAAAACCCTGATCAGCTTATAGATGTCAATGCTGTCAAAATCTTCAAGGCTCGCAACCCCATGCCTACATTGCTTGGAGATATCTTGCACTCTTTTCACACTCGAACAATGAGGAAAAGAGGTGTTCTCATGTGTTGCACTCCTGTACTGGAAAGATGGTTTATTTCTCATCTTCCCCAATCAGTCTTCAAGAATGAGGAAGGTTTGAGGTGGTCACAACGATTGATGACTCTTGCACATTCAGATGTTCATTGGTGTTCTCGATCCAGAGAAAATGTTATCATCATCGACCATTGTGGGGAATTCCCTAATGTCCCTCTACTTGGCATTAGGGGAGGCATTACCTACAACCTCTGCTTGGCTTTGAGATAGTTTGGGTATGCCCGAAGGGATGGCCCACATGACATGCTGATTCCAGACTTGGTTTTTGACTTCGACAACGATGATCAAGGACTTCGACAAATGTTTATCCGAGCTTGGAGAATGCCAAACAAGGTAGACAGTAAGACCTTGGGACACAAGAATTCCACCCCCCTTGAGCCTTACCTCAAGTGGGTACGAACCCGCGCCAAAAGTCTTATGATGCCTTACCCCTACACTCTCCCTGTGATTATAGAGCCTGTTAAGGAAGGAGAGGTTCCATACACCCTCCTACATCCTGACATTCCAACATCACTCGAATATCTGCAAAGGAGTTGGATACAACTCAAGGGAGAACGCGATACTTTTGAAGCCCAATTCTACGCTAGCGAGAAGAAGGTTTTGGAACTTACTCGTCAACTTCATGAAGAGCAGACTCTCAACACCTACATTGCACCAAAGAGGATGTGCAACATCTTCTTACCTTAGAATTTTGTATTATTTTGCCCATGGGGAATTGATGTACTAACAATTCTATCTTATTAATATGACGTGTGTTCCTTTTTTGTTTAAAACAAATTTGATTTTCTGAATCCTTGAATGCATTACATGAATATATATCATTCATCATATGCATAAACAGGTCTTCACACCAAGTTTCCTCATCTCTCTGCTATTTATTTCAGAAAGATGGATATTGAACAAACAGTCAAAGACTTGCAAGTTTAGAACTCACAATTCCAACAACTACTCATGACCTTGCCTAAGGGTCAAGAGGAGCTCAAGACTCTACTAGAAAAGGAAAAAGAGAAAAAGAAGAATAAGAGAGTTGGTGTGGCTACCTTGGGCAGAAGATTTGAAGGTCAAGCCAGAAGGGTCCTAGATTTTCCATTAACCTCTGAGGAAGGAGAGAAGAAGGGTAAATAGACTGCCGTGCCCTCAGATTCTGAAGCTGAAGAAGAGGAAGATGAGGACTACTCAGAACAACAATATCCTCCTGCAGATGACAAATACAAAAACTTGGAAGAACGTCTGGCAGCTATGGAGATTTAGAGAGTGCCTGGGCTGTACTTTGAAGAGTTAGGGTTGGTTTCTGGAATTGTAATCCCTCCCAAGTTTAAGGTGCCACTGTTTTCTAAGTACGATGGGTTGTCTTGTCCTAAGATGCACCTACGATCTTATGTCAGGAAAATTCAACCACATTCTTCTGACAAAGACCTGTGGGTCCATTTCTTCCAGGACAGTTTATCGGGGACGCAGTTAGATTGGTTCTACCAGCTAGAGAGGTCTGACGTGCATAATTGGGAGGATTTGGCTGCTGCCTTCTACAAGCAGTATCAATATAATGCGGACTTAGCACCAACCCGTACTCAATTACAGAGTATGGGCATGGTCTCGAATGAAGGTTTCTAAGAGTATGCACAGAAATGGAGAGACTTGGCGGGACGGGTACAACCACCTCTATCTGAGAGAGAACTAGTAGACATGTTTTTGGGTACACTGTCAGGTCCTTTTTTCAATCACCTAATTGGAAGTTTGCCTGTGGGGTTCACCGAGTTGATTCTAACTGGTGAGAGAGTTGAAGCCGGCTTAAAAAGCGGGAAAATTCAAAAAGATGCATCTGCTTTCGCTGCCATCAAAAAGACTTTTCCAGCAAAGAAGGAAGTCTCAGCTGTCTACTCCCAAAGAGGTAAAGGAACAGTTGAGAACCGACCAGCAGTGGGGGCCGTGATAATTCAAAAGTCTGCAGCTGATCAGCCCAGAAACAATCAACCCTGAACCAACCAAGCAAGGGTGAAAAGGCCTATGCGGCAATTCACCCAGATAAACATGACTCCTGCTCAGGTTCTACCCCATCTCTTGAAGCTAAACCTTGCCGGTCTGAAAGAGGCCCCGAAGAATCTGAATACAGCTTCTCCTTACTACCATTCGAACGCCAAGTGTGCTTATCATTCAGGGAGTATAGGGCACGACACCAACAATTGTTGGGCCCTGAAGAATAAGATTCAGGATTTGATAGATGCTAAAGAAGTTGAATTCGACGCCCCTGAAAAGTCGAATGTGATCTCTGCTCCAATGCCAAAGCATGGCCACAATGCCCATGATGTTGAAGAAGATCTTTTTGTTGCTACTGTTGATGATTTGATGACTCCGCTACCGATAATCAAATTGAATTTGCTGAAGGCTGGGATTTTCCCAGGTTGTGAAGAAGATTGTTGCCTTTGTTCATCCTTACCAACCGACTGTCCATTGTTGAAATTAGGCATTCAGCGCCTAATGGATAACCAAGAAATCCTTTTTGAAAAGACTCTTGTTACACCGACTCCTGTCAATGATGTTTCAATAATAACCATATCCGCCAATATTTCCAAGGTCTCCAAAAGACCTGTTAAGATTACATCCGCTCCGAAGATTGCACCTTTAAAGATAACCATGTCGGGGCCCATCCTGTACAAGTCCGACAAATCAATACCGTGGAACTATGGTGGAGAGATCTACTACCACGGTATTAAACAAATTGAATCAACTGAAGAGAGTTCTGATGAAGAGACTTCCGACATTGGAAATATTGCTGGAACAAGCAAAATCACCCGCAGTGGAAGAATTTTCTCTCCAGAGATTGCCCCTCCAAAGGAATTATTTGGACCCTCAGCTACTCCTAAGGTTACTCATGTACCGGTAAACATATCTGCAAGAACTCCAATTATTGAAGAAGTTGTAACTCTTGTGGTTGCCCCCTCTGCTGCTGCTGATGATAGAGGGAAAGGGATCCAAGAAGAGCCCGTCAGGACAAGGGCTCAGCCATTGGTCATCCCTGAGACCTCTCAAAAAGAAATGGAAGAGATTTTGAAAATAATCAAGAAAAGCGATTATAATGTTGTGGAACAACAGGGGAAAACCCCCTCAAAAATCTCTATGTTGGCCCTGTTGCTTTGTTCAGAGGCTCATGCTAAAGCTTTGATAAGATTCTTGAAGACGGCCCACGTGCCACAGGAAGCCTCCGCGGATCAGTTCTAGGGATGTGTAGCTAGCTTAACAGCTCACAATGGTCTAGGATTCTTCGATGCCGATTTAACATCTAAAGGGATAAAATATAATGATGCAATACATGTCTCAGTGGAGTGTAGGGGAACCAACCTAGCTCATGTTTTGGTTGATATTGGGTCGTCTTTAAATGTCTTGCTGAAGAAAGTCTTGGATAGACTGGATTGTGAAGGCCTAACCCTGAAACCCAGCAATATCATTGTTAGAGCTTTTGATGGTTCTAAAAGGATGGTCCACGGGGAGGTGGACATCCCGATTAAAGTGGGAACTGAAACCTTCAACTCCACATTCTATGTGATGGACATCCGTTTTTCCTATTCTTACTTGTTTGGAAGACCCTGGATTCACAATGCTGGAGCCGTCACTTCTACTATGCATCAAATGCTCAAGTACCTTGTCCAAGGGAAAATTATAATTGTTCATGGCGAAGAGGAGTACATGATAAGCCATCTAAATTCTTTCCGCTATGTAGAATTAGATGGTGAATTCATCGAAACCCCTTTCCAGCATTTTGAGGAGGTAGCTCAGGAGATTGCGGCAACCAAGACAGTGTCTTCTATACCCATGATTACCAGACCTCCGCCTTGGATGTCGTCTCTCAAAGATGCAAAGGCTGTGATTGAAGAAGGAGGAAGCACAATCTGGGGGAAGCTCCCAGACTTTCCTTACAAATCGGATAAATTCAGCTTGGGGTTCACTTCTTCTGCTCAAAAGGTTGTACGCAGCGCCCGGGCTGGAGGACCACCAGTGAAGATCACCCATCATGGAGTCCATGCTTTGGAGGATAGTGAAGAAGAGAGCAGCCTAGAAGACTGGATTTTCCCTACTGTTGACGGAGGACTGTGCAACTGGGAAGCAAAAGACTTTGTTCCGATTACTTTCATACGGCAATAATTTATCTTTCAAACATTTCTGTTGGTTTGTAATAATTCTCAAACAATTCGTACACTTTTAACCTTGTGCCTTACCCGAGGTACATAGGTCCATTTGTAAGGGTTTGATTTTTCATCTTCATATGCCATTTTAATGAATCATGGACGTTTTCACATATAAACTTTTGTGTTCATTGTCTTTCTTTTTACATTTTATTTGTTTAAAGGTGGCTATCCCTTACACACACCCACACTCACAAATGCAGGTACCCTTCCATTCCGGATTCCATGGGTAAAAATTATGCTTTGGCCTTCAGTGACTCTGAAGATCTGGTCTACCATGCCGAATACGAAGGTGAGGAAGATTGTGAGGTGTCGGGAGAATTGGCTAGACTGCTACAATAGGTAGAAAGGGCTATTCTACCTCATGAGGAGCTGTTAGAGACAATCAACTTGGGTACTGAGGAAGACAGAAAAGAAGTTAGAGTGGGTGCCAACCTAGAGCCAAGTGTCAAGGAATGCTTGATTCAGCTGTTACATGAATATGTTGAGATCTTCGCCTGGTCATACGAAGACATGCCGGGACTCGATACAGACATTATGGTACACCGTCTACCCACAAGACAAGATTGTCCACCAGTGAAGCAAAAAGTTTGCCGCATGAGACCTGACATGTCAGAGAAGATCAAAGCAGAAGTTATGAAGCAGTTCAATGCTGGATTTCTGGATGTTACTTCCTATCCACAATGGGTTTCTAACATTGTTCCCGTGCCTAAAAAGGACGGCAAAGTAAGAATTTGCATGGACTATAGAGATTTAAACAGGGCCAGCCCTAAAGATGATTTTCCACTTCCACGCATCGACATCCTGGTTGACAATATAGCCCAACACAAAGTATTTTCTTTCATGGACGGATTCTCAGGCTATAACCAAGTCAAAATGGTACCGGAGGACATGGAGAAAACTACTTTTGTCACACAGTGGGGTACGTTCTGCTACAAAGTGATGCCATTTGTACTGAAGAATGTCGGGGAAACCTATCAACGCGCCATGGTAGCTTTATTTCATGATATGATACATCATGAGATAGAGGTCTACGTAGATGACATGATAGCCCAATCACAAACTGAAGAAGAACACCTTGATCACTTGTAAAAGCTATTTGTCAGGTTGAAGGAGTACAAACTAAGGTTGAATCCAAACAAGTGCACATTCGGAGTCCGGTCCGGTAAGCTCTTAGGTTTCATTGTCAGCAACAAAGGCATTGAGGTTGATCCTGCCAAGGTCAAAGTGATACAAGAAATGCCTGCTCCTCGCACCGAGAAGGAAGTCAGGGGATTCTTGGGACGCCTAAACTACATTGTTAGGTTCATTTCTCACCTAACATCTACTTGTGAACCAATCTTCAAACTGCTGAAGAAAGATCAGGTAGTTAGATGGAATGATGATTGTCAAATTGCTTTTGATAAAATCAAGAAGTTTTTGCTAGAGCCTCCCATCTTGATGCCACCCGTCGAAGGAAGACCGCTAATCATGTATCTGACCGTCCTAGAGAATTCAATGGGGTACGTACTGGGCCAATATGACGAGTATGGCCGAAAAGAGCATTCCATTTATTACCTTAGCAAAAATTTTACCGACTGTGAGACCCGATACTCACTGCTCGAGAAAACTTGTTGCGCTTTGGTATGGGCTGCTTGCCGGCTAAGGCAGTATATGTTGACTCACACCACTCTGCTGATATCTAAGATGGATCCAATCAAGTACATCTTTAAGAAGCCTGCTTTATCTGGAAGAATAGCTAGATGGCAGATGATTTTGACAGAATATGACATACAGTACACGACCCAAAAAGATATAAAGGGAAGTGTACCAGCTGACCATCTGGCTCATCAAGCTGTCGAAGATTACCAATCCATGAAGTTTGACTTTCCTGACGAGGACATCATGACTTTGGACAACATTGAAGAGAACAGACCATATGACAGACCTGGACAAGGATCCCGATGGACCCTGTACTTTGATGGTGCCTCCAATGCACTTGGAAACGGTATCGACGCGGTACTCATCTCTCCAAAAGGTTTCCATACACCTTTCACCTCCAGACTTTTCTTTAACTGCACCAACAACATGGTAGAGTATGAAGCTTGCATCTTTGGACTCAAGGCTGCCATAGACTTGGGAATCAAATCTTTGATTGTGTTTAGGGACTCAGCTTTGGTCATCAGTCAGATCAAAGGAGAGTGGGACACTAAGCATCCCAACCCCATCCCTTACAAAGAACATTTCTTGACATTGTTACCACATTTCGAGCAGATTACCTTCGAGCACTTCCCGCGAGAAGAAAATCAGCTAGCAGATGCTCTAGCTATGATGTCATCCATGTTTAAACTTAACTGGGATAATGAGGCTCCCCAAACCATCATTGAACGGATGGATGAACTTGCACATTGTCACGAGATTAATACCAAAGAAGTAGTGGACCGACCTTGGTTTCATGAAGTCAAAAGGCATCTCGAGGCTCAAGAATATCCTGAAGGCGCTTCAGTCAACGACAAAAAGTTCTTGAGGAGATTCTCGACTAAGTTCTTCCTGAGCAATGGTATCCTGTACAAGCGCAATCATGATTGCATTCTGCTCTGTTGTGTGGACAAGATTAAAGCTGAACAGATCATGGCTAAACTGCATAATGGTACCTTTGGCACTCACTCTAGCGGGCATACAATGGCTAAGAAGATTCTACGGGCAGGCTATTACTGGTCTACCATGGAAGCTGACTGCTATCAACATTCCCATACTTGTCACAAATGTCAAATCTATGCGGATAAGGTACATATACCTCCAGTTCCTCTCAATGTCTTAACAGCTCCTTGGCCGTTCGCTATGTGGGGAATCGACATGATCGGAGAGATCAAGCCTACAACATCCAATGGATACCGCTTCATTCTGGTGGCTATTGATTACTTTACCAAGTGGGTCGAAGCAGCTTGATTCGCATCTGTTACAAAGAATGTGGTTGCCTGCTTCATCAAGAAGAACCTCATTTGCCGGTACGACATCCCCGAAAGGATCATTACTAACAATGGTACAAACCTTAACAACACTATGATCACCGCCTTGTCCGAGCAGTTCCAGATTCAACATCACAATTTATCTCCCTATCGGCTAAAGATGAACGGTGTTGTCGAAGCTGCGAACAAAAATATCAAGAAAATCATACAAAAGATGACAGTCACCTACAAGGACTGGAATGAAATGTTACCGTTTTCTCTCCACGGGTACTGTACCACTGCATGCACATCAACTGGGGAAACACCCTATTCTTTGGTATACGGCATGGAAGCTGTTTTGTCTATCGAGGTTCAGATTCCCTCCTTGAGAATCATGAAGGATGCTGGTTTGAGTGAAGACGATTGGATTCAGACCCGGCTTGAACAACTTAACTTAATTGACGAGAAGATACTTATTGTTGTTTGCCACGGTCAGACGTATCAAAAACGAATGATCAAGGCTTTCAACAAGAAAGTCAGGCGACAGACATATCAAGTCGGGGATCTTGTAATCAAGCGGATCATCTTGCCGCAAAGTGATCCCAGGGGCAAATGGACTCCTACCTAGGAAGGACCATTTGTGATCAAAAACATCTTTTCTGGTGTGGCAATGATATTAACCACCATGGACAGCGACGACCTGTCGCACCCTGCGAACGCAGACATAGTCAAAAGATACTACACATGAATGACCCGCTAGGTTTACACACCTAGGAAAAAATGGGCATCCCGATGAATCGAAAACCCGAAAGGGCGTTCAGGCAAAAGTTAGGGATAAAACAAAAAAAAATTGTACACCCGGCAAGTTGAAAACCCGAAAGGGAGACTTGGGCAAAAAAAGGGTTTCCTGGTGGACTGAAAACCCGAAAGGGCGGTCCAGGAAAAAGTTAGGGAATCAAAACGTATGACCATGTCTCGTCAGATCACTTTAAGGACAATCTCTTCATAGACAAGCTCCGGGATTCTGATCAACTCAATCATCTTCGGACGAAGCAACAAATGGACATGATATTCAGAGTTACGAAGACTATAGCAGAATGGGAACCCCATGGAATTTTTACACATAACCATCTTTCTCTGTATAAATTTTTCTCATTGTTATGACAACGTCCTCTTACTAGGATGTCTGTCTCCTTTGTACAAAATACTTACACAAAGTTAATACAAAGATACTTCAAAGTGCAGAAAACTATTTGCCTTTTCTTCTTTTTTACACTTTTGTTTTATTTGAAAACGTCCAATGATTTATTAATGAGCATATGCATTTGAATATAATCACTGTTTACAAATAAACAAAATAGGAAAGAATAATTACTAACAGGTCGAAAGTATAGGAAAACGTCTTTAGGCTATTCCAAGAGAAATCCCCTGCAGTACATCATCTAGATCCCCATTGGAGCTAAAACCTTGAAATACATTCCCCAGTGGGGTTATAATTTCAAAATTCCCATCAGAGTTAAAACTTCAAACTCCCAATTCCCAGCGGAGCAAAAACTTTGAACCACAGATCCTCAGTGGAGATGAAACCTTCTTCCCCAGCGGAGTCAAAATTCCAACTACCAATCCACCGCGGAAACCATCAAGTTTTCTCTAAATTCCCCAGCAAGTTGTCTTAAAGTCTGAAAATCAACCAGATAACAATTAACTTTTGTCTTATCCCTAAACTAGGATAATTCCCCGGTAGTATGGCATACAACCCAAACTCCTGAGCCTTTTCCAAACAAGAATAAGCTTTTTCCCCCAGAGTCCTGAACTTACTCCCCAGCAGTATAGCTACTCCCCACAGAATTTTTTACTCCCCAACAGAATGAAGATTCTCATTCTTGATTCCCCAGTAAAACTGCAGGGTCTTTATTACTCCCCAGCATGATGTCACCAAAGTTTTTATTACTCCTCAACAGAATGAATATTCTCATTCTTAGTTCCCCGCAGAAATCATCAGAATTTTCCCTATTCCCCAATCGAGTAAGGATTCCCATTATTTAACCCTCAGTAGAAGTCTTCAAAATTCTCTGGATGTCCCAATCAGATTTCTCAAGTAATTTGACATTACTCTCACAATAGATTTTGTCAATACTCCAACTTCAAGACATGAAGGATTCTCACATCTCCACAAAAGTTGTCAAGGATTTTTAATCTCCAGCAGCGGTCAAGGATTTATTTTCCCCGGCAGCAGTCGAAGATTTTGTTATCCCCAGCCATCAAGGATTTATTTTCCCCGGCAACGGTCAAGGGTTTTGTTATCCCCAGCTGTCAAGGATTTATCTTCCTCAGCAATACAACAAATCAGTTTACGTGTGCATACATTACATTCATATATCATAAACATCGATAAAACACATTTTATTGCATCATACATTTCATACAACATAACTTTGTGTTTTAGCTAACATTTTACCCTTTTCAGGATAAGATTAACAACTATCTTTAACAAATATTCAAAGATTTCTGATACAGTACAGATACACCCCAGACCCAGAAGTCATTCTATTACTCATTCAGAATTCAAAGTCAAGATACAGTACGGATACGCTCCAGACACGGATGTCATTCTGTCACTCATTCAGAATTCAAAGTCAAGATACAGTACGGATACGCTCCAGACACGGATGCCATTCTGTCACTCATTCAGACTTCAACAATCAGATACAAATTAGATACGCTCCAGATAGAGAAGCCATTCTATTTCTCATTCAGATTCAACTATCAATTTCAAGTTCAGATACACTCCAGACACGGAAGTCATTCTGTCGCTTATTCAGATCCCAGTTACAATTCAGATACACTCCAGACACGAAAGTCATTTAGCTACTCATACAGATCTCAACTTCAGATACAGTCCAGATACGCTCCATACACGGCTTCCATTCTGTCACTTATTCTGACTTTTTCCCCAGCCCAGAGATGCTCCAGACACGGATGCCATTTTGTCGCCCATTCAGATTTCAGACTCAGATACGATACAGATACACTCCAGATGCGGAAGTCATTCTGTTATTTATTCAGATTCAAATACAGTTACAGCTCGGATACACTCCAGACACGGACGCCATTCCATTGCTCATATAGATTCAGTCTCCAAATACAGTTCAGATATATTCCAAACGTGGATACCATTCTGATACTCATTATTTTGACTTACGACATGCAGTTCAACAAACATTCTTGGATGGCATCTTTAAGCCCATCTCCAACAAGATTATCTCACATCTCCAAATGGCATCTTTAATCCCATTCCCTCAACTATACTTTGACGAGTGCAAATTTATGGGCACTCTAGTGTCCAATCATCTTTTACCTTCGAGTCACGAACGGTAAAACTCGCCAATCTAACTCTTCAGGTTCAAGAAGATTGAACAGGGGCAGCTGTTGTACCCCAAAATTTTACCTCATTTTATCAAGATTCTCCTCACAAGAATTCTTGGACTCAAGACCAGATTAGGGTTTGCTCAGCTCAAGACATCTCTTTGCACTGATAGCCTGAAATTAGGGTTTGAGTTTGCACAAGGAATTTTGGACTTCCAATGCTTCATGTGACTTTCATACACCATCTTGGACTCCTAAGATTTCTCATACCAAGTTTCAAGCCTTGAATCACATTTTTGACCAGTCAATCAAACAATTGACCAAAAAATCAGCTGTATTGGGGAAAACCTCAACTATGGCCAATTTACAGTCAAACCTCATAATTTTTGATCCACATCAACATTATAGACTCATATGAACCATTTGATCAAGTTTGGTCCACAACTCCTCAAGAAATTTGATCAGATCATCAAAAGGGCAAAATGGTCTTTTTTAGGGTTTTGACTGTAGAAGGGCAATTTCTGATTTTTCACCTAGCCAATGGAAAATTGGGTTCAAGCATGGTTTTAAGGACTCAATGGCACCATCTTGAATTAATCACAAGGTTCAAAAGATCTCAAATGCATTGGATTGACAGATGAATTTTCCAGTCAACAAATCAAAAATCAACTGTACACTGAAAAGTCAAACTTTGAATTTTTGGTCAAAATCAAGTGCCAAGGGTCATTTTTTATCAAGATGTGTCAAAACATGAAACTTGTTCACCAAGAAACCTAATTTTGGAAATTAGGGTTTAAGTTTGAAAATTTCATAACTTAGAATTTTTCTAAGTTATGAAAATTTCTTATTTTTTCTTAAATTTTCCCAACTTTTACACCATGATGCAATTGGATTCAAAGGAAACTTCCAACATGAAAGTTGTAGTCCTCCACAAAACCTACAAATTTTATTCACAAAGTTTTCTCAAAAGATGCTTGGATATCAAGTTATGATTTTGTGTATAAGTGTCCAAAAACTTTTTAACTTAGTCAAATTTTGCCCTAGTTTAGGCAGATTTTGACCTAACTTCATGGCAACTTTTTACATAGTTCCAAGAGGAATCTCAAAATTCATTTCAAAGATGGATTGTAGATCATGTTACAAGATTTCCAAAATGTCCAAGAACTCTCCAAGATCATTTATGGTTATGGAGAATCGAAGAAAAGAAAATGGCAATTTCTCACTTTTGTCAATGACATTTTTCACATTGTTACAAGTTGCAAATCTGTCCTAAGCATGTTTGTACTTGTTTTACAGGTCTTAATCCTTTCCACACTCCTTAATTAAATGCAAATACATTGGACAATGGCTTTGTTCTGAGCTATGGAGCATTGCACAAGGAATTATTCCAAAAATGGCATAAAGGTTACAATGCTACTTTCATAAAGCATACTTTTTCCAATTTTGTTTATCTTAAGCATTGAACCTGATCTTTGGATACAAACAAGATCCATGAACATCAGGAAAAGTGTACCAACCCTCTACATCCCACGAGGTAGCAAGTACAACCTTGGGCATTGTCACTTCCCACCTTTTCTTCAAAAGCAAGCAACTTGCCAAATCCACATATCTCAACTATCTGATAAAACCAAGTCTTGGCATCATTTGAAACAAGTTCAACATATTGTAACAAGCAATAAACACGAGTTTCCGACTTCTCAAACACCCTTAAACACATAAATCACCATTTCTGCCCAAAAGAGGGCCATCTCTGCAAATCACAAGCCATTTCCAT
The DNA here is from genome assembly GCA_948472305.1 of Vicia faba. Classification (NCBI taxonomy): domain Eukaryota; kingdom Viridiplantae; phylum Streptophyta; class Magnoliopsida; order Fabales; family Fabaceae; genus Vicia; species Vicia faba. The sequence continues at coordinate 45,478,866 of OX451738.1, read as the reverse complement.
ATTGCCTCGTGCGTTTTGCTTGGAACCACTTCAAACACATTCCCTACATCACTCCTAAGATGTCTAAGCCTTTGTTCAGCAACTATAACCTCTGTTTCTAGGATCACCATTTTCATTTTGAAGCTTTGCAGGTTGACTTCTACATGGAGATTCAGGCAACTTCAAGGCAAGCTGAGCATTGGGAAATGTTGAGGGAACTTCAAGCAAGCTCACAAGTACTTCAGGCCTCACTCAAAGTTGCTACATTGCCATATCCAAACTCAAATGAACAAGGTATTTGTCAACTTGCTATCTCTCTATTTATACGTCCTTAGGCTTAGGTTTGTGAAGCAAAAATGTAGTCCTTAAGTTGCTTGAGTTGTACATATGCATAGTTTGTATTTATATTAATTGAGCTAGGAGAATTTGGATGTTGAACATGATGAAAAAACTAGCTCATAAATTAGGGCCATTAAAATTCTCTTTGGTCTTTTAGAGTTAGGTCATGTTTTTTATATGGTTGGAATCGTGATTAAAAATGCTATAAGTTTCATGTTGTAAGTTTTGGATTTCATGCAAGCATGAGCAAGAACAGGATTTGCATAACAGAAGCGTGCGCGTGTTTGTTCAAAGGTCAGGGATGAAGTGAAGTGGGCTTGGGCTTGGGCTTGCTGTTTCTTCTATTCACACCCCCCTTTTACTTTTTGCACCCCCTTGGCCCATTTGTTATATTTTGCATATATTTTTTATTTCTTTTGTGATTTCTGACTTTAATATTTTTTATGAACATTAAAAAATCCTAAAAAATATTTTCTTAATTTTGGAATTTTTATTTTATTATTTTTATTATTTTTTATGGCATAAAAATAGTTTATTAAGTTAAATGGAAATCATTTTCTTAAATAAATTTGTAAATAATATAAAAATATCATACATTCTTATTTTTATTATTTGTACGCTTAAAATAATATTTTCATACAATATTTAATTTTTTAACATTTTGTATATATTTTATTTATTTTCTTGTACATAAATGAAATAAATAATAATAGAATATATATATATATATATATATATATATATATATATATATATATATATATATATATATATATATATATATATATATATATATATATATATATATATATATATATATATATATATATATATATATATATATATATATATATATATATATATATATATATATATATATATATATATATATATATATATATATATATATATATATATATATTCTTTTAAAACAAAAATTAGGGTTTTTACCCTTTCAAAAATAATCATTTTATTTTACTTATTTTCAAAGACATAAATAAATTTATTTTCTCATGCATAAAACAAAATACAAAAACATTTTGCATATTTACAATTTATTCCATATTTAAATACTTGTTTATTTATTTATTGTTGTATAAATTCAATTGGGTTGTAATAGTAAATTAGGGTTTTATTTTGTGCAAATACCCCCTATTCAAAACTTGTACCCCCCTTCCCATAATATTGTTGTAATAGTCTAGATTTACTTTACGCATTTTATTGCTTTCATATACCATGATAGTAAACTAGGGTTTTGTATGCAAAGACCAAAAATCAAAACAAATAGTTTGACCTAATACAAGATAAATATGCATGAAAGATGACAACACATTGCACACAAGCATCCCTAGGGTTTCACCCACTTTGTTACCTTAAAATGACCATGGTATGCATGCTAGGTATCTTGGCAAAACAAAAACAAAACAAAACAAAAAGATCATAGTCCCTCGATGACGCTATCAAAATGTTGCCTAAAAACAAAGATGATCTTAGTCCTTAAAACTTGCTAAGATACTTGGCAATATTGTTATCATGGTCATACAATGACCCACGCCTGTCCCGTTTAAACATCCAAAGATAGAGTTGTTTACCAAATACAATGGTAAAACAACAATGTCAAAGGGTTAAAAATGTGTAGGAAATACTTTTGGTTAGGTAGATGCTCCTAGTTACTTGATCAATTTGCAAAACCATCCTTGCTATTTTCAAACAAACACACACACAATTTCAAAATAATTTCCAAACAACTTTCAAACATTGAAACATTTTTCAAAAGACAAACATCTTTGTATACATTCGTCAAACAAGAATCATTACAAAGATTGCCAAAACAATGGCCTCTTTTTAAAATAATTTCAAAACCACACAAATCACCATTTCAAACAATTTGAAAAGCAAAGCAAGTGATCTAAACAAGTAACTAAGAGCCCATGGAAAACCATGGATGAAAAGGGTGCTAGCACCTTCCCTTTTCATAATCTACCCCCCGAACTCAAGAAAACGTCTCAAAGGTCTTTCCTGTGCTTTTTGACCTTTCCTTTGGATAAAATGAAAAGTCAGTGGCGACTCTTGCTAAACCGAAACATTTGCGAACACAAACGCAAAACCTCAACTCAGTTATCCCACCGTATCACACTATCCTACATCTTGACATGCCCACATCTCTTGAAGATCTACAAAGGTATTGGATACAGCTCAAAGGAGAGCGAGATACTTTCGAAGCCCAATTCTACATAAGCGAGAAGAAGGTTTTGGAGCTCACTAGGCTACTTCATGAGGAGTAGATACTAAACACCTACATTGCACCAAAGAGGATGTGCACTACTTTTTATCTTAGAGTTTTGTATTATTTTGCCCAAGAGGCATTGATGTACTGAAACTCTATCTTATTAATATAACGTGTGTTTCTTTTTGTTTAAAACGAACTTGAATCTTTTAAAATCCTTGAAAACATTACATATGCACATATAATTCATCATAACATAAACAGGTCTTTTGCAACAAGTTTCCTCATCTCTCTACTGTTTATTTTAGTAAGATGGATCTCGAACAGACAATTAAAGATCTTCAGACTCAAAACATGCAGGTTCAACAGTTAAGCACAACCCTGGCCAAAGGATAAGAGGAGCTGAAGAATCTGTTGGAAAAAGAGAAAAAGAAGAAAGAAAAGAAACCAACTGGTATTGTAATCATCGGGAGAAGGTTTCAAGGGCAAGCTAGAAGAGCTTTGAATTTCGCAGCAACATCTAATGAAGGGGAAGGGAAAGGGAAAGAAATAACAGTTCCATCAGAATCTGAGATGGAGGAAGAAGAGGAAGACTACTCTGTGGAACAGTACCCTCCGGCTGATGATAAGTACAGACATCTTGAAGAGCGTTTGAGCGCTATGGAAATACAAAGGGTACCAGGTATAGATTTTGAAGAATTGGGGCTAGTGTCAGGAATTGTGATCCCACCAAATTTCAAAGTGCCGTTGTTTGCAAAATATGATGGTGTGTCATGTCCTAAAATGAACCTCCGATCATATGTGAGAAAGATTCAACCGCACTTTGCCGACAAAGACTTGTGGGTCCATTTCTTCCAAGATAGCTTATCCGGAACACAACTCGATTGGTTTTACCAATTAGAAAGGGCCAACGTCCACAATTGGGAAGATCTTGCAACAGCTTTCTATAAACAATAAATGTATAATGCAGATTTGGCTCCTACCCGTACTCAACTTCAGAGTATGGCTATGGCTTCAAATGAGGGTTTCAAAGATTACGCGCAGAAATGGAGAGATCTAGCTGGGAGAGTACAACCCCCTCTGTCTGAAAGGGAGTTGGTGGATATGTTATTGGACACTCTATCAGGCCCTTTCTTCAACCATTTGATTGGGAGCTCATCTGCTGGGTTTACTGAGTTAATTTTAACCAGAGAGAGGGTGGAAGCTAGTATAAAAAGTGGAAAGATTCAGAAGGATTCGTCTGCCTCTACAGCTATGAGAAAGACTCTCACTGGAAAGAAGGAGGTATCTGCTGTTTATCCACAAAGGAACCAAGGGAGAGCTGAATGCCGACCAATGGTAGGGGTTGTTATGATCCCAAAGCTTACATCTGATCAACCAAGGAGTAATCAACCGAGGATGGAAAGGCCAGTCCGACAATTCACCAGAATTAATATGACTCTAGCTCGGATTTTACCCCATCTTCTGAAATCTAATCTAACAACTTTAAAAGAAGCTCCAAAGAATCCCAACACTGCGTCCCCTCATTATCATCCGAATGCCAGATGCGCATATCATTCCGAAAGTCCGGGTCACGACACTAACAACTGTTGGGCTTTGAAAAACAAGATTCAAGACCTTATAGATGCAAAAGAGATTGAGTTTGAGGCTCCCGAGAAACCGAACGTCATTTCCGCTCCTATTCCTAGGCATGGTCACAACGCCAATGATATAAAAGAAGATTTGTTTGTTACCATAGTGGATGAACTCTTGACTCCGCTCCCAATCATTAAGATGAACTTCTTAAAAGCTGGTATATTCCCAGGTTGTAATGAAGACTGCCATCTTTTCTCATCCTCACAAACTATTTGCCCTTTGTTGAAGACATGCATTCAATGCCTGATAGACAACCAAGAGATTCTGTTTGAAAATGTTCCTATTTCACCTATTCCTGTTGAAGACGTTTCAATCATAACCATCTACGCCAATCCTTTCAAGGTCCCCAAAAGACCCGTTAAGATTACATCGGTTCCAAATATTACTCCTCTTATAATCACAATGCCCGGGCCAGTCTGTAGCGGTGAAAATCGGAGATCAAGCTATTAATTAACTTGACTCGCAAAAAGCAAGAGTCGCCACCGCGCTTTATTGTTTCCAAGGGAAAAGGGAAAAGAGCGAAATAAAACCCTAAAATATACAATGTAAAATAATACTTAAAAGTAATAAAAATACAATGCGTTTTTTGAAAGAGATCGAGAGTTCGGGGGTTGGTTATACAATGGGAAGGTATTAGCACCCACTGCATCTGCGGTACTCCGCAGGAACCTTTTGAAATATCTGTTTTTTGGTTAAAATTGTTTGTTTGATTAAAATGGTTTGTTTGGCTAAAAGATGGGTATGGACGAGATTTTTGAAGATACGACAACCTAGTGTTGAAGTTTTGACTTAAAAGGAGTGAGTTTGAAAATGAAGTCTTTTGGGAAAATTGTCTTAAGTTTGGAAAAAAGTAAGCAAGCAAAACATGAATGAGGCTATTCGCGCGATTGTAGAAGATGTATTTGATGACGTGAAGTCAACAAAGTTAAGATATTTCCCTTGGAGTTGATGCAATTAGCGAAAAAATAAATCATGAAATTAATTGGAGAATAATTGGCACGAGATCAACCAGCATACATTTAACATTAATCAAGAAGGGAAAATTATAAATAACAATGATGATTCTAATTTAAAAGGGATGACAAAACCAAATGTGAAAAGAAAAGATTTGTAACCAAATGAATTGACAGAAATTATTAAACTAAACTAAAACGAATATAAAAGTTCACTAATGATTACCAAATTAATTTTGAAATTAATTAATTAAGAAAAACTATCTAATAATAACAAAAAAGCATGCATGATAACTAATTATTTATATGAGTTTAAATTAAAAAATGGAAACTAATTAAAATAAATTAAAACTAAGCTAATTTAAAAAATGTCTAAACAAAACAATGAGGTGAAGTATGAAGCAAATCAAAGTGGGCCTAAAGAAATGAAACAGTAAGTCCAAGTTGTAAAACAAATAAAGATCAGAAAACAAACAAAAAATAATTTAAAAAAAAAAATGATGGGCCGGACCGGGTCAGGGTGGTCCGGACCCATCTCCCGGATTCAAAAAAATGGGGGTTGAAGAAAACCCTCCTACTCTTCATCTCAGAACGGCGGCCGTTAGTTACAGAAACAAAACTTCCCTCTCCCACCTTTCTTCTTCCTCCCACAAAACTACCCAGATCCATCCTTCACCACCATAGCCTCAGCCACACGCGGTCTTCCATAGCACTCCGGCCAACCGCGACTAGCCTCTATTATCGTTCCATCCTCCAACGGAATCCGCAGCTACGACTATTCTTTGAATCTCTGTCATGATCGAACTCCGAGCCCCACGAGACAAGGCTCAATTCCGATACCAACACGTCACCACGAATCTCCCTGTGCGAAAATGTTGTTGTTCTCCATAACCCACTCCACTGTTGTCGAGCCTTCCGCTAATCGCCGATCATGCCATCCTTTCGCGTGGCCGTTGTGGTACAATTTCTTTCTTCTTTCTCATTATTCCAGTTCAATGTGTTGTTTTGATTTTGATGTTTAGAGGAGATGAAGATAAGAGGAAAAAGGAGATACGTGGAGAGAGAAAGGGGAAAAGAGATGGAGGAATGAGAAAAGCGTGGAGATTTGGTGAGTTGGTAAAGTTGCAGGTTTAAGAGTAGCGGCGGAAGGTGAAGTGGAAGGTTAACCGTGGGATTCGTTTCAACATCTCAACTCAGATTATGCAGTGACGAAAATATGTTCGACACAAACAATGGAGCAAGACAGTCAAATTAACTAAGGAGGGCGCGGAGGATACTTACCTACCAGAGGAAGGTCTGGTGCCTTCTTCAAATCAACGAAGATGACTGCAAAATCAGAGGTAAACTCGCTTCCACTTCTTCTTCGAAATTACTTCCTCTTCCGATTTTTACGATTTGTCTCTATTGGTTCTTCGCGTGTGCGTTTCTGTGATTGTTTTGATGGATGCCAGCAGTACTTGAGATGCCATTTTCAAACAGCAAATTTGAGATAGCTGCTAAAGTATATGCAAGACAGGTATCGTTACTGTGCTGCTGAGATATTCGAACTGCTTCAGTCAAAACCTCGAGAGCTAGCTTTGGATGTCCAAAGTGAAAATGCATCATCCCCAAACATAATGAAGCAATTTCATATCTTCCAAAGCTATCACCACCAGTCGGAGGAACAAAATCAAATCCTTCATTCCCTGCACATTTTTTCAATGATATCAGCTTGTTCTTGCAAGTAACCCTGTATCTGCCAGTTTGTGCGCAAAAACACTGCACTACTGGGATCAACATCCTGTACCATGCTACTTTGAGGATCTTCATAAGAACTAGTTCCCCTTACTTTACCACTCTGTTTGGATACAGAATCGGCAAGCACATCAATATCATCTACTAAACTCAAGAGTGCGTTAGGTGTATGAAGATGAAATGGAACTCTTTCACTGGCCTCCTTTCTTGCTTCAATTTCTTCTGACACCTTTTCATAGACAAAGTTCTCCAAGTCCATATTCTCATATTCTGAATATGACTCAAGATTACTACTAGAAACATCCAAACCAGTGTCTTCATACGGATGACAACTTGAGATTTCTTCTTTAGAATAAATCCCTATGTTTGTTAAGAGATGGCATGCACCCTTAAATGGTAGCAAATTAAAAGCAAGTATACTTGGTGAGAGCTAAGAGGAAGAGACCGAGACGATTGTGTTGTGAGACGGAAGTGAAAGGGAAAGGAACTGAAGTTTTTGATGGAGAGAGGGGATGTTGAAAGATGAAGGGGAAATTTTGTTTACTGTGTTGTTTTTGTTGTGTTCCCCCCATTACTGTTTTTTGTGTTTGTGTTTTTTTTCGTTTTACAGCAGGTGGTTCCCAAGTTTTGTTCTAAACTTGGAGGTTTTTATTAGAAATTTCCACAGTTTTTTACTTTGTTTTCCCCCCTTCAAAATGAAATCTTTTTGGAGGGAAAATGTGTGTCTTGGACAAGAGGCAATATGCTGTTTTTTTCTTTTTTCTGATGCAGGATTTTGCATCCTCTATTTTGTGAAAGTTTAGACTTTTTGGACAGGTTTTTGGCATTATGTGGGCAGCATTGCAGTAGCATGTTTTTGGGACTGATATGCATACAGTATGGATAATTTTGAAGCAAGGTTTGGACTGTTTTGAAGTGTTTGTAGCAGCTGATTTATGGACAACATTGGTACAAGTTATGGAGCAATTTGATGCATCATGAAGCAAGGAAAATGGGCTTGAAAATAATAGCATAGACTTAGACTTGGTGTTTTGAAATTTGATGAAGGATAGTTTAAAATAGGCTTTAGGATTTACAATGTTTTTTTTTCATGTGATTTTGTGGCTATAATATTTGTAATGAAAATTTGAAATTTGCAACAAGTCTTGAATTTGGATGTAACTTTAAATATTTCATTTGAGTTCGGAATGGATTTGTCTTGAGATTTTTTGAAATTGCAAACTTTAGATATGCCTAGCATGATGCATTCTCCACTTTTGAACTAGACATGACAAATATCCTTGAATCAATGATCTTGAAATTTCCTTTAAAGTTTGTATCAAATTCTTGGATTGAATAAGAACTTTTCTTTAGAAATAGTCCTTGTAGAATTGATGGACTTAGATTCCTTGAATGGTCTTTTTTACCTTGAAATGCATTCCAAATAAAACACCTAAACCTTTTACCATGAACCAAATCTTGATGAACAAACAAAGAAACTTGATCTAAATCCAATTTTAATTCATTAATTACTAATGCTCGAATACAAGCAACTTGTATTATAGCAATATATAATCAATGAATCCTCAAACTCAACATCTTGTCTTTACCCTTGACTCAGTGGAAAACAAACTCACTACAAAATCAATTTTAAGCCTAAAATGTTCAAGCGAAATTCATGGCCTTCCAAACGCATTCGGATGTCGATCCTTGAAGCAATCTTGTAGACGACATCATTTGTGACATGTTGCAAAAAGAACCATCCCGAAATGATGAAAATCGAAATAGTTACGATCCTTGAAAGTCGAGTAATTGTTACTTGAGATTAGGCCACAGTCATCAAAGTGACCTCTGAGTATCCGAACTTTTGATGACCCTCCGCACCTAATCAGACCTTGACTGAATGTGCAAGCGTTGACTTTTGGACAAAGTGCTTTGAATTGACCTACAAACTTGATCTTTCTTCGCATTCCAAAGCATCTTGATGCACATGTGAACCAGTGATGATGAAATCTTGTTCGCTCTGAGAGAGTTGTAGAGAAGCTCGAGACCACTTGTCGAACAAGGCGTGGAAATAAACACACGATTCCCCTGATGAATCAGTCTTCAAAAATCAACGATTAACTGTACTTCTGGCTTGAGAGATTCTGAACCCTAATTGAGACATGACGCCTGATGCTCTTGATTCAGATTTGTCCCCTGCAAATGAAATTAAAGAAACGACAAACACACACACTTCGTGCTTGATTAGAAGTTAGTGATACATAGGCTAAGAATTTTCAAAACACTTGACAATCTTCACATAGTCAAAGCTCGAAGGTAAGAGGTTAAAACCGACCGTATTTAGTGACCTTGACTTTTGTATAAAAAATGCAAAAATGCAAGTGGGATCTTAGGTCAAAAATTGGGGTACAACAGCTGCCCCTATTTAAGTTTCTTCTATCTGGAGATATGAAGATTGGGATCTTCATTTCGACGAGATTGAAGGGACTTAAATATAGAATACACAATTTTTGGCCTTAAGATACCGCGATTATGTTCATGATATGATATGAATGTGATGCTCTGAATTTTATGGGGAATGACGCCATATGAGACAGACTGCGCTGGAGAAAACCAAGCACATTATACAGTAATCCCAGAGAGGAAGAGGTTGTAACTCCACTGGGGAAACAAAGTCATAGACTTCAAATGAGAGGCTCTTGAATGATTTACATCAGTATTGGGAATGGAAAAGGTAATGATTGATATCAGCACTGTGACTGGAAAAGGAAATGATGGACATCAGTACTGAGACTGAAAAAAGATTGACATCAGCACTGTGGCTGGAAAACAAAATGATTGACATCAGCACTGTGGCTGGAAAACAAAATGATTGACATCAGCACTGTGGCTGGAGATAAACATCTCTGATTTCTGAACTTTACCAAGAACGGTAACACATTTCTTCTTTAACCAAAATATCGCTTGAAAAGGATAAAATAACAAACTTCCCCACGAGACTTTTCCGAAAGGGATGCCATTTGCTGAGTAGACATCATTGTTGGGGATACACAAGCTGCTCAAATAAAGAGGCCGCCACTTGCTATCTTTCAAAGGTGTCAATAACATACAAGTTGCTCACGAAGAGACTGCCGCTTGCTGTTTTTAAAGGTGACAATAACATACAAGTTGCTCATGAAGAGGCTGCCGCTTGCTGTTTTCTCCAAGGTATCAGTAACATACAAGTTGCTCATGAAGAGACCGCCGCTTGCCGTTTTCAAAAAGTGTTGATAACATACAAGTTGTCCATGAAGAGACTGCCGCTTGCTGTTTCTTTTCAAAAATTACCAATAACACACAAGTTGCTCATGAAGAGACCGCCGCTTGTTGCTTTCTTAAAAGGTATCAATAACACACAAGTTGTCTCATGAAGAAACTGCCGCTTGTTGTCTTTTCAAGGTATCAATAACACACAAGTTGTCTCATGAAGAAACTGCCGCTTGTTGTCTTTTCAAGGTATCAATAACACACAAGTTGTCTCATGAAGAAACTGCCGCTTGTTGTTTCTTTTCAAAATTACCAATAACACACAAGTTGTCTCATGAAGAAACTGCCGCTTGTTGTTTCTTCAAGGTATCAATAACACACAAGTTGTCTCATGAAGAAACTGCCGCTTGTCGTCTTTTCAAGGTATCAATAACACACAAGTTGTCTCATGAAGAAACTGCCGCTTGTCGTCTTTTCAAGGTATCAATAACACACAAGTTGTCTCATGAAGAAACTGCCGCTTGTTGTCTTCAAAGGTATCAATAACACACAAGTTGTCTCATGAAGAAACTGCCGCTTGCTGTCTTCTCAAGGTATCAATAACACACAAGTTGTCTCATGAAGAAACTGCCGCTTGATGTTTTCAGAGATGACAATAACATACAAGTTGCTCATGAAGAGACTGTCGCTTGCTGTTTCCCAAAAAGATACCCATAAAATATCGTGAAGATATTGCCGGAGGTGAGAACCAATAATTTCATCGGGGATGGACAAACTGCTCATGAAGAGACCGCCATTTGTCATAAAGAAATCAGAAATAATCAAACTGCTCAAATAAAGAGTCAGTCGCTTGTTGTCATGTCGATATTCCAGAAGAAGGTTGTGATGACACTGCTGGGGAATAAAGTTCATCTTCAATGGGGAACCATGAGTAAATCCTTCTTGAGGAAACCAAGTATTTACATTGCAAAATAAATGCACTTTCCATCTAGGTTTCACAGCCTAGAGATATCCACAGGGTATCGTTCTCAAGAGACAAAGCTCAGTCCAGGAATAAACTGGAGAGAAAAACAGTCAAACAAGACTCCACCCAATGAGGAAACAACTCAAATGGGGATTTATCCTATCCAGAGATGGAAAAGGAAAGCTAAAGCAAGATTCTTCCACGAGAGTTAACTCAGTGGGGAATTAGAAAGGAGGCGCACTTTCTGCTTAAGTTGACATTCTATTTGGAAAGATCAAATACGTTATTTGAATAGACATAACCAAGTTATACGTACTCAAAGACATCAACAAATACAACTGTGCGTACATGATGCTAGTGTGAACGAATAAATGAGTGCCATGTATGTGCTGACAAAACAGACAGGGGAGATATGCAGAAAATGATAAGACATCACAGTACAACCCGACACTCGGCTAATCTCAACAGGATGGTAACATTACTGGAGATAGAAAACAAAAGCCATCATTGGAGCAAGGTCCTTTTACAAGGCTTAAATATCTCTGGAGAGGAAGATATTTTCAGGTAGAAAACCCAGGGTCCAGTCTTCTATCGCAAACAATCCATTGAAAGGATAACAACACAAACAAAGTTTCAGCTGGAAAGAAGTCTTGCTTAGCTGGAGATACTGGGAACACCACCCTTTGATAATGTATGAAAAACATATCTTGACAAATCTGGATTGCCCCTGGGATTAATTTTGGATGCCCCAAGTTTACTGCTGATAAGCTGCGTGATGCACGACAATTCTTGCGAATAACTTCACTTCTAAAATGCCCCAAGCTATCTGGTTGATGAGGAGAAATCGTCTCAAGAGGATTTTACAAAAGACCTGGCATCCACCGTGCTCTGGTGTCTTCAAACTCTTAGAGAGATTCATCAAATCTTTACGTGATTGCCCCAGATTGACTGTAGTCGGCACAACACAGTCTTTAACTTTTGCCCCAATAAAGGGTAAACAAGTTGGGAAAGCATTAACTGGGAGAAGCAACATGTTCGTGCTTACGGTCTTCAGGTGACATGCCCATGGATATGATTTTTCTTGACGTGATCCGCCAATTACTCAACATAGTTTCAGGACTTAAAAGAATAAACTCATCACTGGTGCTTATGTGAGCTTCCTTGATATCAAACAAATGTTTTGCAATTAGAAAAAGTTTAGAATGAGAATGAAAATTCTAATGCAACAGTTATGTAAGTCTTGAAGATTTTGAAAGATATCGCACAAATTTTACGAGTTAAAGCACCATTTATTTTTGTATAGGAAAAACATATGATACCAACATAACTATTTAGAACATTCATGGGAGTCAGGAACACTATCTCATTGAAGTATGCTTTCAAAATAACCTTGCTTCAATTAGGACTTTTGAAGGTTGTAACGTGGTCTGGTTCATGGTTTTTTTTTTAGAAAAAAAAGATTTTAAGGCTCAAAATATTTGGTGCCCACCCATTCTTCATGATGTTCTCCAACCCTACGTTCAGTTAATTCAACATGAGTGTTCATCTCTCAAAAGGATTTTGTGACGGTCAAGGAAACGACGAGGCTTTCGGAGTAGAAACCACCCTCATGTCTTCGTGTTTGTAGTCACCAATTTGTTCTTTGCTGAGGACTTTTCTTTGCAGTCCTTTTCTTTGCGATTTTATTTTCCCTAACTTTTGCCTGAACTAATTCTTTTGAATTGATAGTCCAGCGGGATGCCTTAATTTTGCCTAAGTCACACGTTTTCATGTTTTTTGACTTAGCAGGCTTTTTCTTTTTCTCGATTTTTGACTTTTTGAACAAAATGTGTGACATTAGCTTGCATTTGCTTGTTGAGAAGATTGTGATTGCCTCGTTTCTTGATGAATGAGGGATAACATTGTGATTCCACATCTTCTGGCTTCGTTATACATGAAAGATAGCCCTCGTAGTTTCTCTTCAAAAAACATCTTCCTTATGAATTTCGAACACTCAGTCAGATTAACTAAAAACTACCCTGCCCCAGGTTAAAATTCAAGGTTTTTTGTATAAAAAAGAAACTTCTGCTTCAAAGGCTCAAAAGGGGTTAGCAAGGGATTATCTTCCTTATATCTCCGGTGTTTAGGGATTTGAAACAATGCCTGTACATCATCAGCAAGATTTTATCCAAAAGCAAACAACCAGAGACTTTGTGTTCTTTAGATCATCATCCTCCCTTCAATCTCTGCCTAGGCAAGAGAATGGGCAACAAATTGGTATCATAATGCAAAAAGAAATTTAAAATTTGAAAACAAATATGAGTGAAACGAATGAATTTCTTCAAGACAAACATACTCATTGTATTAAGATAATCATTCAGATGCAAACAAGTTCTTACATGCAAACAATGTTTTGATAAACAAGAAAAGTTACGAAAAGCAGAAATAAGTTAATGATTGGGGAAGGCTTTCCATCTGGACTTGAATCACCGAAAACATCCTTCAAAACTCAAAGTGGCCATCAATCGTGTTTACTCTTCGGCACGTGCTTGATTTGAACTTCAAAACCAACGTCCTTGAATGACAAGATACCACTTCCGAACAACTTCTGAACCTCGATCTTCAAAGCAAAGAAACCCTCCAAGTCATGCCCAGGAGCACCTTGATGAAAGGTATAAGTCAAATCAGCTTTGTAGTACCGATGTATCTTCTCAGGAACCTTCGGTGGAGGTCGGGTCTGAACCAAATTCCTCTGCATCAAGATAGGGAACAACTCTGTATGGGTAATTGGAATTGGATCGAACTGGGTTTTCCTCTGATTAGGAACTTGCTGATTCTGTTGATGAATAGGAGAAACATGATGATTCTGACAATGATTATTTCTTCCTCTGGTTCTCTTCTTGGAAAAGTTGTTATCAAACTTCTTCACACCATTAGTTGAGCTACCATCTTCATATGAACACCCCTTCCCAACATCTTCTTCTAGACGCACTCCCACATTCACCTTGTCAGGAAAGTCATTAGGTGCATTAACCATCACCTTCTCATGAGAGAATGATTTTAGAGTTTCAGTGAAGATTTTTATCATCGCTTCGTCCTTCCTAGAAGGATTGACTTGGGCGGCAACCAGAATTTCAACCAAACCAGTTAAGCGCTCCACACTAGCTTTCAAATTAGTCATCTCTCTACGGAGTTCAGAAACCTCTTGCTTGATATTATCCATTGTTCTCTTAGCGCGAGTGTTGTACTGGTGAGACCAAAGGAAAAATAAGACTCGGAAAAAGACCCTTGAAAGTGAAACAAAAAAATGTAGAATGATGTATGATGTGCAAAAGAGAGTTTTTATTTGATTTTCAAGGAACTCAAGATATTAAGTTGTAAACATCAAAGTATGAAGATAGAAGATGAATTTTAAATTGGCTCCAAACATTGATCAAGCTATCATCAAGATCAATCATCCATTTTGGTGGATTAGGGTTTTCGCCCTATCAACACCCAAGATCCATTGAGCTTGACGAAACTTGTGATGTTTACAAAGAAAGACCTCCAAATTCCTTCAAAGTCAAGTGAAAAGGGTTTTATGGGTGCATGAATGCATGGCTATGCAACAACCACAAGCAAGGTCACAAATAAAGTCGAAATGTTTAATGTCACGAGCATGGAGTCAAGGTAAGGAACACCCCCAAGGTATGTACTAACGGTTTAATCACACATGTAGAACAAGGTTCTAAGAGTTCCCGGAGTCTACATTCCTCTTTCGGATATTACCAACGTCTTGATTACTCAATAATCAGCAATATTCTCAAGAGAAACTCATCCGAGCGTAGCATCGCGTAACAATTACTTCCGGATTACTCCGTTATAATCTCCGCGCTACACCTAAAAGGCCAAGATGGGTTAGGGTTCTACGGTTCCCAGCTTCTCTGGCTCCCAGGTCGAAAATAATAATGTCTTCCCGATTACTCGGTAAACAAATATTACGTTCAAAAGGGCCTTCCACTGAGTGGGGGATCTCATGCCTCCTTCTTCGGGATTACTCCCTCAAAGTTAACATGACTATACCGCCCGTCCTATTCCTAAGTGTAACTTAGTCCGGGTATAGGACTTGTCCTTTGTAAATATTATCAACACCCAAATAATCACAATATATACATATAATCAAACAATCAAATAATGATAAAACAGATAAAACAAATTAGGCTTAACCCACTTAGGGATGGACCAGCAAGAGGTCAATCTTTCCCCAGCAGAGTCGCCAATTCTGTAGCGGTGAAAATCGGAGATCAAGCTATTAATTAACTTGACTCGCAAAAAGCAAGAGTCGCCACCGCGCTTTATTGTTTCCAAGGGAAAAGGGAAAAGAGCGAAATAAAACCCTAAAATATACAATGTAAAATAATACTTAAAAGTAATAAAAATACAATGCGTTTTTTGAAAGAGATCGAGAGTTCGGGGGTTGGTTATACAATGGGAAGGTATTAGCACCCACTGCATCTGCGGTACTCCGCAGGAACCTTTTGAAATATCTGTTTTTTGGTTAAAATTGTTTGTTTGATTAAAATGGTTTGTTTGGCTAAAAGATGGGTATGGACGAGATTTTTGAAGATACGACAACCTAGTGTTGAAGTTTTGACTTAAAAGGAGTGAGTTTGAAAATGAAGTCTTTTGGGAAAATTGTCTTAAGTTTGGAAAAAAGTAAGCAAGCAAAACATGAATGAGGCTATTCGCGCGATTGTAGAAGATGTATTTGATGACGTGAAGTCAACAAAGTTAAGATATTTCCCTTGGAGTTGATGCAATTAGCGAAAAAATAAATCATGAAATTAATTGGAGAATAATTGGCACGAGATCAACCAGCATACATTTAACATTAATCAAGAAGGGAAAATTATAAATAACAATGATGATTCTAATTTAAAAGGGATGACAAAACCAAATGTGAAAAGAAAAGATTTGTAACCAAATGAATTGACAGAAATTATTAAACTAAACTAAAACGAATATAAAAGTTCACTAATGATTACCAAATTAATTTTGAAATTAATTAATTAAGAAAAACTATCTAATAATAACAAAAAAGCATGCATGATAACTAATTATTTATATGAGTTTAAATTAAAAAATGGAAACTAATTAAAATAAATTAAAACTAAGCTAATTTAAAAAATGTCTAAACAAAACAATGAGGTGAAGTATGAAGCAAATCAAAGTGGGCCTAAAGAAATGAAACAGTAAGTCCAAGTTGTAAAACAAATAAAGATCAGAAAACAAACAAAAAATAATTTAAAAAAAAAAATGATGGGCCGGACCGGGTCAGGGTGGTCCGGACCCATCTCCCGGATTCAAAAAAATGGGGGTTGAAGAAAACCCTCCTACTCTTCATCTCAGAACGGCGGCCGTTAGTTACAGAAACAAAACTTCCCTCTCCCACCTTTCTTCTTCCTCCCACAAAACTACCCAGATCCATCCTTCACCACCATAGCCTCAGCCACACGCGGTCTTCCATAGCACTCCGGCCAACCGCGACTAGCCTCTATTATCGTTCCATCCTCCAACGGAATCCGCAGCTACGACTATTCTTTGAATCTCTGTCATGATCGAACTCCGAGCCCCACGAGACAAGGCTCAATTCCGATACCAACACGTCACCACGAATCTCCCTGTGCGAAAATGTTGTTGTTCTCCATAACCCACTCCACTGTTGTCGAGCCTTCCGCTAATCGCCGATCATGCCATCCTTTCGCGTGGCCGTTGTGGTACAATTTCTTTCTTCTTTCTCATTATTCCAGTTCAATGTGTTGTTTTGATTTTGATGTTTAGAGGAGATGAAGATAAGAGGAAAAAGGAGATACGTGGAGAGAGAAAGGGGAAAAGAGATGGAGGAATGAGAAAAGCGTGGAGATTTGGTGAGTTGGTAAAGTTGCAGGTTTAAGAGTAGCGGCGGAAGGTGAAGTGGAAGGTTAACCGTGGGATTCGTTTCAACATCTCAACTCAGATTATGCAGTGACGAAAATATGTTCGACACAAACAATGGAGCAAGACAGTCAAATTAACTAAGGAGGGCGCGGAGGATACTTACCTACCAGAGGAAGGTCTGGTGCCTTCTTCAAATCAACGAAGATGACTGCAAAATCAGAGGTAAACTCGCTTCCACTTCTTCTTCGAAATTACTTCCTCTTCCGATTTTTACGATTTGTCTCTATTGGTTCTTCGCGTGTGCGTTTCTGTGATTGTTTTGATGGATGCCAGCAGTACTTGAGATGCCATTTTCAAACAGCAAATTTGAGATAGCTGCTAAAGTATATGCAAGACAGGTATCGTTACTGTGCTGCTGAGATATTCGAACTGCTTCAGTCAAAACCTCGAGAGCTAGCTTTGGATGTCCAAAGTGAAAATGCATCATCCCCAAACATAATGAAGCAATTTCATATCTTCCAAAGCTATCACCACCAGTCGGAGGAACAAAATCAAATCCTTCATTCCCTGCACATTTTTTCAATGATATCAGCTTGTTCTTGCAAGTAACCCTGTATCTGCCAGTTTGTGCGCAAAAACACTGCACTACTGGGATCAACATCCTGTACCATGCTACTTTGAGGATCTTCATAAGAACTAGTTCCCCTTACTTTACCACTCTGTTTGGATACAGAATCGGCAAGCACATCAATATCATCTACTAAACTCAAGAGTGCGTTAGGTGTATGAAGATGAAATGGAACTCTTTCACTGGCCTCCTTTCTTGCTTCAATTTCTTCTGACACCTTTTCATAGACAAAGTTCTCCAAGTCCATATTCTCATATTCTGAATATGACTCAAGATTACTACTAGAAACATCCAAACCAGTGTCTTCATACGGATGACAACTTGAGATTTCTTCTTTAGAATAAATCCCTATGTTTGTTAAGAGATGGCATGCACCCTTAAATGGTAGCAAATTAAAAGCAAGTATACTTGGTGAGAGCTAAGAGGAAGAGACCGAGACGATTGTGTTGTGAGACGGAAGTGAAAGGGAAAGGAACTGAAGTTTTTGATGGAGAGAGGGGATGTTGAAAGATGAAGGGGAAATTTTGTTTACTGTGTTGTTTTTGTTGTGTTCCCCCCATTACTGTTTTTTGTGTTTGTGTTTTTTTTCGTTTTACAGCAGGTGGTTCCCAAGTTTTGTTCTAAACTTGGAGGTTTTTATTAGAAATTTCCACAGTTTTTTACTTTGTTTTCCCCCCTTCAAAATGAAATCTTTTTGGAGGGAAAATGTGTGTCTTGGACAAGAGGCAATATGCTGTTTTTTTCTTTTTTCTGATGCAGGATTTTGCATCCTCTATTTTGTGAAAGTTTATACTTTTTGGACAGGTTTTTGGCATTATGTGGGCAGCATTGCAGTAGCATGTTTTTGGGACTGATATGCATACAGTATGGATAATTTTGAAGCAAGGTTTGGACTGTTTTGAAGTGTTTGTAGCAGCTGATTTATGGACAACATTGGTACAAGTTATGGAGCAATTTGATGCATCATGAAGCAAGGAAAATGGGCTTGAAAATAATAGCATAGACTTAGACTTGGTGTTTTGAAATTTGATGAAGGATAGTTTAAAATAGGCTTTAGGATTTACAATGTTTTTTTTTCATGTGATTTTGTGGCTATAATATTTGTAATGAAAATTTGAAATTTGCAACAAGTCTTGAATTTGGATGTAACTTTAAATATTTCATTTGAGTTCGGAATGGATTTGTCTTGAGATTTTTTGAAATTGCAAACTTTAGATATGCCTAGCATGATGCATTCTCCACTTTTGAACTAGACATGACAAATATCCTTGAATCAATGATCTTGAAATTTCCTTTAAAGTTTGTATCAAATTCTTGGATTGAATAAGAACTTTTCCTTAGAAATAGTCCTTGTAGAATTGATGGACTTAGATTCCTTGAATGGTCTTTTTTACCTTGAAATGCATTCCAAATAAAACACCTAAACCTTTTACCATGAACCAAATCTTGATGAACAAACAAAGAAACTTGATCTAAATCCAATTTTAATTCATTAATTACTAATGCTCGAATACAAGCAACTTGTATTATAGCAATATATAATCAATGAATCCTCAAACTCAACATCTTGTCTTTACCCTTGACTCAGTGGAAAACAAACTCACTACAAAATCAATTTTAAGCCTAAAATGTTCAAGCGAAATTCATGGCCTTCCAAACGCATTCGGATGTCGATCCTTGAAGCAATCTTGTAGACGACATCATTTGTGACATGTTGCAAAAAGAACCATCCCGAAATGATGAAAATCGAAATAGTTACGATCCTTGAAAGTCGAGTAATTGTTACTTGAGATTAGGCCACAGTCATCAAAGTGACCTCTGAGTATCCGAACTTTTGATGACCCTCCGCACCTAATCAGACCTTGACTGAATGTGCAAGCGTTGACTTTTGGACAAAGTGCTTTGAATTGACCTACAAACTTGATCTTTCTTCGCATTCCAAAGCATCTTGATGCACATGTGAACCAGTGATGATGAAATCTTGTTCGCTCTGAGAGAGTTGTAGAGAAGCTCGAGACCACTTGTCGAACAAGGCGTGGAAATAAACACACGATTCCCCTGATGAATCAGTCTTCAAAAATCAACGATTAACTGTACTTCTGGCTTGAGAGATTCTGAACCCTAATTGAGACATGACGCCTGATGCTCTTGATTCAGATTTGTCCCCTGCAAATGAAATTAAAGAAACGACAAACACACACACTTCGTGCTTGATTAGAAGTTAGTGATACATAGGCTAAGAATTTTCAAAACACTTGACAATCTTCACATAGTCAAAGCTCGAAGGTAAGAGGTTAAAACCGACCGTATTTAGTGACCTTGACTTTTGTATAAAAAATGCAAAAATGCAAGTGGGATCTTAGGTCAAAAATTGGGGTACAACACAGTCCCGTATGAATCAGACAAAACAGTACCGTGGAATTACGATGGAGAAATCTACTACCATGGTATCAGACAAGATGGGTTGGCCGCCGAAGAAGTGAGCTCCGAAGAAGAAGACTCCAACATTAGCAATATTGCCGGAACCCGTAAGATTACCCGTAGCGGTAGAATCATCTCTCCAGAAATTTCCCCTCCAAAGGAAGTTTTTGGACTCGTGGCTGTTCCAAAGGTTACCTCCACACCAATAATCATATCTGCAAGTTCTCCCACTAACAAAGATGACACAACCCCTGCTGTTATCCCTACCAACACTTCTACTACTGAAAATCGAGGAAAAGGTATTCAAGAAGAGCATGTCCGGACGAAGGATAAACCACTGACTATCCCTGAAACCTCCAAGAAAGAAATGGAGGAGATCCTGGGAATAATAAAGAAGAGTGACTATGACGTGGTTGAACAGTTGGGGAAAACTCCCTCCAAGATCTCTATGCTGGCATTGTTGCTGTGTTCTGAAGCACATGCAAAAGCTCTGGTGAAGTTTTTGAAGATATCCCATGTGCCACAAGAGACATTTGCGGACCAACTCCAAGATTGTGTGGCCAGTTTGACAGCTGATAACGGCCTAGGATTCTATGATACTGATTTGACACCAAAAGGGAGAAAGCACAATGAGGCATTACATGTCTCTGTGGAGTGTAGAGGAATAACTCTGGCCCATGTCTTGGTGGACACTGGCTCATCTTTGAACATTTTACCGAAGAAAGCTCTCGACAGGTTGGATTGCGAAAGATTGACATTGAAACCCAGTAACATAGTCGTAAGAGCATTTGATGGCTCAAAGAGGATGGTCCACGGGGAGGTGGACATCCCAATAAAGGTGGGAACTCAAACTTTCAACTCAACTTTCTATGTAATGTATATCCGCCCCTCTTACTCTTGTGTGCTAGGACGACCCTGGATCCATAATGCTGGTGCTGTCACCTCTACACTACACCAGATGCTGAAGTATCCGGTCCATGGAAAGATTATCACTGTCCACGGAGAGGAAGAGTACATGATTAGCCATCTAAATTCTTTCTGGTATGTGGAGTTGGATGGCGAGTTCATTGAAACTCCTTTTCAACATTTCGAAGAAGTCTCTCAAGAGGTAGTAGTAACCAAGGCGGTGTCCCCGATCCCCAAGATCACAAGACCTCCACTTCGGATGTCATATCTAAAGGACGCCAAGGCAGTAGTAGAGGAGGGTGGATGCACCATCTGGGGGCAGCTTCCAGTCATTCCGTATAAATCTGACAAGTTTAGCTTAGGGTTTACTTCAAATGCTCAGAAGGTTGTGCGTCGCACCCGTACTGAAGGGCGGCCTCTGAAGATTAGCAACCGAGAGGTCAACAGAATGGAAGATGGTGAAGAAGATGGCAGCTTGGAGGATTGGATATTTCCTACTATCAACGGAGGACTTCGCAATTGGGAAGCTAGAGACTTTGTCCCAATAACTTTCATCTCTCAGTAATTTATCTTTTACATTTCTGTTGGACTTGTAATATTCACAAACAACTCGCACATTAAAAACCTTGTGCCTTACCCGAGGCACAATGGTCCATTTGTTAGGGTTTTTATTTCATCTTCATATGACATTCAATGAATCATGGACGTTTTTCACATGCAAACCTTTTGTGCTCATTGTCTTTCTTTTACATTTTATTGTTTAAAGATGTCTATACCCTTACACACACCCACAAATGCAGGTACCCCTCCATCCCGGATCCCATGGGTAACGATACTGCTATGGCCTTTAGTGACTCTGAAGATCTAATCTACTAAGCCGAAGACGAAGGTGAGGAAGATTGTGATGTACCAGGGGAATTGACCAGACTACTACGACAAGAGGAAAGAGCTATTCAGCCTCATGAGGAACCGTTGGATACAATCAACTTGGGTACTGAGGATGATAAAAAGGAAATTCGGGTGGTGCCAATCTAGAGCCGAGTGTCAAGGAGCGTCTAATTCATCTATTGCATGATTATGTTGAGATCTTTGCCTGGTCATACGAAGACATGGCAGGACTTGATACAGACATCGTGGTACATCGTCTACCTATAAGAGAAGACTGCCCACCAGTGAAACAAAAATTCCGCCGCATGAGACCGACATGTCAGAGAAGATCAAAGCGGAAGTAATGAAACAATTCAATGCTGGATTCTTGGCTGTCACTTGCTATCCTCAATGGGTTGCCAACATTGTTCCCGTGCCTAAAAAGGACGGAAAAGTACGAATGTGAATGGATTATAGAGATTTAAACAGGGCCATCCCTAAAGATGATTTTCCACTACCCCACATCGATATCCTGGTTGACAATACAGCCCAGCACAAAGTGTTTTCCTTCATGGACGGATTCTCAGGTTATAACCAAATCAAAATGGCACATGAGGACATGGAGAACACTACACTTGTCACACAGTGGGGCACATTCTGCTATAAAGTGATGCCATTCGGACTGAAGAATGCTGGGGCAACCTATCAGCGTGCCATGGTAGCTTTGTTTCATGATATGATACACCATGAAATAGAGGTCTACATAGACGATATGATATCCCGATCACAAACCGAGGAAGAACACCTTGATCATTTGCAAAAGCTGTTTGAGAGGTTGAAGGAGTACAAACTAAGGTTGAATCCAAACAAGTGCACATTCGGAGTCCGGTCCGGTAAACTCTTAGGATTTGTTGTCAGCAACAAAGGCATCGAGGTTGATCCTTCCAAGGTTAAAGCAATACAAGAAATGCCCGGTCCTCGTACTGAGAAGGAAGTCATGGGATTCTTGGGACGCCTGAACTATATTTCCAGATTCATTTCTCACCTAACAGCTACTTGTGAACCAATTTTTAAACTATTGAAGAAAGGTCAAGTAGTCAGATGGAATGATGAATGTCAGATTGCTTTTGACAAGATCAAAGAGTACCTACAAGAGCCTCCTGTTTTGATGCCACCAGTCGAGGGAAGACCACTGATCATGTATCTCACCGTTTTAGAGAACTCAATGGGGTGTGTATTAGGGCAGCATGACGAGTCTGGCCGAAAAGAGCATGCTATTTATTACCTGAGCAAAAGTTTACCGACTGTGAAACCAAATATTCACTGCTCGAGAAAACTTGTTGCACTCTGGTATGGGCTGCTCGCCGGTTAAGACAATATATGTTGACTCATACGACTTTGCGGATATATAAGATGGATCCGATAAATTACATCTTCGAAAAGCCTGCTCTGTCTGGGAGGATAGCTAGATGGAAAATGATCTTAACAGAATATGAAATACAGTAGACTACCCAGAAAGCTATAAAGGGAAGTGTGCTAGCTGATCATCTTGCTCATCAAGCTGTAGAAGATTATCAGTCCATGAAATTTGAATTCCCGGATGAAGACATCATGACATTAGACAACTGTGAAGAAATCAGACCATATGACGGACCTGAACAAGGATCCCGATGGACCCTGTTCTTTGATGGGGTATCCAATGCACTTGGTAATGGTATCGGTGCTGTACTCATATCTCCGGAAGGGTGTCACACTCCCTTTACTGCCAGACTTTGCTTCAATTGTACGAATAACATGGCAGAATACGAAGCATGCATCTTTGGTCTCAAGGCTTCCATAGACTTGGGAATCAAATCTTTAGATGTGTTTGGATATCCAGCATTGGTTGTCAGTCAGATCAAAGGAGAATGGGACACTAAGCACCCAAACCTTATCCCTTACAAAGAACATGTTTTGACATTGCTACCACATATTGAGCTGATTACCTTCGAGCATTTCCCGCGAGAAGAAACTCAGCTAGCAGATGCTCTAGCCAAAATGTCATCCATGTTTAAACTTAATTGGGATGATGAGGCTCCCCAGATCACCATTGAACAAATGGATGAACCAACACATTGTCACGAGATCAATACTGAAGAGTTAGTGGACCAACCTTGGTTTCATGAAGCCAAGAGGTATCTCGAGGCTCAAGAATATCCAGAAGGAGCTTCAATCAATGATAAAAAGTTCTTAAGGAGATTCTCTGCTAAGTTCTTCCTGAGTAATGGCATAGTGTACAAACGCAATCATGACTCCATTATGCTCTGATGTGTGGATAAGATTGAGGCTGAAAAGAACATGGCTGAGTTACATGAAGGTACTTTTGGCACTCACTCCAGTGGGCATACAATGGCGAAGAAAATCCTACGGGTCGACTATTATTGGTCTACCATGGAAGCGGACTGCTATTAACACTCTCGGACCTGTCATAAGTTTCAAATTTATGCTGACAAGGTGCACGTACCCCCGGTTCCTCTGAATGTCTTGAAGGCTTCTTGGCCCTTTGCTATGTGGGGAATCGACATGATTGGAGAGATTAAGCCTACAGCCTCCAATGGACACCGCTTCCTTCGCTTCCGTCACTAAGAATGTTGTTTCCCACTTCATCAAGCAGAATCTCATTTGCTGGTAGGGTATCCCAGAAAGGATCATCACTGATAATGGTACCAACCTTAATAATGCTATGATCACCACCTTGTGCGAGCAGTTCAAGATTCGACATCACAATTCATCCCCCTATCGGTCAAAGATGAATGGTGCCATTGAAGCTGCAAATAAAAACATTAAAAATATCATACAGAAAATGACAGTCACCTACAAGGACTGGCATGAGATGCTACCATTTTCTTTCCACGGATATCGTACCACGG
Organism: Vicia faba; assembly: GCA_948472305.1. Lineage (NCBI taxonomy): Eukaryota > Viridiplantae > Streptophyta > Magnoliopsida > Fabales > Fabaceae > Vicia > Vicia faba. The sequence continues at coordinate 45,454,181 of OX451738.1, read as the reverse complement.
CTCGCACATCAACCAGGGCAACACCCTATTCTTTGGTTTATGGCATGGAGGTTGTCTTGCCTATTGAGGTTCAGATACCCTCTTTGAGAATTATGAAGGACGCAGGTTTGAATAAGGACGATTGGATCCAGACTCGACTTGATCAACTAAACTTAAATGATGAAAAAAGACTTATTGTTGTTTGTCATGGTCAGATGTATCAAAAACGGATGATCAAGGCTTTCAACAAGAAAGTCAGATGCCAGGTATATGAAGTTGGAGATCTAGTGATCAAGCGCATCATCTTGCCACAAAGTGACCCCAGGGGCAAATGGACTCCTACCTATGAAGGACCATTTGTAATCAAGAACATATTCTCTGGTGGGGCAATGATATTAACTACCATGGACGGTGACGACCTGCCACACCCTGCGAATACGGACATAGTCAAAAGATACTACGCATAAGAGACCCGCTAGGTTGACACATCTAGGCAAAACAAGGGCATCCCGCGAACTAAAAAGGTTCGGGCAAAAATTAGGGATAAAAAAAATTGTACACCCGCCCAGTTGGAAAACCTGAAAGGGCGACGTGGGAAAAAAAAGGGTTTCCTGGTGGACTGAAAACCCGAAAGGGCGGCCCTGCAAAAAGTTAGGGAATTAAAGCGTATGACTATGTCTCGTCAGATCACTTTGAGGACAACCTCTTGACTTCCACTGACAAGCTCATAGCTTCTGATCAATTCAATCATCTTCAGACGAAGCAACAAATAGACAAGATATTTAGAGACACGAAGGCTATAGCAGAATGGAAACCCCATAGGATTATTACACATAGCTATCTTTCTTTGTATAAGTTTTTCTTGTTTTATGGCGCCATTCTCTTACTAGAATGTTTGTCTCCCTTGTACAAAATACTTATTCAAAGTCAAAATACAAAGATGTCTCTTTGAAAGTACATAAAACTATTTGTCTTTTTCTTTACACTTGGTTTTATTTGCAAAAACGTCCAACGATTCATTAATGAACATATGCATGTGAACATAATTACTTTTTATAAATAAACAAAATGCGAAAGACAATTACTGATAGGTTAAAAGAACCAGAAAACGTCTCTGGGCTATTCCATAAGCAATCCCCATAATACGTTCTTCAGATCCCCAGCGGAACTAAAACTTCAAACTATTAATCCCTAGTAGAAATCATCAAATTTCTCAGGATTCCCCGAGAAGATCTTACAAGCAGTACATGGCATTGCCCTTACAATGGAATTTACTTCTCTCAACAAGAGTTCGTCAGTACTTCAACTTCAAGACATGAAAATTCAACATATCCTCGGCAACATTCAAGGATTTATTTTCCTCAGTCAAACAGCAATACAGCAAATCAGCTTACATGCGCATACATTACATCCATATATCATAAACAATGATAAAACAAATACATTTCATCATACCTTTCCATGCAACATAATTTTGTGTTTTAGCTAACATTTTACCCTTTTCAGGATAAGATTAACAGCTACCATTAACAATATGCAATCATGATACTATATGGATACGCTCCAAACACGAAAGTCATTTTGATACTCATTCAGATTCAACTTTTGATACAGTCCAGATACACTCCAGACCCGGAAGCCATTCTGATACTCATTCAGATTCAACTTTTGATACAGTTCGGATACGCTCCAGACCTGAAAGCCACTCTGGTACTCATTCAGATTCAGACACAAACTACTGATAGAGTTCAGATACGCTCCAGACCCGGAAGCCATTCTGATACTTATTCAAAGACGCCTTCAGATATGCTCCAGACACGGAAGCCATTCTGATGTTCAAACATACAAGCTACATCTCAACAAGCATTCTTGGATGGCATCCACAAGCACATCCCCAACAAGATCTTATTACCTCTCCAAACGGAATCTTTAAGCCCATTCTTCCTTTTGACGCCAAGCGCAAATTTCTGGGCACTCTAGTCTCCAATCATCTTCCACCTTCGAGTCACGAATGGAAAATCTCGCTAATCTAACTCTTCAGGCTAAAAGAAGATTGGACAGGGGCAGCTGTTATACCCCAAAATTTACCCTCTCATTTCTCAAGAAAATCACCCTGAATTCTCAAGCTTTCCCTTGTACAAATCCAAGCCTGGAATTATCATTTCTTTCCAAGCAAGCCATTTACAAGGGCAAAATGGTCATTTATAAGCTAAAAAAGTCAAACTTTGGTTTTTGGATCAAAATCAAAACACAAAAATCATATTTCATCAAGACATGTTGGAATATGAAGTTTTTTTCATCAAGAAGCTCAAAAGTCAAATTTTACCCTTGAAGAGTTAAATTCTAAATACTTAGAATTTTTCTAAAGTATTTAAGAAAAAATGACACTTCAGAACTTCCGAACCAACCTCCAGGCAGGAGCAATCAGAAGTTGCAAACGTGGTTCAACACATAATCTTCAATCAGAACATGGCTTTTTCAGTAGTTACACAAGTTCAGTCAGAGTTTGCTAGAGGAATGCAAAGAAAGCAACGAAGCCTGAAAGCTACTTCAGAACATGCTGGAATCAGAATGTAAGGGGGTCATAAGATTGGGTGTTACACTGAAGCAGAACTTCTAATCCAGAGTACTCAAAGGTAAATCAAAGAAGGTTACTGGAAAACTTGGGGAATCCTTCAGAGTATGCTGAGGCAACAGGACACTAAGATCAGAAGTAGGATGTTTTGTTCTAGACTATGCTGAAATGGAACTTCTGATCCAGATTCAAGCAATGATGCAAAATCTCACATTACAGGATTTCTGATTTTTGACAAATCTCATCATCATTTAATGCTCATTAATGCTTACAACCACTTTTGAGTCTTTGTCCAAAGGATCTCTCCACGTGTAGTGTAGAAATACATTTGTACAGAATTAGGTGAGAGTCCATGCGCTACCTTTTGCTTGTAGGTTCACTTTTCCTTAATCCCTGCTTGCTAACCCAACCTAGGCTAAAAGCTGTCAATCATCACAATTTTTTATGAACTTTCTTCAAGAGTAAGTCAACATCTAGTGCATGATGTTGGCGCTACTTGACATTTTCAAACACACAAAGCTTTGCCTATAAATAGAACACCATTGTCCACTGAAAAAAAAGGTCCAACCCCATAAAAATTGCTAGAAAAGAAACCAAAAATTTTAGCAAGAAAACACCTTGAAACTCTGCCAAAGTTCCTAGTGTTTCAAGAGCCTTAAACACGACTTTGAATCTCCTGCTTTCAAACTCCATTTGCTCTCAAAATATTCCTTGACTAAGAAACACCCATACAATTTTCTGATTCATATATATACCCTCCATCCATCCATTCAAAGAACCTGTCCAGAACACCATCAGAGGTAAGGCTAACTCCAGTTCACAGAATTTATTCCAACAGCAAGGTAAGCACCTACTGACTCTCACCATACTACTTAAGCATCACCAGAATTGCATACTCAAAAACACAATGTAGATATCATGTTTCTGATATTGTTCATGTTTTGAGAATTTCATGCATCTGTATGCTTAAGTAGAGAACGAATCAGTTTAGGACTTGCCTCTGATTTTCGGTTCTGGATTTTGAAACGCTATGACACCTGTTAAAACTGTCCTAGGTCTGCCTTCTGTTTTGTGGAGAAATAACCAAATTGTAGATGTTTTGACTGGCATGGAGGGAGACCAAGTTCCAACTTTGACGCCAGAACTTCTGGGGCCTGTTTTGTCATCAGTAATATTAGAATTTCTGAGAATTACTGTGTGCCCAGTAGGGTCAGAACTTCTGACCCCATACATTTTCACTAAAGGGTTTCTGTTTTGCAGCGCACCGGGGTCAGAACTTCTAACTTTCCCACTAACAGGTTTCTGTTTTGCAGTGCACCAGGGTCAGAAGATATGACCTACACATTTCCACTAACAGGTTGATATCCTGCAGCAGGCCAGGATCAGAACTTCAGACTCCCTCTCAGAAGCACGCTGACTCTTTTCCTTTTTCTTTCTTTCTTCCCCTTGTTATTTTCTTTATTTTTCTCGCTGGTACTCCCCATTCATAAATTTGTACCCCCACCCCCTAAATATTGTAATAGCGTAGGACTTTACATTTCCGCATTTCATCTCTTTTAAATCTAAATGCTAGCAATTAGGATATGTATGGCAAGATAAAATCAGTGAAGTATAAAATCCTAATTCAAGATGAAATCCTGCATGCAATCAAACACACTTGCACACAAACACCCTTAGGGTTTCTCCACTTGTTTGCCTTATACAAAATAGCCATTCCGCATGCAAAATATCTTGGTAAAACAAATAAAAAAAATCAAAAAGATCATAGTCCCTCGATTACTCTATTCAAAGTTGCCTTACAAAATGATCTTAGTCCCTCAAAGATGATAATATACTTTGCAACATTGCTAATCATGGTTATACGATGACCCACGCCCGTCCCGTTTACATCCAAAGATAGGGTTGCTTACCAAATTAATGGTAAGACAACAATGTCAAAGGAATAGAAAATGTACAAGAAAGACATTTGAGTAGGTAGATTACTTCTAGTTACTTGCCCTATTTCAAACGACTATCCTTGCTATTTTCAAAACAAACACACACATTTCAAAAAACATTTTTACAAACATTGAAAACATTTTCAAAAAAGACAAACATCTTTGTATACATTCTTACGAACGACAATCATTACAAAGATTGCCTAAACGAATGGCCTCTTTTACAAAATACTTTCAAAACCACACCAAACACAATTTTAAACAAACAAAAGCAAGTGATCTAAGAAAGTAACTAAGAGCCCATGGAAAACCATGGATGAAAAGGGTGCTAATACCTTCCCTTTTCATAATCTACCCCCCGAACTCAAGAAAACATCTCAGAGGTCTTTCCTATGCTTTTTCACCTTTCCTTTTGGATAAAAGAAAAGTCGGTGGAGACTCTTGCTAAATGCAACATTTGCGATAAAACGCAAAAGCCTCAAGTCAGTTCTCCCACCGTATCACACAGTGTTTACCAACACTCCACCAAATGGCATCTATAAGCCCATTTACCATCCATCTTCGAGTGCAAATTTCTGGGCACTTTAGTGTTCAAATCATCTTTCACCTTCAAATCATGAATGTCAGAATTACCAATCTAATTCTTCAGGTGTAAGAAGATTGAACAGGGGCAGTTGTTGTACCCAAAAATTTGCCCTCTCATTTCTCAAGGGATCACCCTGGATCCCAGGTTTACTTCTACAAAGTTTCCAAGCCTTGAACTACAAATTTTCCAAGAAAATCACTCATAAGGGAAAATGGTCATTTGCACACTGAAAAGTCAAACTTTGACTTTTGGATCAAAATCAAGCTTCAAGAATCATATTTCATCAAGACACGTTGAAATATGAAGTTTTGTTTCATCAAAATCCAAGAGGTCAAAATTCTAAATACTTAGAATTTTTCTAAGCGTTTAAGAAAATATGACAAATTCATAACTTCTGACCAGGTTATCACCATAATGCTCAGCAACTTCTGGATATTCTCAAGACAGAGTTTGGGTAGAACTTCTGAGCATGTTTTCACAAAAGCTCAGTCAGAGTTTGCCAGGGTGATTCAAAGAAGGTTAAGGAGCGTGCTGCAAGATTTCTAGAAGGTATGAAAGCTCCTTTAGAACATGCTGGAGCCAGAAGATAAGAGGATCAGAAGATGGGATGCTACGCTGAAGCAGAACTTCTGACCTAGAACTAAGCCTTGGTGTAGAGCTTCATGTTGTAGGATTTCTGGTTGTGATAAGTCTCATCATCATTTAATGCTCATTTAATGCTCACAACCACCTTCTGAGTCTTTATCCAAAGGATTTTCACCATGCGTACCTCTATTGTTTTGGGACAACAACTTTGTTACTAAGCCCATGCTTTGCTTTTTGCTTTTTGCTTTTCCTTAATTCCTGCTGACAGCCACCATGCTTGCTTCAAAGACAAGGCAACACTTCAGCATATGAAGTCTATTTTCAAAGCTTTGGTCAGAACTTGACCAAATCCCAAAACCTTGCTTATACAACCTGCTGCAGACCTAGGGCCAGCAGCTGGTTCAGCCTACGCCTGCATCCCATGATTACACCAAACTAGCATACAAAAACTGTGATTGAAAAAGCAAAGGAACAGGATGCCAAAACAGGTTCAAATCCCATTTGTTCCCCCCCCCCCCCCCCCCCTTAAAATCACAGCAAATTCATCTATAAATACATGGCTCCATCACACGTTCAAGGGGCTAACTTTTGAGGAGAGACTGGCCAAAAGAGAAAAAAGGAATTTGTGAAACCTTTATAAAAATCTAGAAATCCCAAACAGAAAAACAAACCTTTGTTCTTCCCTTTGAACCAAAGAACACGACCACTCTTCTGTCTCTCTTGCTGATTCAGAACATCCAAAGGCAACCACTCAAAACTCCAAGCACGCTCCAGGTAAGTCTTTCTGACTTTACTTTCTTTTCATTCTGAACATCATTAACATGTAAATATCATAGTATTAATGTTGTACATATCGTTGCATGAACTGAAAAAACTATGGATCAGAACTTCTAGAATAATGCTAGACTCAGACTTAGGATTAGAACTTCTACGAACTGTTGTGCTATTATTCTTCTGATTTGCTATTTTCCAAAAATGAATGAGTTGTTGACGTGCAGATTAACATGAGAAAAGAGTTTAAATGTAATATAGAACTTCTACTTTTCACATGCTGATAACACACATAACTTTTATGATTTTTTTCTCACTCAACACAACACTGAACTTCTGATTCTCACATACTGATAGTGTACTGAACTGCTAAGGTTCATTCACTGGCTTAGCACAACACTGAACTTCTGATGACTCAGTCACTGTTCTAACACAGCACAGAACTTCTGAGTTCTCCTTACATGTCAAATACACTGAACTTCTGACGTTTGCTCATTGTTTCAGTGTGATATAGAACTTCTGACTTTTGGTTCACTGGTTAAACACCACCCAGAACCTCTGTGTTTTCCCTCTAACGTTTCTTGCAGGACCTCAGAGTGTACAAAATCAGAACTTCTGATTCTGACGCTTCCTTCTGAGTCACGCGCCTGGCTTCAGAACTTCAGATCCTTATTTCTTTATTTGCAGCAACACGCTGTTTCTACCTTGCATTTATTTTCCTTTTCATCTTTTTTATTATTAACATAAAAAACATATAAATATTTTCCTTTAAACTTATTTCCTTAAGACAAAAACATTTTCTAAACAAGTTCATTTCTTTCTTATATTGTACATATTAAATATGGTTGTAATAGTAACTTAAGACTTATTTTACTTGCAATCCCCATTCATAAACTTGTACACCCTATCCCCTAAATGTTGTAATAGTGTAGGACTTTACATTTCCGCACTTTATTTGCTTCCTTATACTGTATAGTAATTAGGCGTGTATGGCAAGAATAAAATCAACAAGTAGATAACCTTAATCAAAGATTAAATGCATGCAAATCAAACACATTATTCACACATTCACCCTTAAGGTTAACTCCACTTGGTGCCTAAAAAATGGTCATGTTATGCATGTGGGGTGTCCTAGAAAAAAAATCGAAATACAAGATCATAGTCCCTCGATGACACTATCAAAGTCGCCTTTCAAAATGATCTTAGTCCCTAAAAGAAAAGTGCTAAGTCATCTCACAACATTGCTATCATGGTCATACAAAGTTCCATGCCTGTCCCTTCACATCCAACGATGGGGCTTCTTACCAAATCAATGGTAAGATAGAAACATCTAAAGGAAGAGGAAAAACACATCTAAGACCTTTTGAGTAGGTAGATTACTTTTAAATTACTTGCTCAATTTCGAAACAAATATCCTTTCTATTTTCAAAACAATCACATACACTTTCAAAACATCTTTCCAAACTTGAAACATTTTCAAAAGCTCAACAGTTTGTATACGTTCTTACGAACGAGAACTATTACAAAGTTTGCCTAAACGATGGCACCTTTTCAAAATACTTTCAAAACCACACGAAAGCACAATTTTCAAACAAAAGCAAGTGATCTAGCAAGTAACTAAGAGCCCATGGAAAACCATGGATGGAAATGGTGCTAATACCTTCCCTTTTCATAATCTACCCCCCGAACTCAAGAAAACATCTCGAAAGATCTTTCCTATGCTTTTTCACCTTTCCTTTTTGGATAAAAGAAAAGTCGGTGGCGACTCTTGCTAAACCTCAACATTTGCAAACACAAACACAAAACACCTTAAGTCAGTTCTCCCACCATATCACAGATCATCACAGACAATGGTACCAATATTAACAATACTATGATCACGGAACTATGCACGCAGTTCAAGATTAAACATCACAATTCTTCTTCGTACCGACCAAAGATGAATGGCACAGTGGAAGCCGCCAACAAGAATATCAAGAAGATCTTGCATAAGATGACAGTGACATACAAAGATTGGCATGAGATGTTACCATTTTCTCTTCATGGTTATCACACTTCAGTACGTACATCAACTGGAGCAACCCCTTTCTCTCTAGTCTACGATATGGAGGTTGTCTTACCTGTTGAAGTCCAGATTCCTTCTCTAAGGATTATGAAAGGTGCTAGTTTACATGAAGACGAATGGAATCAGACTCGAATGGATCAAATAAATTTGATCAATTAAAAAAGGCTTGCGGCTGTTTTTCATGGTTAGATATATCATAAATGCATGATCAAAGCCTTTAATAGGAAAGTCAAACATCGGGTATACCAGGCTGGTGATTTGGTAATATAGCGTAATATCCTACCACAAGGAGATCCCAGGGGAAAATGGACTCCCACATATGAAGGGCCATTTGTGATAAAAAAGATATTTTTTGGTGGTGCTATGATACTTACTACCATGGACGATAAAGATTTTCCACACCCTGTTAACGCGAACATAGTAAAAAAAATACTACATATAAAAGAGACCCGCTAGGTTGACAGGCCTAAGTAAAAGTAATGCCATCCCAGCAAACCAAAGAGGTTCGGAAAAAAATTAGTGATATATATAAAATAATTGTACATCCGAATGGACTGAAAACCCAAAAGGGCGGTCCAGGAAAAAGTTAGGGATTAAAGCGTAAGACTATGTTCCGTTGGATATCCCATCTACTTAAAGCCAGCTTTATTACTAACTTCAAGTTCAAATGGTACAACAAGTGATGAGATGCTTGAAGACATATGGGAAATATCAAAGTTGAAACTGGATGGGATCGTTTCCATAAAGTTGTTTTTCCTTGTTTTCTTTGTACCCTTTCTTCATTCTTATGACGATTTCCTCTTACTAGGTTTTCTGCTCTTTTTATAAAACTGTCTGCTTATAGGAAAACTTTCATAATAAATGCAATTAGATTTCAAAATTCAAAATTGTTTTACTTTCTCTGTTTTGTTTGCGAAAACGTCCAATAATTACATTAAATGAACATATGCATTTTAACATGATTACTGTTAATAAAATATATGCATAAAAACAAGATTAGGATTTACTAAAGGCTCTAGGAGTTTGGATAATGTACAAGTCATCGAAAAATCTCCACAGAGCAATCTCCACGAAACTATCTCTAAAAATCTATCTTCACAAGCTCATCCCCAACAGAGATATATTCCCTAGAAAATCTAATATGCCATCAGACAGAAATTGGGGTATCTTCCAGCAGATCGACTCTATATCCCTGATGGATAGCTCAACATGATCATTTTCCCTAATATGCCCCCTAGCGAATAATGAAGTTTGTTCATTTCCCCAGCATAAAGTAGAAACTTCCTCAACACAGCCTATGAAATCCCGATCCCCATCAGAGATTATTTTTGTAACACAGTCTATGGGGTGTGTTTCCCCAACGAAGTTTATTTCTCTAATATTACTATTCCCCGAAAGGATTCTCTTCCCCGGCCAAATGTCATTCAATTTTGTCCTCCCCAGAAGAGTTGACATTCATATCTGAAACTTGGTGAAACAACACATTAGAAGATTATCCATCTCTTTTATCCCCAGTCAGGGTACATAAGAATCAAATCCTTCAAAAGAACGATGAACTACCAATTCTTCTATCCCCAAGCAGAAGCCGAATGTCCCTAGTGGAGTGTTATCAAACAGAAAGCGGGAATCCTCAACAAAGACATTCTAAACAAAATTGAGAAACTATTTTCTTCATCCCCAACAACAGTCAGGGATTTATTTTCCCTAGGAAAAGATGTTATACAAAGCTACCGATACGTTCCAGCGACATTTTGCACTCACACATCATTTACAGAACATCATAGCATATGCATACGAAACACATATAATATTCTCATTTATTTTGAGAGCATCATTATGCAATGCATTACATATATCATGACATTGCATAAAACTAACTTTGGTTTGTTTTCCAGGTTAGTTCACAAACAGATAAATATTGTCAACAATATATCATCCTTCAGATACAGTTAGTCAACGATTAATTCAGATACTCCTTTGGATACAGTCGGGAGTAGACTCATTCCAGTACATCGTCTAGATAAAGTTCATATACAATCTAGATATAGATTCATTCTGATAGTCACTCCAGTACATCTTCTAGATACAATTCAGATACGATCAAGATATATATCCATTCTAATATTCATTTCGGTACATCTTTTAATATAGTCAGGCGTAGACTCATTCTAAAATGGATCTCAGATACAGTCGGGTGAAGACTCATTCTGATCCTATTGAAGATACAGTCAAGACATAGACTCATTCTATAACATCATTCAGATGCAATCGAGACATAAGATTCATTTTGACACTCCCCAGCACATCTTTTAGATACATTCGGACACAAACTCATTCTACTATACTTCTCAGATACCGTCAAACATAGACTCATTCTGATACTTCTATCAATAGAAACTTTGGATGGAATCTATAATCCCATCTCCGACGACAATTAACCAATAGTGTTACTTCATGCACCTATGAGTGCAAATTTCTTGGCACTCAAGTGTTCAATCCTCTTCCACTTTCAGATCACAAATGGCAAGCATGTCAATCTAACTCTTCAGGTTTAAGAAGATTGAACAGGGGCAGTTTTTGTACCCCAAAAACTTCCCTCCCATTTTTCAAGATACCTCCTCATGCTCCTAGGATTCTCAATTGCTCAAGACAACACAAGGATTTATCAGACAAACCATTTTCCTAAGCAGTTGACCTACAACTATAGTTTTTCTTCTCTCAAGAAAAATTGGACTTCTAATGCCTCAAGTAGATTTCATAGTTTTTCATATGTCTCAAAGAATCCTCATGCCAAATTCCAAGTCTTGCGGCACAAGTTTGCTCAGTCAATTAGTCAGATGATTGAAAATCAACTATATTGGGCAAAAAGTCAACTTTGACCAATTTAGAGTTAAACTTCAAGATTTTTGGTCAACATCAACATTTTGAAGTCACATTCATCATTTTATCAAGGTTTGATTATGATTCATCAAGAAAACTCAAGATTCATCAAAAGTCAAAAGTTACTAAATTAGGGTTTTCTTAAGGAGAAGTCAATTGAACATTGACCAATCATTACTTTCACATACTTCATCAAAAATTTCTAAACCAAAGCTCATTTTTAAGGAAATGAAATTCTCTACAACTTTGTCTCTCTAATATCAAGGCCAAAAATGCTTCATTTTAAAGATATGGGCCAAAATGTTACATGTCATTTTAAAAGTCAACAAAAAGACACTTTTTGTCAAAGCAATTTACATAAAGTTAAAGTCTTTAAATGTAAAAATGACCACCATAATGATTGTAGGGGACATATTGAGATTTCCAAAAAGTCAAGGATCATCTTCATATGATAAAAATAGAGTAAGATATGATTTGTGCAAGTTGGGCAATTTTGAGAATAAGCACAAAGATCAATGTGAGCAAACTTGAATTTTTGGACGAATAGGCCTATGTTTTAAATTTCAAACGAGTTCTTAACCTCATAATAGACCTCTAAGTCCATTCATACATCATTTTAATTTTTATTTCATTTACTTTGATTTTTATTCATTTAAATTCAAAATTAAATCAAATAAATATTAAATAAATGCATAAGGCACAAAAGGCTTGAGATCTTAACATTTTGGAGGCCCAAGGTCACACTACAAACCATGTAGAACTATTATTGAATCAAATCTTCATGGTTTGGTATGATTTTAATCTATATTCAAACAAAATCAAAAAATATGTTTTATATGATGTCAAAGCCCACCTCTTAACCTAATCTTTTCCACTATATATACTCATCATATTCATACCAAAAGGACACAAAAAAGTTGCTCAAGAAAAAAGTATTTGGAGGTCGAAGTGACTAAAACGTGCATATGATGCATCACCCGTTTTGCATGTTTGTTGAAATTCATATTTTGATTTTTGTGCACTCAACCCATTTATTTCGTCAGTGAGTGCACTCAGCACATTTCCCCTGGCTATTTAATCAGTGGGTAATCAAGTACTCATCATGTCAAGTTCCCGTGTGTTCCAACATTCCTTGAATCGCAAATAAAATCAAGCGTTTCAGTCGATTTGAAATAGTTTAGGCCGAAATTTAGCATTTCGAAGTGCGGGTTCAAAAATTCATAACTTTTGTCCGGAAAAACGTTTTTAAGTGGGTCTTTGGGCGTAAGAATCTCCTCGATTGCCTCTTCATTTCATATGTTCGGCTCAGGACCCAATTATGTGTGGAAGATCCCCGAAATTGCAAATAACTTTGAGAATTATATGGTGAAGCAGATTTCCAATCGACTGTTTCTCGATATTGCAAAAATCATATATTTCTTGATTTTTATTATTTCGGGACGATTCTCGTGGAATGATGTCACAAATTTTGTTAGATACAAATTTTCTTCAAGAGTTGAGTTCGAATTATGCTCCGAAAATTATGGTTTATGACTCATTTCTCAAAGTGTGCACAAAAATATGATGAAAAAGATGTGCAACCAAAATAGAGAGGTAAATAAGACTCCAAAAACTAGCTTTTTCTATTCCAAATTCTAAACAAGACTTAAGTTCACCTCTATATATTATTTTTCTCTAATTTCAAAAGGGACTCCATCATTATTACAAAATACCTCTCAAAGTTCAAGAAAGATCTCAAGTGAAGCTCTCCCTCTCCCAAGCTCCGACGAGGTTCCAAACATCACTCGCTTCCACTCTGACCGTTGGACCACCACCGCCAAGCCGCTAAACCACCACTCCCACTGTTGGAACTCCAATTCTACCACCGCACCATAAATTCCTCCCTCTTTCTCCGAAATTCCGCGCACCTCCCTTCTATTTCTCCTACGTTCAAATTTCTGATCATCGTTTCGATAACTTCTCGATCTCTTAATTAATTTGTTGTGCTGAATTTTATTCTTGAATTAATCATAGTGCAAAATTTATAGTTGAAGAATAAAACGTTTTTGTGTTGGGTTAGCATGACTTAATTCTTTAGTCGTGGAATTTAATTGATTCTTTATAAATCATCATGTTGATAATGTTGATAATTGTTGGAATTAGTTGATTACTTGAGCTAATTATTGAGATTCACACATCGAAATTAAAAGTTGTTGATAATTGTTGAAGTTTTACGCGTCGAAGCTTCGATTTCGAGTTGATACTTGTTATAATTGTTTAATCTTACGTGTCAAAATTTAATTTCAAGTTGATTAATTGATGTCGACGCGTGAATAATTTTTATTTCAATGCTCGGAGATCCTTGTATCGGTATGAATTTAATTGTTTCAATTTATATGTGAATTCCTAGTGAATTTTCATTTGTCGATATTTGATTTTGTGCGTTAAAATGTTGATTACCATATGATTTTTGGTGAACACTGACACATGAAGCATTGATGACCGGTATTCACAAATGCTTGGAAATTGGGATTTAATTCAAGCTCAATTTATGTTTGGACTTAACTTGATAATTGTTTAATGTCGGTGTTGAGTTTTGGTGGTTTTAAATAGACTTTTTGAGCATTTTCATGAACCAAAGTGGTGTTGTCTGGTAATTAATTTTGTTGCTCCACAACTTGTTCATAACTCATGTCTTCATGAATTAAGCTTGAATTGAGTTATGGTATGAATGTTTATCTTTGTCTTCTTATTTCTAACTCATTTTATGATTTGTGAAAGTTCTCTAAGGCGGTTCAAGAGAGCATTTAATCGACTAGTTAATTCCTGATTATTCGATTAAGGCCTTTATCCCACTTCCTTTTGGTGCAAATTTGTTTTTAACGCGTTGATGCTTAGATTCTCATTCCATGATATGCGTAGATTGTTGTTGTTTGTCTGGACTTGTATTTTATGCAGGACTATTGCTTTATATTCGAATATGCTTGACACACTTTCCGCTTGTGATTTATTTTCACATTATCGATGCTTCGACACTTATCCCATGCATTCAGTTTCTGGATATTTTTGCTTGTTGATGAAACTTACGCGAATTTCTTCGGGTTTCTTACGCTTTTTAGGAAAAAGCAATGAATATTGTTTCCGTTTGGTATTTTTCTCATTTATCTTATTTCTGCATGGTCTTTTCAATTACCTTTCCATGAGAAGTAGGAATAAAGATGCATATCTAGAACTCTAGCCCTACTTTGTAGGTAATATTTCTGTGTTTGTTAGCTTATGTTCTCTTTTACTTGGTGCTCGCAATCGAGTCAATAAAAGTGGAAGGAAGGATCATAATCAGCCCCCACATTTCAAGTCCCTTGGTCATTCTTAGCTCGCGTTTCACGTTTATGCTTTAAATCATGCTTTCCTCTTGTTATTGAGTTAATGAAGTGGAAATAGCGCTTGCAATCATCCCCCATTCTTATTTTCATCGATACTTAGCTCGCGTTTCTTAACGTTGTTGCTTTGATTTGTTACTCGATTTGTGCTTGAGTTATTCTAGTGGGAGGAGAGTCTTTCAACTCCCACGCTGAAATTTGCCTTGGGTTCTTGTTTTGCTAGCTCGCGTTATGTGCTTAGGTGGTCACCTATAGCATTCTTTCTTTAATCCTACCTTGATGACATGATATCTTGGTTAGGTGTTTGTATCCCCTCTTCCTTATTTCTTACCTAGATCACATGATATCTTGGTTAAGAGTTATTATCCATTTCTTCGCTCTCATCCTACCATGGTGACATGATATCATGGTTAGGTGTTTATGTTTTATCATCTCTTCCTTTTATCCTACCTTGATGACATGATGTTATGGTTAGGTATTAGTTACTTGAGTAAGTGGATACTTCTCATATGTTGTTTTCTTGCTTTCATACTTTGGTTAAGTTCTTGATTTCTCACATGTTTCTTTTTCTTACTATTCTTGTATTATCACGGCTCCCCATAGGACCTTTAGTTCATTCTTGGTCAAGATTAAACTAAGTAGACCTTAGGATTGATATCCATGCCTTCCAACATTAGGTAGAACTTCCTTGATCCCAACTTTAGATCAACAAGCATAACAACAAGTAGGATCGAGATTACCCTTTCGTTAGTATTTTTTCTTTTTGCATCCCTTCTAAAACTAAAACTCTTTTTCTTAATCAAACTCATAAAACACTCTAACATTACTTAAACCCGTTCGCAATTAAGAGGGAAGTACTCAGATACCCACACCTTTTGAGGGACCATTTGATTTATTCTCTCAACAAAAACACTCAACAAACGCAAACTTATTTTTGTCTTTGGAATTTTTTATTTTAAAACCTTTTCATAATAAGGATGTGTTATTTCCTCTTCGCGGATAAGACTCATAAAGTCCCCAAAGGTCAGGAAACCCTATGTCTATTGCTAGAGTGCAAATGTAAAATTATCCACCTAAAAAACTCACAACCAACTAACATTTTTAAGAAGAACTACGAGTGCCCTGATCCCCTATTGCACTAAAGGTGGTACATAGGCACAAAGGCTCGCAACCGCGGAAAAAACAACTATTGAAACCTTTTCTTTTTTTATATAATCCTTTGCATCAATGCATTCCTTTTTCAACCTAGCTTTAGACTCAAACACAACCTTTATATTACAACAACAAGAGTGAATCTTGTTAGAACAAAGTTTGGTTCTAATCATATCTTAGAATTTTGATGATAACAATGAAATAAATTTTGTGATATATATTTTATACTCTGACTTGTATGTTCTCTAAGATCAGATGAAGTTTTGTCTTACGCATCTTAGAAAGAAACAACATTCTACACAGGTATAAAGAAAACTCATAAGGAAGCACTCTAAATCAAACTCTGATAAAGAGCAATCCTAAGAAACTTCTGATAAAGCTAGCTGAAGCAAAGATCTGATAGAAGCACACTGAAAGCAACACCTGATAAATGCAAGATTAAAGCAAACTCTGAAGATCACATACTGAAGAATACTATGATAGAAGAATAGATCTAGTAAAATCTAAATTAGAAACTGTTGTACCCCAAAATTTTCCCTCCCATATTACTCAATACATTTCAAGTGAGGTCCTCAAATTGCTCAAGGAAGTCCAAGGGTTGACCAGACAAACTCTCTCCTAAGACAGTCTACCTCAAATTAGGGTTTCATGTTGTATAAAGACACTTGAATCCAAAGGGTCCCATATTCTCAAAATTGTCCTAAAATGTTCTCAAGATCATCCATGTCAAGTTTCAAGCCTTGCAGAGGAAGTTTGCTCATTCAATTGCTCAAAGGCCTGAAAATCGATTGTGTTAGGGCAAAAGTCAATTGTGGACCACATACAGTAAAACTTCAAGATTTTTGGTCAACATCCTCATTTTGAAGTATAATTCATCATTTTCTCAAGAATTGATCATGATTCCTCAAGGATTGCTCACAATTCATCAAAACCCAAAAGTTGCTAAATTAGGGTTTTGTAGGAAAAGTCAACTCAACTTTGACCAAGCATAACTTTCTCATACTTTATAAAAAATGACCCATCCAAAGCTCATTTTTAATAGGATGCAATTCCATACAATTCATCTTCAGCTCCCAAGTTCAAAATATACACTCACAAGAAGATACAAATTTGGACATTATAGGTCATTTTGAAAAGTCAACAAAAAACACTTTTTTTTCAAAGCTTCATACATAAACATGGAAGACTCAATTGAGATGAGACAAAAAGGTTGCTTAGAGGACATCTTAAGCTTTCTAAAAAGTCCAATAACACATCTCTAGGGTCAAAATTGAAGGAGTTATGCATTGGCAAAGTTGACCATTTTTGCAAAATTGCCAAAAGTCAAAAGTGGCCAAAATTACAATTTTTGTCAAATGGGCCCAATGTTTTGTGCTTGTATTGAGTTTGTAACATGGTCCACGACCCATGATCCTTCCCACTTGGCTTTGTTTTATTTTTGTCATTTATTTGGATTTTATTTTAATAAAATCAAATAAAATCATGAAAAATATCAAAGCTAATCAAAGCTTGAGATTTTATGCATGTTTAGGCCTCTTATACATCTGGAAGAAGATTCAAATCGTGCAAACTTCAAATGGACACAAAAAGATTGGATTTTCTCAATTTGGGAAGATTTTCATAAAGGATCAAATCCTGAATTAATGATCATTATTGGAGAAGATTTGAAACAAGTTTGTAACCCTAATTGATTCTAGAGTACATATAGAACATTTGCAGATAAAAAACAAGGGCATTAGAGGCGTGAGAAACAGTAGGCAAGCTTGCAAAAACTCAACAAAAGTGGTGAGTCAAATTCCAATTTTCAGGCCATCTCAAGCCTTCCCATCTATCTCAATCGCTTGTTGGATACCTCTGGGTCATATTGCAATCATTAACAAGCTTCATAACATCCTAAAACGCGTTGTAAGTATCTCATGACATTGATACTTTCTTGAAATCGCATATCATAATCCTGACACTCTTAACATGATTTGTTTATATATTCAGAATCCTTGAAACATTTTCAAGCTAATGGTAACATTCAATTGCATTTTTATTAACTGTAGAGCAAGATGACATTGTTAGGGTTCTTGGCTCGTTTTTGGGGTTTTTCATTGCAGGAACAATTGGCCATGGAAAGTGGTACCATGTGCTCGTGAGGTTGCAACAAGTTGATTGGTACCATTGGAATTGATTTATGATGCTTGCATAAGATTTTGGAGAACCACAGGGCTGTACCTACGCTCTTTTCTCCGTAGGTAAAAGTTTCTAAACTTTTAGCAATGGAAGGAGGTAGAAGATGATGGTGTGGCGTGGTGTGAATGGCCCATTCAAATTTTACGCGTTTCTAGAATCCACTTTTGGTCTTTATCATATAATGCTTGTTTATTACTTTTCTAACACAAAAACAAGCCAGCTTAGATGGTTGTCATGCGTTGGAGAAAGCTAAAGGGCCTGGGTTCGATCCCCAGGTCCCCTTATTTCTTCAACATTATTTTGTTTATATAATTCCATGTGCAGGCTTCTCATGAAACCACCATACTCCATCATCCTTCAACCATCAGATCGCCCATGCGTTAGATCCAAGGATTCACAATGAAGGTCTACCATGAACATCAGTCAAGCCAATGCATTGGATCTGGAAAGTCAACATGGGCCAGGCGCATTTGGGCTTGGATTTGCAATTGACACCCCCCTCCATTGCTACTAACACCAGGCCCATTTCTTTATTTTTCTTTTCTATTTCTTTTATTTAATTTATTTTGATTAATTATTTTCTAACATAAAATTAATTCTTTTTTTTTTACAAAAAACTCATAAAATCAATTTTCAACAATTTAGATTTAGATTTTATTTTTATCAATTTTAATTTAATAATTACTTTAATTTAATTTTAGGGTAATTTTAACCTTTTTGTAAATAACTTAAAATAAATTAGAAAATTAGGGTTTGTTTGGTTTAATTTTTATTTTCTTTTCTTAAAATAACCAAAATGCAAAAATAGGTCAAATTAATTATTTTTCTTAATTTAAATTAATTAGTAATTAGGTTTGTGCTTATTTAATTAAAACCCTATTTTCTCAAAATAATCAAAAACAACAAATTATGATTTTTCTTTTAATTAGGTTTAGACGGGGTCAAAACCCTAATTTTTTTCTCGTTCTCGATCCGTCGCGTGCATTTATTATTTTTTATGATATTAATGTAACTGCTCATGGTATGTAATAGTTTAAATAGGATTTTTCTTTTATTTATCGTTTTAAGGGTTTTTGGCTATGTAATTAATCCCCCTCCCCGAAGCCTTGTAATAGCGTAGTTTAATTTCTCGCATTTTAATTCTCGCAAATATTAACTGTTAGATGTATGATAATAGGATTGCATAACAAGATTGTATGTTAATTTTAAAATGGTTAGCAAACCCTAAATGTGCAAAGATAATAACTGAAATCAAATCACTCGCACATGCACACTCCTAGGGTATACTCTCACTTCGGTTGCCTTCGGTAAACAATCATTAAGTATAGGGTGTCTTAGTTGTTACCCTCTTGTCTAAACAAAGATCAAATGTCCCGTTCGAAAATGTTGCCTCGGAAAGGTTGCCTCGAAATGTTGCCTCGAATATGATCTTAATACATTAGGGTTATTACTAAGATGTCCTAACATTGCTTTAGTTATCGTACGTCCCTTTCGAATTGACCCTTACAACTCCAACGACGGTGCTACCTACTCACTAATAGTGGGATAACATTGTCTAAAGGAAACAAGAACAAAAAAATTCTTTTTCGAGTAGGTAGATGCTAATAGGTACTTGCTCAACATAAATCTTTTCCACACTTACACTCTTTTCAAACAAAGTTTGCAAGAAACACTTCGTAACACTCTTGAGGACTGATACAAGGGTTAAAACGAAGTAAAACAAAAACTTTTCATAACACACAAACACGAAAGCAATTTTTAAAATGATGATAAAGTACCTAAGAGCCCATGGAAAACCATGGATAGAAAGGGTGCTGATACCTTCCCTTTCTATAATCTACCCCCCGTACTCAAAATCTTGAAAAAGGAATTTTTCTGTGCTTTTGTCCTTTCCAGTTGGATAAAATAAAAGTTTGTGGCGACTCTTGCTTACCGCGACATTTTGCAAACACAAATGCAAAACACAAACCAGCATTCTCCAAAATAGTCGGTTCTACCACCGTATCACAACAACGCTGCAAGAAAACACTTCAACTTCTAGAGACAAGCTCTGACAATACTGTTGGTTATTAAATTCTAAGACGGCTAACACACTAAAGTATACTACGCGCACTAGCATTGGAAACATAAAGACCAAATATACTTGCTACACGAATCATTGTAAACATGCTTCATTAAATGCATGCACCATAATCAACGCATTAACGGTCAATTGGAAGCTATATATAGAAGACCTTTTGCATCAAAGAAAGGTTACTGACTTACGTGAAATATACTTACACTCACTATTTACATACTTGTAAACTAATACTGTATAGTGGGTAGTTCTTAAGTATTGGGCAACAATCTTAGTGAAAAATCACAGTTGTGATAAAGCTTTTTAGAAGCAAATCTTTTTCACTACTATTACGAGACAATTTTGTAAGTGTTCCTTGAGAGACTAGTTGGGTAAGATTTTTCAAGAGGGCTAGGATTAGTTGAGTCTTAGAGGTTTTAGTCACTTGCAGTTAGCTTGTGCATTGTATTGTTAGTCACACCAGTTTGGTTGTGCGCTTGTAATCAGTTTGATTATAGTGGATTAAGTCTTCGTTGAGTGAGGCGAAATCACCTTGGCGGGTGGACTGGAATAGTTTGAGTTTCAAACAAACCAGGATAAAATTACCAGTGTCCTTCCATTAGTATTGTGCTAGAAAAGAAGAAAAAACTTATTCACCCCCCCCCCCCCCCTTCTAAGTGTTTTCTCAACCTTAAATTGGTATCAAAGCTGTAGTTCTGGATGCAAACACCTAACAGTGTCAGAAAAAGATCCAGAAGGAAAACACTACGGCATCTGAACAAAACAACAACAACTGCACCAAACCTCCTGTGTTTGATGGAGAAGACTTTAAATACTGGAAGGATAGACTAGAAAGTTTCTTTCTAGGTCACGATGCTGATCTATGGGATTTGGTCCTTGACGGGTACACTCATCCAGAAGATAAAGACATAAACAAAATTGAAAGAAGGAACATGGATAAACAACAAAAGCTAGATTTCAAGAATCACCACAAAGTTAGAAACATCTTTCTGAACGCTATCTCGAAAAATGAATATCAGAAAATCATAAACAGAGATATAACACATGACATGTTTGAATCCCTCAAGATGACTCATGAAGGAAATGCTCAAGTAAAAGAGACAAAAGCTCTAGCTCTCGTTCAGAAGTATGAAGCATTCAAAATGGAAGAAAATGAGTCTATTGAAGTTATGTTCTCGAGATTCCAAACTTTGGTTGTTGGCCTAAGAGTTCTGAACAAAGGATACACCAAGGCAGACCATGTGAAGAAAATCATCAGAAGTTTACCCAGAAGATGGGCACCTATGGTCACTGCATTCAAAGTATCAAAAGATCTGAATAACGTTTCCCTTGAAGAACTTATGAGTGCTTTAAGGAGTCACGAGATAAAACTTGATGAAAATGAGCCTCAAAAGATAGGTAAGTCTG
Organism: Vicia faba; assembly: GCA_948472305.1. Classification (NCBI taxonomy): domain Eukaryota; kingdom Viridiplantae; phylum Streptophyta; class Magnoliopsida; order Fabales; family Fabaceae; genus Vicia; species Vicia faba. The sequence goes on along the minus strand of OX451738.1, from coordinate 45,432,630 downwards.
TAGCTCTTAAATCTATTAAAAAAATTTGAAACTAACGCTTTTAAGGCAGAAGAAGGAAACTCTGATGATTCTGCATCAGAAGAAGACGAGTTATCTCTGCTCTCCAGAAGGAACAATCAGATGTGGAAGCATAGACAAAAGAAGTTCCGGAACTACAAGAGGTCAGAAGATAAACCAGAATCTTCTGGACATAAGAAGTCAAGCAGAAGAGATGTAGTCTGCTATGAATGCAAAGAACCTGGACACTGCAGAAGTGACTGTCCCAAGCTGCAGAGAGAAAGACCCAAGAAAAAGTTTGGTAAAAAGAAAGGCATGATGGCCACCTGGGATGATTCAGAATCATATGAAGCTGAATCTGACTCAGAAGATGAACACGTTAATCTAGCGTTTATGGCTACCACAACAGATGACTCATACTCTGACTCAGAACCAAAAGAGGTATTCTCTGAATTCTCTAGAACTGAACTTGTTGAAAGCCTATATGAACTGCTTGAAAACTACAGTAAACTCAAAATCAAATACAAGAAACTAAAAAAGAATCTTGAATCTGATCTTGAGAAACTTGAAACAGAAAACTCTGAACTTAAAGAAAACATTTTTAAACTCAAAGAAGATGTTCAAAAATTTGAAAAGAACTCTATTTCAGATTCTGCTTCAAGTTCAAAAGATATTCTAAAAGAATATGACTCCAGTTTTCAAACGTTTCTCGCTAAAAGCATAGATAGAAGCAAAATGGCTTCAATGATCTATGGTGTTAGTGGAAATGACAGAAGAAGTATTGGATATAAAGCTCCCAGAGGGAAATAAATATATAAACCTAAGCTTGTTGAGGAAATGGTTATATCATATAAACCACTACACAAGCAATTTAATTCTATGCACACAAATGATATCAAATACACTTCTCACTCTGAAAATTCCTATGCAAAATCAAAGTTCAATCTGAACTATAGAAACTCTAACAAAAAAGGACCAAAAAAGAAATGGGTACCTAAGGAGAAAATAATCTATGTTGCAGATGTCCTTAACAACTAAGTTGAAACACTAGTCATGGTACCTGGACTTTGGATGCTCGCGTCATATGACGGGAAGAAAGTCTATGTTCCAAAGTCTGGAACTTAATCTGGAGGTGATGTCAAATTTGGAGGAAATCAGAAAGGAAAGATTATCTGTTCTGGAAACATCCGAAACGGTAACCTTCCCTCTATAACAAATGTTCTTTTAGTAGAAGGATTAGCTCATAACTTGTTGTCCATAAGTCAATTAAGAGACAACGGTTATGACATTATCTTTAATCAAAAATCCTATAGAGCTGTTAGTAAAAAAGACGGAACAATCCTTTTTACTGGCAAGAGAAAGAACAACATCTATAAAATTAATCTTTCTGATCTTAAAACTCAAAATGTAAAATGCCTTATGTCTGTTAGCAACGAGCAATGGGTCTGGCACAGAAGATTGGGACATGTTAGCATGAGAAGAGTATCTCAAATCAAAAAACTCAATCTGGTCAGAGGACTCCCTAATCTGAAATTTAACTCAAGCTATATGCGAAGCTTGTCAGAAAGCAAAATTTTCAAAACCTTATTTTAAATCAAAAAATGTTGTTTCTTCCTCTAGACCATTGGAACTTATTCACATTGATCTGTTTGGATCAGTTAAAACTGCATCCATCAGAGGCAAGAAGTATGGATTGGTCATTGTTGATGACTACAGCAGATGGACATGGGTTAAGTTTTTAAAACATAAGGATGAGTCACATTCTGTGTTCTTTGACTTCTGCATCCAAGTTCAAAATGAAAAGGATTTTAGAATCATAAAAGTTAGAAGTGGTCATGGAGGAGAATTTGAAAATCATTTTTTTGAAAAGTTTTTTAAAGAAAATGGCGTTTCTCATGATTTATCTTGTACTAGAACTCCCCAACAAAATGGAGTTGCAGAACGAAAGAATAAAACCTTGCAAGAAATGGCCAGAACCATGATCAATGAAACTAATATGGCTAAACACTTTTTGGCAGAAGCAGTGAACATAGCGTGTTACATTCAAAATAGAGACTCTATAAGACCTATTCTTGAAAAGACTCCTTATGAATTTTGGAAAAATAGAAAACCCAACATTTCATATTTCCATCCTTTTGGATGCACTTGTTATATTCTGAATACTAAAGATAATATGAACAAGTTTGATTCTAAGGCCAAAAGTGCTTTCTACTTGGATATTCTGAACGCTCAAAAGGCTATAGGGTATACAACACAGAAACTCTGATTGTTGAAGAATCAATCAAAGTCAGATTTGATGATAAGCTTGGCCAGCAAAAGCCAAAGCAAATTGAAAATTCTGCAGCAACAAAAGACCACCTTACAAACTCTGATGAGTTAGAAACAAAAGACATATCAGAAGATCCTCCTATTGAAAATGCTCTGGAAAATCTAAGAATTTCTGAACAATCCTCACAAAATAAATTCCCCAGAATCACATCCGCACACCTAGAAAATATGATTATAGGAAAGAAAGAAGATCCCATCAAAACAAGATCCTCCTTCAGAAACAATGAAGAATCACTGTTTGGATTGGTTTCGCTGATTGAGCCAACTTCAATAGATGAAGCTCTGCTGGATAATGATTGGATCTTAGCTATGCAAGACGAATTAAATCAATTTTCAAGAAATGATGTGTGGGATCTTGTTCTAAAACCAAAAGGATTTAATATCATTGGAACTAAATGGGTCTTCAGAAAAAAGCTGAATGAGCAAGGAGAGGTTATCAGAAATAAAGCACGACTGGTGGCTCAGGGTTATAGTCAACAAGAAGGAATTGATTATAATGAAACCTTTGCCCCAGTCGCCAGGTTATAATCAATTAGATTGTTAATTTCTTTTGTTGTTCAACACAACATCTCATTATATCAAATGGATGTTAAAAGTGTCTTTTTAAATGGTTACATAGAAGAAGTTTATATCCACCAACCTTCGGGTTTTGATCACTCAAAATTTCCAGAACATGTTTTCAAACTGAAAAAGTCTCTGTACGGTCTGAAACAAGCTCCTAGAGCTTGGTATGAACGTCTAAGTAACTTTCTTTTAGAAAAGAATTTTACCACAGGAAAAGTGGACACAACCTTATTCAGAAAAACATTTAAAAATGACATTTTAATTTGTTAAATATATGTTGATGATATTATTTTTGGAACTTCTAATGTCTCTCTTGGAAGAGAATTTGCTGAATCTATGCAGGCTGAATTTGAGATGACCATGATGGGAGAACTAAAATTCTTTCTGGGAATTCAAATAAATAAAACGCCTGAAGGTACCTACATACATCAGAAAAAGTATGTCAAGGAACTTCTGAAGAAATTCCAGCTATCAGAAAGTAAAGAAGCAAAGACCCTAATGCATCCCACATTCACTCTAGGAAAAGACGATGTAAGTAAGAAGGTAGATCAGAAACTCTACAGAGGTATGATTAGATCTCTTCTCTATCTGACTGCATCTAGACCAGATATTCTATTCAGTGTATACCTATGTGCTAGATTCCAATCAGATCCTAAAGAATCTCACTTAACTGCTGTTAAGCGAATTCTGAGGTAACTGAAAGGTACTACTAACCTTGGACTGTGTTACAGAAGATCCAAAGATTTTAAACTAGTAGGTTACTGTGATGCTGACTTTGCTGGAGATAGAATAGAACGCAAAAGCACCTCTAGAAGCTGTCAGTTTCTGGGTGATAACGTCATCTCATGGTACAACAAGAAGCAAGCTACTATTGCACTATCAACCAATGAAGCTGAATATATATCTGCTGCTGGATGTAGCACTAAGATATTCTGGATGAAGAGCCAGTTGGAAGATTATCATCTATATGAAAGTAATATTCCTATCTTCTGTGATAGTACTTCTACTATTTGTCTCTCAAAAAATCCCATCTTACATTCTAAGGCAAAACATATAGAAATCAAACATCATTTCATAAGGGACTACATTCAGAAGGGAATTTTAAACTTAAATTTTGTAGACACAGACCATCAATGGGTTGACATTTTTACAAAACCCCTTGCTGAAGATAGATTCAAATTCATTCTGAAAAACATCAGCATGTAATTTTGTCCTGAATAAAAATATCTTTTTTCTTCTATATGTGTTTCCAGAATGTTCTGAAATGAATGTTCTGATTGACCGCTCTTCAGAAGTTAGAAGAGGAGTTAATTAGAAGCCATTCGTCATGTTCTGAAATATGTCTAACATTTCATTACTAGAATGGTCAGAAGTTCATTATATTAAACCAGCTGTCTCACTCATAAGTTGAACGCGTGTTTCAATTCTGAAAGGTCACACATGCGTGCACTGCTATTGAGACGCTGTTTCTAGGTAACTGTTCAGATTTGATCAAAATCACGCACCCCCTTAAATGTAAAATCTCATTAATTTTCTATAATTATTATGTTTTATAAATCATTTCCAATTCTTAAACTATTCATTATTTTAAAGATTCTTTTTAGCTATAAATACCCTTGCAAAATCCCTGTTCTATTTTTTACTTTCTTTCTCAAACTTCAAACCACCTTTACGTTTTTGTGCAAACTCTCTCAACTCCCTTCTCAAATTCTAAAACCTAAACGTTCAAATGGCTTCATCTTCATATCCTTCCTCAAGCATTCTTATGTCCTCAAACAGTGCTTAACAAGCAGAAAGGTATGTTACTCCTGAGATAACGACGCTGATTCCAGTGGACAGCTTGGAAGTGGTGGCTGAACTTATGGCAGATTTTGATAATCTGAAGGAAAATGGGTTTGACTTGCTCCCAGCTGTGGAGTTTCAAGGTTGGAAAAACTTCTTTGATCGTCTTGTAGGACCAGTATTCCCTCACCTAGTTAAGGAATTCTAGATTCATGATATTGCTTCCCCAAAAGTAATCCTGTCGTTTGTCATGGGCAAAGAGATTTATATAACTCAGAATCTCATCAGGAAGCTTCTAGGTTTTGAAGGACATGGCGTTACTGTAATCTCTAATGGACGAATGAATATTTCCAAGGTGTATGTTGAAATCTTTATTTCTGGGCAAGCTTCAAATAAGGTCAGATACTTGAAGAGCTACTATAAAATCTGGGCAAGAATCATCCATGGCTGCATACATCACTGGAAGGAAACTAGTTCTCTTGATTACATTAATGCTGATCAACAGTACCTTCTGTTATGTCTAGGAACAAATGTAAAGATTGATCTTCCATACCTTATGTTCAACCATCTATGGACATATGTGAAGGAAACTAGGGAAGCTGAGAGGGTCAGAAACCCTAAATCAAAGAGAAACTGGATCCCTCTGGGAAAACTAATTTCATACATCCTGACTGAGAATGGTCTGATAGCCCACTTAGAAGATGCAAACTTACTTGGAGAGTTAGAGCCTATGTGTGGAAAACCTCTGACCGGAAAGAACCTATTGAAGAGGAAGTTTATTGAGAAACTTCTGGTAGAACCTGCACCATACGTCTCAGCAACAATCACCAGCAGGAGAATCCCCATTGAAGATTTTCCCCTGTTCAACTCTGGTGATCATCCGAAGATCATTCTGCACTTCATTGAAGCATGCAAAGAAAGTGGTATCCCCATTTACCCTGCTTGGCTTCAAGGAAGAAATCTCCCTCCACTAGATGTTATCCTCCAGAAGAAAAGGCAAGCTGAAGTTGGCCCCTCTGCTAGACCTCAGAAGAAGAAGAAGAAATCAGTAGGTACAACCTCTAAAACCATTTCTGTTAATGATTCTGTGCGCATGGAAACATCTGCTGAACCTCAAACCCTTGAAAATATAGAAGTTGACATAGACCTAACACAAACATCTGAACCCCTGGATAACAACCCTAAAATTGACCAAGTATTATCTGACATAGATAATTTTGCTACTGAAGTACCTCAAAAAACTCAACCTCAAACTCAAATACCTCCTTCTGCTCCTCACCATCAGAATCCAAATAATCCTGCTCATAACCATCTACCAACATCCCCCATCAGACCTTTGTCACCAAGACCCTTTGAGTGGTATGATGGTTCTTGGAGACTACCTGGCATAAATGTTCCTCTGGCTACACAACCACCATCCTTCATCCTACCATCTGAAAACATTTTTGACCTGAATTTATCACCAGCACCTTCTCCTCCTTCCTCACCTCAAACCACAATCATCATATCTCCTGATGTCACACTACCTTCCTCACCATAAATTCCATTCCCTTCATCATCTAAAACGTCTTCACCTCTCTATCTAGAACCAATCCCTAGTCTATCCTCAGTAGTACTTCCTGAACCCTCTATCCCTTCTTACTTTCTCAGAACTGTAGTTGATCTTGAATCACTACGTTATCTACAAATAAAATCCTCCAAAAAGGCCTCTCCCAAACCAAATCCAAAATCTGATCAATCAGAAGTTCTTGTACGCTGTCAGAACTTCATAACAGAAATGCATACTTGGATTGATCTACTGAAAGCTGACATTGCCAGCAGCCTTAATCCAGCAACGTGTGATTTTATGTGGGACACTTTCAGAAGCAAAATAAATGATGAAATCCTCAATTTGCAAGAACTGTGATATGCTCAGGTTCTTGAGAATTTCTCCAAGTATCTGAATACTTTCTTGACGGAAGTAATAAACATCTGGGATCAGAGGTCTCCACTACAGATTACTGGTTCTCCATTACCTCCTGCTGACCCCATGGAGATATCATAAGATGAATCAGAAGATGACGCTGAGTCTGAACCACATCCTTTGGCCATGATTCTGTATCACCAACCTTCTGCTAAAGCTAGCCTTGAGAAAGTGCCTACTCTGCTGATTGATCCTGGTACCTTTCTCTCAAATGATGTGTACTCAGGCTCTGCAACTTCAGCTCCTAAGGTTGTCTCATCTGAAGCTGCTTCAACTTCTGTGGCACCCTCGCTGTTGTTCGACACTCTGAATGAACTAAAGAAGGACAATGAGGCCATCCACGAATGTCTAGATAAAAAAGATGAAACTAACAAGGAAATCAGATCCTGGAAGTAGAAACAAGAGGATTCTTCAAACGAAATTGTCGTACCCCAAATTTTACCTATCTCTTTATTTTTTATCTAGTTTTGAACTTTGCATTCCATTTGCATCATTTTATTATTCAGTCATTTGCATATCCCGCATCTAATGGAATCAGGCGCTTTGGTTTAAAGTTTTAGGGTTGCGCCGTCTTTATGTCTAATCTTGTTTTGAGGTTTTCTTATCAGGTAAAAGGGGAACGCATCTTGTTCTCGATTATTGGATCGCGGAATGAATTTTGTCATCACGTTGCAAGGTTGGTTCTCGCTCAAACTTATCAGAACCTGGTTTAGGGTTTATTTCCCTATGTGTGTTGGTCAAGATGATATGGTTTTTGGATTTTTGGTTTCTGTGAAGATGTTTCTTTTGCCAGCCTCGAGGATGGCTCAAAGCTCAGTGCATTAGGTCAAAAATCTCACCTCCTCGCATTTCAAGTTTCTTCTTATAGCCTCTAAGTCGTTGAGTCGAGAGTTTGAAGTTTGAATTGGCGAATGTGGAGTTCGAGCACTTCAAGAAATGAGGTTAAAGGTTCATGATAATCAAGACATGTTTTTTTGCTTAAGTTACAAGTTATTGTGGGCTGAATATCAAAAGTTGAAGTTCTGGTCAATAAGTATAAGTGTGGTTTAGGCATGATATGAAGATCAAGGTTCAAGCAACCAGTGTTTTGGGGTTCAAATTAATCAGTGGAATTAAATTCTTAAGCATTTATTTTGTTTGAGAGTTTGATTGGAGTTTGAAAGATAAGACACGTGTTTTGTTTGGAATACAAGTTATAACCATTATTCATGATTTCTTGAGATTTAAGTTACAAAGTTGAGATGTGCATTCGAATCATTCAAGAGAGAATTTCAGAATTTAAACAAGATCGAGAGTTGTTTTATTTCCATACAAAAGAATTCATTCAAAAAAAACGTATCATTCAAGCTTTCGTGTTCATTACATTTTTGGACTGATTACAAAGCGTATAAAAAAATTACAGTTATTGGGATACAAATTACATTTTGTTTACAAAGAAAAGAGAAAAATAATTTGTATTTCTTTAAGTCTTCATCTTCAAGTCTTCATCTTCACTCCTCGCCATGGTATTTTCATCGTTCAATCTCGCTTTGGACCGTCCAATAATCGTGCTCATGAAATAAGGAAAAAGAAAAAAGTTTAGCAATCATAACATGAAAAAAATTAAAACAAGAATTAATTAATTGATATCTCATCATAAGGGTTTGTATTTGGAATCAGTTTAAAAGGGGGTTTGTTTAATCATGGACTGTTTTTTCTCTCTCCCAATTGCAAATCACAAAAAGCTTGTGCCTTTGGATTCACAAAAAGAAAAAAAAGGAAAGAAGTTTGCAAATATTCTATTTTTTTTCTACTGCTGCAAAACAAACAGAACATGCAGCAAACAAAGCCAAAAAAGCATAGCAGGCTAGCAAAGCAAGCAACAAGCGTAGCGCGCAGGCCGACAACATACAACAAGTCAAAGCAAGCAGCAAGCATAGCATGCAGGCCAACTACATGTAGCAGGCCAGCGAAACAAAAAAAACAAGCATATGAGAACTGTCAAAGCATGGAAACCAACAAGCCAGAACGACAACAGCTGGCTAGCACGCAACAAACAAAGCCAAAACAACATAGTAGGCTAGCAAAGCAACTACAACATAAATGGTATCAAACATACAAGCAAGAAGTCAAAACATTAGTGCAAGCAGCCAAAACACCCTAGATTCATCATTTTCCAAATGTGCAAACCCTTCAGAACTTTAAGAAAAACAAGCATTAAGCTTTGCATCACAGAAAGATAAGAGAGGTAAGAAAAAACCTGCACATTACTGCCCAAAACCTGCACATTACTGTCCAACAAAACAGTCAAAACTGTTGTAACATTACACAAAAATAGGCAAGTTAAAAACCTACATTCTAAAGCCAGAAGATAGCATTCCAACATTGTTCAAATCTGACCAATTCCCCCCCCCCCCCCCCCCCCCACCCACATTTCCACCCCTGCACTATAAATAAACACACCACTGTTTCATTAAGGATCCTGGACATACAACTTAAAAACACAGCAAGGGGGATTCTTCTTAAGAAAAAACTGTAAGAAAAAAAAAAACAAAAATTTCCAACCACAAACTGTAAGAACCAAACCAAGACTTCGAACCCCAAATTGTCAACCCCAAAAAACCAGCAAAAAAACCATAAACCATCAGTCTAAAAAACCCCATTCACAACTGCAACAAAAAAAGGATGACAAAACTCTCAAAAGCATCCACAATACCAACTTCTCAGCATACATAAACCAGTGGAAGATACAGAAAAGGGGCTTTCTTTTCCAAAAAAAATTCAGCAAGAGAAACAGATCAAAGAAAAACATACCAGGTTTTTTTTGCTATAACTCATGGTATTTCATTACTGATTATTTTCATATCTGTATCAAATTTCGATTTCCATTTGTGTGTTGTTATCACTAAGAAAATCTCAAAATCTGTTAACCAGCTTATCTATGTCGAAACACTTACCCTTTCAAAAACATAACAACCTGTTAAAATACTAAAGCCTGTTAACAACAAACCTCTGTCTAAACATTAGAACCTGTTAACAATCTCAAAACCTTAACATGTAAAAACCTCAACTTGTACAAAACATAGAAATTCCAAAATCAACTTAGAACCTGTTAAAGAATAGAAACCGTCAAAACCATAGAACTTGTACAAAACATAGAAATTCCAAAATCAACATAGAACCTTGTAAAACATAGAATCTGTCAAAATTCCAAACTTGTTAAAATACCAATAACAGAACCTTTAGAATATATGCGCAAACATCATAATTTCCATCTTTGCAAAGCGGATCTGTCAAGCTCCTAATATCATCCTTCATCACCATCCCATGTTTTCTCACCATCCACAAACCTACAATTGTATACAAATTACCATATCAGTACATATCAAGCACACATCTAGAAGCCTCTTCACAAAAAAAATTGACAAAAGAATACCCAGTTCTCGTCATTACCTTCTACAACATGCTCAACTACTTTCATCACCTTCAAACATCACATTAACGCTCTTCTTTCCCTTGATTCACATATTTGCATCAACACCACCAGGTAGAGCATTGTTCGTAAAAAACGGAAGCAAGAAGAACAGAGGCAAATTCCTTAATAGATAGAACTTAGAGAAAAGTCATGATTCATTCCCTCTTTCATACATGCAAAAAATATAAATTCAGATCCATTTCTAAAGAATTTCAAAGCAGAACTTACAAAAAAATCTGAAACCTCTCTCATCCTTCATTCGTCCTCTTTTCTACAACAACCCTCATCTTTCTCAGTATCACATATCTGTCTCAATTATTTCATTTTTCAAACTGCTACCGACATCACATCTATTCTTCTCTGATCGTTTTCCAATCAAAACTGCCGTGACCGCTCTCCTCCGCTCACATCTCAACATTTGAACTTAACTCCATCCCCGATTCGACTTCATGAAACACGGTTTGATTCTAGTTTCCCCATTTCACTGCTTCAGATTCTGTATTTTTTCTCTTGAATCTACGATTCACCATCGATTGGAATAACGGCGGCTGAGTCGGTTGAAATTCAAAGTTGACGACAAATTTTGTTTTGACACGGTGACGATTAAAGCTTTGACTGTATATAAGCTTGAAGATGATGATGGGTTTGAAGGGAAAGCAGAGAGAGGAAGATGAGATTTGATAATTCGTAAGAGAGAGAGAGAGAGAGAGAGAAGAGTGTTTTTATTTTCCCTTTTAATTGTGTATTAATAATAATATTAATCCACGATTGTCCTTTCCAATAGCAGTAAATTAATCTTTTCCTTTTCTCAATAATAATGTTATCCGCCGCGCCTTTCATGCATTAGTTTTTTTTAAAACTTTTCCTTTCCTTTATCCAAACCGGGTCAGCCCATTGGGCTGCTGGCCCAATCCAATCACCATTTACCCTTTTGTTTAAATTAAACCATTGCTATAATGAATTAAACAGCATAGTTCAACTGGCAAAGCATCTAACAATAAACCTTGGGGACTTGGGTTCAACCCCTGCTGGGGGCATTTTCCATTTTTTTTTCTTTTTTTAGTTTCTTTAGGCTTTGTCTTTATGTATTTTATCATATATTTCATAAAAAATATACTTATTTAAGTTCTTTTCTTTACATAGTTATTCCATGAGAAAAATATAAAAACATGTTTGTTTTAATTAATTTTTCATCTTGTTATTTACTTAATTTTTTTTGTTTAATTTTATTTAAATTCAATTTTTTTTATTTAATACTCGAAATAAGTTAAACTTAGGTTTCGATACTCATTTCACAATAAGTTGTAAAAATATTACAGTATTATTTTCTTAAAACAATAAAAAAAATATTTAGGTTCTTAGTTTCTTTATTTGTTCATTCAAACCTTGATACTATACTCCTTTAGATAGCTCTATGAGACAATTAAACCCCGTTTCGATCGCCTTATGACGAAATAGAATTTTAACTCACCACTAGTACATAATAACATTAGGTTAGAATTTCCCCATTGACTTTTCTGTTGTAATTAAAACAAAACATAACATTCACAAATCAAAAATCCAAAAACGCTTTTAATCATTACTTGAATTTATTTTAAAACTCGCAAAAACACTCAACCAATTAAAACTCCCCCCAAGGGCATGTTATCTTCGTTTTACCGCGATACCGGTCGTGCCTATTGCTAGAATGCGTGTGTTAACGTCGCCCACTAAAAAACATAAACAAATCAACCTTTTTCTAGAGGAACTACGGTGTTCTGATTCCTTCATTGGATACGTAGGAAAAGGGTCGCGAAACCCTCACGAACGCAACAATCAAAAACCATCTATTTCCCTTTAAGCAAGCATAGTTGTAGATAAACCCACCCTTTAAGACAAACAAACAAAATGGATCCCGTTGAGTACAACGGATGCGAGGGGTGCTAATACCTTCCCCTCGCATAACCGACTCCCTTACCCTTTCTCTTAGTTGCAAGAACATCTTTTCCATTCCATTGTGGTTTTATCGATATTTCCCCTTCCTTCGGGATAAATAAAGTTCGGTGGCGGCTCTATGTTTTCCGCCGGTGGTTTCAGTTGGCGACTCTGTTGGGGAGCTTTAGCGAGTCTCTCCTAGTTTTATTTATTTGTCTTTTTAGGTGTTTATTTATTTGCTTTATCTTGCTTTACTATTTTATCTATTTATTTATTTTATTCTTTTGTATATATTGCATATAATGTTGCTAGTCACATATTCTGGATACACTATGTTGTTGGGTTTGATGATTACCTTTTGATAAGTCCTCTACCCGGACTTGGGTTACACATAGGATTAGGACGGGAGATATAGTCATCTTAACTTTGAGGGAGTAATCCCGAAGAAGGAGACATGAAAATCCCCCACTCAGTGGAGGTCCCCTTGAAAGTAGTGATATTTACCGAGTAATCAAAAAGACGTTGTTGCTTTCAACCTGGGAACTCGAGAAGCTGAGGGCCGTAGAACCATTAACCCATCCTGATCTTTTAGGTGCAATGCAGAGACTGTAACGGAGTAATCCGGAAGTAGTTGTCACGCGATATTGCACTCGGACGAGTTTTTCCTGCGAATATTACTGATTACCAAGTAATTGGGGCGTCGGTAATATCAAAAGGAAGAGCGTAGACTTCGAGAACTCTTTAGAACCTTGTTTGGCAGGTGAAAAACCCCTAGTACATACCTCGTGGGGACCACTTTGACTCTATGTCAGTGACGTCAAACTTTTTATCCTGTTACTTTCAGCCTGTGCAACGGACTACACAATGGTTATCCAGAATATGTGGAGCTGAGACTTCATGCCATAGCATACCATGACATCATCATGTATATATATCTCATATATAGAGAAATCCAAAGACAAGTCTTATTGATATAGCTTTTCAAAAAAAAAAGGAAATTTTAAAAAGATAGACGAGTCTTTGGGTCTCATTAGAAATGAAGATAGAGCATTCATCCATATTACCATGCATTCATTTTTTTCACAACTAAAACTCATTGGGGTCCCCTTTACCAGATACCAGTAAACAGCAAAGACGACTCATCCATATCCTTACCGCACCAGAGGCAACCAACAAAGGCTAATGGATCTTTTTGAAGAAAATCAGAATGCACTCCGTCGGGATATGGACACTATGGGTACTCGCATGGATCAACTCATGGAAACTCTGCATGCCGTGATTAAGGGTCAAGAAGAACTACACCAGAGTGTTGCCAAGCTTACTGCTGCTGCTCCTTACACTTCTGCTAATGGGAGAAATGACAATGCTAATGTTGAGACTCCTAACGGTGCTCCTAGGAATGATGTCGATGATCATCATGATGTTATTGATCTCGATGAACTTCCAAGTGAATCTTGCTGCCAGGGTTGTCGAAACTGCGAAAATGTATCACACTCTCGAAGAGCGACTTAGAGCCATGGAAGGTATCAAGGCTTCCGGATTCAATACTACCGCAATGTGCCTCGTGCCTGGGGTAGTTATTCCTCCCAAGTTCAAAGTCCCAGAGTTTGACAAATACAAAGGCAATTCTTGCCCAGAGACACATCTCTGTTCCTATTGTCACAAAATGGCGGCCTATGCTGACAATTAACCACTACTCATGCATTTCTTTCAAGACAGTTTAACCGGGGCATCGTTAGATTGGTATATGCAATTAGAAAGATCTCATGTCAGTACTTGGGGAGAGCTCACCGATGCTTTTTTGAAACATTACCATTACAATACTTCCATGGCTCCTAGCGGTACTCAGCTTCAGGGGATGGTACAAAAGTCTGAAGAGTCTTTCAAATAATACGCGCAGAGGTGGAAAGGGTCCAACCTCCTCTCTTGGATCGTGAGTTGATTGATCTGTTTATGGGTACTCTCCAACTTCTACTTCATTTTTTGATATGGTCATCATTTGTGAACATGTTGAGACGTGTATTAAGGCTAGAACGATTCAAGGTGTTCCTAATAATGCTAACAACAATGCAGGCATTAATAGGAAACCATTTTCCGGTTTTGTCAAGAAGAAATAGGGCGAGACCAATGCCATCACCGTCAACCAAGGAAGAGCTCCCACATTTCCTCAAGTTCGATTCCCTTATTTTCCTACACTTGCTGTTGTTCCCAACCAATTTGTTCCGCAAGTATACGCTGCTACAACTCCAGCACCCTAGATGGCCCAACAACGGCCTTTCTCTCCGTAACCACATTATGTTCCGCAACAACAGTTTGCACCTCCTACAACTTATCAACAACCGAATCAACATCTCCAAAGCCCGAGAGCTCCTCCAAGACAGAGAGCCCATGAAAGAAGATTTGATCTCATTCCCATGTCCTACGCTCAGCTTCTCCCACAGTTACTTGCTAGTCAAATGGTTCAATTGCGCGAACTCAGTCCACCGCCAAATCCTCTCCCTAGGGGATATGATACCAATGCTCATTGTGAATTCCATTCTGGTTCCCCAGGCCATACCATTGAAAATTGCAGAGCTTTCAAATACAAAGTTCAAGATCTCATTTATGCAAAAGCCATCAACTTCAACCCTGTTGGTCCAAATATTCAAAATAATCCCATGCCTTCTCATTAAGGGGGAACAATCCACGCTATTGAAGAAGTTAATGAAAGGGTTTTGGTATCAAAGGTTGATGAAATTAAGATGTCTTTGGAAACTGTCAGAGAACATTTGTTGAAACACGGAGTGCTACAAGAACTCCATGACTTCTGCTTAACCTGTTCTTCTAAACCAGAAGAGTGTGCTGAGTTGAAGACGGCCATCCAACAATTGATCGATGAAGGTGTCTTACAGATAGAGAAAGTGTTTCGAGAAGAAAAGATCGATGTTCTGGAAATCCCCTACTATCCGAGAAGCTTTTCAGCCACCCCTAGTATTCCGTTAACAATTCAGGTTCCTATTACCCCCACAATGATTCAAGCTCCTATTCCTCCTACAAGCAACGACTCGAAGGCAGTTCCATGGGAGTATAATGTAGTATATATTCATGGAAAGAGGTACGAGTGCCCTCTGGTTGGTGAAAAGAATGTTGACAACATTGTGGGAACAAGCAACATGACTCGCAGTGGTCGGGTCTTTTCTCCTCCACCACCACCTCCTAAGGAAAATAACAGTGAAGCTCTAGCTAAGGCTAGGGGAAAGCAAGCAATGGATAATCAACCCGAACTTTCTGAAGGACAAGAAGCAGAGCAACTTTTAAGAATTCTCAAGCGGAGTGATTACAAAGTAGTGGACCAGCTCAACTAGACACCATCCAAGATTTCCATATTATCTCTCCTTTTGTGTTCAGAGGCCCACCGCAACGCCTTATTGAAGACATTATGTTCTGCTCATGTTACCCAAGACATCTCTGTGGCCCTGTTTGAAGGAATAGTCACCAATATTACTGTGGGAAATTGTTTGGGTTTCTGCAATGATGAACTCCCGATTGAAGGCAGAGCCTACAATAAAGCTCTGCATGTTTCTATGAAGTGTTTGGACACTGTTTTATCTCATGTTTTGGTGGATACAGGTTCTTCACTCAACGTGATGCCTAAGGTTACCTTGTTTAAGCTAAATATGGACGAAGTAATGATGAGGCCCTCCACTCTAAATGTTCGAGTGTTTCATGGTTCGAGAAGATCGGTGGATGGAGAAGTGGATTTTCCTGTCAAGATTGGTCCCCACACTTTCTATTTGTCATTCTATGTTATGGACATCCGTCCATCCTATACTTGCCTTTTGGGTCGTCCATGGATTCATGTAGCTGGAGCTGTGACATCCACTCTTCATCAACGCCTGAAGTTCATTGTGAATGATCAAGTTGTCGTCGTTTGCGGGGAAGAAGACATAGTGATTAATAATCTTACTACCTACCGTTATGTAGAAGTGGAAGGCGAGGTACAAGAATTGCCCTTTCAAGCTCTGGAGATTGTTACTGTTGACAAATTCCTTGTCGTGGAATGTAAGAAGTCTGAGATACCCCTGGCCTCTTTGAAGGATGCCAAAGCCCTCATAGAAGCTAGACCTCCCCATGATAGTTGGGGCAAATTGATTGAAGTTCCAGAGAAGAAAGATCATTTTGGTCTTGGGTATCAGCCATTCTCCTCCGTACAAGCTGGTTGGGTTCCTCTCAAAGGAAAGCAGTTTCCCCCAATTTCTGAAGTGTTTGTCACTGCTGGTGTAATCAAAGAAGGACAAGTACTCTCCACATATGCTGAAGGTGATGATGAAGATATTTCAAGATTTATCTATAAAGTTGCGCCGGACAAGGAGCTCAGCAATTGGACTGCCGTGGACATCCCTGAAGTTGTTTTCCTTGATGTGTAGTTTTTTGTTTCCATTTTTAAGTCGTATGTCCTGCCCAAGGCATACTGACAGCTTGTAGAAGGGGCCCCTTATGTTTCAATCTTCGTTTAACATTGAATGAAAAATCGCACTTTCGCATACAATTTTGTTCTCTGTCTTTCCTTTTACTTTTACTTTTTCAAAATAAAAATGGAAATACTTTTCTTTTATTATTCTAAATTTTCTTTTGCACTTTCTAAAAATAAAACATAAAATCATCGATCATGCAAATCCGTCTCAGACTCCGTTGGAAATGATAATGCTATGGCTCCTTATATCCTTGAGAATTCAGTTGATCATGCTAACGAAGATAATGAGGAAGATTGTGAAGTCCCTGAAGAACTAGCCAGGCTCTTGAGACAGGAAGAGAAGGTCATCCAGCCATATCAAGAGGAAACAGAAGTCGTCAATCTCGGTACCAAAGAGGTAAAGAGAGAATTCAAGATAGGGGCCGCCTTGCAAAGTGAAGAAAAGAAGGGGTTGATTGAATTGCTTCAAGAGTATGCTGACATCTTCGCTTGGTCATATGAAGACATGCCTGGCTTAGAAACTGATATAGTAATGCACAAATTGCCACTCAAGCCAGAATGTCCTCCTGTAAAGCAAAAAGCAACAAGGACCATACCTGACATGGCCTTGAAGATCAAATAAGAGGTTCAAAAATAGCTCGAAGCAGGTTTCCTATCTGTGATAAATTACCCGCCTTGGATTGCTAACATTGTGCCCATACCTAAGAAGGATGGTAAGGTACGTATGTGTGTTGACTACCGAGACTTGAATAGAGCAAGCCCGAAGGATGATTTCCCGTTGCCTCATATTGATTTATTGGTTGATAACACTACTCAGTCTTCAGTATTCTCCTTTATGGATGGATTCTCTGGTTACAATCAGATAAAGATGGCTCTGGAAGACATGGATAAAACAGCTTTCATAACTCCTTGGGGTACCTTTTTCTATAGAGTCATGCCTTTTGGTCTTAAAAACACTGGTGCAACATATAAGCGAGCTATGGTGACTCTCTTTCATGACATGATTCATAAAGAAGTCGAGGTGTATGTGGACGACATGATTGCGAAGTCACGGACTAAGGAAGAACATTTGGTTCATTTGAAGAAGTTGTTTGATCATTTGAGAAAGTTCAGGTTAAGGCTTAATCCCAACAAATGCACCTTTGGGGTTCGATCGGGAAAGTTACTTGGTTTTATCGTGAGTCAACGAGGAATTGAAGTATATCTAGACAAATTAAAAGCAATACAAGATATGTCGGCGCCAAAAAATGAGAAGGAAGTACGAGGTTTCCTTAGAAGGTTGAATTACATAGCCCGTTTTATTTACCATCTTACTGCCACCTGTGAACTCATCTTTAAATTGTTACGCAAGAATCATGACATATGTTGGGATGAGAGTTGTCAAGAAGCTTTCGAAAAGATTAAGCAGTATCTTCAAGAACCACCAATACTCATACCACCAGTTCAAGGGAGACCTCTCATTATGTATTTTACTGTGCTTGAAGGATCTATGGGTTGTGTGCTCGGACAACATGATGATACTGGACGAAAAGAACACGCCATTTACTATTTGAGTAAGAAGTTCACTGATTGTGAATCGAGGTATTCCTTACTTGAGAAGACTTATTGTGCTCTTATGTTGGCAGCCCGATGTTTGAGGCAGTATATGTTGACACATTCTACACTTCTGATATCTAAGATGGACCCGATAAAGTACATCTTCGAGAAACCAACACTTACAGGCAGATTGGCCCGGTGGCAAATGCTTTTGTCTGAGTATGACATCCAGTACGTCACATAAAAGGCTATCAAAGGTAGCATTCTTGCTGATCATCTCTCTCACCAACCATTGGAAGAATATCAGCCCATGAAGTTCGACTTTCCAGACGAGGATATTATGAAACTTGATGACAATGAAGGACCTGAACCAGGGGAGTGATGGACTCTCACGTTCGATGGTGCGTCAAATGCTACGGGTCACGGTATTGGGGCAGTTATGACCTCTCCACGCAACACTCACATACCTTTCACTGCCAAATTATGTTTTGATTGCACGAATAATTTCGCTGAATACGAAGCTTGTATGATGGGACTTGAGGCAGCCATTGATTTGAAGATCAAGATTATTGAAGTTTATGGGGACTCTGCCTTAGTGATATATCAAGTACGGGGTGATTGGGATACACGGAACCCTAATTTAGTTCCATACACGGATTACATAATTGAGTTGTTTCCCGCTTTCGATGAGGTCACCTTTGAGCACATTCCTAGAGAAGCGAATCAACTGGCAGACGCTCTGGATACTTTAGCAGCAATGTTCAAAGTCAATTACCCGAATCATGCACCCAATATAAGGATCTGTCGTTACAAGGAGCCAACACATATTTTCCCTGCTCATTGTGTCACAACTGAAGATATATTAGACGAAAGGCCGTGGTATTTCGACATTAAAAGATATCTTGAGAAGCAAGAGTACCCCGAAGGTGCTACGATTTGTGATAAGCGGACTCTCAGAAGATTGGCGTCTAAGTTTTTATTGTCAGGAGATGTCCTTACAAGAGAAACTATGATTCGGTTCTGCTCAGATGCGTGGATAGACACAAGGCAGAATCCATTATACGAGAAATACACGAGGGCTCTTTTGGGACTCATGCCAGTGGGCATTCCATGGCCGAGAAAATCCTACGAGCAGGTTATTTCTGGATGACGATGGAAAGTGACTGTTGTGTACATGCCAAAATGTGCCATAAATGTCAGGTTTACGCAGACAGGATACATGTTCCTCCCACTCCTTTGAATGTGATGACTTCACCATGGCCTTTTGCAATGTGGGGTATCGATATGATTGGACGCATTGAGCCGAGCGCTTCAAATGGACACAAGCTTATCCTTGTTTCTATCGACTACTTCACCAAGTGGGTGGAAGTGGCATCGTACAAGAATGTGACCAAGCAAGTTGTTACTCGTTTCATCAAAAGAGAAATAATATGCCAGTATGGAACTCCTAACAAGATCATCCATGATAACGGTTCAAATCTCAACAACAAGATGATGAAGGAAATGTGTGAAGAGTTCAAGATCGAGCACCATAACTCATCACCTTATCGGCCAAAGATGAATGGGGCAGTCGAAGCCGCTAACAAGAACATAAAGAAGATCATCCAGAAAATCGTGAGAACATACAAAGATTGGCATGAGATGTTGCCTTCTTCCCTGCATGGCTATCGAACTTCGGTGCGTACTTCCACTGGGGCAAATCCATTTTCACTAGTCTATGATATGGATGCGTTACTCCCAGTCGAAGTGGAGATCCCTTCCTTAAGGGTTCTGATGGATACTAAACTTGATGAAGCAGAATGGATTCAAACGAGACTTGACCAACTCAATCTCATCGAAGAAAAGTTCCTGGCAACCATTTGTTACGGTCAGTTATACCAACAGCGTCTTAAGAGGGCATTTGACAAGAAGATTTGACCTCCAGAGTTCCACTCAGGTGACCTAGTCTTAAGAAAGATTCTCCCAATCCACACTGATCCAAGAGGAAAGTGGACTCCCAACTACGAGGGACCGTACATCGTGAAGAAAGCTTTCTCAAGAGGTTCTCTAATCCTGACAAACATGGATGGGGAAGACGTTCCGCTTCCAGTAAATTCAGACTCAGTCAAAAAATACTACGCATGAAAGGACCCGCTAGGTCGAAAACTCGAAAGGGCGGCTTAGGCAAAAGTTAGGGCTAAAAAAGAAGAAAAAAGAGAGAACAACCCGCTAAGTCAAAAACCTGAAAGGGCGGCTTAGGAAAAAATGGGTTTCCCGGTGGATTGAAAACCCGAAAGGGCGATCCAGGAAAAAATTAGGGACAGAAAGCGAGAGACTGCAGTCTGAAGACTCTTCATGTACACCCTCCTAATGCGGGATGGATCGATCTAACTATTATCCTTTGGAAGCATGGCACTAGGATAACCCAGGATGCGAGAACTATACCAATATCAGTTTTAACGGAAATTCAAGATTTTCTTATTGCCATTTTACTCATTATATTTCTTTTCTTTTTCGCAACTTCCTCATTTAGGAGTTGTATCTATGTATGAATGCCTATTCACGGGCCAAACTCATTAATAAAATTTGCCCTTCCATTAAAAATCTTTGTTATGTTCTTTTACTTTATTTTTCGTATGCGAATTGTGATTTAAATTCTTTGTTAAGCATTGCATGGAAAACAATAAGTCAATAATAATCACGAGCTAAGATGTGAAACACTACATTATGTGGATATGGAGGCATCCCAAGGGAATGTTGTGGCGTTCGAGTGTTTGCTCTTATGTGCAGGTAGCAAGTCATAACGGTCACCTTGACCAAGATTTCATCCTCGTCGCCTCTGTACAATCGACTGAGCACCCGATTCTCCCACACGGAGAAACTTGGGGCATTGGTTGAGATCAACGTCTCTTTTCAGTTATTCACAAAAGTCCAACACATGAAGGAAGTCAGATCAAGTCTTTTCTCCTCAGCAAGATTTAATTCCCCAGTGAACTCAGCAAGGCTGACTCTTTCTCTCAGTTTTCAAGTACCGGTCCATGTTGGTACCTCAAGATAACGGACAACAGATCCCAATGAGTTTTTAACACTTCGCATACAATAATCATCACGACATACTGCATTTCATCCTCAAACGCATAGCATATCCATGAATCATCATGTCACACCTTAAATGCATATGAAGCATGAGCCAGATAAATCCCAAATCAATCTCAAATCGACAAAACATCCTCACAAAAATTTCATCTTCATAATTCCCAGTTAACATCAGTTACTACACTACCAACTAAAATAAACCAGGGTATTAGTACGTCATGCTCCCCAACCCTCAATACTCACTTTATCTTCCTAGTGTCGTAGGTTGTCCGTAGACTTTACCCACTTATTATCTTTTTTCTTAAGGTCGTAGATCGTCCGTAGATCTTACCGTCGCTTTATCTTTCTAGGGTCGTAGGTCATCCGTAGACTTTATCCTCTAATCCTCTTAAGGTCGTAGATCGTCCGTAGATCTTACCACCGCTTTATCTTTTTAAGGTCGTAGATCGTCCATAGATCTTACCTTCACTTTATCTCTCTTAGGGTCGTAGGTCATCCGTAGACTTTACCCTCTCATCATCTTTATTTTAAAGTCGTAGATCATCCGTAGATCTTACCGTCACATCATCTTTTAGGGTTGTAGATCATCCATAGATCTTACCATAGTGTTATCTTTTTAAGGTCGTAGATCGTCCGTAGATCTTACCTTCGCTTTATCTCTCTTAGGGTCGTAGGTCGTTCGTAGACTTTATCCTCTAATCCTCTTAAAGTCGTAGATCATCCGTAGATCTTACCGTCACATCATCTTTTAGGGTCGTATATCGTCCGTAGATCTTACCATAGTATTATCTTTCTGGGGTCGTAGATCGTCCGTAGATCTTACTTTCACTTTGTCTTTCCTAGGGACGTAGATCGTCCGTAGACTTTACCCTCTCATCCTCTCAGGTTGTAGATCGTCCGTAGATTTTACTTTCACTTTACCTCTCTTAAGGTCGTAGATCGTCTGTAGATCTTACCATCACGTTATGTTTTTAAGGTTGTAGATCGTCCGTAGATCTTGCCGTTGCGCCATATTCTTAGGGTCTTAAGTCTTCCGCAGACTTTACCTTCGTGTTATCCTTAAGTTTCTTACCTCCAGTCACCGCGATATTGTAAACCATATCCTTTCAGTCACTCTACCACTCACTCCCTCGAGAACCTTGTATTGGTACCGTTACCCCAGTACAAGCTACCTTTTTTCAACCATGTTTTATTCATCATGACCAGTCCACCAGAAGACCAGTTTGTCTTTCCCCAAGCAGACATTCACACCAGTGAATAACACTCACACCATCTCTCCAGGGCAAATTTCGGGTCCTGGTATTTAATCATCTTCCACCTTGAACTCTCGAAAGGTCGGCGCCAATCTCGAATTCAGGTTTAAGACGATTAAATAGGGGCAGCTGTTGTACCCCAAATTTGCCCTATCTCTTTACTTTTTATCTAGTTTTGAACTTTGCATTCCATTTGCATCATTTTATTATTCAGTCATTTGCATATCCTGCATCTCATGGAATCGGGCGCTTTGGTTTAAAGTTTTAGGGCTGCACCCTCTTTATGTCTAATCTTGTTTTGAGGTTTTCTTATCAGGTGAAAGGGGAATGCATCTGGTTCTCGATTATTGGATCGCGGAATGAATTTTTTCGTTATGTTGCAAGGTTGGTTCTCGCTCAAATTTATCAGAACCTGGTTTAGGGTTTATTTCCCTATGTGTTCTGGTCAAGATGCTAGGGTTTTTGGATTTTTGGTTTTTATGAAGATGTTTCTTTTTCCTGCCTCGAGGATGGCTCAAAGCTCAGTGCATTAGGTCAAAAATCTCACCTCCTCGCATTTCAAGTTTCTTCTTAAAGCCTCTAAGCCGTTGAGTCGATAGTTTGAAGTTTGAATTGGCGAATGTGGAGTTCGAGCACTTCAGGAAATGAGGTTAAAGGTTCATGATAATCAAGACATGTTTTTGTTGCTTAAGTTACAAGTTATTGTGGGCTGAATATCAAAAGTTGAAGTTCTGGTCAAGAAGTACAAGTGTGGTTTAGGCATGATATGAAGATCAAGGTTCAAGCAACCAGTGTTTTGGGGTTCAAATTAATCAGTGGAATTAAAGTTTTAAGCATTTATTTTGTTTGAGAGTTTTATTGGAGTTTTAAAGATAAGACGTGTGTTTTGTTTGGAATACAAGTTATAACCATTATTCATGATTTCTTGAGATTTAAGTTACAAAGTTGAGATGTGCATTCAAATCATTCAAGAGAGAATTTCATAATTTAAACAAGATCGAGAGTTGTTTGATTTCCATACAAAAGAATTCATTCAAAAAAAATGTATCATTCATGCTTTCGTGTTCATTACATTTTTGGACTGATTACAAAGCGTATAAAAAAATTACAATTATTGGAATACAAATTACATTTTGTTTACAAAGAAAAGAGAAAAATAATTTGTATTTCTTCAAGTCTTCATCTTCACTCCTCGCCGTGGTATTTTCATCGTTCAATCTCGCTTTGGACCGTCCAATAATCGTGCTCATGAAACAAGGAAAAAGAAAAAAGGTTAGCAATCAAAACATGAAAAAAAATTCAAATAAGAATTAATTAATTGATATCTCATCATAAGGGTTTGTATTTGGAATCAGTTTAAAAGGGAGTTTGTTTAATCATGGACTATTTTTTCCCTCTCCCAATTGCAAATCACAAAAAGCTTGTGCCTTTTGGTTCACAAAAAGAAAAAAAGAAAAGAAGTTTGCAAATATTCTATTTTTTTTCTACTGCTGCAAAACAAACAGAACAGGCAGCAAACAAAGCCAAAACAGCATAGCAGGCTAGCAAAGCAAGCAACAAGCATAGCGCGCAGGCCAACAACATGCAGCATGTCAAAGCAAGCAACAAGCATAGTGCACAGGACAACTACATGTAGCAGGCTAGTGAAACAAACAAAACAAGCATAATAGAACTGTCAAGGCATGGCAACCAACAAGCCAGAACGACAACAGCAGGCTAGCAGGCAGCAAACAAAGCCAAAACAACATAGCAGGCTAGCAAAGCAACTACAACATAAATGGTATCAAACATGCAAGCAACAAGTCAAAACATTAGTGCAAGCAGCCAAAACACCCTAGCTTCATCATTTTCTAAATGTGCAAACCCTTCAGAACTTTAAGAAAAACAAGCATTAAGCTTTGCATCACAGAAAGATAAGAGAGGAAAGAAAAAACCTGCACATTACTGCCCAAAACCTGCACATTACTGTCCAACAAAACAGTCAAAATTGTTGTAACATTGCACAAAAATAGGCAAGTTAAAAATTTGCATTCTAAAGCCACAAGACAACATTCCAACATTGTTCAAATCTCACCAATTTTCCCCCCACGTTTCCACCCCTGCACTATAAATAAACACACCATTGTTTCATTAAAGATCCTGGACATACAACTTAAAAACACATCAAGGGGGATTCTTCTGAAGCAAAAACTGTAAGAACAAAAAAAAACCAAAATTTCCAACCACAAATTGTAAGAACCAAACCAAAACATCCAACCACAAATTGTCAACCCCAAAAAACCAGCAAAAAAACCACAAACCATCAGTCTAAAAAACCCCATTCACAACTGCAACAAAAAAAAGGATGACAAAACTCTCAAAAGCATCCACAATACTAACTTCTCAGCATACATAAACCAGTGGAAGATACAGAAAAGGGGATTTCTTTTCCAAAAAAATTTTAGCAAGAGAAACAGATCAAAGAAAAACATACCAGGTTTTTTTGCTATAACTAATGCTATTTCATTACTGATTATTTTCATATTTGTATCAAATTTCGATTTCGATTTTTGTGTTGTTATCACTAAGAAAATCTCAAAATTTGTTAACCAGCTTATCTATGTCGAAACACTTACCCTGTCAAAAACATAACAATCTGTCGAAATACTAAAGCCTGTTAACAACAAACCTGCTGTCTAAACATTAGAACCTGTTAACAATCTCAAAACCTTAACATGTAAAAACCTCAACTTGTACAAAACATAGAAATTCCAAAATCAACTTAGAACCTGTTAAAGCATAGAAACCGTCAAAACCATAGAACTTGTACAAAACATGGAAATTCCAAATTCAACATAGAACCTTGTAAAACATAGAATCTGTCAAAATTCGAAACTTGTTAAAATACAACTAACAGAACCTTTAGAATATATGCGCAAACCTCATAATTTCCAGCTTTGCAAAGCGGATCTGTCAAGCTCCCAATATCATCCTTCATCACCATCCCATGTTTTCTCACCATCTATAAACCTGCAATTGTATACAAATTAGCATATCAGTACATATCAAGCACACATCTAGAAGCCTCTTAGCAAACAAATTGACAAAAGAATACCCAGTTCTCGTCATTACATTCTACAACATGCTCAACTACTTTCATAACCTTCAAACATCACATTAACACTCTTCTTTCCCTTGATTCACATCTTTGCATCAACACCACCAGGTAGAGCATTGTTCGCAAAAAACATAAGCAAGAAGAACAGAGGAAAATTTGTTAATATATAGAACTTAGAGAAAATTCATGATTCATTCCCTCTTTCATACATGCAAAAAATATAAACTCAGATCCATTTCTAAAAAATTTCAAAGCAGAACTTACAAAAAAATCTGAAACCTCTCTCAGCCTTCATTCATCCTCTTTTCTGCCACAACCCTCATCTTTCTCAGTATCACAAATCTGTCTCAATTATTTCATTTTTCAAACCGCTACCGACATCACATCTATTCTTCTCTGATTGTTTTCCAATCAAAATTTCCGTAACCGCTCTCCTCTGCTCACATCTCATCATTCGAACTTGACTTCATCCCCTATTCGACTTCATGAAACACGATTTGATTCCAGTTTCCCCATTTCACTGCTTCAGATTCTGTATTTTTTTCTCTTGAATCTACGATTCGCCATCGAATGGAATAACGGCGGCTGAGTCGGTTGAAATTCAAAGTTGACGACATATTTTGTTTTGACATGGTGACTGTTGTACCCCAAAATTTGCCCTCCCATATTCTCCAAGAAATTGCCAAGCCAGGCTTCAAATCTCCCCCAAGGGTTGCACAGTCAAAGATCCCCTATACAGTCAAAACTAGGGTTTGAGTTCTGATCAAAGAAATGAAGTTTTCAAAAGCCCAATCAAGTCTCATATGCTTACAAACATGGTCAAGCATCCTCATATCAAGTTTCAAGGCATTCAGCTCAAAATTGCACAGTCAAAACCCTAAATTGCACTACAGTCAACTGTAGGGGCAAAATGGTCATTTGACAGTCAAAAGTTCAAAATTTTGGTCAACATATCATTTTGAAGCCACAAACATCATTTGATCAATGCTTGATCATGATTCTCAAAATTTGGCTCAAAAATCATCAAAGATGCAAAAGTTTCCTTATTTGGACAGCTGAAAAAGTCAACTGAAATTGACCAGGGCATAACTTCCACATGGATTATCAGAAAAATTCCATCCAAAGCTCATTTTGAAGAGAAAAAAATTTCCTACAACTCATCCTCATATTCCAAGTCCAAGAAATGCTCTCACAAAAAGTTATCAATTTCAACATTATAGGTCATTTTCAAAAGTCAACAAAAAGGGACTTTAAGTCAAAGGCCATAACTTGAGATTGGTAAATCAAAATGACATGGGACCAAAGGCATTGGTTAGAGGACTCAAAGACCTTTCCAAAATGTCCAAGAACATGAGAAAAGCTTAAAAATTGAGCAAGTTATGCCTTGTGGAAGTTGGGAAATGTTTGGATATTTTGAAAAGTCAACTTTGATCCAAAAGACCTAAAATTGCAAATGGGCCCATTTTTCTTCCATGATTCATTATTCTAAGCATATGCACGACCACTTGGCCCAAAGGGAAGTATTTTCTCATTTTTTATTTATTTATTTGAATTATTATTTATATTAATTCATTTAAATCATTAAAATATATGAAAAATATCTAATATGCCTTAACAAATCCTTTTATACATGTTTTGCCATCAAAATTTCGTGCACATACTGATTAGGAAGAATTGGATTGATTTGAGCATAATTGATACAAAAACCATGTGAAAAAGATTGAAAATATAATGGAAAAAAATCAAATCTTCAATCCATGATTACAAGAGATTTTGTTGAATTTTGTTAACCTAATGCCTTCACTACATAATCAGAAAGCTAAACCTAATGCAAAGACACTAAAAGCTGCGCAGAAAACCATTGGACAAAACTTGAAATTCTTGCCAAAAGTCCAAAACTGAAAAGCAGGTTCTAGGTCGATTCAAAGCACCATTCCTTTTCCAATAGCTTCCTCAAGGTTCCCAGAAGCGATTCCAATCCCTAACATCAACTCAAACACAAAGAATTGGTAAAACGAATTCAAACTGTACCAAGAAAAATCCATGATCGTATTTTGATTTCTAGGCATCCTCATTGCATTTTAATTGTATATTCATGTTCCTTGTGAAGTTTTGAAACTAACCATGTGGTCCAATTGCGTTTTGGTGTTGTATATTCGATTTTACCATTGCTGATCTTTAGGGTTTTCAGAGTTTCAATTTAGGGCTTTTCACCCAAGGCAAAATTATGACTCCAGACCAAGACCATTAAACTCAGCTCACCTGGACGAAGAGATCCCAACTCTCGCGATGAATTTATGTTTAAAGATGGCCTAATCGCTATTTTCTATAAACCGGCCTAAGAGCACGCGTACAAAACCGTGGCCTTTGTTTTTGATATTTGCAGGAACGAAGAAGAAGACCTCGTGGCCAATAACTATTGGTTCCTTTTGAATTGCGCGCGTTTTTTCAGATACTAACCAATTTTCTTTTATTATGATTAATAACTATTATATATTAAACGTGATTCAGATGGCGTAGTGGTACAGGTGTTGATTGGCAAGGCACAAGACCTGGGTTCGAGTCCTAGGTCTACGTTAACGTCCATATTATTTTTCCTTAAAAATTCCTATGCAGCGCCTATGTTATGATCCATGATACACCACCAGATCTAAGTGCACACGCGTCCAGGAGGTTCACATCCAAGGCTGAGGATTGATGTACACCATGAGCGTGAGTCAACGTTGCTACACGTGATTCTGAAAAGTCCACAAGGCCATGCTTGTTGGGCCAAATTGCTGAGCCCTTACCTCCAATTGGGGCCTGAACCCCCCCCCCTGGTTTGCCCTCTCTATTTTTTTATATTTTTATTTTTTCAATTGTTATTTTATTTGCTTTATTGTTATAAATTGATTAATTATTTTTCTACAAAATATAAAAACTTCATAAAAATCAAAAAAAAGATAAAAACATAATAAAATATTTAATTTTCATATTTTCTTGTAAATAATTGCATGTAAATAAATTTAGTATTAAATAGGTTTTAATTTTAATTCTTTTTAATAACTAAAAATCCAAAAATATAGAATTAGGTTTAATAACTTTTTATTCCTTTTTAATTTTCCCTTTTTTCATAATAATAATATTACTTATTTTATTTTCATAATTAAATTGTACATAATTAATTAGGGTTTCATTTAGATTTTAATTTAATATTTTCACAATAAATTTAAAATAACTAGAATTAGGGTTTGCATTCAATTTTAATTTTAATTAATTCTCTTTTTTTTCTATTTGAATCTTAAAAAACATAAAAATACCAAAAACATTCTTTTTTTAATTTTTAACTTTAATTCCTTATTAATTTAATTTTGCAAAAGGGTCCAACGCCCATGTTCTTAATTTTATTTAATTTCGCATATTTATTTTTATTTTGCTTAAATGATTATGTATCTCTCCCAAAGCGTTGTAACTTAAACTTTTCGCACTTTTCAATTTCTTTTCTTTAATTGCTTATTTATTTTCCGTCAAATCGGGTCCGGTTTAATTTTGGCGATGTGGACCCGCGCCGTTTGTAATAGCTTTAGAATTTACTTTTTCGCACTCTTTTAACTGTTAACAAAAAAAGCATGCAAGAATGAATGGCCTTAAAAATAAAATAAAATCAAGCGTAGATCACAACAAACATGACATGAATAAGACAAAAATAAATGAACATGACACACAAATCACACACCACCCCTAGGGTACGCCTCACTGTTGCCTTGCCTCGAAAGGTGATCGTCGAGTAGAGGATGTCTTAGTAAGTCCTCATGATCCGGGAACCTGGCATGAGGGTAGCTTCTAAGGTGTCTTCCTATTGCTCTGGTGATCACCATGTCCCGAACCTTCGAATTGACCCGAACACCTCCAACGGTGGTGCTACCTACCTCTCAATGGCGGGATGGCACTACTTTAAAGGACATTTACATAGACGAATTCCTTAGGGTAGGTTCTCGTAGATACTTGCTCTCTTTAAAAACAAACAAAAATCTTTTCACACCGACACTTTTCAAAAGCTTTCAAAGCAATTTTTCAAACACTCTGACACAAGAGTCGATCTGAAACTTTCAAAGAAACTTTTTTAAACCCACAATTGAAAAGCAAACAAACCATTTTGAAAACACATTGAGCAAGTATCTAAGAGCCCATGGATAACCATGGATAGAAAGGGTGCTAACACCTTCCCTTTCTATAACCTACCTCCCGAACCGAGAGCAATCTCTTTAAGGAATTTTTCTGTGCTTTTGTCCTTTCCATTTGGAGAAAATAAAAGATGGTGGCGACTCTTGCTTCCGCGACATTTCGCGAACCAGCGTTAAACAGTCAGTTCCAGATCCACCGATCACAGAACTGGCGACTCTGCTGGGGACACTACTTAAAGTGAGGTGTACCTTAGGGCTAGGTCATAACTATGTTTTCAATTGTCTTCTTTGCTTGCTTTATCATTGTGGGTTGCTTGGGAGTTCTATAGATCCTAACCCGGATCTGGGGGATACCTTTCTTAGAAAGTAGCAACAAGGCTGTGAGGGAACTGTGCGGGGTATACCGACATGGTTGAAACAGTCTGCTACGTTGATGTGGCACTTTGGTGTGTACCGGTAACCCTTGAGTTCAGTCAAGGAGAGTACGGGGCCTCCGCGTGGTGTCATGAAGCATCAACAGACCTTAGGAGCCTTAATTGAACCATCTTGGCCTCTTTAGGGTAGTGAGATAACTGACTTTGGTGCAGCCCGAGGTTGGTTGATACTCGATACTACACTCAATTGAGGGTTGCTTTCCTGGAATATTTCGGTCGCCAGTTCAGTGGCTAAATCGAAACGATGAACAATGAAAGCAATCCCGTGATATTGGGACCCTTAGAACCCGGTTACTTCTAATAGGACAGGCTGAGCCCACCAACTTCAAGAGGGTACTACCCAGACCCCATGCTGGCTTAAAACCCTAAGGGTTTCTCTTGTGTGACTTGTGTGCCTTTGTACTTGCCTACTTGCATGCTTGTTAGCTGACACATGAACTACTTGCAGGTTTTGCTTATAGTCCTTAACTAGGACTCATGACGGGGTTTACCAAATTTCTTGCAGGTTTTGTTTATAGTCCTTAATTGGGACTCATAACAGGGTATACTAGGTTTCTTACAGGTTTTGTTTATAGTCCTTAATGGGGACTCATAACAGGGTTTACTAAGTTTCTTGCAGGTTGTTTATAGTCCTTACTTGGGACTCATAACAAAGTATACTGAGTTTCGTGCAGGGTTTGTTTATAGTCCTTAATTAGGGCTCATAACAGGGTCACTTATGTTATCCCATGCATAGCATGACATCATACCATTGCATACCATTGCATACATCCTAACCCGTTTCAGGGATCTCAAGGACTTGTGATGCAGGTCATGATAAACCAATTACCCAGCAAGGGGCAAAGAGGATTTATTTTCCTCTAGCTAAGGTTGTCAGGGGCTATGACCCACTGGATATGGTGAGCCTTTGACCCTTGAAAAAGGACTCTCAACAATCCGAAGTTCCTTCAATCAAGCTACTGGATCCAAACGCTAACAAATTTTCTTGTTTACCCCGCGAGGTCCTTGAAAACATTACATGCATATCATACATATCATTGCATAACAGGTACCCTTTGGACAAGTCACTTATCATCTCCGCTGTTTATTTCAGCAATGGCTTTCCAACAAGATAACCAGGACCTTCTTGCTCAAGGGACTCGGTTCGAGGAAATCCTCCTGAATCTATCCAAGGGGCAGGAGGAGCTAAGGACACTTCTCATGGAGACTTTTGTCAAGAATAGTGCTGAGGATGAAAGGCTGAAACACTTGCAAGCTGAAATGGATGCAATGAAAGCCCAAATGCTGGGGCAGAGGAATGCCATTCAAGGTTTAGCTCAAAGACAAGATGAGCTCCGGTTTCTCGTCAACCAACTGCTTCAGAATAACCAACTGGGGCAAACATCTAAGGGTAAAAAGCCATTCATCATCCAATCATCCTCGAGACAAGAGGATAAGGGGAAAGCTCCTCAAATGACTCCAGTGCCACAAATTCAGCATCAACCTCGCCAGTTTCAGCCAGACAAGCCCAGGAGGCAATTCACCCAGCTCAACATGTCGCTGTTTCAAGCTTTGCAACGCCTACTGAGGTTGAATCTGATCACATTAAGGGCTCATCCCCGGAACCCCAACACAGCATCTCCTGCCTATGATCCCAATAAGAGGTGTGCCTACCACTCTGCTAGCCCAGGACATGATACCAATGAATGTTGGAATCTGAGGAACAAAATCCAGGACCTGATCGATGAAGGGGCATTGGAGTTCACACAAGATGGACAGGCTGAATTTTTCTACCATTCCTCCAAGGCTCACCAGTTGAAATAACAAGCCCTAAGACTGAAAGGATTTTTGTTCATTCGAATGTTCCAGTTGCAAGTTTCTTTGTTTATTCAAACATTTATTCATGTTAAACATTGTTATCCCATTAATGCATCGCTTATGCCTATTTTGAATCAATATATTCGCATTCACTATATGCAAACTGTTTTCATATTTTTTCTGACGTCAACTCTCGTTAATTCTAAGCCTCTTGAGGGAGGATGACGAAAACGATACCACAATCTACAGTATGCTTTTGAACAAACCCCGCTTATGAGGTACAGGCATTGTTTCAATTCCTAAACACTGGAGTAATAAGGAAGATAATCCCTCGTCAACCCGTCTGAGCCAAAGAAGTAGAAGTTTTATTTTCGAAAATCAAAACCCTTAATCATAACTTGGGGCAGGGTAGTTCTCTCAGTTGATCCAAGTGCATAACGAATGGCACCGAAGAGATCTTTACAAAACGAAGAAAGACAGTGATGGTTCAGAACAATCATAAAGACAGGCAGTCGTTATCAAAAAAAAAATCATAAATGAAAAGCCCAAGAAGTCAAAACCTATAAAAGGGACTTATGAAACTGGGGCATCCCGCTGACTGTAATTCCAAAAAGGAAACAGTTCAGGCAAAAAAGAAAGGGATAACTAAATCAAAAAGAAAGAGGTCCTACAAAAACTCAACAAAAAAGGAGATGACTGCCTATACAAAATAAATCATCAATATCCGAATCATCACCGGAAAATCAAAACAAAGACTCAAACAAGGTCTAACGCATAATCAACTGAGTTTAGGTTTGGAGAACATCACGAAGAGCGGGTGGGTACAAATAATTTGAGCCTTTATCCTTTGTTTCTTAAACCGTGAACCAAGCCACGTTATAACCCTTAAAAGTCCTAGCTGAAGCACGGGTTAGTTCGAAAGCATACTGTTACGAAAGGTATCCTGACTCCTTAAGGCCTATGGTAAATACGGAGTTGACATCACGTTTTACAAACATTCATTTGTTTTATGAAAAAAAAATGCATTTTCAAAATCTCCGAGACAGACATAAGCTTTGCATTTTTAACATAACTTTGTTGCATATGACTTTTTGTTTGAACAGCATAGAAATTCGCATGACGAAAGTCCAATGAACAAGAGTATCTCCAATCAAGGGGAACGGCATGATCATGGTCTACCATCTGGGGCAGTTAAGTCAAGACCTAGAGAATCTCTCAAAAGGTCAAAAAGCCTGGGGCAAATCTCTGCCCGAGTCACTTGGGGCACTCCAGAAATGAATCTTGCACGATCAGACGCCTTCTGGTAATATGGCAACACAAGCAGCCAGGGGCACCTACCTGCATTCTAAGAGCGTGGACATAGTCAAAAAGATATTACGCAGAATCAAAGACCCGCTAGGTTGACACACATAGGCAAAAATAAGGGCTTCCCGGCGAACCAAAAGGGTTCGGGCAAAATGAAGGGATGAAATGAAAAATCTGTACACCCGGCAAGTCGAAAACCTGAAAAGGCGGCTTGAGCAAAAATGGGTATCCCGGTGGACTGAAAACCCGAAAGGGCGGTCCAGGCAAAAATTAGGGATTAAAGCGTATGACTATGTCCTGCCATCTGTCTGCCAAAAGAAGGTTTGTCCATCAACGACTATCAGCACCCCCACAAGTGCCTCCCCCATAGAAACAGGGGCAATGAAGAGTGGTCTAAGCAGTCTGATTGTTCTATCCTCCAAGGCATCAGGGTAGGTTCCGTTGAAGAACATAACCAATACAGTTCAAAACTCCCCAGAAGAGTCCAATCCAGTTCCCCAGGAAAAATGGAATTCACATCCCCAAGCAGTAAGCTTATCCCCCAGTAAATTCTGGAAGCTTATCCTCGCTGAGCACGAACGCGTCGTCCGGCTTGAGTTAAAGAGTTATTTCCTTAACAGGATATAACTGGGTTATCCTCAGCCAAAAGCCACGGAAAGGTCGTCGTCAACGTAGTTCTTTCCTATTCCCAGCGAAGTCCATTAATACTTCCAACAACAAGGACATCCTCAGCAGTTACTATCAACACTCAGCAAGGCATCCCTCTTCCCACAGAGTATTGCTTCTCAGCATGGTCACTAAAGTATCTTTTCTCCCCGCAGAATCCTCCATTTGCCAAGTTTATTCCACAACGGAGTCATCTTCTCCTACCGGTATTCTTGCAGCTATTATCCCCAGCGGAGGCAAAACCTATTCTTCAACGTCAGCCCAGGAGTGACTTCCCGGCACCCGTCAAGGATTTACTTTCCTAGACAAAAATACATTCATAAACATCACATCTTCATACATTATAGCATGCATATGCATCATACTATACGAATCTCAATTTTGAAGACATACAGTTCATGCATCATGATTTTGCATACAATTATGTTTTGCCTTTTCAGGAAAAAGATCAATACAAAAATGACTACTACCAACTATCGCAATTCCTTCTAGATATAGTTTCAGATATGACCCAGAGATGGTGACGTTCTGATACTGCTTCCAGATTTCCTTCTAGATATAGTTTCAGATATGACCCAGAGATGGTGACGTTCTGATACTACTTCCAGATATCCTTCTAGATGTAGTTTCAGATATGACCCAGAGATGGTGACGTTCTGATACTGCTTCCAGATTTCCTTCGAGATATAGTTTCAGATATAAACCAGATATGGTGACGTTCTGATGCTGCTTCCAGATTTCCTTCCAGATATAGTTCGGATGTGACCCATGCATGGCGACGTTCTGACATTTATTCCAGTTTAAGATCTCAAGACCTAGACCGGTTCAGTTAATCAGCTCGAAAGATTTCTTATCCAGTCCAAGGCCTTCTCTAGTCCAGCTAAATCGACTCCCAACAGATTTTTCTGATAAAGACACAGTAGAAGTTATCCCTTATGGTTCCCTCTCCGACGGTGTGTGAGGTGGTAAGTCCTCTTCAGATGTTTCCCTCTCCGACGATGAGTGTGAGGTGATAGTCTCCTATGGTTCCCTCTCCGACGGTGTGTGAGGTGGTAAGTCCTTTTCAGATGTTTCCCTCTCCGACGATGAGTGTGAGGTGATAGTCTCCTATGGTTCCCTCTCCGACGGTGTGTGAGGTGGTAAGTCCTTTTCAGATGTTTCCCTCTCCGACGATGAGTGTGAGGTGATAGTCTCCTATGGTTCCCTCTCCGACGGTGTGTGAGGTGGTAAGTCCTTTTCAGATGTTTCCCTCTCCGACGATGAGTGTGAGGTGATAGTCTCCTATGGTTCCCTCTCCGATGGTGTGTGAGGTGGTAAGTCCTTTTCAGATGTTTCCCTCTCCGACGATGAGTGTGAGGTGATAGTCTCTTATGGTTCCCTCTCCGACGGTGTGTGAGGTGGTAAGTCCTTTTCAGATGTTTCCCTCTTCGACGTTGAGTGAGGTGATCATTCCTTTCAGATTATAATTGCCTATGGTTCTCTTCCCGATACTGCGAAGATGGTATTTCCCACCGAGATTTTCTCAACGAGCGTTGTTGAAGTTAAAATCACCCAAGGTTCTCTTACCATTCATGCTAAGGCAGTAACCATACCTGGTACATTCGTCATCTTTTGAAGCTCCAGACTCAGCTCCTGTAACCAGTCAGGACACATCTGTGCCAAGCACCTAAAATCAGCTCCTGCAGCGTGTTAGGTACTCATTTTTTGTTGTGCAGGTATGCAGGTTGTCGCCAAGGAATCTCCTACGCGGTCAACATCCAGATGGAATCTATAAGCCCATCATCCTATCCAGCAACATCCATATGGCATCTATAAGCCCATCACCCTATCCAGCAATCTCTAAATGGCATCTATAAGCCCATTCCGCCATCACTGCTACTATGTGAGCGCAAATTTCTGGGCACTCTAGTGTTCAATCATCTTCCACCCTCGGATTACGAAAGGAACGTCCGCCAATCTGCATCCTCAGGTCTAAGAAGATTGAACAGGGGCAACTGTTGTACCCCAAAATTTGCCCTCCCATATTCTCCAAGAAATTGCCAAGCCAGGCTTCAAATCTCCCCCAAGGGTTGCACAGTCAAAGATCCCCTATACAGTCAAAACTAGGGTTTGAGTTCTGATCAAAGAAATGAAGTTTTCAAAAGCCCAATCAAGTCTCATATGCTTACAAACATGGTCAAGCATCCTCATATCAAGTTTCAAGGCATTCAGCTCAAAATTGCACAGTCAAAACCCTAAATTGCACTACAGTCAACTGTAGGGGCAAAATGGTCATTTGACAGTCAAAAGTTCAAAATTTTGGTCAACATATCATTTTGAAGCCACAAACATCATTTGATCAATGCTTGATCATGATTCTCAAAATTTGGCTCAAAAATCATCAAAGATGCAAAAGTTTCCTTATTTGGACAGTTGAAAAAGTCAACTGAAATTGACCAGGGCATAACTTCCACATGGATTATCAGAAAAGTTCCATCCAAAGCTCATTTTGAATAGAAAGACATTTCCTACAACTCATCTTCATATTCCAAGTCCAAGAAATGCTCTCACAAAAAGTTATCAATTTCAACATTATAGGTCATTTTCAAAAGTCAACAAAAAGGGACTTTAAGTCAAAGGCCATAACTTGAGATTGGTAAATCAAAATGACATGGGACCAAAGGCATTGGTTAGAGGACTCAAAGACCTTTCCAAAATGTCCAAGAACATGAGAAAAGCTTAAAAATTGAGCAAGTTATGCCTTGTGGAAGTTGGGAAATGTTTGGATATTTTGAAAAGTCAACTTTGATCCAAAAGACCTAAAATTGCAAATGGGCCCATTTTTCTTCCATGATTCATTATTCTAAGCATATGCACGACCACTTGGCCCAAAGGGAAGTATTTTCTCATTTTTTATTTATTTATTTGAATTATTATTTATATTAATTCATTTAAATCATTAAAATATATGAAAAATATCTAATATGCCTTAACAAATCCTTTTATACATGTTTTGCCATCAAAATTTCGTGCACATACTGATTAGGAAGAATTGGATTGATTTGAGCATAATTGATACAAAAACCATGTGAAAAAGATTGAAAATATAATGGAAAAAAATCAAATCTTCAATCCATGATTACAAGAGATTTTGTTGAATTTTGTTAACCTAATGCCTTCACTACATAATCAGAAACCTAAACCTAATGCAAAGACACTAAAAGCTGCGCAGAAAACCATTGGACAAAACTTGAAATTCTTGCCAAAAGTCCAAAACTGAAAAGCAGGTTCTAGGTCGATTCAAAGCACCATTCCTTTTCCAATAGCTTCCTCAAGGTTCCCAGAAGCGATTCCAATCCCTAACATCAACTCAAACACAAAGAATTGGTAAAACGAATTCAAACTGTACCAAGAAAAATCCATGATCGTATTTTGATTTCTAGGCATCCTCATTGCATTTTAATTGTATATTCATGTTCCTTGTGAAGTTTTGAAACTAACCATGTGGTCCAATTGCGTTTTGGTGCTGTATATTCGATTTTACCATTGCTGATCTTTAGGGTTTTCAGAGTTTCAATTTAGGGCTTTTCACCCAAGGCAAAATTATGACTCCAGACCAAGACCATTAAACTCAGCTCACCTGGACGAAGAGATCCCAACTCTCGCGATGAATTTATGTTTAAAGATGGCCTAATCGCTATTTTCTATAAACCGGCCTAAGAGCACGCGTACAAAACCGTGGCCTTTGTTTTTGATATTTGCAAGAACGAAGAAGAAGACCTCGTGGCCAATAACTATTGGTTCCTTTTGAATTGCGCACGTTTTTTCAGATACTAACCAATTTTCTTTTATTATGATTAATAACTATTATATATTAAACGTGATTCAGATGGCGTAGTGGTACAGGTGTTGATTGGCAAGGCACAAGACCTGGGTTCGAGTCCCAGGTCTACGTTAACGTCCATATTATTTTTCCTTAAAAATTCCTATGCAGCGCCTATGTTATGATCCATGATACACCACCAGATCTAAGTGCACACGCGTCCAGGAGGTTCACATCCAAGGCTGAGGATTGATGTACACCATGAGCGTGAGTCAACGTTGCTACACGTGATTCTGAAAAGTCCACAAGGCCATGCTTGTTGGGCCAAATTGCTGAGCCCTTACCTCCAATTGGGGCCTGAACCCCCCCTGGTTTGCCCTCTCTATTTTTTTATATTTTTATTTTTTCAATTGTTATTTTATTTGCTTTATTGTTATAAATTGATTAATTATTTTTCTACAAAATATAAAAACTTCATAAAAATCAGAAAAAAGATAAAAACATAATAAAATATTTAATTTTCATATTTTCTTGTAAATAATTGCATGTAAATAAATTTAGTATTAAATAGGTTTTAATTTTAATTCTTTTTAATAACTAAAAATCCAAAAATATAGAATTAGGTTTAATAACTTTTTATTCCTTTTTAATTTTCCCTTTTTTCATAATAATAATATTACTTATTTTATTTTCATAATTAAATTGTACATAATTAATTAGGGTTTCATTTAGATTTTAATTTAATATTTTCACAATAAATTTAAAATAACTAGAATTAGGGTTTGCATTCAATTTTAATTTTAATTAATTCTCTTTTTTTTTTCTATTTGAATCTTAAAAAACATAAAAATACCAAAAACATTCTTTTTTTAATTTTTAACTTTAATTCCTTATTAATTTAATTTTGCAAAAGGGTCCAACGCCCATGTTCTTAATTTTATTTAATTTCGCATATTTATTTTTATTTTGCTTAAATGATTATGTATCTCTCCCAAAGCGTTGTAACTTAAACTTTTCGCACTTTTCAATTTCTTTTCTTTAATTGCTTATTTATTTTCCGTCAAATCGGGTCCGGTTTAATTTTGGCGATGTGGACCCGCGCCGTTTGTAATAGCTTTAGAATTTACTTTTTCGCACTCTTTTAACTGTTAACAAAAAAAGCATGCAAGAATGAATGGCCTTAAAAATAAAATAAAATCAAGCGTAGATCACAACAAACATGACATGAATAAGACAAAAATAAATGAACATGACACACAAATCACACACCACCCATAGGGTACGCCTCACTGTTGCCTTGCCTCGAAAGGTGATCGTCGAGTAGAGGATGTCTTAGTAAGTCCTCATGATCCGGGAACCTGGCATGAGGGTAGCTTCTAAGGTGTCTTCCTATTGCTCTGGTGATCACCATGTCCTGAACCTTCGAATTGACCCGAACACCTCCAACGGTGGTGCTACCTACCTCTCAATGGCGGGATGGCACTACTTTAAAGGACATTTACATAGACGAATTCCTTAGGGTAGGTTCTCGTAGATACTTGCTCTCTTCAAAAACAAACAAAAATCTTTTCACACCGACACTTTTCAAAAGCTTTCAAAGCAATTTTTCAAACACTCTGACACAAGAGTCGATCTGAAACTTTCAAAGAAACTTTTTTAAACCCACAATTGAAAAGCAAACAAACCATTTTGAAAACACATTGATCAAGTATCTAAGAGCCCATGGATAACCATGGATAGAAAGGGTGCTAACACCTTCCCTTTCTATAACCTACCTCCCGAACCGAGAGCAATCTCTTTAAGGAATTTTTCTGTGCTTTTGTCCTTTCCATTTGGAGAAAATAAAAGACGGTGGCGACTCTTGCTTCCGTGACATTTCGCGAACCAGCGTTAAACAGTCAGTTCCAGATCCACCGATCACAGTGACGATTAAAGCTTTAACTGTATAGAAGCTTGAAGATGATGATGGGTTTCAAGGGAAAGTAAAAAGAGGAATATGACATTTGATAATTCGTAAGAGAGAGAGAGAGAGAAGAATGTTTTTATTATCCCTTTTAATTGTTTACTAATAATAATATTAATCCAAGATTGTCCTTTCCAATAGCAGTAAATTAATCTTTTCCTTTTCTCAATAATAATGCTAGCCGCCGCGCCTTTCATGCATTAGGGTTTTTTTTTAACTTTTTCTTTCTTTATCCAAACCGGGTCAGCCCATTGGGCTGCTGGCCCAATCTAATCATCGTTTCCCCTTTTGTTTTAATTAAACCATTGCTATAATGAATTAAACAGCATAGTTCAACTGGCAAAGCATCTAACAATAAACCTTGGGGACCTGGGTTCAACCCCTGCTGGGGGCATTTTCCATTTTTTTTTCTTTTTTTAGTTTCTTTAGGCTTTGTCTTTATGTATTTTATCATATATTTCATAAAAAATATACTTATTTAATTTCTTTTCTTTACATAGTTATTGCATGAGAAAAATATAAAAACATATTTGTTTTAATTAATTTTTCATCTTGTTATTTACTTAATTTTTTTTGTTTAATTTTCTTTAAATTCAATTTGTTTTATTTAATACCCAAAATAAGTTAAAATTAGGTTTCGATACTCATTTCACAATAAGTTGTAAAAATATTACAGTATTATTTTCTTAAAACAATAAAAAAAATATTTAGGGTCTTAGTTTCTTTATTTGTTCATTCAAACCTTGATACTATACTCCTTTAGATAGCTCCATGAGACGATTAAACCCCGTTTCGATTGCCTTATGACGAAATAGACTTTTAACTCACCACTAGTACATAATAACATTAAGTTAGAATTTCCCCATTGACTTTTCTGTTGTAATTAAAACAAAACATAACATTCACAAATAAAAAATCCAAAAACGCTTTTAATCATTACTTGAATTTATTTTAAAACTCGCAAAAACACCCAACCAATTAAAACTCCCCACAAGGGCATGTTATCTTTGTTCTACCGTGATACTGGCCGTGCCTATTGCTAGAATGCGTGCATTAAAGTCGCCCACTAAAAACTATAAACAAATCAACCTTTTTCTAGAGGAACTACAATGTTCTGATTCCTTCATTGGATACGTAGGCAAAGGGTCGTGAAACCCTCACGAACGCAATAATCAAAAACTATTTATTTCCCTTTAAGCAAACATAGTCGTAGATAAACCCACCCTTTAAGACAAACAAACAAAATGGATCCCGTTGAGTACAATGGATGTGAGGGGTACTAATACCTTCCCCTCGCATAACCGACTCCCTTACCCTTTCTCTTGGTCGCAAGACCATCTTTTCCATTCCCTTGTGGTTTTATCGATATTTCCCCTTCCTTCGGGATAAATAAAATTCGGTGGCGGCTCCGTGTTTTCTTCCGGTGGTTTCTTAAATCAAGAATCTTCTGCTTTCCCTTGTTTCTCATCGCTCTTAGATTTTATTTCTAAATCTTTTTTCTTGTTATTTTTTTTTGTTTTGTAACTCTGTTTTCTTTTGAATCTTCAATATATGACATTTTTGGATTTCTTTACATTTTTTACTTTTTGATTATAACAAAAAGAGGGAGAAAATGAGATTTTGATCTGATCCATGAAACAGTTATGGGACTAAGTCTCAAACAGTTTTAACGAAATACAAAGTTTTTTTTGTTTAAGAGATATGCAGGAATTCAAGAAACTATGAAAGACTAAGCTCTGAACACCATCAGGAAAAGAATTGATAAAGAAACTCTGAAAGAAAAAGTCTAAAAGCTATGAAGAACAAATCTCAGGAAGTTTCCCTTATGCTTTTTAATTATTCTTTATTTCAGAAGAAGAAATATCAATCTCAGGGGGAGATCCTCATACTTGCACAAAATTTCTTTTTAATCAAAATCTGAATTGTTTTGTCATCATCAAAAATGAGGAGATTGTTAGAACAGAGTTTGGTTCTAATCATATCTTAGAGTTTTGATGATAACAATGAAATAAATTTTGTGATATATATTTTATACTCTGACTTGTATGTTCTCTAAGATCAGATGAAGGTCTGTCTTACGCATCTTAGAAAGAAACAACATTCTACGCAGGTATAAAGCAAACTCAGAAGGAAGCACTCCAAAGCAAACTCCGATAAAGAGCAATCCTAAGAAACTTCTGATAAAGCTAGCTGAAGCAAAGATCTGATAGAAGCACACTGAAAGAAACATCCGATAAATGCAAGATTAAAGCAAACTATGAAGATCACATACTGAAGAATACTCTAATAGAAGAATAGATCTAGTAAACTCTGAATTAGCAACGCTGCAAGCAAACACTTCAACTTCCAGAGACAAGCTATGACAGTACCGTTGGTTATTAAATGATAAGACGGCTAACACACTCAAGTATACTACGTGCACTAGCATTGGAAACATAAAGACCAAATTTACTCTCTACACGCATCATTGCAAACACGCTTCATTAAATGCATGCACCATAATCAAGGCATTAACGGTCAATTGGAAGCTATATATAGAAGACCTTTTGTATCAAAGAAAGTTTACTGACTTACGTGAAATATACTTACACTCACTGTTCTCATACTTGTAAACTAATATTGTATAGTGGGTAGTTCTTAAGTATTGGGCAGAAATCTTAGTGAAAAATCACAGTTGTGATAAAGCTTTTTAGAAGTAAATCTTTTTCACTACTATTAAGAGACAATTTTACAAGTGTTCCTTGAGAGACCAGTTGGGTCAGATTTCTCAAGAGGGCTAGGACTAGTTGTGTCTTAGAGGTTTTAGTCACTTGCAGTTAGCTTGTGCATTATATTGTTAGTCACACCAGTTTGGTTGTGCGCTTGTATTCAGTTTGATTATAGTGGATTAAGTCCTTGTTGAGAGAGGAGAAATCACCTTAGCGGGTGGACTGGAGTAGTTTGAGTTTCAAACGAACCAGGATAAAATTACCAGTGTCCTTCCATTAGTATTGCGCTAGAAAAGAAGAAAAAACTTATTCAACTCCCCCCATCCCCCTTCTAAGTGTTTTCTCAACCTTCAGATCCTATGGAGTACCACAGACGTGAGGGGTGCTAATACCTTCCCCTTACGTAATCGACTCCCTTACTTGTTCTCTTCGTCGCGAGACCTTGATTTTTCCCTTTCCCGGGTTTCATTCGATGTTTTCCTTTCCCTTCCGTGGGTTAAATAAATATTCAATGGAGACTTCATTATTTGTTGTTTTAGATATTTATTTTCTCTAGTCGATTCACATATACAAGTATAATTACACATTATAAACAATATGAACATTATGTGCAAAAATCAAAAACAAAGAAACTATCGCAATGTGATCCAACAAAAACATCAACCCATGACAATAGACTTAAACCTACAATACTCGTCAAAATCATCAAGTATCTCTCGAAATTCCACAATAGAGGTTATATTTAAAACAAAGTTGGAGACAACTGCATTACTCGCGTTGACGTTCTCTCAACACAACACAAACAACACATAGGCATTAAGCTTCAATACCCACAGTGATTATTAGCTCTAAATCAATCTCTAGAATCTAGAAACTAATAGATATCCATCCCTAATCAAGATTTGCTAGGTATATGTCTATAACAACCCAAATCAAAACATAAAGCAAAAAGATTAAGGAAGACATCAACAATGATTTATAAAGAAAGCTTTATACAACACCGTGATAAAAAAATATGCATATGTTCAAAGTAAATATACAAATAAACCCAACAAAATAGAAATACATAGAGATAAAGAGAGGAAAACCACAAATCTCCTAAGTTCTCAGCTTGATTAATGAGAAATCTAACTCCATATCAACCATCTGCAAGTTCCATTATTGCTTTCTAGATTCTCCTACCAAAAAATGATCTTTGATGGTGTGAGATCAAAAACTACCCAACCCATAACCTAAAAATTTTATTTTTTTCCCCTTTATAATGATATTCGTAAAGGTAGAGAAAACACAAGAAAATGGGGGGGGGGGGGGGGGGGGTTGAATTGTGTTCATATAAAACATTCCCCTTTAGAAATTCTAAGCACTCAAATAATAATATTTATAAAGATAATGAAGAATAAAGAACACAAGTATTTTATCTAGGTTCACCGTTAACTAGACTACACGTGTCCACCCCCACAAGGATGATTTCGCCTTATCCGAGGACTTAATCCAATATAACCAAACTGATTATAAATTCACGTTAAACAACCAATGACTTACACACAATGACATGTTTAGGGAACCCACAGGATATAACGTTCATTGACCCAATAGAATCAGATCCCTCAAGATCATCTATTCAGATTTCCTACAATGACCAGCAACCACTATCTTCTTGAGACCAAACCTTCACTCATTCTCTCAAGTAACCTTCAATGATATGTTCAGTGATCCGATTTAACGAATATAACAATCATTGACCCAATAGAGTTAGATCCCTCAAGATCATCTACCAGGATTTCCTTACAATGATATCCATCAGTGATCTCACAAGAGTCTGACCTTCACCCGGTCCCCTTTGAGATATGACTACCATTGACTCAACAGAATATGATCCCACAAGATCTCATATCAGGATTTCCTATAATGACCGTGAAGGTAGAGAAAACATAAGAAAGGGGGGAGGTTGAATTGCGTTC
This sequence comes from Vicia faba, assembly GCA_948472305.1. NCBI lineage: Eukaryota > Viridiplantae > Streptophyta > Magnoliopsida > Fabales > Fabaceae > Vicia > Vicia faba. Next base: position 45,388,415 of record OX451738.1, on the reverse strand, counting down.
ATGGTAAACATCCCCCATTAAGATTCTAAGAACTTAAATGATAATAGCAATAAAGACAATGAAGATAAATGACACAAGTATTTTATTTAGGTTTGTCGTTAACTAGGCTACTCTTGTCCACCCTCACAAGGATGATTTAGCCTTATCCAAGGACTTAATCCACTATAACCAAATTGATTACAATCGCACAAGAAACCGCTGATGACTAACACACAATGGCACATTTAGGGATCCAACCGGATATAACGTCCAATGACACAATAAAATCAGATCCCTCAAGATATCATACCCGAATTTCCTTGCAAGGATATCCATCATGGATATCATAAGAGTCTAACCTTCACTTGACCTCTTTGAGATATGACTACCATTAACCCAAAATAAATCGATTCCTCAGAATCTCCTATCAGGATTTCCCATAGTGACCAGCAGCCATTATCTTCTTGAGATCAAACCTTCACTCAATATCTCAAGGAACTAATCAACTACAGTTGATGGGGTTTCTTGTGTTTACGTGAATGCTTCTTCTAAGAAGATTACACAAGTCTTTTGAGCACATATTATTTTACACTTCTTCGAGAAATAACTCAAGTGTTAAAACAATTTACATGAAGATACATGAATAGAAACACTATTCGAGCAACAACTCTAGTGTTCATTATAATGTTCTACAAAAATGTATATCATAAGAAGTTAGGTATTATCTTGTAGTGTTCTTCTTCAAATTCTTTGAGCAAAGCTATGAGAAACAACTCCTTACTTCTTCTGAGATCTACAAAGATGTATTTGATTTGAAGTTGAATAATATCTTGTAGTCTTATTCTTTATTTTCTCTTTTCTTTTAGTTGTCTTTAGTATGTATAGGATTACAACTTTAACATCTTTAGAGTCCACTGCTTTCCTTCCACAGGATGAAGCTTGTTGGCCAATGGGAACTGTTAGATCACTAACCAGCAATTTATCTTTGAAGCTTTAATCTTGTTTTATAGCCCTTGACAGAGAGACATTGTGAGGATAAAATAGACTTTTCTTGCACCAACAGGTGATTCCCAACATATAGAATAAGGTGTAAGAGTTTAGCCAATATAAAATAATGTTTCTGTATCCTATCACTATTCAATGATATCCTTCCACCTTTTCCTCTGAATAATATTTTTCTATTAAGCTTGTAAAAAGAGATCCGTTCCGTAAAGAAAGATAACTGCAAATCTAGTTGTTTGTTCCCAACGGTCACATTGAGAGGGGTTGTCAATACAGTTTAAAGGATTCTCCTTACGCCACCCTAGAGGTCATAGACACGTTATGTACCTTTTTTACAACATTACATGTGTTGGCTCCTAAATTCGACACCTTTGTTTTGATTGATGGCAGCCATTAAAAGCTGAAAGATGCTTTCGACTGGCTAAGCCTGTCGAAGTGCCCGTCGAAAGATGGCAAAATATTTAGAAGATTTCTTCCAAGGAAGAAGGCTGATTGCCTTCGACGTCGAAGGAGTTTTCGTCGAAGACGTCTCTTGATGAAGGTGTTCGATGGTCCAGAGTGGAGCAGTTTGAAATTCAAAGCTTTGGAGGGAAAACGGTTTCCAGCAGTTACTACGTGCAAACGTGTAAGGATCTGGAGCGTCGAGCATGGAGAACGTGCCAAGTGGCTTGATCTCGAAGCAGTGTAACTGCCTGACGGTTACTTGGAATGTTTTTGTATAAATAGAAGTAGACATGTAGTTTCTCGCGTGTGTTCACAATAAATACATAGTCACTCATTTAGATTCAAGTACCCAGCGTGAGCGAACGAATTGTTGAGAAATGTATGTGTGAAACACCAATTTTATCAATTAAAGTCATTTACTTTTCCAGTATTTTACATGCTTTCTCCTTTAAGATTCCTGTCGAACCTTTACATTCAAGCCTTGTTTATTTTACCAAGCCTTTCCTTTATGCAATTTACTTTAAACAATTTACTTAAAGCCTTATCCAACTTAATTAAACTTCAAAATCAACCTATGTCCATAGGATCAATCTGATCGATCCTGCGAGTAACCAAATAAGTAACCATTTGGAGGATCAGCGGTTGTTTACCAAAACCCTAGGTAAACAAATTGGCACACCTGGTGGGACTGTGTGTTGATTGTTGAAAAATAATCTGATCTTTTCGAGTTGTATGTTATTGAGGAGTGGTAGAATATACACCAACGATAGCAATACTGCCAGAAGAAGGGAAGAGATGGCGAATCCGCCAAACAATAATGAAATTCCACCACCAAGTGTGGGAGCAACGGTTAATATGACCGTCAGTGAAGCGACGAATGTTGGTTCGACACCAGCAGTGTCAGTCACAACCACGGGGCCAATAACTTCGTTTACAGGCCCCAGAATACCTTTGGGAACCCCCCCACCAAGGGGAAATATTGGCACAAGGCCAGTGGTTCCCCCAGGATTTATTCCATTCTATGGTATGCCAACTTCTGAAGTGGCAAGCCTGACGAATGCTGCGTCCACTTATTCAGACCCTTTCGTGAGTGCCTCTTCGCCACTCCAAGGCTCTGGAGTAGGCATGGCGAATAGAAATAGGACCCAACTCTTAGGAGGAACGTCCCAAGTAGCCCATGGCCTTACAAATGCCTCGACAGCAGTCTTGAGGCAACAGATGGACGAAAGCAACCATGACATGGTGCAAATGTTGGCACAAACTTTGAGTACAGTGCTAAATCCTCTAATACAAAATACTACTCAATCGAATCAGCAAGTTACAGCGCAAATGACGCGTTTGGCTGACTTCTTTGGAGTACCCCCACCTATTCGACAGCCCCAAAGGGCGCAAATAAGAGGAAATCAGGGGATATTTGTAGAGGAAGAAACCACCATTAATCAGGCTCAACAGCCTGTAGAACAACCTGTCGAAGAACCTAGGGTAATAGCCCCAGAGGTAAGGTTAGTCAACAGAAACCAAAATGCTGACGAAGTGGTTCAGCATATCCAACACCAAAACATGGGTTTGGAAAACAATCTGGCAACCATGATCGAAAGAATCATGACTCAGAATGGAATGAACATGGGCTTTCGAAGGCCCAACTTTACATCTCCATTGTCAGAATATGTGTTACAAACTGACTTACCTCCTAGAAGCAAAGTCCCCAAATTTACTAAGTTCTCTGGGGACACGACAGAATCTACTGTCGAACACGTGGCGAGGTATTTGATCGAAGCAGGAGACATTTCAAATAATGAAAACCTAAGGATCAAGTACTTCCCAAGTTCCTTAAAAAAAAACGCTTTTACTTGGTTCACAACTCTACCCCCCAATTCGATCCACCATTGGACCCAGTTGGAAAGATTGTTCCATGAACAATTCTATATGGGGCAAACCAAGATAAGCCTGAAAGAACTGGCGAGTGTGAAGAGACGTTTCACTGAACCTATAGACGAATATCTGAATAGGTTTAGGTTGCTTAAGGCGAGATGTTTTACACAAGTGCCAGAACATGAACTGGTCGAAATGGCCGCAGGAGGTTTAGATTATTCCATTAGGAAGAAGCTAGATACCCAGTACCTAAGAGACATGGCCCAACTGGCCGATAGAGTTCGACAAGTCGAACGCCTCAAAGCTGAAAAAGCTAAGGCAACGAAAACTCACAAGAGAGAGAGAATAGCTTACGTTGAGATGGATGACGAAGATCTAGAATCCTTCGACGATACTTTAGCTGTCGAAGAAGGAGAAGTCGATTTAGCAGAACTAAAGCAAGGGCCACCATACTCTTGTAAACAATTAGTCCCCTCAAATGGGAAAAATCCCATTGGTCCAGACAGGACCAACGATAGGTTCCCAAAAAAGACTTATAGTTTTGACATCACAAAATGTGATGAAATATTCGACTTGCTAGTTAAAGATGGCCAAATGATAGTACCCCCTGGGGTAAAAGTGCCTCCTCTTGATCAAAGAAAGAAGAGAGGTTTTTGCAAATATCATAATTTTCTGGGCCATAAAACTTCTCAATGTTTTCTTTTCAGGAATCTTGTGCAAGACGCGATTGAGGAAGGGAGATTAAAGTTTGCTGACAAATCCCCCATGGCTGTCGACTCCAATCCACTGAAGGTTGAAGCCCACTATGCAGAACCCTCTGAGGTGAACATGATAGAGGCAACCAGGAGCCAGTCGAAGAAGCCAGGCATCACCATGGTCGAAGTCTCAAAGGATCACATCAACATGCCAATCTTTGGCAGTTTTTCTGGAAATTTATCCAAGAAGACAATTGAGGCTGTCCAGAAAGCGGTCGAAGACCCGAAGTCGAAGACTGCTGAAGCACAAAAAACTGGACCAAAGTCCAGTTCCCACTTGGCCACTGTACAAGGCCAGACGGAGAATCTGGAAACACAAATGAAACAACTAACTCTTGCTAATAAGGATACAATGAATATCAACATGGTTGAACTTTCTGACCCTAAAGCATCAGAAGAAGCCATAAGGCAAGAGCAGGCAAATAAAACGGCTTTCCCTAGGGAAAACGAAAACTTGGCAGATTTTTTACAAAGATGCCAGAAGAAGAAATCAGAGGTGATGCTGTGTCCAAGATGCAGTTCTATCTTTGATAAAAAAGCTGCTGAACACATACAAGGAGTGAGAGCAGCGAACAAGAGAAGGGAGAATTCTGACCTTCGACATGATCCCAGAAGGGGTTCTAATCAAGACAAGAGGCCTTTGACTTTTAGGCCTCCAACAAATGTACCAGTAGACACTTGGTACAAAACATCTGGCCGCAAAAGGCCAAGCGAAGAGAAATGGCATTCTTTCGAAGTGCCAAGAGGTTCCTCTTTAATTCAGAAGAAAGATCCTCAAGTTGCTGCACCCAAGGTTGCTCAAGTGTCCAGCAACTACAAGGGAAAAAATCCTATGTCGAGATCCCAATGGAGGAGATATCAAAGAAGGCGAAAAGCTGAAAGGGAGGCTGCCAACGAACCTAAGGCAGAAACTAGTTCGAATGTGCCTCAAAGGAAACAAAGAAAGCCTCTTGAGAGAGAACCAGTTACCAACAGGCTAGTTTGGCCTAACCAAAGTGAAGTCGAAGACGAAGATGATGCTGAGTCCGACGATACTCTGGATATAATGGTGAACATTGTTTCAGTACTGCCCAGGGAATTCAATCGACAGGTAGAAGTCGAAGCCAGTGATTGGGAGGTGGAACAAGAAATGGCCAAACACAGGCCAGTGTGCTATTTTGTCATGGACAATGGCACTACAGAGGAACAAAATGGCTTCTTCGAGCCACCTACAGAGGCGATGAAGAATCACCTCAAACCTTTGTTCATAAGGGCTAAGCTCGAAGAGACCACTGTGAACAAAATATTGGTCGACTGTGGGGCCACTATCAATATTATCCCTCATTCTGTGCTAATAAAGATTGGCAAAAGGGATGAAGAAATTAAACCTCACAATATGGTCCTGTCCAACTATGAGGGAGGCATTGGGACCACCATGGGAGTGATCCAGCTCGACATAAAAGTTGGGTCGATCCTTCGACCAACAATGTTCATGGTCATATCGGCCAAACCTAACTACAACCTTTTGTTAGGCCGTGAGTGGATTCATGGTGTAGGTGTTGTGCCTTCATCGATGCATCAAAGGTTGCTTCTATGGCGTCCAGATGGGATGGTCGAAAACATAGAGGCGGATCAAAGTTACTACCTTGGCGAAGTCAATCACTTGGGTGTAACAGATTTCGACAAAAACTTGGCTCACATAGGGCCATGTCCAACTCCTGACTTCGACATGGCGCCAGCGCCAAACACCTTTTGTTCCCTATACCTACATCCTGAGCATGGTTTCCAATGGGACAAAGAAGACTTGTCCCACATAGACTTCAGTGGGCTAACTGATATCCAACCAACTGGTTGGGGAAGTGAATTCAGTGATAATGACTGAGTCACAATCTCTGAAGCGAATTTCGGCTTATGTAGCCGAAACCAAGATGATAACGGCTCTCGAAGCCGAGGTAAAGTACATGGCCACACATGCCAATGATCAACAATTATCTGCTGTTGGCCCAGGAAAGGATTTCGATCCAAGACCTCCTGATATCATGCCAGATGAAATGCAGGAACAAAGGCTCGACGCCATCTATGACGATGAGCCTTTGGGCTTCGAAAAGGATCCCTTGGCGAACAACATTAAGATGTTAGCACAAGACCCTTTAGAAGAAATCAACTTAGGAGAAGGATCAGAGAATAGGCCAACTTACATCAGCGCCAAAATTGATCCAGAACTTAGGTTGGAAGTAATCCAATTGCTGAAAGAGTTTAAAGACTGTTTTGCATGGGATTATGACGAAATGCCTGGTCTCGACAGAGGATTGGTAGAACTTCAGTTGCCAATCAAACCTGGAAAGAAGCCAATCAAGCAAAATCCAAGACGCTTCGCTCCAGAAATACTGTCGAAGATCAAGACGGAGGTCGAAAGACTTCTGAAATGCAAATTCATCCGTGTTACAAGGTATGTCGAATGGATTGCAAATATTGTGCCAGTAATTAAGAAAAATGGCACATTAAGGGTGTGCATAGATTTCAGAGATTTGAATGCTGCCACCCCCAAAGATGAATATCCAATACCTGTGGCGGAAATGCTAGTCGATTCTGCCGCTGGCTACGAATACCTGAGCATGCTCGATGGTTATTCAGGATATAATCAAATATTCATTGCTGAAGAGGATGTGTCGAAAACAGCCTTTCGATGCCCTGGGGCCTTAGGCACTTACGAATGGGTAGTGATGCCTTTTGGCCTAAAGAACGCTGGGGCAACGTACCAGCGAGCAATGAATACTATCTTCCATGATTTTATTAACACTTTTATGCAAGTTTATATTGATGATATTGTTATAAAATCTGTTTCCAGGAAGAGTCACATTGACCACCTTCGACAATCATTCGAAAGAATGAGAGAACATGGTCTGAAGATGAATCCTTTGAAGTGTGCGTTCTGTGTGAAAGCTGGAGATTTCTTGGGCTTCGTTGTCCACAAGAAAGGAATCGAAATAAATCAGAACAAGACGAAGGCAATTTTGGAAGCGAAAGCGCCATCGAATAAGAAGGAATTGCAATCTCTCTTAGGCAAGATAAATTTCTTGAGAAGGTTTATATCTAATCTAAGTGGGAAAGCTCAGGCCTTTTCACCCTTACTTCGACTGAATAAAGAGGGGTTCGAATGGGGGCAAGAGCAACAAGAAGCCTTCGACAAAATCAAAGGGTACCTCACTAAGCCACCTATTTTGGTGCCTCCTTGTAGCAATAGGAGTATGAGATTGTACATAGCTGCATCTGACAAAACTCTGGGAAGTATGTTAGCCCAAGAGGATGAGAATGGAGTCGAAAGACCCATTTATTATCTCAGTCGAGTTTTGAATGATGCAGAAACTAGATATAGCGAAGTTGAAAAATTGTGTCTATGTCTGTATTTCTCTTGTACAAAGCTCAAGCAATATATAAAACCAGTTGATGTTTATGTTTCGTCTCATTTTGATGTTTTCAAATATATGTTGTCGAAACCTATCTTGCATAGTCGAATTGGCAAGTGGGCATTAGCATTAACTGAATACTCCCTGACCTTTATGCCTCTTAAGGCAGTAAAAGGCCAAGTGGTTGCAGATTTCATAGTCGACCACTCTATTCAGGTCGAGGATATTAACTATGTGGAGATAGAACCTTGGAAATTCTACTTCGATGGTTCCAGCCATAAAAATGGAACAGGAGTAGGAGTTTTGATTATTTCTCCAGATAAAATTCCAACAACATTCAAGTACCAAATAGAAGGTTCTTGTTCGAACAATGAGGCTGAGTATGAAGCTCTAATTACTGGCCTTGAAATATTGTTGGAATTGGGGGCAACTCGAGTCGAAGTAATGGGAGACTCAGAGTTAGTCATTAAGCAGGTCACAAAGGAATATAAATGCATAAGAGAAAATCTCATTATGTACTTTGTGATAGCAAATCGTTTGTTGAAAAAATTTGAAAGTGTCAATATTCGACACATACCCAGAGTCGAAAATCAAATAGCCAATGACTTGGCACAAATTGCATCAGGGTATAAGATTTCAAAAACGAGATTACAAAGAGCAATCGAAGTTCGAGAGAAGATAAAAGCAACTTGTCTATCACCATCAGACTTGGAATCGACAAGGCTAGGTTATGCTGATCACTCAAACTTCGAGATTTCGTTCATTGATAATTTGTCAGACCAGGATTGGAGGAAACCCATTGTGGACTATCTTCAAAATCCAGGAGCTCCGACAGAACGAAAGACAAAATACAGGGCGTTGAGTTTTGTACTCATGGGTAATGAGTTATTCAAGAAGACGCCTGAAGGGGTGTTGCTGAAATGTTTAAGTGAAACTGAAGCATACATAACCCTTTCGACTACACATGCTGGGGCATGTGGGGCTCACCAAGCAGGCCATAAGATGAAATGGTTGTTGTTTCGACAAGGACTATATTGGCCCACTATACTGAAAGATTGTGTTGAGTTCGCCAAAGGTTGCCAAGAGTGTCAAGTTCATACAAGCATCCAGCATGTACCAGCAAGCGAACTTCACTCAATAGTGAAGCCTTGGCCCTTTCGAGGATGGGCGTTGGATCTTATTGGAGAGATTCGACCAGCATCATCAAAGAGTCAGAAATACATATTGGTAGGCATTGATTATTTTACTAAGTGGATCGAAGCTGTTCCTTTAGTCAATGTAGACCAAGAAAATGTCATTGAATTTATTCAAAAGAACATTATATTTAGGTATGGAATCCCTGAGACAATAACAACTGACCAAGGTTCAGTTTTCACTGGTCGAAAGATGCAGGAATTTGCTCAGGAAACAGGTTTCAAACTCCTAACATCCACGCCTTACTATGCGCAGGCGAATGGTCAAGTCGAAGCAGCTAACAAAGTAGTGATTGGCTTGATAAAGAAACATGTTGGGAAGAAACCAAAGAATTGGCATAAGACGTTAGACCAGATTTTATGGGCTTGTCGAACGTCCCCAAAAGAAGCCACTGGTACAACACCATATAGGCTAACTTTTGGCCACGATGCAGTATTGCCAGCAGAAATTTGTCTTCAATCTGCAAGAGTTCAGAGGCATTATGATATTCCTTCTGAGGTTTATTGGAATATGATGTTAGATGAATTGGTGGATTTAGACGAAGAGAGATTACACGCTCTCGACTTACTCAGGCTTCAGAAGAAAAGAGTCGAAGACTCTTATAATAGAAAGGTAAAACCTAAGGTATTTTTGCCTGAAGATTTAGTTTGGAAGGTAATTCTTCCCATGGATCGACGGGATCGAAGCATGGGGAAATGGTCACCCAAATGGGAAGGACCCTTCAGAGTTATCCAAACTTTTTCTGGTGGAGCCTATGAAGTCGAAGAGATAAGTGGTGATAAAAGGCTCTTGAGAGTAAATGGTAAATATTTGAAAAAATATAAGCCTATACTTCAAGAGATAAAAATAAAATAATAAAAGAACAAGCTAAATTAACCATAGAAATGCCAAAATGGAAATTTTTATTAATTTCAGCCAAAATGGCAATTGTTGTCGAAAGCGATTACAGAAGATGGTTACAAAGAGAATCAATCAAAAGGAAAGAGAATTCTTGAGTCGAAGATACTTGGCATACTGCAGCTCCAACCTCTTTTTGCACCAAGATTTTTCTTGCACCAGTTTGGCAATTTGAGCGTCGAGGCTTTGAGCCCTCTCAGCGAATTCCAGGCCTTGCTTGATCTCAGTCTGGCTCTCAGTGTCTGGGATGGTCGAAAGAATTTCCTCCTGGAGCACAGTGTTGGCGTTTATCTTCGCCTCTATCTCTGCAATTTGTGCTCGGAAGGAGACATTCTCTCGCTCAATAGCATCGAACCTTTCCTGTGCAGACGCTTTCTGTTTCGACAACTCGGCAATTCGAGAAGTCGAATCTGAGACAGCTGTCCACGCAGATGAGCTCTTGCCATGCAGCACTTCGAGCTGACTGTTAAAAGTTCGTTGGCGCCGGTAATCCGCTGAGACTTGATCAATCATAGAATGTAATTCCATGATTAAGTCTGAGATTTCTGGGGCTACAGCTTCGAAGTCAACAGCATTCAAAACCTCTTTTAAGCATGATGGAGCAGTGGGGTCCCCCTCTAAAGCCTTCATTAAATCCCTCTTGAAGAACTGGGCCTTAACCTTCGCCAACGCATCATCAAGAGGAGAAGTCTCAGTAGATTTCCCCGACAGAGTAGGAATTTCCTGACTAGTGTCAGAAGAACTCTTACTCTCGACGATTGCATTAAGGTAGCTGACAGGGTCAGTTTGTTTCAAGATTTTCAAGTCCTCTTTCGACCTGTGCTTTGAGGAGGTGACCTTTGCCACAGTATTATCTTGGGCTGGAGGCTGTTGAATGCTGAGTGCCTCGTTTGGTTGCTCTTCGACTTGAACTGAGGCGGTACTAGCATCGACTTGTGGTTCTTTGTTAACATCACCTTGGGGTCCTTCGCCAGCGTCATTTTGTGGCTCTTCGCTAGCGTCACCCTGGTGGTCTTCGCCAGTACCACCTTGATGCTCTTCGTCAACAGCATCTTGATTCTCTTCGCCATTGCCTTGGTCTCTTCCTTCAGGATTCTCTTCTGATGACAAGACCACCACAGGAACCGTTTCTGGCTGTGTTTCCTCCGCCATAGGTTCTTCAGTTGTCTTCTCCACTGTTTCAGCATTGGCCTCGTTCTCAGTGTGGGCTTCGTCATTGCCCAAATCTTTTTCCCGAGGCCTGCTAAGGTCAGCAGATTCTAGAGTTTCTGAAGTCCTTGGTGGGGAACTTTCAGTGGTGTCCTGAAAAAGAGAAAGAAGACAAATCTTCAGATGTCGAAAGAGACATAATCGAATACGGGTATCTATGCCTAAGTTATAAGAAGAGTCCAATAGATTACCTGTGGATTAACTTCAGCCCCAGGGCTGGAATTGTCACTTTCGACAGGCTTGGTAACAAGAGCGTTCAGTTCCTCCTCAGTTGGTTCTTCGATGACCACTGCAGGTGGCCTAGGCTTTCTCACAGCGACCTTTATTCTGACGGTTCGACCTTCAGGAGCTGGAGTAGGAACAGAAGCTTCCTTCGTTAACTTTCGCCTCTTTAAGGGAGAAGGAGGGGAATCACTTTCATCATCACTCCCCGATTCGATCACCAATGCTGCCCTTTTCTTGGGCGAAGGGGCCTAGAAAACCAATAGGAATTCGATTGAATAATTACGTCGAAAATAAATAATCGAAAGCCAGAATGAAAATGAAGAAAATCTGGTTACCGATGCAGGAGGCCTCCTCGAAGAGCCTTCCCCCTGTTGGTTGCCCGTTGTCTTCGCCGGCGCTATAGTCTTCGCCGGCGGTGGAGGTTTTGTCGAAGGGACTCTTCCTTGTGGGCCTTCTGTAGCCTTCTTGGCTAGGGGCTTTCGAACAACTGAAAGCGAAAAGGAAAGTTAACAGGCTAACAGTCGAAGAGAAAGATAAAAAGTAAATGTGAGAGCATGAACTTACATTTCTTTACTTTGTCCAACACAAGGACAAAAGATTTCTGTAACTCTGCTATGAAGTCCTTCTCGTCGAAGAAGTACTCAGCATAATAGCTTCTCCACCACTCTTCAAAAGATGGTGAGCAAAGGAAGTTAAGTTGGTAGTTGAACAGCGAGAGGATTGTTCGACCAGCGTATCTTCCGATATGCTTGGTAGCAGCTTCTTCTGTATAATCGTTGCAGAAGTACAACATTGACTTCTCTCTTTGGAAAATGGGAGAAGGCAGGGTTTGGATGATACCAAACTGGCGAGATACCAGATTGGGTTGATAGGCAAGCAGACTCAAATGAGTCTTAGAACTCTTAAATCGAAGAGGCATGATCCTGGGTGTCAGGAACGCCTCCCAAAGTACAGTGTGCTCATCGACATTGGGACCACTCGACTCCTTTGGATGTGGCCTTGTAAACCATGCTGGCCCCACCTTCCGTTGAGCAAATGGAGCCATAGTTGAAACAAATTCTTTCCTTCGAGCGAACATCAGAACGAAGTTAGTGAAGGTTTGTTGGAACTCTAGCCCATCTTCCGCAGGTGTCAGTAGAGCCAGCCTAATTCCTTCGATACGTCTATTAGCTATCGCTGGGGCTTGTTCATTTATCTGATTCTTCTTGGGTAAGAAGGATTCGAAAGTGGCGTTGAGCCACAGTTGAAGTAGCCAGAAAGGCCCAGCGAGTAGCAAACTGTTCCTATCTTCGACATGTTTCAAGAGAGTGACCCCATTGCTGATTGAGTCATAAAGACTGGCCAGAATTAGTTCTGCCAAACAGATGTTCTGGCGGTGATGCAGTTGGGTGGCCAGAGTGACCATCTTTTTGGTCACTTGTAGAGACTTCGAACAAAACACAAAGCGAGTTAGCCATAAGGCTAGAAACGCTATGTGTTCGACATCCGACACTGTATCCGTCGACCTGTCGTGATAATGGTTGATAAAGGTAGTGTATGTTGGCTTCGTCTCAGAAAAGCCAATTTGGTCCTCCGACATTTCCTCCGGGTCGAAGTAATCTCCGGTTGGTCGAAGGCCAGTAATGGCCGCTACGTCGAAGAGTGTGGGGGTTAACATCCCACATGGAAGGTGAAAGGTGAAGTGAGAGTTATCCCAGAACAACAGCGAAGCTATAAGCATCTCTGGGGAGTAGTTTAAGCCTGTCTTCGACAGCATTACTAGGTCAAAGATTCCCATTTCCTTCCAGACTGGAGTTTGATGTTTCTCCAACTTTGTTAGCCAAGCAATGTAGTCAGAGGTCAGATTAGGGCAAGACCTGAAGACCCTAACACTTCTGTTGAAGAAACGAAGGTCGATCTTCTCGTGTGTAGGGTCTTCGTTGTCTTCTGCGTCCTTCTTGGCGCATGCTACTGGCTTGAGTTTCTCGACGATGGGGAAATAGCTCTTGATCTTCAGAGCTTCAGAGATGCTTGGGTTCATGGGTCCAGACATTGCGAAGATCTGGTTGGAGTATCCAACCAGGATCATCAAGTGACGCGAGTAAGCATCGCGAACGGAGATGTCAGAAGGTTCAGGGACCCTTCGTTTGCCTGTAGCGTTCACTACCGGAGCAGTAACAAAGACCTTGGGCTTAGCAAGTTGTTCAGTTGGTGCGTTAGTCTTGGGGGCAGTAGAAGCAGAGGCCATTGTTGAGGATGAAGATGAAGTGGAAAAGGAAGAGTTTTTCTGCAAAGAGAGCAAGTTTGTATGAAAGCAAGGGAGTTTGAGGGCTAGTTTGCGTGAAAAATCTCATAGTGGGATATTCACTACTATTTATAGTAGTGGGAGAAATTCCCAATAACGAGGACATTAAATGTCATTTAATGCTGCAGGAATTAGTGGGACGCGTGGCAGCATCCTGTTGTTTTGGCCGTTTCTGCAGAAACAGAGAGACACAGCGTGCGTCCTCGTTTTTGGGATTTGTCATAATGACAAATTTTGAAGTGACGTTTGGTACTGCACGCCGTACTGAAAGTGACGTCCTAGGATCAAATCAATGATGGTTTCTTGGGATTGCCAATAGTTGGTAAAAAGCAACAAAAAGTGCACAAGTTAACTTGTGACTAAGCGTGGAAAAAACAGGTGTCGAATGGCGTTTTCAAATAATGCCTTTTTCTTTCAGAGTCGAAATAAGGCATTCTTGGGGGGCAATTTGTTGGCTCCTAAATTCGACACCTTTGTTTTGATTGATGGCAGCCATTAAAAGCTGAAAGATGCTTTCGACTGGCTAAGCCTGTCGAAGTGCCCGTCGAAAGATGGCAAAATATTTAGAAGATTTCTTCCAAGGAAGAAGGCTGATTGCCTTCGACGTCGAAGGAGTTTTCGTCGAAGACGTCTCTTGATGAAGGTGTTCGATGGTCCAGAGTGGAGCAGTTTGAAATTCAAAGCTTTGGAGGGAAAACGGTTTCCAGCAGTTACTACGTGCAAACGTGTAAGGATCTGGAGCGTCGAGCATGGAGAACGTGCCAAGTGGCTTGATCTCGAAGCAGTGTAACTGCCTGACGGTTACTTGGAATGTTTTTGTATAAATAGAAGTAGACATGTAGTTTCTCGCGTGTGTTCACAATAAATACATAGTCACTCATTTAGATTCAAGTACCCAGCGTGAGCGAACGAATTGTTGAGAAATGTATGTGTGAAACACCAATTTTATCAATTAAAGTCATTTACTTTTCCAGTATTTTACATGCTTTCTCCTTTAAGATTCCTGTCGAACCTTTACATTCAAGCCTTGTTTATTTTACCAAGCCTTTCCTTTATGCAATTTACTTTAAACAATTTACTTAAAGCCTTATCCAACTTAATTAAACTTCAAAATCAACCTATGTCCATAGGATCAATCTGATCGATCCTGCGAGTAACCAAATAAGTAACCATTTGGAGGATCAGCGGTTGTTTACCAAAACCCTAGGTAAACAACATGTTAACCATTTGAAATTTCTTCTTATCTTCATAGGATTCATATATTTGAATGTTGATAATTGAAGCTTGTTGTAGAAGAATATTTCTTATGAGCCTTAGAACCTAAGTCTTTGAGTATTCGGAACATGTCACATAATACCTTGTTTTAGAGTCTTCAGCACTTGGTTGTAAGAACTTCTTTTTATTCAAATCATCAGAACTTGTTCAGCAGAAGCTTGTTCTTCATAATCTTCAGAACTTGTAACACAGAAGTAAACCTTTAGAAGTCCTCCAAAGCTAAACATCAAAGCCATGATCATAACTTCTTGTACTAATGTTCCTAAGACACGTTGTAGAATATCAATTCAGAACCTTGACTTTACTGAAACATGTAACCACATGTTTTCTTCCAAAGTGTATGTTCAGAACCTGATGACGTCACAAGCCTTGTACTAGAGTCAAAACATTATAGAAGCAACTACACACTAGACGAAACCATTACTGTATACAACTGTTCTCTAAGATAACATGTAAAGTTATCATCAAAAGTTCAAGGCTAGATGTAGGAAACACTTCGTGTTCTTACAATCTCCCCCCTTTTGATGATGAAAAAACTATGTATTTTGATAGAATAATTAATACTCGGTAATCACCGTAACCGACAAATTCAGAGTTAAGCTCACAGCTCCCCCTGAATCTGTTAAACCCAAAATTTCAATTAAGCTTGTTCAGAGTCTCCCCCTGAGCCCAAGAGTCACAAAATAAAATTTGAGTATCAGAACATAAGAATAGAGAAGTAACACTTACCTATTGCAACTCATCAGAGTCTGACTAGAACACCTGGTCTTCATCTCAGAACTTGGTTTCTTTTAGCTCTTGATGAATAATCAAAACTTGATTTGAGCCTGATTGAATAATGCCACACATTATGTATCAGTACTTTTAAACCATGATTCTGATATCACAACCAAACCACCATGCTTCTCCACTGTATCATACATTCAGACAATTCACAACTTCTGAATAGAGCATACGTTGATGAAGCACACATATCATAGCACAGATTCTAAGTGGCATCACTATATGAGAGCATGCATCAGAATGTTGACTTAACTTCGTTCTAGGAGAGCAGAACTTCTAAGCTTTGAGTCTGAATTTCATACTTTCAGAAAGATAATAAGTTTTAAACACTATGATATCAAGCAGGACTACCTTACTTTCAATAAGTTTACAACTTGTGAATTATGTTTGGTACATCTATTTGAATATTCATTTATTCACAAGATGTACAACATCTTAGATATAAAATCATAGTTGACTTTATCATCCATAAGGTTTTCAACATTTGCATTAGGATCTTCATCTTCAACCAGTCTTTGAATACTTGGTGAACTTTTTTAGAGTTCCCAGATTGAAACATCAAACAAACAATTAGTAGCAACAACATTATACATGTTTGTTATTTCTTATCATAATCATATTTTACTTTCTCCCCCTTTGATAGAAATAAAAAAGGTGATAAGCGACAGTGAGAATTAGATTAAGAAGATAATCAACTCAGGAAATATAATTTATTGATTTAACCAAGAATAAAAATATTGAAGTACCAGATGAAGGAAATGGAGAGAATAGAGAGACTAGATAATAATTAGAGTAGATATGCAAAGAGAATTTAACTCACATAGATTAAATTGAAAGAATAGAAAGGTAATAAAGGTAGATAAAATTTAAACAGAGAAAATAATCAACAAAAGAAATATAATTCATTAATTGAAAGGGAAGTAGAGACATATAAGGCTAACAAATTAAATCAAACAAACCCACAATCAACCAGGAACAGTTCCTAAAAATCTTAGGCTTGAATAAATTTACAAAGAACTTCCACAAGAAAATCTTCTGGACCATTTTGACAAATTTCCTTAATAATTCTAGCTCTTGTGAAGAGAATATATAGAACTCTAGCAAAAGGTATTAAGATCTGGCGCCTAGATCTGGAATTAAGGATACAAATTTTTAGGTAGTTAAAAATAGATTGGGGTAAGTTGATTCTAAATGATGGATGATGAGGTGGATAAAAACGCTATTGTCATAGGTTAGGACGGTCAACATTGATGCTTTAGGCCTAAAGTTTGATATCACAAGATGAGACCAAACTTCAGCTCCGGAAAGAAGATTAGCATGATTGAATTGACCATAATCTTCAGAGATGTTGTGAATAGAGCATAGTCTATCAACAAAGGAGTATCTATCTTAGAAGGCTTATACGGTAACTCCATCTTGGGCACAACCATTAGCAGATGCAATTGATGCTGGAGAAATGATAATGGGATTTTAAAAGACAGAAGAGTGAATAGAATAACAAAAAAATCTAACGTCAACATTCACCTAGAAGTCTCTGACTAGGTCAAGATAGATTGGTCTAGTCAACATGGCAAAGTAGTTGAACCATATTTGAGTTATTATATTTCGGGTGATACCCAAATAAACACCGACTGATCTTGGGATGTTTAGACGTCATTCACAGATAATTGCACGAAGGTCATCCTCGCCGAAAAGAATTCTAGAATCCATGAGGAGCGAGGGATGAATGGCTAAGGTAGAGATACCGAATATTTAAATAAAGGAAAGAAGGAAGACGTAACTAATTGTATGAAAGATACGGTTCAAATACCCCAAAAAAATGACAATTCAATAAATAAAAAATGAGAGAAGGGTATAACGCGAGTTCCAAGATGCAAGATAAGACACATGAAAAGAAAAAAAAATAGCATGGTATTAATTTTTCATTTTCAGTGAGGTAGTAAAAAAATTGTAAGATGGTTAAGGTCTAACATTACTTTACCAAAATGATTCTTCAATATCCGTAGTGCAGAGATTCCTACGAAGAAAATGTCTGACAGAAATAATTTGACCTTTTCCTTGATAGAATAATTTTTAACTTGTAAAAGTATCTATAAGTACTTTGTCAGAAAGAAAATATATATTGACCAGATGAGTTTTGTTTGATGTGAGATCTCCTTCATAGTCTTCCTTATTTCTCACCATCCATTTGATTGCAACAACATGAGTTCCTTTCTGATCAGATACTTGGTTTGAAACATCTTATCTTGAAGAGTTCTCTTTACATGAGTCTGATTGATAGAGGCTTCTAATTTTAACATCTTCTGATGTTGTGTCTTGTTCTTTATCAGCACCTTCATTAACTTCATATTTTGAAAAGGTAGTCTCCATACCTGCAAGTTTTTTCAGCTACTTTGACTTTTCAGAGTCAAGCTTATCACCATATCATGAATTGACTTTTGTTTTGTGAACAAAAGTTGGACATGATGCAAAAGAACAATTGTCTTTGAAATATAACTTTTTAGCTATATTACAGATGTTTTGGAGAGCATATTAAATATAGAATAAGGAGGAATTTTATAATTTAGAATAAAAAAAGGTGTTTATTGGCATTCATTATTTTTGAAGATAATTGACAAAGGACATCATAATTAAGGAAAACTTATACATACAATATTTATGCAGAGAATCAAATCATACAAGATACAAACATCATATTTAAACATTAATTTAGATAAACCTTAAGGACTTCACATACTTTCTCTTCAAGTGTGTTCTTAGACCTATTGAAGTGAATATCATTAATTTTCTTAGTTTTGAAAATGATTTCCGAGAAAATTCTTCCAAAAGGGGTGAAGGAATGATGTTCATTTCTGGAAACCACGATTGAGTATCTAAGATGATTGAAGATGGTTTAAGGTAAATTGAATTTTTCATGATTTGCAAGAAAATGGACAAAAAGCCTATCATCATGAGTCAGAAGGTTAGTGTTGATGCCTCTTGGATGGAAGTTAGATATCACAAGTTGAAACCACACTTTAGCACTGGGTATAAGATTGCGAGGATTTGATGGTACAAATTTGATGGTACAAATTTGATGGTCTTGTGAAAGATGGTACTGGGATCTCCAATCAAAGAACTATTGAACCTATGAGCTTCAACAATAGCTTCGGTTGGGATGCATCCAATTTACAACAATAGTTACAGGAGTGATGGATATGTTTGATGCCAATAACAATAGAGGAGACAAAATAACCATCAAATTTTGCAGAGGCATACTTCTAAAATTCCTTGACCAGATTAGGATAGATTGGTCCATACAGAAATTCAAATTACCTAGACCATCCTTGAATATTGATGCTTTGAGATAAATTTAGCTCAACAAAGCTTAGTCCAGAAATTTTCAAACAAAGTTCACAAAGGACCTCAAGAAGTTCTTCATTACCATGAAAGGTTTTTGAGGATGAGGAGAGATGCATTTTAAAGAGGTATTATGATGGTTTGAAGTGGGATGAGAGAAAGATAGAGGTACTAGTAGTATAAATAGAAGGAGGAGAAGGTGAACAACAAGAGAATTGATTTCCTAGGGAGACTAGACAATGAGTGACTGGGAGAAGAGACGAACATATACAACTTCCAAGAAGACTTAAGAGGAAGATAAAAACTTGCATAAAGATACAAAGATTTTTATGCTGAGATTAGAAAGGATTGAGAATTAAATTACTAGAGATTAAGACATCTATTTATGATAAGATATAAAGACAACTCATAGACTATAACTAGGATAGAACATGCTAGATATTTAAATGAAATCTTTTAACGGAGAAGTTGTGAGAACATAGTTTGGTTCTATATCTTAGTAATAGTTTTTATGATAACAAATACATGATATATATATAAAGAACAAATATGCTATCTAATAATGTATTTAAATATGCAGAGAAGTTCGTATGAAAGAAGCATAAAAGATTATGAGAGAATTACTTTTTAAAGCTCCGATTAGACGAAGCGTACATACTTAGAAGCACATTCGTGTAACACGCTCAATAGAAGAAGTTCTTATGTTATAAGTTCTGAAGCACCAAATCTACAAGATAAATTTTTATACTCTAATAAGTGAAGTTTTGGAAGAATAAAAAACTCAGCACTTAAACACAAGCTATACTCTGATAAGTAAATATTATGAAAGTGCAAAGAAGCTTCAACATGTATGTCTCATCCAAGTTCTAATCATATGAATATTAAGAAAATCTGAAGATCTAAAAGTCTCAATGATAATATTCTTATTTTGATCAGATTTCAAAGAAGAAAAGTTCTTATGCGTTATAATTCATTCATTAGAATCAAAGAGTAACAACTAGAACAAAAAAAAGATCTGTATTTTTGGAAAGTGCATTAACAACACTTTATAAACCTTCCAAATTTATCTTCTCATGTCTCATATGCCTCGCCTATATAAAGGAGTTTTGAAGAAGAATCAAATAACACTTTTTGCACATACAAACAAATATCTTCACTAGCTCTTTCTTGTGCTTTAATCTTGTGTATAAATCACTGTTGTGATATAGTTTTTCTAGAAACACATTGTACACAGTTTTGATTTAATATTTTGTAATACCTTGAGAAACCGAGTTGTGGTTTAGTATCAAGAAGACATTGACGGTAGCCATTGTGTTTGTGTAATCAAAGTTTTTGATTAGTGGATTAAGACCTCATTTGAGAGTGACGAAATCACCTTCGCAGGTGAACTAGAGTAGTTTGAGTTTAAACGAACAAGGATAACCAAACGTGTCTTACTATTTTAATTTTTGAAAACCCTAATTCAAACCCCCTTTCTTGTGTTTTTCTATCTTTCAATTGGCATTAGAGCGCCTGGTTCTGGGTGCTAACACTTAACCGTGTCAAAAAAAATCCTAGCAAGAAAAACATTATGGTGGGACCAAGTCAGATCAACAACAATGATAACTATGATGAGAAAGACATAACCAGCAGAAAAATTCCAATGTTTGATGGTGAGAACTTTGATTATTGGAAAGATAGAATCAAAAGTTTCTTTCTATCTCATGACGCTGATCTCTAGGATATGGTAACTGATGGCTACATTTATCTAGTTGATGAAAGCGGTCAGAAGATCGACAAAAAGAAAATGACAAATCAACAAAAGAAAGAATTCAGAAATTATCACAAGGCCAGAACAATCCTCTTAAGTGTTATCTCGTACGCCGAGTATGATAAGATCATGAATAGATAATCAACTAAGAACATGTTTGATTCTCCGAGAATGACACGTGAAGGCAACACGCAAGTCAAAGAGACCAAAGCTCTTGCACTCATTCAGAATTATGAGGTCTTTAAAATGGAAGAAGATGAAACAGTTGAGACAATGTTCTCAAGGTTTTAAATTCTGGTTGTTAGGCTAAAAGTTCTTGATAAATGGTACTCAACAACAAATCATGCAAAGAAAATCATCAGAAGCGTAATCAAGAAATGGAGACCCATCGGCACTTATGGCTGGGAACAAAGGATTGACAACAACACTTATGGCTAGGAACTAAGGGTTTACATCAACACTTATGGCTAGGAACAAAGGATTGACATAAGCACTTATGGCTAGGAACAAAGGACTGAAATCACCACTTATGGCTGAGAACAGAGGATTGATATCAGCACTTATGGCTGGGAACAATGGATAAATATCAACACTTATGGATAGAAATAGTTCAACTCTATCAGGGTAAAGTCCAATGAGGAGAAAAAGATAAATGTCGACTAACAAATGACAGTGAACTACCAACTCAGGGGTGAAGGTAGAAAAAATAGATCAATAACAAGTTTCCCAAAATTCTGGTATTTTTCCTAGAAGGGGTCTCAACTTCTTCTTTGATCAAGATATCACTAGGGAACATTAACAAATTACTATAAGAATCTTTTAACAAACTATCTTTATCATCGGAGTAAAGCCAACCTCAAAAATGAACTATCTCCCATAATGTAGAGACTACCATCCTTCGGAGTACATCAAACCTCAACAAAGAACTATCTCCCATAACGAAAAGATTACCATCCATTGGAGTAAAATCTCAACAACGAACTATCTCCCATAATAAAGAGACTACCATCCATTGGAGTAAAAACATATTCTCTGGAATTAACAGACTTACTAGGGAAGTATAGGTTGTTGACATAAAGAGACATCCACTTTCTATTACGAAAAGGATTACGATAACACTACTGAGAAATAAATTTTGATTTTGTGAGGAAATACAAACACATTCCTGCTGAGGGGATAAATTCTTCACGTGAAAGATAAATGCATATTCTCAATCCAGGGATCACATCCTATAAGGATCAAAATAATAATACTGTTGTCGGGGACCACAAATTCAAACATGGAACACACTAGAGTAAAACAGCCAACCAATATGATATTAAAAGAGGAAAAAACTCAAATGGGGATTAAATTCCACCCAAACAATAAGCCTCGTGGGAAGGCGAAAGAAAAATTCTTCCAAGAGGGATAACTTAGTTGGGAAATTGAAAGGATATACACTTTCTGCTTAAGGTTGACACTCTATTGGAGAGAGAATAACATAAATCTGCAAAGACGATAATATGCCCACAAAAATAATCAATGAATGCAAATGAGAAATGAATTTTAATTCAAATATGGGTGAAGTGTATGAATTTTATCATGCACATGCTGAAAAAATGAACATATTGCACTGGGAATAACCAGAACAAACCCACTTAGGTAAAGATAACACTCGGCTAAATCACATATAGGATGAAGATTCCATAAGAGAGTAATCACCAACTAAGGAAACAAAGTCCTACTTCAGGGCTTAACTTAACTGAGAAGAATCATGGTTTGAAAAATAATCAAAGCAAATTCTAATAGCAATAAACCAATATAGTTGAAGGGATATAACACCCTCCTCTAGGCTTCACCGAGGAATATCATGCAAACTTCCCTAGGGAAGACAATACCATATCGTCTAGACTTCAACTAGGGATTTTGTACTGAATTCACAAGGGATTTCGTACTAACTTCACTAGGGAAAATGAAGCCACTCATGCCGAGGCGAGTCCAAATACATTCTTCAATATCAAGAGTAATGGTTGCACAAACTTCTCTGTGTAGAAATCATGAAACTTCACAGGGATAACAACTTTAGAGGGAAGCATCATCTACGATTCATCTGGGAATTAAGAAGTTATCATCACAGTAAGATGTCAAAATTATTGGGATTTTAAATCAAACTTAACACTTGGCAAGAGAACAACTTAAAAGTTGACAGTTGTTTCAACACTTCTTGGAAAAGATACTTCCCTTGTCTGGCTACTTGGGGAGCACACAACAACAAGAATGTCATAACTGGAGATAGAAATGTTCTTCTAGAGATTCTACATCAATTCTTAACACAAAGGGAGAATAACTCCAACAAATGAGCAAAGGCCTCATAACTTTACAATCTCTGCTCAATCACAATCCTAGTTGGGGAAAGAATCACACTCAACTAGAGAAATCCACATTAAGACCTATCTTGGGAATCTAGGATAGAGGTATCAAACCACGCAAACCCAAAACCACACAATAACTTGGAGAAAATATGAACCAAGATTAACTTGGGAAACGGTACTACAAACCCAATACCACACCACATATCAATTGTATGAAATCCAACTATACAAAGAACAATTCACAAGTGGACTAGGCGCATATTAACGAGAGTAACTCGGGATACTTCTTGGGAAATATTTTCAAAACTTTAGAGTTAGTTCATCCTTGGAGTCAATACTTTTGTCCAACTTGAATCATAGAATTTGAAGTAAAAATTAATTTGCAAATTCTTTTCAAAAACATTTTGTTATAAAGTCTTTTTGTTTTGAAAATTACTATCAATATTAAGTGAAATTTTTTTAAACAGAATAAAATAAGTACTGCAAAGAATTGGATAAAGGCTCAAACATTATTAGTAGAATGGTAGTCCGTAAATGGCGTGACTCCATGGATGATTTCAGTGTTTTGTAAATGGTAAATACATGAAAAAGGTCATTGTATTATCCCTAGAAACTTTGACCCCCAGAGCAAAGGCTTCAGTTGAAGTTTGATGAGAATCCAAGAAAATTGTTTCTTCAATGATCAAGTCCTGTTTAACGCAGTTACTTGCCAGGAAATCCCTAACTTTTTCCTAGATAGCCCTTGCGGGTTTTCAACCTACCGGGAAAATTTATTATGTTTATGTCTCTATCTTTTTCCTAGACCTCCCTTTTGCATTTTCAGCCTACCGAGACGCTTTTTCTTGCCTAAGCCGCCCTTTTGGGTTTTCAACTTAGCGAGTTCTTCTTTAATTTCTTTAGGTGAAGTATTTCTTGACTGCGTCAACATTCATAGGACGTGGGAAATCCTCTCTATCCATAGTTTCAAGAATCAATGCACCGCCAAAGAAGGATTTCTTGAAAACATATGAGCCTTCATAATTGGGAGTCCACTTGCCCCTCGAATCAGCATTAAAAGACATGATCTTTCTGAGCACGAAGTCACCTTCTCTGAATTTACGAGGCTTGGCCTTCTTTCCAAAAGCTTTCTTCATTCTTTTCTGATATAACTGACCATGATGCAAGGTTGTCATTCTATTTTCTTCAATTAAATTCAACTGGTCAAACTTGTTCTGGACCCATTCAGCCTCAGATAACTTGGTTTCCATTATTACACGCAAGAGAGAAGGGGGTTTCCCTTGTTGAAATTCAGACGAATGTACGATACCCATGCAAAGAAAAAGTAAGCATCTCATGCTAATCCTTATAGGTAACAACCATCTTTTGGATGATCTTCTTAATGTTTTTATTAGCAGCTTCAACAGCCCTATTCATTTTAGGCACGTAAGGAGACAAATTGTGATGGACAATGTTGAATTTTTCACAAAGTTCTATCATCATCTTGTTATTCATATTTGATTCGTTATCGCTGATAATCCTACTTGTCACACCATACCGACATATAAGACTGTTCTTGATAAACATACTACCACCTGCTTGGTGATATTAGCATAAGAAGTTGCTTCCACCCACTTGGTGAAGTAATCAATTGCCACTAAGATGAAATGATGTCCATTCGATACCTTGGGTTCAATCATTCCAATAATATCAATACCCCATATAGAAAAAGACCACGGGGAAGAAATAACATTAAGAAGAATTGGAGTCACATGAATCTTGTCAGCATAAATCTGGCATTTATGGCAGTTCTTCACAAATTTGTAACAGTCAGATTCCATTGTAGGCCAATAGTAACATGCCTTAAGAATCTCATTTTCCATCGAATGTCCATTGCCATGGGTACCAAAGGAACCTTCATGGATCTCATGCATCAACATGTCTGCTTCGTGTCTATCCATGCATCTGAGCAAGACCATGTGATAATTTCTCTTGTATAACACATCTTCATTGAAGAAAAAGCTACCTGCCAAACTTCTTAATGTCTTTCTATCTTTGTTGGACGCACCAAGCGGGTATTCTTGAGTCTGAAGGAAGTGCTTGATATTAAATTACCAATATTTTTAATCTAACGTACCCTCTGTAACAAACACATGAGCTGGTCTATCAAGATGTCAAACTGTAATATGAGGTACATCATTCCAAGCATTGACATGATACATGGAATCCAAAGTGGCCAAAGAATCTTCCATCTGATTCTCATCTCTAGGCATATGATGGAATTTAACTTTATTGAATAAAGGTAATAATCTTCTTGCATAATCTTTGTAGGGAATCAAGCCAATGTGACGATTCTCCCATTCTCCTTTGATCTGATTTATTACCAAAGCTGAATCACCATATACATCAAGTATTTTGATCCTGAGATTTATAAAGCTTCATACTCCGCCATATTATTGGTACAATCAAATAACAACCTTGCAGTAAAAGGGATATGTGACCCATGGGGAGTGATAATCACGCCACAATTCCTTTTCCATAAGTATTTACAGATCCATCAAACACCATACCCCCACCTGGATTAAGGATCAGGACCTTCCTCAGGCAAATGTTCATCAAAGTCTTTAACTTTCAAAAATATCACATCCTTATCAAGGAAATCATATTTAACCGACTGATAATTATCAACTGGTTGGTGAGCAAGGTACTCCACTAACACACTACCTTTAATAGCCTTCTGAGTACGGTATTCAATATCATATTCATAGAACAACATCTGCCAACGGGAAATTCTTCCAGTAAGAGAAGGCTTTTAAAAAACATACTTAATTGGATCTATTTTGGAGATCAACTAAGTAATATAATTCAACATATATTTCTGTAATCTCTTTTTCGCCCATGCCAAAGAGTAACATGTTTTTTCTAGCATAGATAATAAATGGAATATTATTTTCTTCCTGTTTCATCTTGTTGTCACAAAATACAACCCATGAAGTTATCCAACAAAGTCAGATACATGATCAATGGTCTTTCTTCAACAGGAGGGAGCAAGATAGGAGGCTCAAGCAGATACTCTTTAATTCTTTCAAATGCCCTTTGGCAATCATCCGTCCATACGTAACATTGATCTCTCTTTAACAGCTTGAAGATTGGTTCACATGTTGGAGTCATATGAGAAATAAGTCTGGAAATGTAATTTAAACATGCAAGGAAGCCTCTAACTTGATTTTATGTTCTTCGTTCAGGTATTTCTTGAATTTCTTAACTTTATCAGGATCAACTTCAATTCCTTTTTGGATGACAATGAAACCTAACAACTTTCCTGAACGAACACCAAAATTACACTTATTTGGATTCAAGCGGAGACGATACTTCCTAAAACACTGAAATAACTTCGACAAGTCTTCTATATGCCCTTGCTCAACCTGATATTTGGCTATCATATCATTAACATATACTTTGATTTTCTTATGCATCAGATCATGGAATATGGTTCTTCAACCTGAAAGGCATCACTCTCTAGCAGAATATTCCCCAGGGTGTAATAAACGTTGTTTTTTCCATGTCCTCAGGAACCATCCTAATTTGATTGTATCTGGAAAAGCCATCCATGAATAAGAACACTTTGAATTTTGTTGTACTATCAACCAACATGTCAATATGTGGAAATGGGAAGTCATCTTTCAGACTTTCTTTATTTAAATCTCTATAATTGATGCACATGCAGACTTTTCTGTCTTTCTTTGGTACTGGAACAATATGGGAAATCCACTGAGGGTACACTGGTGTAACAAGAAAACCAACATCAATTTGCTTCAAAACCTCTTCTTTAATCTTCACTACCATGTCGGGATGAGTTTTTCGTAGCTTCTGCTTGATTGGCAGACATCCTGGCTTTTAAGGCAAATAATGTTCCACAATATCGGTCTCCAAACCAGGAATATCTTGATAAGACCAAGCAAAGATATCCACATACTCTTTCATCAATTCAATCAAAATTTAATCAATTTAACCGTACTTTAACATCTTTCTCAAGACTAAAAGTCAATTAATCTCATTTAAACCATTTTTCGGCTTTGGCTTTTTACTTTAAATTTTTTTTCAAAAGATTAGACCCTTATTGATTCTTGTAGTTATGCGAGCTACTGTAATTCTATGATATGTATTGAAGAGGGCTATTTTACACTTGGATGTTGAGTGATGGATTTTAAATCCAAGCTATGTCCTCCACTTTGAGATGATGCAACTTCTCCTTTCTCATAATCGTGGGTAGTATGTATGTTTTCCACTCGAATATGAAGATGATGTCTTTTCTCTTAAAATTAACCAACACACATGTGTTTTAAAATTTTTGAGGTGAACTACGAGTACCCTGATCCCCTATTGCACAAAAGGTGGTACCTAGGCACTAAAGGTTCGCAACCGCGACAGGTGCAAAAATTGTAAAACATACTTCTTTTCTCATCTCCACCAGCTTATTTTGTATACAAATTTTATAGCCAAAATACATAGATTTTCAAAGATGTTCTTGCGGAGTACCGTAGATATTTAGGATGCTAATACCTTCCCTTGGCATAACCAACCCCCGTACCTATATTCTCTCCCCCTCTTTTTTAGGTTTATTCTGTATTTTCCCATTTACTTTGGAAATAATAAAGCGTGTGGCGATTTTTATTTGATCTGTATGAGTTAAGTCAATCTAATGGCTTAGTCTCAACATTTTTACTGCTGCAGAAAACTGGCGACTTCTTTTGGGAAATAAGATCTCAAAGTGGATTGAGTCTATCTTTGTTTATTGGTGTATGTGCTATTATTTGTTGTATATATGTACATCTAGATTGTTCTAGTTTTCAAGGTGCTTGGTGATCTCTTATAAAGCCTATACCCGAACTTGGGAAAACTTAAGATAAGACAGGTGGTATAGTCATGTTAACTTTGAGGTAGGAATCCAAAAAAAGGAGACATGAGATCCCTCACTAAGTGGAAGCCCCTTTGACTGTAGTGTTTGTATATCACATAATCGGGAAGACGTGCGACTTTCGACCTGGGAGCCTGGGAAGCTGAGAGTTGTAGAACCCTTAACCTATTTTGGCCTTTTAGGTGTAGTGCGGAGACTATAACAGAGCAATCCAGAAGTAGTTGTCACGCAAAGTTGCACTCAGATATGTTTTTCTTGAGAATATTGTTAATTCCCGATCTAATCGGGACATTGGTAATATCCAAAGGAAGAATGTAGTCTCTGGGATTTCCTTAGAAAATTTTTTGGCAGGTGACAAATTATTAGTCCTTACCTTATGGGTAGTACCTCTGACTTCATGCTTGTGACGTCGAACCTATGAACCCCTATGTTTGTGATCTTATGTGTGATTGTTGCATCATAATGCATTCATGCACCCATGAGTGTTCTTTAAACGATTTTTTGAGGAACTTAAGGTTTACTTTTGCAAATATCGCAGGTTCTTTTTACCATGGATTTTGGAAGGAGAAAGAATCGGAAGTACATTTTCAAGGATCCTAAGATAGAGGAACTGAGGAGTCTGATTCTTGAGATTGAGAGTCCTATAGATTTCCGGAAGAAGTATAGAGCCATTGTTCCTCTGATGAATCTCAAGATGAAGGAGGATTATCTTTCTACATTTGTCCAGTTCTACAATCAATTATACCAGTGTTTTAATTTTCCTGATTATCAGTTGATGCCCACATCTGAAGAATATTCGTACTTACTTGGTTTACATATTACTGGTTGTATTCCTTTCACCGACTTAGAAGGAGGGCCCAATTATCATAAGATTTCCACCATAACTAACTTAAATAAGTCCGAGATTAAGGCTAACATGACTACCAAAGGAGGAATCAGAGGTTTACCTGCCTAGTTTCTACTGGAGAAAGCTCGTTACTTTGCCAGGATGAATAGTACAGCTGCTTTTCAGGCTATTTTTGCTTGTTTATGAATTGTTCTTGTTTCCTAACGTTGATAAATTTGTGGATATTAATGCCATTAGGATCTTCCTTATTGGGAACCCAGTCCCTACACTGCTAGGAGATACTTATTATTCCATCCATCTTAGGATTTTTTATCAGGAAAGGATGATCATTTGTTGCACACCATTGTTATATAAGTGGTTTATTTCTCACATACCTCGGTCTGCTGCTTTTTGGGATATCAAGAAGGAACCTCTTTACAAACCAAAGATTATGGCTCTCACTCATTCAGACATTGATTGGTATCATCAAGCTTATTATGATGTGAAGATTATTGACAACTGTGGTAGTTTCCCCAATGTGCCTCTTCTTGGTACAAAGGGAGGAATTAACTATAATCCTATTTTTTCAAGTCACCAACTTGGATATCCAATGAGGGACAAGCCAAACAAAATTCATATGAGTGGTTTATTTCTCAAGGAAGAAGAAGATCACAAGGCAGCTAAGGGAGAAATTAAGAAGGCTTGGTGCCATATTCATAGGAAGGGTAGAAAAGATTTGGGACTAAGAGGAGTTGTTTCCTTAGAGCCTCATCTTCGTTGGGTACAAGCAAGAGAAATTCAGTTGAAGATGCCTTATTCTAGTGAGGAACCTATACCTTACATGTTTATGAGGACTACCCCTCCTCTCTTAGAAGATGTGGAAGAACTTTAGCTTGCCTTAGTTAGGATGCAGCAAGAGAAGGAAGCATAGAAGAAAATGTATCAGACTTTGGAAGTGTCTTATTCGACAGAATTGAAAGAAAAGGATGACTTGATTGAGATACTTGAGAGTCATGTTGTGGAGATGATGGAGAAGAAAGAGTATTTATTTTCCTCTAGAGATCAGCCATGTTCCGGTCACCCATTTTCTGATTCTCTTGGATGGAAAGAAGTCGCTGACAAGTATGCAGAAGAGAACAAACAGTTGAAGGCTCATATTGTAAGACTCGGGGAAAACCGTCAACGTGTGGAGAGATCTTCATTAGCTTTGGCTCCTTAGGATTTTTAAATTCTATCTTTATTCTCTTGTACTTAGGATTATTGAAACTTGTACTAAAAGTTGTAATCCATTCCAAAGTTATTATTAAAATGAGATTTCTTGGTATTTCCAAATGTGTTAGTTCATCAATATTTGCAATTGTTTATAACACTTTGAGTTCCTTGAATAAACACAATAAATCATGTGTATTGCATATCATGCATCATTTCTCACATATTTTTGCATTCCTATCTTTCACAAGTATCTTGTTTCTCTTCATCATTCAGTCGATAAGTTGTCTCATCGCTACAATACTCGGGCTAATTTTAGAAAAAAATATGGAAAAACTTGAACAAGAGAATTGTGAGTTGCGTGAAGAAGTTACTGCTTTGAGAGCTAGTATGGCCAATCTAACTGCTTTGGTAGAATCGTTGGTGGCTGCTCATAATCAGCCACCACCTCCTCCTCCTCTGTCTACTCATGCTACTCAGTCGTAGTAGACAAATGTTATTTTAGAGGTTATGTCAGTTCCCATCTCTATTACTCCTGTTTCTTCTATGCAATACCGTATGCCTCGTGGTTACCCGTGGGGAATGCCTGAGAATTTCATGCCAAAAGGTTACAATCCTGCTGCTCAAGCTGCTCCATTCGTTCAAACTGTTATTGTTTCCGCACCTCATATGGTGAATGTTTTTCCTATTGCTAATAATGAGATTCATCATGTTGCACCTCCTACAGTGAATGCTATGTCTGTTATTCACTATGAATTTTATAATCCTGCTCCTCCACCAAGTGAAAGTTTGGGATTTTATGACCGAATGGATAACTTTCAGAATCAATTCAATGAAATGCAGAAAGAAGTGAAGGCCCTCTGAGGGAACGATTTATTCAAACAGAATGTCAGTGACCTCTACTTAGTTCCTAATGTGAAAGTGCCAGCAAAGTTTAAGGTGCTAGAATTTGAGATGTACAGGGGTAACTCTTATCCCCGTGACCACCTAGTGATGTATATCAGAACAATGTCCATGCATAATGATGACCAATGCTTACTTATTCATTTCTTCCAGGATAGTTTAACTGGTGATGACTTGAAATGGTTTATGGGATTGGACAGTAGCAACATCCGCATATTCAATGACTTAGGTGAAGTTTTCATGAAATTGTATAAGTACAACATGTTTATGGCACATGACCATGACCAATTAAGAGTGATGGCTCAGAAAGATAAGTAATCATTTAAAGAGTGTGTGCAGCGTTGGCGCGAGGTTGCTCCCCAAGTGGTACCCCCGATGGGAGAGCAAGAAATGAATAAGGTCTTCCTAAAAACCCTTGTTTCATTTTACTATGAAAGA
Source organism: Vicia faba (assembly GCA_948472305.1). Taxonomy (NCBI): domain Eukaryota; kingdom Viridiplantae; phylum Streptophyta; class Magnoliopsida; order Fabales; family Fabaceae; genus Vicia; species Vicia faba. The sequence goes on along the minus strand of OX451738.1, from coordinate 45,357,400 downwards.
ATGGTTGCAAGTGCACCAAATTATTTCACTGAGATGGTAAGTATGGGTGTCTGTCTAGAGGAAGTTGTCAGGGAAGGAAGATTGTCAAAAAATGAAGGTTATAGTGGATGAAATAAATCAACATATGGGTTTTCTAAAAAGAAATAAGGAGAAACGAATGGAGTCGTTCGAGAAAGAAGGGTTATACCTCCGAGAAGACATCATCAACATCAAAGACATGTTGCTTCAGTAACTCCGGTCGTCAATGTAGCTTCGATTGTTGTTTCCTATCAGAGAGCACTTGAACAAGGTAATCAAGGGCAAGTTTTGAAGAGAGAAGCTTTTGATCCTATCCTAGTGAGTTATGCTGAATTGTTTCCAGCTTTGATTCAGAAGAATATGGTGCAGACTAGGCCTCCTCCTACTATACCTTCAACTTTGCCATGGTATTATAAAGCTGATCAGACTTGTGCTTTCCATCAAGGAGCCCCTGGGAACAACATTGAAAACTATTATCCATTGAAGTCTGAAGTATAGAATATTATAAGATCTGGTCTCCTATATTTTAAAGACATTGGTCCCAATGTGAAAGATAATACACTACCCAAACATGGAGGTGGAAGTGTTTTAACTATGGTTGCTGGTTATCTTGGGGATTTCAGGATTTTTGATATCAACCTGGTTAGAGGTGATTTAGTGAAGATGCATGTTGATCTCTATGAGTTCAACTATTATACACATAACCATGCCGCTTGTAGTGTCTGCATTACGGACGTTCATGGATGTGATAAGGTGAGAGGTGATCTTCAAGAGATGATGAATGAAGGTCTTATCCACATAATCAGACCAAGGGTTGAATATGAGAAAGATGTGAATATGATTTATGGTTGTCCTGGTGAATTCTATATTTTTGATGTAAACTATATGGATGATGATCTGGTACAAATGCACGCCCCATTTTGTCACATGGATGGCCAAGAGGTACATTATTATGGTTCCTGTAAAATTTTCTGTAGGAATTCCCGTGGTTGTTCTGTTGTAAGAAGAGGTATTCAATTGCCGCTAGATAAAGGTACTATCAGAGTCACGGGAAATCGAGATGATTATAATGGAATTAATATGATTAAAGACTACTTTGTTGAGGCCATGTTTGATGATGAATATGTTTACACTGATGAGTTCTTTTCTTCTGATGAAGATATGTTTTCAAATAATGATTATGTAACTCCTGAGTATTCTGAAGAAGCAGGAGTGAATGTCATTGTACCATATTTTTGTGTTCCTGCTCCTATAGAGATTGCATATCGCAGTAAACCTTCTTTTTTATCCCATACTTATTTGTCTCCCTGGACCTATCCCATATGAATCAGATAAAGTTGTACCTTATAAGTACAGTGCAACTATCCTGGAAGATGGTGTAGAAATTCCTATCAAACCTTTGTCCCATGTTGAGAATATTGCTGAAGCTAGTTGGGTAACTCGTAATGGTTGTGTCTTTGCCCCTACCTTTGGAGGAGATGTTAATTCTGGTAAGAAGGTCGTTGATATTGGTGAATCTAAGAAAGTAGTAGGAGAATCTAGTGGCACCTCCCTGGAAAAGGATGTCGATGATCTGTTGAAAATCATCAAAATGAGTGATTACAAGATTGTGGATCAGTAGTTGCAAACTCCATCTAAGATTTCCATTTTAGCCTTGACGATGAACTCTTATGTTCATCAGGAATATCTAACGAGGGTGTTGGATCAGGATTTTGTTGAAAGTGATGTGTCTCTGGATTAGTTCAACGGTGTTTTGGGGAATATTACGTCTTATAATAATCTGAGTTTTTGTGATAAAGATTTGCCTAATGAAGAGAGAAACCATAATATGGCTCTGCATATATCTATGAATTATAAGAATAACTCTTTGTCCAATGTGCTGATAGAAAATGGATCTGTTTTGAATTTCATACCGAGAAGTACTCTCGTGGAGCTCAAATACCAGGGTACTCCCATGCGCCTAAGTGGCATTATAGTAAAAGCTTTTGATGGTTCGAGAGATTCTGTCATTATAGAGGTGCATTTACCTATTCACATAGGTATTCACTTATTCCAATTCACCTTTCAGGTTATGCATATTGTCCCAGCCTATAGCTGTTTATTTGGACGACCCTGGATCTATGAAGAATGAGTTATTACTTTAACCTTGCATCAGAAACTGAAATTTGTCCGTGAAGGAAAGGTAGTTATTGTAAACAGTGAGAAATCTCTATTGATATCTCATTTTTCTTCCTTTAGCATTGTAGAAGCTAATGAAGCCGATGTTGGAACTCAATTCCAAGCATTGTCCCTTGATAATATAAGGAAGAATGAAGATTATATCACCTCATTTAAGGATACGCAACAAGTAGTGCAGAAGGGCCCTAGCAAGATGTGTGGGAAGGTTATTAATCTACTTGTGAATAGGAATGAGACTGGTTTGGGTTTCTCCATGAAGAATGAAGTTGTAAAGCCAAAGTCCTCTTTGAGTAAATATCAAGACATTTTTCACAGTGCAGGATATCTCCATATGACTACTCCAAGGATCAATGATATTCTTGAAGATGAGCCAGAGCAAGAGATGCCGACCTTTGTGACACATGGAGTCAGAATCCATAATGGGATCACTTTTGGTGTTCATTCTTACATTCACATTTCAAATTACTTTGTTTTTTGTTTGTCTTTTCAAAGGTCTTTCACTCTTCCCAAGGTGAAAGTGATTTTGTATGGGAGTGTCTTTTGTTTTGATTTTTAAGATCATTAATAAAAGTTATTTTTGATTTCTAAATTGTGTATTTTTCTTTCTATTTTTTCGTGGAAAATGGTAATCATAAAAAAAACCTTTCGAAATAAATAATAATTGTAAATAAATCTGCATAATCACTTGTTACATGTGTAAGTTTCTAAAATCAATCATAAATCATATGTACATATTAATTAAAAAACACGTTAAGTGCAATGACCCTGCACCCTCTCCCAACTTTGAATATCCTGTGTATGTGGATGAAGAAGAAGAATATGATGAAATCCTAGATGAGGTTTCACGGTTGATTGAGCGTGACGAAAATACCATTCAGCCGTATAAAGAGTTGTTGGAGACAATTAACTTGGGTTCAGAGTAAGATCCGAAAGAAGTCAAGATTTGGGAACTGCTTCCTCTCGTTGTGAAAAGCAGTTTGATTGAGTTGCTGAAAGAGTATGTGGATATCTTTTCTTGGTCTTATCAAGATATTCCTAGTTATGACACTGATATTGTGGAACATTATTTGTTGCTAAAGCCATACTGTTCACCAATCAAGTAGAAGTTGCGAATAACTCATCCTAACATGGCAGTGAATATTAAAGAAGAGGTTTTGAAGCAGATTGATGCTGGTTTTCTTGTGACATCAGTGTGCCCTCAGTGGATTTCCAATATTGTTCCAGTACCAAAAAAAGACGGAAAAGTCTGCATGTGTGTTGATTGTAGAGATTTAAATAAATTAAGTCTGAAAGATGACTTCCCATTGCCACATATTGATATGTTGGTTGATAGCACATCAAAATTCAAAGTGTTCTCCTTCATGGACGAATTTTCTGGATACAACCAAATTAGGATGGCTCCTGAGGACATGGAAAAAACAACGTTAATTACACCCAAGGAAACATTTTGTTACAAAGTGATTCCTTTCAAGTTGAAGAACGATGGTGCAACATATCATAGGGTATGACAACCCTATTATATGATCTAATGCATAAAGAAGTTGAGGTATATGTTAATGATATGATCGCCAAATCTCAGACAGAGGAAGGACGCATAGAAGACTTGTTGAAATTGGTTCAGCTTTTGAGGAAGTATTGTCTCCGCTAAATCTAAATAAGTGTAATTTTGGTGTCTATTCGGGAAAGTTGCTAGGTTTCATTGTCAGCCAAAAAGCAATTGAAGTTGATCCTCATAAAGTTAAGGCAATTCAATAAATGCATGCACCAAGAACTGAAAAGTAAGTTAGAGGATTTCTTGGACGTTTGAATTACATTTCCAGATTTATTTCTCACATGACTACAACATGTGAACCAATCTTCAAGCAGTTAAAGAAATATCAAGGTTATGTGTGGACAGACGATTGCCAAAGGGCATTTGAAAGAATTAAAGAGTATCTGCTTGAGCCTCCTATCTTGCTCTCTACTATTGAAGGAGGACCATTGATTATCTATCTGATTATGTTGGATAATTCTATCTGTTGTATTTAGGGACAAAAAGATGAAACAGGAAGAAAAGAATATGCCATTTATTATCTTAGCAAGAAGTTAACTGACTATGAGTCACAGTATTCTATGCTAGAAAAAACATGTTGTGCTTTGGCCTGGGAAGAAAAGCGATTGCAGCAATATATGTTGAATCATACTACTTGGTTGATTTCCAAAATGGATCCAATTAAGTATATTTCAGAAAAGCCTGCTCTTACTAGAAGAATTGCCCGTTGGTAGATGCTGTTGTCTGAATATGATATGGAATACCGTACTCAGAAGGCTATTAAAGGTAGTTTGTTGGTGGAGTACCCTGCTCACCAACCAGTTGATGATTATTAGTCTGTTAAGTATAAGATTATGATGAACCTTTTCCTGAGGAAGGTCCTGATCCTGAATCCTGATGAGGTATATTATTTGATGGAGCTGTAAATTCTATGGGAAAGGAATTAGTGTCGTGATTGTATCATGGGTGTTGAAGAGGCTATGGATCTCAGAATCAAATATCTTGATGTATATGGTGATTCAGCTTTAGTAATAAATCAGATCAAAGGAGAATGGGAGACTCGTCACATTGGCTTGATTCCATACAAAGATTATGCAAGAATATTATTACCTTTCTTTAATAAAGTAGAATTACATCATATTCCAGATATGAGAATCAGATGGAAGATACTTTAGCCACCTTAGCTTCCATGTACCAAGTAAATGCTTGGAACAATGTACCTCATATTACAGTTCAAAGTCTTGATAGACCAGCTCGTGTTTTTTCTACAGAGGGGACGTCAGATGAAAAACCTTGGTATTATGATATCAAGCACTTCCTTCAGACTCAAGAATACCCGCTTGGTACGTTGAACAAAGGTAGAAAAACATTGAGAAGGTTGGCAAGTAGCTTTTTCCTCAATGAAGATGTGTTATACAAGAGAAATCATGACATGGTTTTGCTCAGACGCGTGGGTAGACACGAAGAAGGAATGCTAATGAATGAGATCCATGAAGGTTCCTTTGGTACCCATGCCAATGTATATTCGATGGCAAAGAAGATGGTTAGGTTAGGTTACTATTGGTTGACAATGGAATCCAACGCTTCTCAATGTTGTTTCTTCCCCCATGTCCTTTTTCTATGTGGGGTATTGATATGATTGAATGATTGAACCCGAGGCATCTGTAATATGGTGGTAGAAGTGACTTTTTTAGTGTTATCACAAATGTGCTGTTAACAAAAGTCGACACCGACTTTTCTTTTATCCAATATTTAGGAAAGGTGAAAAAAAACAAGAAAGAAATTTGAAAGATTTTGAGTTCGGGGGGGGGGGGGGGGGGGGGGGTGGGGGGTAAATTATGTAAAGGGAAGGTGTTAGCACCCTTTACATCCATAGTTATGTATGGGCTCTTAATTGCTTAGCTCACTAGCTTTGTGTGTGAACTGTTTGAAAATATTTTTAAATGCCAATGTAAGCCAGACTTTGTAATAATTCTTGTATTAGTCCTCAAGAATGTATACAAAGTGTTTCTTAAAATATTTATTTTTTTTGAAAGTGTGATGTGAGAAAATGTTTTGTTTGTAACCAAGCATTCAACAGTCCTACCCACCAGGTTTTTGTCTTTCCTACTCTTTTCCTTTTCCTTTGGAAATAGTACGTATCATCCATACATATAATTGGTAGGTAATCTTATCTATTGGATGTGAAGGGAAGATGTTGGGTCATTGTATGGTCATAGAAGGCAACATGTAAGATTACATTAGCAATTTTATCAAAGGGACTATCATTATTTTACTCGTAAGGTCATCGAGGGACTAGATCATATTTTCGTAGGAAACTCGAGGGACTATGTGTGAGCAACCCATTTCTTTGAGTAGTTTTGTATGATAGAAAATATGTGTGATATAAGTATTAATGAATGTTTATTGTGTTTGATCTCTATGTGTTCATGATATGATAATAGTGTAGCATGTTCTAAATAGGGTAAAAAATGTGTTTTACACATGTATCATGATTTCAGGTCAATACAAAATTCTTTGCATCGACACATACTTAAGCTAAAATCACAAAACCAATTGTGCTTTAGTATGAGTTGACTCGTTTTCACTTTGCATCGATACATGTCAAGTTCACGCTTCTGGAAAACATTTTAAAAACCTTTATGCATCGACACAAGCACTTATGCATTGATACATATCACTTCTTGTTTTTGGATATCAAAACCAACTAAATATGAATCGACACATTCGTATTTTGATCTTCCAGTAAACTTCATTTGATTTCTTTCTGAGTAGCATGCTGAATTTCGTATTATGTCAAGACCATCTTCCATCTTGCTATTCTTTCGGAGAGAGCGGGCTTCTCAAATATGTATTTTATTTGATCCATCTTCAAGGTACTCCTTGATTTTGTCAAAGGCTATCTGACAATCATCGTTCCACTTCACTACTTGATCTTTCCTCGGTAAATTGAAGATTGGCTCACAAGTAGCGGTCAAATGGGAAATAAATCTAGCAATGTAGTTCAACCGTCCCAGGAAACCTATGTCTTCCTTCTTAATACAGGCAGCTGGAATTTCTTGAATGGCTTTAACTTTGGCAGGATCAACTTCAATACCTTTACAACTGACGACGAAACCTATGAGTTTAATGGATCTTACCCCAGAGGTTCACTTATTTGGATTCAGCCTCAACTTGTACTTTTTCAACCTCTCGAACAACTTGTACAGGTGGTCGAGATGTTCTTCTTCAGTCTGAGACCAAGCTATCATGTCATCAACGTAAACCTCTATCTCGTGATGGATCATATCATGGGACAAAGTGTCATATCCCAAATTTTCCTACTTTAGTGCTACCGTCAAATTTATTTTCGAACTTGGGTTTTACAGAGTATAAAATTCCTTTGGGTTAATTATATTTACATTCTGGAGTTTTTAATAAAAATTCGCTTTCAAGTCTGTTTAAAAATATAATAATCATTTGTATTTTTAAAATAGAAAATAATTTTTCGTTGTCATATACTTTCAATTGGCCCTTTACTTTCGAATAAATAATATAGCACAATTGGTAAGAGAGAAAGACTTGTAAGCAGAAAGTCACGGGGTCAAATCTCACTTGGTGCACTTTGGATATTTGTGTTGTTTATTATTACTAACTTTATTTTCATTGTCAATTATTTCTAACCATAAATATCATATATTTTATTATTAAATTACTATTTTCGTATATATTTATTTACTATATTTTAAAAATATTATTTCTTATTAAAATCAATATTTTATTTTAAAAAATAGTCAAAATACCTTATAAATAAATAATTTGGGTTTTTGGTATTGGAATAGTTTTTTTTTTGGGGTTTAACCTAATTCCCACTCTATAAATAGGTATCCTCATTATCCTAATTTTTCATCCTAAAATATTCACAATTTCACAACTTCAATCTTTCTTTTACTTTTCGTTTATTCCAGAGTTTTTAAACAGAAACTCTGAGAAATAAATCCAAAAGTAACACTATCAAACAATATCAACAATAACTCCTCTAACTGCTGATAAATATTCGCTGTGATAACCACTTGTAACAACCTCTGATACCCTCGCAACGCTCAATCGTTGCTTCTAAGCACGATTCCTCCTTCATTGAAGTTTCGGATCCGGTAATTACTATTCATGCTTATTCACTTGTTGTTTTATGTTATCCTTGAATCTTGTGTATATATGATTGAATTTTTTTCTGTAAAAAAAATTGAGAGAGGACCAAATGCAAGACAGAGAAAAAGAAATATGGTTAACTTGTTTTTGTTTTTATTATTGTTTCTAAGATACTTTCATTTTGTTTTTATATTTTATTATTAAAGAGGATAGCACATGTCATGTATTAATTAGTTAGATCTTAAACTTTTGAAAAGTCTAGTTTGGTTACATTCCATCATGATGCACCGCCCCATATATTGTTACATTACAGTCTCGTTTTTTTTCTTCCCATTTGCATTTTTGTTTCAATTTACTTTTGATTTATTATTTATGTCTATATCAAATTAGATTTTAGATTATTGGTCCTTGAGTGTTTGGGGTCTGCTAGTGTAAATTTCTAATTCATACCCGTTAATTCTTCTTAATCTATTTATTTGTAGTTTGATTCTATTTAGTTAGTTGTTTTAGATTAGTTAAGTTATTGTTAGACAAAATTAGAAAATACAAAAATGTAAACAATTTTTTCTAAAATAATTAATTTAAAATTTTACAAACATATTACTAAACCCCGTTGTTAAATTGAGCCCAGTTCAAAATTTGAACTTGGGCACTCACTTGCCAGACCCTCATGTTTGACTACCTTATTACCAAACGGACCCGTCAGCCAAATTGGGATCAAAATATCTTTGGATCCATATTTTCTTCTAATACACCACCTAGTATTAATTTTACACTCCTGTGCATAAACGGGCCAAGTTCAATTTCTGAAATTGGACCCTTAATACCCTCACTCCGCTATGTGTCCTACCATACTCTTTATTAGTGAAACACTTAAAATGGCTAACCAACGATCAAACCATTTTTCTACTAACATAATCAAATTAAAGAACATTTTCAAAAATAATTAAATAGCATCGTCTTCGAATCAAACTACAAATTGCGCCTATGATCACTTAATTTACAACCCAGACAAAGTTCAAGGTTAGTTTGAAGGAAAATCTATGCAATCCATAAAAAACACCAACCTACAACCACGAACTATGAAATGGGACTTTGATTCCTCCTAAGAGGATACGTAGGCACACGACTAAAATTGTGGCGATTCCCCCTGATTAAAATTAAAACCCTTTCCCCTAATAAACATAAAACTCTATTTCCTAAAATTTTATGTTTCTAAACCTAGTATCCTTGTGAACAAGGAGATGAGGGGTGCCTAACACCTTCCCTTCGTCTAAGACCGAGTCCGAAAACCTAGAATCTCTAACTTTTAGGGTTATTCCTTTATATTCCCGTTACTAGGATAAAAATTAAGGGCGGCGACCTGATTTAAATACAAGTTGCATTAGCTGGCGATTCTGCTGGGGACTCAACCATAGGTTTAGAAGCCTCTCCTTTAGGATTTAGGGTTTTTCTTATTTTTTAGTTTTTCTTTATTTGGATTTATTTATTTATTTACCCTGCTTATTTTTTTTATTTTTCATTATATTTATTCGTTTGTGGTGGGAATTAAAATTTTGCAAAATTATTCTCAAAACCCTTAGAAAGAAGGTTTGTTTATTAGCCAAGGGGTTACATTAGCCCTATGAGTTTATGTGATGAATTCGCCAAGATTCGGTGGAATTCCACCAAAGGAATACCTCTCAAGAGGCATACTTTTGGGTAGTAGGACTTTAGAATGACACCTATGACTCTTTGTACCGCCTTTAGACGAAAGTTTCGGTCTGTAAAGAACTTCGCTTAAGGGAGGCCCTTATGCCTTTCACTCTAGTGTCATTCATGATACCCTTAAGGAAGCCGCCTTATAGGGAGGGTAGAATATCCATAGGATAATACTAAGAACCTACCTTCTAAGGGTACCTTGCATAAATCTTACTACAATCTGAAAACTCGCAAGGGTTATCTTTTCTTCCAGTACTATCTTTAGCCCGTAGGGCTTCCGCCTATATCATAATCCATATCCTGTAGGGACTCCTCGTCATCTTTCATTGGCCATAATCCTCAAGGAGTTTCTCCCTGTCTCAATTTTTGAGTCAGTGTAGGGTATCATCACATTAAACTTGTATAGAGTACCCCTACGTCTACCATCATACTACGTCTGCGTCACATTGCATATCCACGAAACTTTTTTTTTACATATCTAAAAGCCAAAAAAAATATTATTGCATACCCAAGCATTTTCATACATTTTCATTTTCATCCATCTGCATCAATCTCATATCTCCTCCAACTCGCAGAGAAATTTCAACCATAACCCAACAAGGTGATTCCCGGATACTCAAATCGAACTCGAAACAAATTATGAAGCAAACGTAACGTTAGCTATGGATATGAGAAAAGGTCAACAAGCCAAAACTGAGGACGTCATTACACCTCAAGAAAACTCTCAGGCTCGACCCCGACCTATACAAGCTTATATTAAGAACCTTGATGTGCGAGAACACATTTACCAAGATGGGTATACACCATCCCATGAATCTATTGAGTATCATCAATTTGCATTCCCTATGTCGAGACCCCGAGGGGAAAACTCAACCATAAATACTGAAGAGCCACAACATGCTCAAGACACCAAAAGATATTGTTTGCTGGAAAAGAGGCTTAGCGTCATAGAAGGACAGGACAATCATAACTTTTATGTTTTTGCTTTATGTTTGGTTAAAGACGTGGTATTTCCTCCAAAGTTTAAAATGCAAGACTTTGAAAAATACAGAGGGTCCAGTTGTATTAAGACCCATTTAAATATGTATGTTAGGAAAATAGCGGCATACCCACGCAACGACAAATTACTTATCCTCTATTTTCAAGACATCCTTAGTGGAGCATCATTAAAATGGTATACACAATTGGAAAGAAACCATGTCTACATCTGGAATGACTTGGCTTTGGCATTTCAGAAACATTATCAATATAACACTGACATGGCTCCAAGCCACATGCAACTGCAAGATTTATCTCAGAAGAGTAATGAATCCTTCAAATAATACACACAAAGATGGAGGGAGTTGGTTGGTCGACTACAACCACCCTTATTGGATAAGGAGTTGGTGTACATGTTCATGAGCACCCTACAAGGACCGTACTATGAAAAAATGTTGGGCAATATATCATTATGCTTTTCTAACCTAGTAATACATGGGGAACGCGTCGAGAATGGCATCAAAACCAGAAAAATCCAAAGCATCTCAAGTAACCCGACTAATGAACCCCTTAGATATTTACAGGGGGAAAAGGAAAATGAAACAAATGCAATATGGGAAACTTACCAAGCTTCTGAGGCTCCATCTCCTATGCCTTAACATCAATGTTCGTATGTAGTGGATGCTTAATGCCAACAACCAACCTCTAGTCTTCAGCACCAGCAGCCATGGCCTATACCACAGAACTAGTAGGTTAAGATTTCACTTCAAAATCGATGTTAGAATTGACAGGTCCGGAATTGAAGCAATCACCATCAATGCCCAAATCAGCATACGCGTTCGAACAACTAAGAAAGGGAAAATCTCCAGTTCGACCTGAGCCCTATAACATACAGTCAACTATGGTCATATCTGGTCCAAAATTCATCAATAACCCCTAGACAAACAAGATTCATGAAGTCTTCATTTCCTCCTTGCTACAACTCAAATGTTCAATGTGAGTTTCATGGTGGAGTAGCGGGGCATTCGATTGAAGAATACAACTCAATTAAAGAAGCGGTACAAGAGCTGATTGGCAACAAGCAATTAACTTTTGAAGAAGATGGCCCATATATAATGGAAAATCCCTCGCCCTGATGGGTGAATCAATAAAGAAGCCTATCTCTAGGATAATTAGGCTTTATCATTGTAATTTGTTTCTTGCTAAGTTTTATTTGTTATAAACTCTGTACTATTTAATCAAGTAATTCTAATAAAATAAGCATTCATGTTTTTGAAATTGATTCATTCTACAAAAATCAAGAAAATTCTATTTTTACTCTTCTTTTCCATTTTCAAATTAACAAATTTCAATGGAGAATGATGAAAATACAAAATAATCGAATTTTGTTAACGTATGCTTTTTAATAGTAAGGTCGAGCTGACGATGTAAGGCATTGCTTCAATTCTTAAACAGTGGAGATATAAGGAGTTAATCTGTAGTTAACCCCCTCGAGCCAGAAGTTGGAGTTCTTTCTATTCTCTAAAAAAAACTAATCTTAACCAGGGGCAAGGTAGATTTCAATTAATTCGACGATGCATTCAAATCCTATGAGAATCGAAACGATCTAAGCAAAGGTTCAAGCATATCTCTTTCCTCAATACATCATTAAGGAAACAATCTAAGCAAAGGTTTAAGAACATCATTTTCCTCGCCTTCATAATCCAAGATTGAGGAATCAACAAAGACAAAGTCCACGACATCTTCTTCCTCAATACATTATTCAAAATCAAAGAAAACAATGAAGACGAAGCTTACAACAATCAGTATGCCAGTCAAAATTTTTTCAAAGAAATAAAAGAAAAAAAAGGAAATTAAAAAAAAAGAAGGATAAAGCTAGCTAAGTCAAAGGAAATCAAAACTAGACTTAGGCAAAAGTTAGGGCATCCCGATGGACCGAAAAAATGCAAAACAGTTTGTCCATGCAAAAATAAGGGATTGAAAGCAAAATTAGAGAAAAATCTTGTGACTGCCACCTCAAAGGATTCTCATAAACGCTTAGATCTTGTCAAAGCTTGTTTCTTATCAATGCTTTTCATCAGTGCTTGGATCTTTATCTACGCTTCTCATCATCTGCGTGACTAAAAATTTCTATACGGGATTAAACGCATTTGTTGCATTAATTGAAATTAGGAGTGGAGAACATCAAGGAGAATGGGGTGGGTTAAATAAATTTAGAGCCTTATATCTTTTGTTTCTTAAACCACGAACCATGACCATATTATAACATTTAAAAGTCCTAATTGAAGCTAGGTTCTCTATGAAAGCATACTCGACAAAGTTTGCGTTAAACTGACTCTTATGTTTGTTAAAATCATTTCTAACTACTTTGCTTCTTCAAATATTCATCTTCTAATCTTCCATTTTGTTTCAAATAATCAACTTAGATTTGAAGAACTTGCATGTGCATCAAACAAAAACACTTTTTCCAAAAATGTACAATTTTATCTACGAATCAATACTTGGGATCAAGGAGATCTCAAAAAAAAAATTGGTTTAATCAAAAGTGATCCATTTCTGGGCGGAAAAGCATCTAAGAGGACCCCTATAAATAGGGGCAAATACTAATGATTGTAGGGGTATATGACATGAAGATACTATTAATAAGGGGTGATCATTCCAAGATTTATTCAACTTAGATCAAATTTTAGAGCACTGTTAACTCAGGGGCATACCTTTCGAAGGGGCGTTCCTTAGTCAAGTCATATCACAACAGGTTGTGACTCAGTTCCCTCATTTCAACAAACTTCTCAAGGCCCTAATAATCTTGTGGCAACCATCCAAGACTCAAATGTTGGGGAAAGACGGGCCACAAAACGTAAGGCCTCTTTACCTATCATAATCCCCATGGGACTTCTCTTCTACATCATTAATTTTCGAGTTCGAAATGAGTATCAGGAAATCATGCAAGCATAACACTCAACCATCATGTGACAAGCAACCTTGTTTTATAGGTAAACCTGTATGCTTTAATTCATCCATGACCCATCACAGGGGCACCATTCAAAAAAGCATTCAATTCATAATCATAAAGAATAAGGCTGCATAAATCATGCATTAGGGCTCCTTGATCCGGAATCAAGCTATACTTCATCTCATCCATATGACGAAGTGCGACAGCATGGGACGAGCATATATCAAAAAACCCAATTACGCAATCACATTTCAAAGTCCAACATCCATTTACAAGTATCTAATTCATTCATTACATACATCAAGCAATCATTACATTTCATGCATCAATTAATCATATCATTTCATGCATCGATGAAATTTACACGCATGGCATAGAACCTTGTTTTATGTGAAAACAATTATCATTATCAATCAAGCTACAAATTCTACATCGAATCTTAGTTGTAGATTCCCTTGGTTGATCATAGTAGTTGATTATCCAGAAGACCTCAGAAGAAGGTATTTCAATTGAATCTCGACAATAGATTCTCCTTGTTGATCATGACAGTTGATTATCCAGAAGACCTCAGCAGAAGGTAATTTAAATTAAATCTCAGTAGTAGATTCTTCTGGTCATCATTGCAGTTGATTATCCAGAAGACCTCGGCGTGAGGTATATTTTAATTGAATCTCGGCCGCAGATTCCCCTGGTTGATCACGACAATTGATTTTCCAGAAGAACTCAGTAGAAGGTATCAATTGAATCTCGACAGTAGATTCCCCTGGTTGATCATGGTAGTTGATTATCTGGAAGACCTCGGTAGAAGGTATTTGAATTGAATCTCAGTAGTAGATTCTCCTGGTTGATCATGATAGTTTATTATCTGGAAGACATCAGCAGAAGGTATCGTAATTGAATCTTGGCAGTAGATTCTCCTGGTTGATCATGGAAGTTGCTTACCCAGAAGACCTCGGCAGAAGGTAATTTAAATCGAATCTCGGCAGCAGATTCTGCTGGTTGGTTAGAGCAGTTGATTTTCCAAAGACCTCGGCAGAAGGTATCTCAATCAAATCTAGGAAGTAGATTCCCCTGGTTGATCACGACATTTGATTATCCAGAAGACCTCGGCATAAGTTATCGTAATTGAATCTCGGCAGTAGAATCCCCTGGTTGATCATGGCAGTTGATTATCCGAAAGACCTTGGCAGAAGGTATCGCAATTGAATCCTGGCAGTAGATTCCCCTGGTTGATCATGACAGTTGATTATCCGGAAGACCTCAGTAGAAGGTATCGCAATTGAATCTCGACAGTAGATTCTCATGGTTGATCATGGCAGTTAATTATCCGGAAGACCTCGGCAGAAGGTATCACAATTGAATCTCGGAAGTAGATTATTCTAATTGATCACGATAGTTGATTATCTGGAAGACCTCGGAAGAAGGTATCTCAATTGAATCTCGACAGTAGATTCTCCTGGTTGATCATGACAGTTAATTATCTAGAATACCTCGGCAGAAGGTAATTTAAATTGAATCTCGATAGTAGCTTCTCCTGGTTGATCACGACAGTTGATTATTCGGAAGACCTCGACAGAAGGTAATTCATATTGAATCTCTACATTAGATTCTCCTGGTTGGTCACCACAGTTGATTATCCGAAAGACTTCGGCAGAGGGTAATTCACAAACTAATCTCGGCAGTAGATTCCCCTAGTAAATCATGATAGTTGATTTTCTAAAAGACCTAGGCATAATGTAGTTCCCAATTGAATCTTGACAGTAGATTCTCCTAGTTGATCATAACAATTGATTATCCAGAAGACCTCGGCAGAAGGTAGTCCTCAATTGATAATCGATAGTAGATTCCTTGGAGATCTTGGCAATATTTTTCTCATTAAGAGCCTCACATTATGCATATACAACATGAATGACATCTTTCAAATTACAAAATTTCTTTGGGTTCATCATTAGCAAGCCTATCTGTGCGAACTATATAGTTCAAAATTTAAAGCAATTTGGGGGTTTATTTTTTTCATGTTGATAGTCATGGTTGGGGGCTGACACAACCAATGTCATCAGAAAATTTAGGGTCCATGCTTCGAATCTATCATATTTCATTTGGTTATCGAGTCTTGGTTAAGGGATGACACAACCAACATCGTCTTTCCAAATTCCAAATATCTGGTTTTACGCTTGTATTATCTATCCTCTAGGTTAATAGGTATATCAAGAATCTTTGGCTCATTGCGTCAGTCTCCAGGCAGTAATAAGTTATCATACTTTGTTTTATTCATCCCCTAAGTTGCGATGAATAGACAAAATCAAATCAAATCAAAACTTACTATATTAGTCTCCAAGCATTAGTAAGTCAGCTTTTTTAAAACTTGTATCATTTACCTCCTAGGTCATAGTAAATATGAAAAAATATGCAATCTCTCTTAGATACTGACGAGTTATCCGTATCGTCCTATCTAAGTCAACGAAACGTTGGTTCGAACTCTGGTAAGGTGATACATCATCATCTTTGCCTATTTTTTTCAAAACTCTTAGGGGTATGCTATATCAGCATATGCTTATCTAGCAAACCTTTGGTCAAATTTTGGGGTCTTCCATTATTT
This sequence comes from Vicia faba, assembly GCA_948472305.1. Classification (NCBI taxonomy): domain Eukaryota; kingdom Viridiplantae; phylum Streptophyta; class Magnoliopsida; order Fabales; family Fabaceae; genus Vicia; species Vicia faba. The sequence goes on along the minus strand of OX451738.1, from coordinate 45,341,314 downwards.
AATAAATCTCTTATTCGAATGTACAAGACCTACACATTCTCGCACCATTCAATAAAAGAGTTATTAAATAGGGGTAATTGTCATACCCCATATTTTCCCACCTTAGTGCTACCGTCAAATTTATTTTCGAACTTGGGTTTTAAAGGGTATAAAATTCCCTTGGTTTAACTATATTAACATTCTGGGGTTTTTAATAAAATTTGCTTTTTCAAGTTTTGTTTAAAAATATAATAATTATTTGTATTTTTAAAATAACAAATAATTATCCGCTGTCATATACTTTCAATTGGCTTTTTACTTTCAAAAAAGTAATATAGCATAATTGGTAAGGGAGAAAGACATGTAAGAAGAAGGTCACGGGTTCAAATCTCCCTTGGTGCACTTTGAATATTTTTTCTGTTTATTATTACTAACTTTATTTTCATTGTCAATTATTTCTAACCACAAAAATCATATTTTTTATTATTAAATTACTATTTTCGTATTTACTTATTTATTATATTTTAAAATATTATATTTTATTAAAATCATTATTTTATTTAAAAAAATAGTCAAAATACCTTATAAATAAATAATTTGGGTTTTGGGTATTGGATAGTTTCCTTTTTGGGGGATTTAACCAAATTCCCACTATATAAATAGGTATCCTCATTGTCCTAATTTTTCATCCTAAAATATCCACAATTTCAAAACTTCAATATTTCTTTTACTTTTGGTTTATTCCATAGTTTCTGAAGAGAAACTATGAGAAACAAATCCAAAAACAACATTATCAAACAATATCAACAATAACTCCTCTAACCGCCGATCACTATTCGCTGCCATAACCACTTGCAAAAACCTCGGATACCCTCGCAACACTCAACCATTACTTCGAAGCGCGATTCCTCCTTCGTTGAAGTTTCAGATCCACTAATTACTATTCATGCATATTCACTTTTTATTCTATGTTATCCTTAAATCTTGTGTGTATATGATTAAATTTTTTTCTGTAAAAAAATTGAGAGAGGACCAAATGTAAGACAGAGAAAAAGAAATGTGGTTAACTTGTTTTTGATTTCATTATTGTTTCTAAGATACTTTCATTTTGTTTTTATTTTTTTATTATTATAGAGGATGACACGTGTCATGTATTAATTAGTTAGATCTTACACTTTTGAAAAAGTCTAATTTGGTTACGTTCCATCATGATGCACCACCCCATATATTGTTACATTACAGTCTGGTTTTTTTCTTCCCATTTGCATTTTTTGTTTCAATTTACTTTTGATTTATTATTTATGTCTATATCAAATTAGATTTTAGATTACTGGGCCTTGAGTGTTTGCGGTCTGCTAGTGTAAATTTCTAGTTTGTACCCGTTAATTCTTCTTAATCTATTTATTTGTAGTTTGATTTTATTTAGTTAATTGTTTTAGATTAGTTAAGTTATTTTTAGAGAAAATTAGAAAATGCAAAAATATAAACAACGTTTTCACAAATAATTAATTTAATATTTTACAAAGATATTACTAAACCCCGCTATTTAATTGGGCCTAGTTCAATATCTGAACTTGGGCCTTCACTTTCCAGACCATCATATTTGACTACCTTATTACAAAATGCACCACTCATCCAATTTGGGCTCAAAATATCTTTGGGTCCATATTTTCTTCTAATACACCACCTAGTCTTATTTTTACACCCCTGTGCATAAATTGGCCAAGTTCAATTTCTGAACTTGGGCTCTGAATCCCCTCACCCTGCTCTGTGTCCTACCATACTCTTTATCAGTGAAACACTTAAAATGGCTAACCAACGATCAAACTATTTTTATACTTATTTAATCAAATTCAAGAACATTTTCAAAAAGGATTAAATAGCATCGTCTTTAAATCAAACTACGAACTGCGTTTACGATCACTCAACTTAAAACCCACACAGAGTTCAAGGTTAGTTCGAAGGCAATTCTACGTAATCCATAAAAAAACCAACCCAAAACCACGAACTACGAAATGGGACTCTAATTCCTCCTAAGAGGATACCTAGGCACACGACTAAAATTACGGCGAGTCCCCCTGATTAAAATTAAAACCCTTTCCCCTAATAAACATAAAACCCTATTTCCTAAAATTTGCGTTTCTAAACCTAGTATCCTTGTGAACAAGGTAGATGAGGGGTGCCTAACACCTTCCCTTTGTCTATGACCTATTCCAAAAACCTATAATCTCTAACTTTTAGGGTTATTCCTTTATATTCCCTTCATTAGGATAAAAATTAAGGGTGACAACTCTGATTTAAAAACCAGTTGCAACACAAAGCTACCATAGCATGCTAATGTGTTGCATTGGCATTCTTCAAACCAAAAGGCATAACTTTGTAACAAAAACTGCCCCAATGTGTGAAAAAAGTAGTCTTCTCAATGTCTTCAGGTTCCATCTTGATTTTATTATAACCAGAGAAACCATCCATGAAGGAAAATACTTTGTGCTGAGCGGTGTTGTCAACTAAAACATCAATATGCGGAAGCAGAAAGTCATCTTTGGGGCTTTCCCTATTCAGATCCATGTAGTCTATACATATATTCACCTTACCATTCTTCTTAAGTACTGGCACCACATTTGCAACCCACTGAGGGTAGGACGTAACAGCTAAGAAACCTGCATTGAACTGCTTCATAACCTCATCTTTGATCTTTTCAGACATCTCGAAACGCATACAACGAAACTTATTCTTTATAGGAGGACAACCTTCCTTCAACGATAGACGGTATACCACAATGTCAGTATCAATCCATGGGATGTCTTCATAAGACCAAGCAAATATCTCAACATAGTCACGTAACATCTAGATTAACCTCTTTTTGACACTGTCTTCTAGGTCGGCACATATCTTGATTTCTTTCCTGTCCTCTTCGATACCCAAGTTCACAACCTCGAATTGCTCTTCATGTGGTTGTATGGCCCTTTCTTCTTGCTCTAACATTCTAGCATGATCTCCATAAAATTCACAATCTTCCTCACCTTCGTCCTCGGTTTGGTAGATTGGATTTTCGAAGTCATAATCGGCAATAGAAAAATTGTTATCAATGGGATCCAGAGTGGATGTGGATCTAAAATTTGTTATATGGGTGTGTGTAAGAACACATATCTATTTTGAAAGCAATAAAGTAAAAGAAAGATAAAAGATCACAAAATGTGAATGAAAACATTAAATGATTTATTGAATGAAAATATGTGAATGAAATATGACAACCCTAACAAATGAACCGTTGTACCCCGGGTAAGGCACAAGTTTATTGTCCAAATTAAATAACCAAAAACTTGAAAACAAGAAAATAGGAAATAGAATTTAGTCCTGACTAAAGGAGATTGGTATAAAGTCTTCATCCTTCCAAATTTTAAGCCCACTGCTTGTGGCAGGAAAAGTCCAATTGTCTAGGTCACAGTCGCTATCAACATCTTCTACAATGTTGACTTAATTTTTGTGAACTCCATCATTGTTGATGCTGAATGGTGGTCTCCTAGAATTAGCAAGAGCACGACGAGCAACCCTCTAAGCCTTTGAGGTGAAACCCAAACTAAACTTGTTGGATTTGTAAGGAATGTTAAGAAACTGACCCCAGATAGTGCAACCACCTTCTTCTACCAAAACCCTAGCGTCTTTCAGAGAAGCCATTCTTGGTGGAATCTTGTTAACCTTAGGAACAGTAGGAGTAGCTTTATAAACATGAGTTGTATGAGTAATAACTTCAAAGGTCTGGCAAGGATTCTCGAGGAATTCACCATCCATCTCAACATACTCGAAGGAGTTCAAGTGGCTCACCATGTATTCTTCTTCGCCACAAACTGTAATGATTTTTCCATTCATTGGATACTTCAACTTTTGGTGTAAAGTAGAAGTAATAGCGCCTTTCCCATGAATCCAAGGGAGTCAAAGAAAACATGAATAGGCTGGACGAATGTCCATCACATAGAAAGTATAGTCGAAGACCTGTGACCCTACATTGATTAGAAGATAAACCTCTCCATGCACCATTCTCTTTGAACCATCAAAAGCACTTACCACAACATCACTGGGTTTTAGCACAACCCTTTCATAGTCAAGTTTGTCTAGAACAAATTTTGGAAATACATTCAATGAGGAACCTGTGTCCATTAACACATGAGATAAAGTAGTGCCCATACACTCAATAGAGACATGCAAGGCCTTATTATGGTTCCTTCCTGCGGGAGTCAGATCAGCACCAGAAAAGCCTAGCCCATTATCAGTTGTCAGGCTAGCAACACAATTTTCAAACTGATTAACAGAGATTTCCTGCGGTACATGAGCAGATTTCAAAAATTTTACCAAAGCTTGAGCATGGGCTTTAGAGCATAACAATAGAGATAACATAGATATTTTGGAGGGAGTCTGCCCCAATTGTTCAACAATCTTATAGTCACTCTTTTGAATAACTTTCTGTACATCATTCATCTCTTGTTGGGAGGTATCTTCAGCAATAACCTCTTTCGGTGTCTCAGTCTAGGCAGGCTCTGTCATTTATTCTTTGCCTTGAGTCTCAGTAGTTGACTCAGTAACAGTGATACGAACTGGTGTAGTAACATCCTTTGGAGATATCTCTGGAGAGAAAACCATTCCACTTATGGTAACCTTACTAGTCCTAACAACATTGCCAACATTGGGATCATTAACTTCAGTATTTTCACTTTTGACAGCCAATGGTTCTATCTTGACGCCATGGTAGTAGACATCAGCTCCGTAATTCCAAGGGATAGCCTTGTAAAAGGAATATGGAATTGTCCTAGGTGCATTAATGATCAGAGGGGAAACCCTAGGCTCGGTAGTAATCTACACAGGACCGTTAGAAGTAATCTTTACAGGAGTACTGGAAATTGTAATCACAGACACATCTTCAAGCTTCATGCCTTGAGACACGCTTTCACATAAGCTCTCCACAGAAAGAATCTTCTCAAATAGAATTACATAGTCATCCATCAAATGCTGAATACCTTCCTTCAGCAACACACAACCATTAGACTAGGATGCACAGTGGTAGCAATTTTCGATGCAACCTGAAAATAAACTGACTCGCAACAACTTCTTCTTAACAAACATCCGAGGGGTAGTCAAGTTACTCACAGCAGAAACATAAGAAACATAATCAACAACACTAAAGATCTTGTCATAATTAGGCATAGGAGAGGTAATCACATTAGGAGTCTCAGGAGGGTCAACTTCAATCTCCTTAGAGTCAATCATATTTTGAATCTTATTTTTCAGAGCCCAACAACCATTAGTGTCATGTCCAGGACTGTTGGAGTGATATGCACATTTTGCATTGGGATTATAACTGGGAGAAGAAGTATTGGCTTTATGAGGAGGATCCTTCAATGTAATCAGCTCTGCCTTCAACATGTGTTGCAATGCTTTAGACAACAACCTCATGGGTGTGACCTGCCTACGCTGATTATTCTGTTGTTGTTGTTGCACTTTTGTAGGATTAGAGATCAAAACTGCCCCCACAGATTGGTTGCAATCACTCTTATTACGACCCTTCTGGTTGTACATATCATTGGATTGTTTCTTACTATTGTATGACTTCTTCACAGTATTCGAAGATGTAGCCACCTGAATTTTACCACTTCTGATTCCATTCTCAACATGTTCCCCTGTCAATATCAGCTCAGTGAAACCAGTTGAAGGACTTCCAAGTAGGTGATTATAGAAAGGACATGTTAGCCTACTCATGAACACGTCAACCAATTCCCTATCAGCTAAAGGAGGTTGAACTCTGCCTATAAGATCTCTCCATTTTTGTGCGTACTCTTTAAAGCCTTCATCAGAACCCATGGACATACTCTGTAGTTGCACACGGGTTGGTGCCAAATCAGAATTATGCTGATATTTTCTATAGAAAGTTGCAGCCAAATCTTCCCATGTATGAATATTGGTACCTTAGAGTTTGTAGTACCATTCTAATTATGTTCCAGACAGACTCTCTTGGAATAAATGTAACCATAATTTCTTGTCAGCAATGTGTGGTTGGATTTTCCGAACATATGATCTCAAATGTAGCTTCGGGAAAGAAACACCGTCATACTTATCAAAGATAGGGGTTTTGAACTTAGGAGGAATGAAGAATCCTGAGACTAAACCCAATTCCTCAAAGTTCAATCCAGAAACCTTCTGGATCTCCATAGTTTTCAGACGCTCTTCTAATAGCTTACACTTATTATTAGTAGGGGATATTGTTCATCCAAATAATCTTCTTCCTCTTCATCAGGGAGAAGATTTTTGAAATTAAAAAAGATAGGAGGAGATGAAAGGACTATCCTAAAGCATAAGGTAAAAGCTATGGAAAAAAACCGTCTAACCAACAAGAAGCCAACACTTGACATAATGAGTCAATGTATAATTCCCGTCCTTTGGATTCAAACTAAACAATCAAAGATGATAAACCTCTTATGAAAACCAAACTTCAAATGCATAAATCTTCACAAAAATTGGGCAGAGTAACGGATGTATACAGATGAATTCCCAATCACAGATAAGGTATATAATTAGAATAAATTACACACAAAGAAAACAAACAACCCAATGTCTTGGGGTAAACCCCAAGAACTCCATACAAAATAAAAATAGAAGTCCCAAGGTCTCAAGGTACGTCCAGGTACTTAATCCTAAATCCAAGAAGTTCACAACTCTAAAATGCCAAGGATAGTAACTAAATAGTCAAACTAACCTTAAAGTTTTTTATTGTTCAAGTTGGTTCTTAGATATCTTCAAAAAGAAAATGAAAAGCTCAAGTGAGAAAAATAAAAATGACATAAAGATAAATGCTTAAGTGAGCAAAGATGAAAATAGCATGAAATTCAAATGCTAAGATAAATGGTGCTTAAAGTAGAAGCATAAAGTAAAAGCTTAGAAATAAAAGTCAATTATTAATGAGTTAGAAATTAGAGGTTAGTTGAATGAGCATCTTGAAAGTTGCATTTGAAAACTCATTAGAAGATTGATAAAATCAAAGTCTCTCAACAACAAGTTTCATTTGCTTTTTGTCAAGTATATCATTCATTTCAAATTCTCAAGGCAATAACAAATGATCAACGATGTTTAAATGATACACTTAGATAAAAATTTATGAAAGTTCATTAGAGGTTGATAAGACCAAAGCCTCGTAACCATGAACCTCAAGGTTATTGGATCAAAGGTTTCAAATTAAACATACCTGGGCTTGCAAACATAGGTTTGGGCCACAGATGATCCTTTCTTGAATCGGGACAAAATTTAATGCTATGTTAAGCAATCGTAAGTGGACTTTTGTAGAAGTCACACCTATTTTGAGGCCGGTCAATAACAATATATATGCCATATGTTTGGAGAGATGATATGTAGGTCATCATCTAACAACATGTAGCACATGTAAGGAAAGGATAAGATGAAGAGGGAGGGGAAATATTTGAATAAAAAATTTAATCAAAACTATCATTAAAATCATCTAGACATTTTGGTGGAGTTAGATTCAACACCCAAGATCCAATGATGTTAATGAAGTTCATGGTCAACAATCACATAGCCAGAATATAAAAAAAATTGCATTTAATGAATAAAATAAAAAAGGAAAACTGATTTTTAAATTGTTTTTAAAATTATAATAAAAGGTTAAATAGAAAATTATATTCAAATATCAAAGAAAATTTTAAAAAAGCCATAGAAAAATAAGAAGTGATCTCAAATATTTTTATATAATTTTTGGTAATTTTTTTAAAATAGAAAATTATTTTTAAAATAATTAAAATCACTCAAATAAGTAAAAAATATAACAAATAGTAGAAGTCAAAATAAAATTCTAGAAAAATTTCAGAAAGTCAGAAATGAGGAAAGTGATTTTTATAAAAAAAGTTAGAATTTAAAAATATCAAAAAGTATTTTTCAACAATTAGAAACAAGTCAAAATAAAGGAAAAAATATAAAAAATATCAAATCTAGAAATAAAATCATGAAAAAATAAAAGTCAGAAAGAGGATATTTGAAAATATTTTTGTGAATTTTTTCATAATTTTTGAATCAGAAATGAATTTTCTATGAATTTTTGAAGTTTGGTGTAAAATAAAGAACATAAAATAAAGTTTAAAAAAATGTCGACCATTGGATGAGAGTAAAAACACGCTAGTAATCAGATCCAAAGGATCAGGCACGCTGTGCATATCATGGTCAGCTTTGGAAATTGCACCAGATCACTTTTTATTATTTAAAAACAACTAAAATTCTGGCGTGTTGGATATAGTCTGACTAATAGAAGTAATCAGATCCAAGGGCTCTCAAAGTGCGCGTATGATAAAGAAAACACGCTAGATTGAATTAAAAATATCACATGTCAAGCTTTCATTGGTTGAAGCACGACACGTAGGTCGTCTTCAACCTTCAGACGCCCTAGATTGAGATTCCTCAAATTGTAAAATTAGAGGACCAGACAGGTACTATTAGATTCGTCTCTTCAAGACGATTCTAATGGTACCATCGCGTCAAATTCTTATAAACTTAGATAGGTTTAAATTGAAAAAATGCAGAAATAATAGTGAGCGCGTAATTCTGGAATATCTAACTCAAATCTCAATGAAATTACTAATTGTAAAAAGCACGAGAATCAGAAAGATGAGGAGAATATATTAGTCTTTTATTTGGATTGATTTGACCAAGAAATCTACCTGAACGAAGTAGAAAAGGATGGCTCTGAAACTGGACTTCTTTATATCAATATAGGTCACAATTCTTGAAGGTAAGAGTATGGTTAGCTTCAAAGAAGTTCAATGAAGCAAACTGAATGGAGCTTTTGATGTATTGGAGTGAGAATGCAAGAAATCAGAAATTCAAATTCAGAGTTTGTGTGGAATCTGAACATGGGTCAATTGGCTATCAAAATCTTATAAAAATGAGTGGGATAAAGCTTGTATTTATAGCAGAAGCGAATGGAATCAAGGGGAGGGTGAATGGTGAAATATCCCTTGAATTCGTGCACACATGTGATCATGAAGAAAGTGTGATCACATGTGCATCAAAACTCAATCAAACGATGTGTTATATCATTCTAAATGATCCAAACATATTTTTAATCATGTTTAAGAGGAAAACGCATGAAAATTCGGTGATTAGAACCCAAATTATGAATTTTGAGTTCTGACTTGAAGTGAAACTTCAATTTTAAAATACCAACTTTGAATCAATGGTATTCATAGCTTGAAGGGTCTTAGGGCATGATTCTTGAAGAATTTAAAAATATAAGGTCACAAACTTTACAATGTGAAAAGAGTGAGATCAAATGGATGCTTGAGCTAAACGTTATGATGAGTCAAAGTTTAGAAAAAGATGCTGACTTTTTGTACATAGAAAAATTCTATGTTTTTCTTCAAAAGTGAGCTATACTGTTTTGAGTTCAAACAATGCATTCCTCCAAAATTAAGCTTTTATAATTGATGCTAGCTTGAAGTAGACTTCTTAAAGAGCATTGTGAAACTTGAATCACTCAAAAATACCAAGTATTGAAAAAGTTATGGCCTTGTAAAATTGGTGAAAATTCATGAGGTGACCTATAATCTTTTGGGTTCTTAGGATTATTATGGAAAAATAATTGGCTAAAGGAGATAAAAAATGACCAAGTTATGATCTTTTGAAGTCACATGGGGGAATTTGATGACCTATCTAGAGGACTTGTAATATTTCTTCATCATTAGGAATCTTTCACATAAAATATTCTTGAAACTTTTGAAGTGATTAATTGATAACCCTTTAAAGAGAAGCATGTCTTTGAAATTACTCAAAAATCTCAAAATATGTGCAATATATAGCCCTTAGAAGTTCAAAATCCTAACTACTCAAGCACCAAATTGACTCGGAAACCCTTTTCAATTTTGACAAACTTTCTTGCATAAATTTTTTTGCCATGTGAATAGAGGTTGTTGTGGAGGATAATAAGAAACCATAGCAACAATAACCACCTCCATATATTAAGGATTGAAATATTTATGTAATTGTGATCAAATAATCAAGAATTTGTCCAATTGGTCAAACTTCTTCAATCAACCCTTGAATCTTTTGACTTTCTTTGTCAAACTGAGGCATGATGAATCATAGTAGACCTTGTCATGACATTACTTTAAAGAATATTCAATAATGAAGCTTGAGTCTCAATGAAGTTTGTTGAAGATGGCATGGAAATAAACTCATGAACCTATGAATCAACTTGATGAAATGTGTTGTGCCTTCACCTATAATATCATCAATTAGAGCAAACATTCATTGTATTTATTAGTTAAAAGTTATTCAATGCAAAACATATATGAATCAAGGTGCTTGGTGATTCCTCATGAGCAAACCTAGAGATAGGGGGCAAAGAACCAAACCCAATTGTGATCTTGTTATAATTGAGTTAATATTTGATGATAGAGGAATCTTAGGGGGGGAAATTTTGGTATAACAGCTGCGCTTATTTAAGTCCCTTCTATCCGGAGACACAAAGGTTAAAATCTTCGTGTCGCTGCGATTAAAGATACTTAAGTATACAACAAGACCTATTTTTGGCCCTTAGATTCCATGCAATGCTTATGATTATGCATGCAAACAATAAAATACAAAGGTGACACAGGACACCACTGGGGGGGGGGGGGCAGAAAATAAAGGATCAAAAGAAAAATCCGACCAGGAAAAAGAAATCACTAGTGAACAAAAGACTCAACTCTATTGGGGTAAAGCCCAAGGAGGAGATAAGGCATCATCAACTCAAATATTGAGGAGAGAAGGTAAAGGATAACGATGATTGACAGATAACTGGAAACTATCCACTCGTTGAGAAGATAGCAAAAAAAAGTAACATCAACCCATAGGGGGAAAGACATGGTAGGATAATACCAGCAAAAAGACAGTATAAAGGTAGGCAACAAATAATCAGCATCAGTACTTGTGAATAGGCACATATGAAATTCTTTAGAGAAAAAATGAATATCAATGCCGAACTATATCCCATAATGACGAGACTACCATTCATCGGAGTAACAAATCTCAACAACGAACTATATCTCATAATGACGAGACTAACATCCATTGTTGTAACAAATCTCAACAACAAACTATCTCCCATAATGACGAGACTACCGTCCATTGGAGTAACAAATCTCAACAATGAAATATCTACCATAATGACGAGACTAGCATCCACTGGAGTAATAGATCTCAACAATGAACTATCACCCATAATAACGAGACTTGCATCCATTAGAGTAACAAATCTCAACAACAAACTATCTCCCATAATGACGAGACTACCATCCATTGGAGTAACAAATCTCAACAATGAACTATCTCCCATAATGACGAGACTACCATCCATTGGAGTAAACAAAATCTCAAAAACAAATTATCTCCCATAATGACGAGACTACCATCCATTGGAGTAAAAAAATCTAGAATTTTTTCTGGGAACTCAGACTTACTGGGGAAGTACAAGTTGCTCGAATGAAGAGACCTTCCACTTGCTGTTATAAGATATCTTGTTGGGAAAGGAAATATGACTTCTCTGGGGAAATGACAATATATTCCTGCTGAGTAGCCAAAGTCTTCTCGTGCCAAAATAAATGAACATTCTCAAATTCAGGCTCAAAGCCTGCAGAAATCAAAATAATAATGTTGGCGGGGACCACAAATTTGAACTAGAAATAAACTGGAATGAAACAGTCAACCAAGATAGAACCTGATGAGAAATAAACTCAAAAGGGAAACACGTTCCGTCCAAATAATGAGCTGAATAGGAAAGTTGAAGCAAAATTCTTCCACGAGGGATAACTCAGTGGGGAAATTGAAAGAATATACATTTTCTGCTTAAGGTTGATACTCAATTAGATAGAGGGTAACATAACTCTGCAAAATAGGGTAATATGCCAACAAAATATTAATGGATGTAGATGAGCACTGAATTTGAAATCCAGTTATGCATGATGTATTTATGAATGTATGAATGTTATCATGTATATGCTGACAACACAGACACACAACACTGGGAATAACCAGACAAAACCAGCTTGGGTAAAGTCAACACTCGGCTAATTCACATCCAGGATGAAAATTTCATAAGAAAGTAAGCACCAAATGAGGAAACAAATTCCTTTTTCACGGCTTAACTCCACTGGGGAGAAACATAGTTCGAAAATAAACAATTTAAAATAGTGAATCAAAACAGATACATGGATATAACACCCTCCTTTCAGGCTTCACCAGAGAACATCACACGGACTTCAATGGGGAAAACAATGTCTCAAAGTATATACTTCCAATGGAGATTATAATACTAACTTCATTAGGGCAGGTGAAAATCATGCCTTCGAGATATCAGTTGGGGATCTGGTGCTGACTTCATTGAGGAGGACAATACCACATCATCGAGAGGAGCCCAAAATACATTTTTCAATACCAAGGCACGATAATTACATAAACTTCCCTGGGGATAAATTATGAAGCCACATGGGGATAACAACTTTTTGAGAGAGATGTTGTCTCAGTTTTACTTGGGGATTTTAAGACATAAAAAAATTAAGAAAAAAGTCAAGATTATGGGGATTTTAAATCAAACCCAGTACTTGGCGGGAGAAAACCCAAAAAGTTTACAACTGTTTCAACACTTCTAAGAAAAGATGCTTCCTTTGTCTAGTTGCCTGGGAAATAAACAACAACAATAATGTCATCACTGCAAAAGGGCGACATTTTGAAAATAATTCTTCCTTAGCACACGAAGGGAGAAGGTACTTTCATCATATAAGCGAAGACCTTACTGGGGGATCTGGGATAGAGGCTTCAGACCATGCAAACCCAAAATCCAAATAATCATCCTGGAGGAAAACAAATGAACCAAGACGTGAATGGAAAAAAATGGGATCACAAACCCAACACCGCACCATACATCAATTAGTATCATCTCTAACTATTTGAGAAACACAAGAAGATCATACACATATCAGCGAAAGCGACCTGAAAGAACTTTCCTGGGGAATATATACTTCCAAAATTTCAAATTTCATCCACCCTCGAAATCAATATTTTTGTTTTTCTTGAGTAACCAAATCTAAAGTAAAAAGTAATTTGTAAATTCTTTTCAAAAACAATTTTATTATTAAATCTCTTTGTTTTGTAAATTACTATCAATAATAAATGGAGTCTTTGTAAGCAGAATAAAATGAGAATTGCAAAGAATTGGATAAAATCTCAAACTTTATTAATAGAATGGTAGTCTGCGAATGGAGAGACTCCATAAATGATTACAAAGTTTGGAAAATGGTAATACATTGGAAAAGGTACACTGAAACACAATGACCACTATTCTCCCTAACAACCTTGAATTCCTAAGCCGCAACTTCTGTTGAAGTGTGGTGAGGATCCAAAAAGATCGTTGCTTCAATGACCAAGCCTTGACTGACGCAGTTACTCACCAAGAAAATCCCTAACTTTTTCCTAGGTTGCCCTTGCGGGTTTTCAGCCTAGCGGGAAGAATTTATTCTCTTTGTGTCTCTTATTTTTTCCTAGACCGCCCTTTCAGGTTTTCAGCCTACCGAGACGCTCTTTTTTGCATAAGCTGCCCTTTTAGGTTTTCGACTTAGCGAGGTATTCTTTTATTTATTTAGGAGAAGTATTTCTTGATTGCATCAGCATTCATAGGACGTGGGAACTCCTCACCATCCATAGTTTCAAGGATCAATGAACCACCAGAGAATGCTTTTTTAACAACATATGGGCCTTCAAAATTGGGAGTCCACTTGCCCCTAGAATTACCATTAAAAGACATGATCTTCCTGAGCACGAGGTCTCCTTCTCTGAATTCACGAGTCTTGACCTTCTTATCAAAATATTTCTTCATTCTCTTCTGGTATAATTGGCCATGACACAAGGTCGTCATTCTCTTTTCTTCCATTAAACTCAATTGGCCAAACATGTTCTTGACCCAATCAACCTCTGACAATTTAGTTTCCATTATCACACGTAAAGAGGGAATCTCAACTTCAACGGGGAGCACTTCTTCCATTCCATACACAAGAGAGAACGAGGTTTCCCCTATTTAAGTGCAGACGGATGTACGATATCCATGCAAAGCAAAAGGGAGCATCTCATACCGATCTTTATAGGTAACAACCATCTTCTATATGACCTTTTTGATGTTTTTAATACCGGCTTCAACAACCCCATTCATCTTTGGCATGTAAGGAGATGAATTTTTCATAAAGTTATGTCATCATCTTGTTATTCATATTTGAGTAGTTATTGGTAATAATCTTGATTGGCACACCATACCCACATATAAGATTGATCTTGATAAAGCGTACTACCACTTGCTTAGTAACATTAGCATATGAAGCTGCTTCCACCCATTTGGTAAAGTAGTCAATTGCCACCAAGATAAAACTATGTCCATTTGACGCCTTATGTTCAATCATTCCAATCATGTCAATACCCCACATAGAGAAAGGCCATAAGGAAGAAATAACATTGAGAAGCGTCAGAGGCACATGAATTTTGTCAGTGTAAATCTGGCACTTATGACACTTCTTTGAAAATTTGTAACAGTCAGATTCCATTGTCAGCCAATAGTAACCTGCCTTAAGCATCTTCTTGGCCATCGAATATCCATTAGCATGAGTGCCAAAGGAACCTTCATGGATTTCATGCATCAACATGTCTGCCTCATATCTATCCACACATCTGAGCAAGATCATGTCATAATTTCTTTTGTATATCACATCTTCATTGAGGAAAAAGCTGCATGCCAACCTTCTCAATGTCTTTTTATCTTTGTTTGGCGCACCAGTTGGGTATTCCTGAGTCTGGAGAAAATGCTTGATATCATAATACCAAGTTTTTTTGTCAGACGTTTCCTCTGCTGAAAACACATGAGCCGGCCTATCCAGACGTCACACTATGATACGAGGCACATCGTTCTAAGTATTTACTCGATACATCAAAGCCAAAGTGGCTAAAGCATCTTCCATCTGATTCTTATCTCTGGGAATATGATGGAATTCAACTTTATTAAAGAAGGGTAATAATCTTCTAGCGTAGTATTTGTAGGGAATCAAGCCAGGGTGGTGAGTATCACATTCTCCTTTAATTTGATTTATTACCAAAGATGAATCTCCATATACATCTAGAATTTTGATTCTGAGATCTATAGCCTCTTCGATACCCATAATACAAGCTTAATACTCTGCCAAATTATTGGTACAATCAAATGCCAATCTTGTAGTAAAAGGGATATGTGATCCATGAGTAGTGATAATCACATCATCAATTCCTTTCCCATTAGCATTCACAGCTCCATCAAAAACCATACACCATCGGGATTCAGGATCAGGACCTTCCCCACAAAAAGGTTCATCACAATATTTTATTTTCAAAAACACCACATTCTCATAAGGAAAATCATAACTAACAGACTGATAATCATCAACTGGTTGGTGAGCAAGATAATCTGCCAACACACTTCTTTTTATAGCCTTCTGAGTACGGTATTCAATATCATATTCAGACAAAAGCATCTTCCAATGGGCAATCCTTACAGTAAGAGCTGGCTTTTCAAAAATATACTTAATTGGATCCATTTTGGAAATCAACCATGTAGTATGATTCAACATATATTGTCGTAACCGCGCTGCCGCCCAGGCCAGAGCGCAACAGGTTTTTTCCAGCATAGAATACCATGACTCACGGTCAGTAAACTTCTTGCTGATATGATAAATGGAATATTCTTTTCTCCCTGTTTTATCTTGTTGTCCCAAAATACAGCCCATAGAATTATCTAACACTGTCAGATACATAATCAATGGTCTTCCTTCAACAGGAGGGAGCAAGATAGGAGGTTCAAGCAGATACTCTTTAATACTTTCAAATTCCCTTTGGCAATCATCTGTCCATGGACAAGCTTGATCTTTCTTTAAAAACTTAAAGATCAGTTTACACATTGCAGTCATATGGGAGATAAATCTGGAAATGTAATTCAAACGCCAAAGGAAGCCTCTAACTTTCTTTTCAGTTCTTGGTGCTGGAATTTCTTGAATTTCCTTAACTTTATCAGGATCAACTTCAATTCCTTTTTGGCTGACAAAGAAACCCAACAATTTTCCTGATCGGACACCAAAGGTGCATTTATTTGGATTCAACCGGAGATGATACTTCCTCAAACGCTGAAACAATTTTAAAAAATCTTCTATATGCCCTTCTTCAGTCTGGGATTTGGAAATCATATCATCAACATATACCTCAATTTCCTTGTTCATCAAATCAAGGAATAAGGTTGTCATAGCCCTCTGGTACGTTGCACCAGTGTTCTTCAACCCGAAGGGCATCACTCTGTAACAGAATGTTCCCCAGGGTGTGATAAACGTTGTTTTTTCCATGTCCTCAAGAGCCATTCTGATTTGATTATATCCAAAAAATCCATCCATGCATGAGAATACTTTGAATTTTGTTGTACTGTCAACCAACATATCAATATGTGGCAATGGAAAGTCATCTTTTGGACTAGCTTTGTTTAAATCTCTATAATCAACGAACATGTGAACTTTTCCGTCTTTCTTTGGTATTGGGACAATATTGGTAATCCACTGAGGGTACACTGATGTCACAAGAAAATCGGCATTAATCTGCTTTGAAACATCTTCCTTAATTTTCACTGCCATATCAGGGAGAATTCTTTGAAATTTCTTCTTGATTGGCGGGCATTCTGGCTTTAGGGGAAAATGATGTTCAACGATATCAGTATCGAACCCCGACATGTCTTGGTATGACCAAGCAAAAATGTCCACATACTCTTTCAATAATTCAATCAACCTGCTCTTCACGTCGGGATGAAGCAATGCTCCAATCTTGACTTCTTTTGGATCTTCCTCTGAACCCAAATTAATCATCTCCAACATCTCTTTATATGGCTGAATGGTACTTTTCTCGCGCTCAAGCAACCGTGAAACCTCTTCTGGGATTTCACCATATTCTTCTTCCTTGGCCACGTACACAGGATATTCAAAGTTGGGAGAGGGTGCATGGTCATTGTACTCATCATGTTTTTTAATTAATCTGCACATATGATTTATGATTGATTTTAGAAACTGACACATATAGCAAGTGATTATGAAGATTCAATTACAATTATTATTCATTTTGAAAGGGTTTTTCTGATTACCATTTTCCAAGAAAAAGAAGAAAATAAAGACACAATTTTGGAATCAAAGACAAATTTTATTATTGATTTTAAACGTCAAAGCAACAAATATGCCCATACAATATCAATACTTTCCCCATGGGCAGAGTGAAATATTTTTGAAAAGATTAACAAAAAACAAATTACTTTGAAATATGAATGTAAGAGGGAACATCATTAGTGATCCAATTTTGGACTCTGACTCCATGTGTCACGTAGTTTGGCATCTGTTGCTCCACTTCGCCTTCCAGAATAGCATTGATCCTAGGAAAAATAGGATGAAAGTAACCTTCGATGTGAAAGATATCTTGATATTTTCCCAAAGCAGACTTCGTCTTCATATTCTCACCTTTACTATTCTTCACAGAGAATTCCAAACAAACTCTATTCTTATTCACAGGCGGATCAACAATCTACCCCCACGCCTTGCTTGGGCCATTATGCACTACATGTTGAGCATCCTTAAATGAGGCTATAGAATCCTCGTTTTTCCTTACATTATCAATGGATAAAGCTTAGAGGTGAGTTCTAACAGCAGCTTCATCCGCTTCCACAACACTGAAAGAGGATAAATGAGATATTAACAAAGCATGTTCACCATTTATGATGACCACCTTTCCTTCACGAGAAAACTTCAACTTTTGGTGCAAAGTTGAAGTAACAACCCCTGCCTCATGGATCCACGGTCGTCCTAGTAAACAACTGCAAGTGGGAACTATATCCATAAGTTGGAAAGTAATCTGAAATAAGTGAGGGCCTATGTGAATAGGAAACCCTACTCCCCCGATAACAGACTTTCTTGATCCATCAAAATCTTTCACAATTATGCCACTCGGGCGCATGGGATTTCCTTGGTACTTCAGCTTTATGTGTGTACTCCTCGATATGACATTTAAAGCGGACCCATTATCAATCAGCACATTGGAAAATGAATCATTCTTACAATTCATTGACATATGGAGATCCAAGTTATGATTCCTTCCTTCATCGGGAAATTTGTCATCACAGAAACTCAGGTTATTACAGGATGTAATATTCCCTACGACACTGCTGAATTGGTCCAAATGCATATCACTTTCTACGAAATCTCGATCCAATACTCTCATTAAAGATTCCCTGTGGGCAGAAGAGTTCATTAGCAAGGCTAGAATAGATATCTTTGATGGAGTCTGCAACAATTGTTCTACGATCCTGTAGTCGCTCATCTTGATAATCTTCAATATATCATCCACATCTTTTTCCAAAGTAGTACCACTAGATTCCCCCACTGCTTTCTTAGGTTTAGTACTTTCAATAACCTTTTTATCATCATTAGCATTCCCTCGAATGATAGGTGCAAAAACACGGCCACTGCGGGTCACTCAGTTGGCTTCATCAATATTCTTGACATCAGACAATGGTTGGATGGGAACTTCCACACGATCCTCTAGGATTTCAGCATTGTATTTATATGGCACGACCTTGTCTGATTCGTAAGGAACAGGACTCAGCAAACAAATCACCACTGGAGAAACAACTGGCTTGCTATGGTATTCAATCTCTATAGGGGTGGGAACACCGAAACAAGGCATAAAAACATTCACCCGTTATTCAGAAAATTTAGACAACACATAATCATTGCTGGAGAACACATCTTCACCTGAGGAAAATAATTCATTTACAGAAGCATACTCATCATCTGACACAGTCTCGGCCGAGCAATCTTCAATCATTTTAATCCCATTTTAATCATCTCTAATGCCCAAAAATTTGAAAGTACCATTATCCAATATAACTTAACACCCTTTTTCACAATGGAACAACCACGAGAATATTTGCAGCAAATATGGCATGACCCATAATGGTGTTCTTCTTGACCATCCATGTGACAGAAGGTAGCGTGCAACTACACCAAATCATCATTCATATACTTCATGTCAAAAATCCGAAATTCTCTAGGACATCCAAAGACCATATTCATATTTTCTCTGTACTCTGCCCTAGGTCTAATTATATGAATGAGGCCCTCGTCCATCATTTCTTAAAGATCAGCTTTTATCTTAGCACATCCTTGGATATTTGTACTACAAATATTAAAACCAACATGGTCGTGCATATAGTAACTAAACTCGCTGAGATCAACATGCATCTTTACCAAATCTCCTCTAACCAGGTTATTATAAAAAATCTGGAAGTCCCTAAGAAAACCAGCAACCATGTTTATAGCATTTGTTCCTCCATGTTATGGCAAAGGATTATCTTTCACGTTAGGGACAACATCTTTAAAGGATAAGAGGCCAGATCTAACCATCTTTTATACTTCAGATTTAAAAGGATAATCGTTCTCAATACTGTCCCCTGGTGCTCCTTGATGGAAAGCGCATGTCTGATCTGCCTTATAATACCAAGGTAAAGTTGATGGTATTGTAGAAGGTGGCCTGGTCTGAACCAACTTCTTCTGAATCAAATTCGGGAACAACTCTGCATAGCTCATAGAAATGGAGTCAAAAGCTTCTCTCTTCTGACTTTGCCCCTGGTTTCCCTAAGGAGATGGTATTTGATTGGCAATAGTGGTTGGAGCTACATTAACGACTAGAGTTAGGGAAGCAACCTATTGTTGGTATGGTTGATGTATTATAGGTGGTCTAATCTTTCTTTCCCCAATAATAGCATTCGTTTCACTTTCTTTCTTTCGAGAGAACCTGTATGACGACTTCTCCGTCCCTTCATCTTTCGTGAAGCGCCCTTCTCTGACAACCTCTTCCAAACGAACACCCATGCTCACCATCTCGGTGAAATCAATTGGCGTACTGAAGACCATCCTTTCATAATAAAATGATCCAAGGTTTTCAGGAAGACCTTGGTCATTTCGTGTTCTCCCATAAGTGGCACCACCTGGGCAGCTATCTCGCGTCAATGTTGTGCATATTCTTTAAATGATTCTTTGTCTCTCTGAGCCATTTCCCTCAACTGGTCACGGTCTAGTGCCATGAACATATTATATATGTACTACTTAATGAAAGCTTCTCCTAGATCATTGAAGGTGCAGATACTGATATTGTACAGAATCATATACCACTTTAGAGTAGCACCAATCAAACTATCTTTGAAGAAATGAATAAGCAAACACTGATCATCAGTATGGGTAGACATTTTCCTTATATACATCACGAGGTGGTCACGAGAACAAGAGTTTCCCTTGTACCTCTCAAATTCTGACACTTTAAACTTTGTTGGCACCTTTACGTTGGGAACTAGGCAGAGTTCACTGAAGTTCCATCCAAACAATTCTTTTCCTTGAAGGGCCTTCATTTCCTTCTGCATCTCATTGAACTGGTCTTTAGAGTCATCCAATCGGTCATAGAAACCCACTTTTTCACTTGGTGGAGGAACAAGACGGTAAACTTCATCATTAACAAACGGCATAGCATTTACTGAAGGAGGTGCAACATAATAGATCTCATTTCTAGTAGCAGGAGTAACATGCACCACAGGAGGTGCAAGACTAGAAGCATCTTAAACAACTGGAGAGACTTGAGCATCAAGATTACAACCTTCTGGCATGAAATTCTATGGAATTCCCCACGGGTAACCTTGAGGCATACGATTCTATGCAGTAGTAACTGGAGTAACAGAAACGGGAACTGATGGTCCTTCAGGAGTAATTGCTGTTTGTTGTGGCTGAGCAGAAGGAGAAACAAGTGGTGGCTGATTCTGAGCAGCCACCAATGATTCCATCAAAGCAGTCAGATTAACTATACCGGCCTTCAAAGCAGTAACTTCTTCCCACAACTCATGATTCTCTTGTTCAAGATTCTCCATTTTCTTCCTGGAATTAGCCCGAGTATTGTACTGGTGAGACAACTTGCTGAACGAAGTAGAGAAGCTCAGTAAAACACCTGGTATGAACACAAATGCAAGAAATATGTACAAGATGATACATGATATGAAATGCATATGATTTATTTTATTATTATTATTAATATTTCCAGGGACTCCAAGAATTATAGACAATTTTCAAATACTAAAGTACTAACACATTTTGAAATACTGAAAATATCATTATAATAATTTTAAAATGGATTACAACTTTTTAGTACAATTTTCAACAATCCCAAGTACAAGAGAAGATAGAATATAACATCATAAGAAGGAAAAGCTTATGAAGATCACTCCACACATTGACGATTTCCTGTAAGTCTCGCAATCTGAGCGTTCAACTGCTTGTTCTCTTCTGCATATATGTCAGCAACCTCTTTCCAATCGCCATAGTCAGGAAGTGAATAATAAAGGTCCTCATCAAGATCTAGAGGAAAATAAATTCTCTTTCCTCTCCATCATCTCTATAACACAACTCTTAATAATCTCAATTAGTTCATCTTTCTCTTTCAGCTGTACTCGGTAGGACATCTCTAAAGTCTGACATTTGTTTTTCCAGGCCTCCTTCTCCTAATGCATCCTATCTAGGGAAAAATGAAGCTCTTCCAATCATCTAAAATGGGAGGAGTGGTCTTCACAAACATGTCAGATAAAGGTTCCTCACGGGAATATGGCATCTTCAATTGAATTTCCCTTGCTTGTACCCACTGGAGATAAGGCTCCAAAGAAACAGCTCCTCTAGGTCCCAAGTCCTTTATACTCTTCCTATTAATATGGCTCCAAGCCTTTGAAATCTCATCTTTAGCTTCCTTATGATCTTCTCCTTCTTTAAGAAATAAACCACTCATATGAATATTATTTGGCTTATCTCTCATCAGATATCCAAGTTGTCGTCGTGCAAGAACGGGATATCCAAGCTTCTCAAATGCACTTTTGTTTTGATGAAGACAAAAAATGATTGAAAAAGAAGGAAATGATTATTGATCAAGCTAAAATCATTTGTGGATAAAGTTTTTGGTTCAAGCACTTAGCAAAATTTCAAGGTATAACGATAATACTTACTTTGAACTTAAGACATAGATGCTCAATGGTCAAAAGAAATATTTTATATTGTCCAAATCCTTACTCAAGTTTTTCTAAGAAAAAATTCAATTTTCACTTGGGTGAAATCGATTTGCATATAAGTGCAATCGATTGCATGCTTCAATTTTTAAAAACATTTGCTATTGTTTCTAAGTGC
Organism: Vicia faba; assembly: GCA_948472305.1. Classification (NCBI taxonomy): domain Eukaryota; kingdom Viridiplantae; phylum Streptophyta; class Magnoliopsida; order Fabales; family Fabaceae; genus Vicia; species Vicia faba. The sequence goes on along the minus strand of OX451738.1, from coordinate 45,319,007 downwards.
AATCGATTTGCATGGTTGTGCAATCGACTGCTCTCAATCAATTTTTTCTACTGACTTTAAGTGAAATCAATTTACACACTTCTGCAATCGATTGCATACTCAAAATATTTGAATTTCTAGCCGTTGAAACCCCGTGCAACCGATTTACACAAAGGGTGCAATCGATTGCATGCTGAACGATTTTGAAAAATAGCAGCTTTACACATGCCTGTTCATAACACCAATTCATGGAAACCTTTCACTCAATCTTGGAAATTGTTCATGATCATTTACAGAACTTTATGTTGTTTAAAAAGGGTATTATGAACATATAAATACTCATTTTCAAAATCATTTTAAACAGCTCTTCCAATCATTTTCTCTGAATATTTCAAAAATCAAACTCAAGCTGTTATACATTTTCATACACAAGTTTTCTGCACACTTTCACATATTGTTAACCAAAAAACATTGAGAATTATATATCTTGAGTCATTGTATACTATTATCATTGGAAGGTAAGATCAATTCATTGATTAAATCACTCAAAGTGATTATTACACTACAAACTCACTCAAATCAAATATTGCTATATACTTGCTTATTTTTCAGGATTGTTGAAAATAAGTTCAAGTGATTTTGAAATCTTGTTTTTCCAGGATTGTTGGATTCAAGTAAAGTCACTTTGAGAGGATTGTTCACATTGTTGACATAGTGAAAAATCCAAGAGGATTGTTCTTGGTCCAAGAGGAGTGTTCTTGGTGGTTTTATTGGTTAGAGTCTTGTATAGAAAGACTAGGGTATCTTGTCTAGAGATCTAACAATAAGGAAATCTCTTTCATGTTGAAAGGGGACTGGAGAACTCTCGGATTGTAAGGGGAACCAGGATACATCTTTATGTTCTTTACTTTTCCGCATTTACCGCTTTCATCACTAGTCATAAACTAGAAAAGAAAGAAACACATTTGTAAACTCATGCACTAAACCAGAAAAATAATATCCATCATCACTAAAACGGTAAAACTTTTAAAGTACCTAATTCACCCCCCCCCCTCTTAGGTACACTCTTATAATTACAATTGGTATCAGAGTAGGTTATAAGTAACCTATTCCTAAAAGATCCAGAATGACTTCCGCAAATCAAAATCTCGTTTCAGAGATGGTGGTAGTAACAATAAGCCTCCTCTATTTTGTGGTGAATATTTTGACTTCTGGAAAATACGCATGAAGGCACATCTAGAAGCACAAGGAGAAGAAATATGGGATGTCGTCGAGAATGGTCCATTTATTCCTATAATGGTAATCAATGGTGTTGGCTCATCAAAGCCTAAAGCTGCATGGGACGAAGATGATAACAAGAAGGTTCTCTATGATAAAAAGGCAATAAATCTTCTTCAAGGTGCACTTAGCATGGATGAATTCTTCCTTGTCTCGATATGCAAAATGGCGAAAGAAATATGGGATACCTTGGTAGAAACTCATGAAGGAACCGTTGAAGTTAAAAGATTGAGATTACATACTTTGAGTCAAGAATACAAACTATTCAAAATGCAGCCCCGAGAATCAATCCTCGACTTGCAGAAAATATTTGTACACTTGAAAAATCATTTGAAAGAACTCGATAACACTTTAAATAATGATGAAATTAATCTTAAAGTGTTTAGATCTTTATCCAGGGAATGGCAACCAAAAGTAACAGCAATATCCGAGAAGAAGAATCTATCCACAATGACTTCCGCCACTTTGTTTGGAAAACTTCAAGAATATGAGACGGAACTTGAAAAGCATTAAATTTCAAGTTAAAGATTCAAAAGACATTGCTCTAAATACAAGAATAAAAAATCATGATAGGAATCAAGAGGGTGATTCCACTTGTAGTTAAGATGATGATCTCATCAGGAAGATTGAAAAGGTTCTACGAAAAGAAAGAAAAGGGAAGCACCAACAAGGTTGTATGCTTTGAATGTGGAGAAAAGGGACATGTTAAAAGTGAATGTCCTACACTTGAAAAGAAGAAGAAATATTTCAAGATGAATAAAGATAAGAAGTCAAAGAAAGCATATATAGTATGGGAAAGTTCATCTTCTAATTCCGAAAACAATCAACATGTTAATCTTGAATTGATGGCCTCACACCATTCCGATAGTGAAGATGACAAGGTTAGTAATGAATTTTCTCTTTTTGATAGTGATGCACAAGATGCTATAGATGAACTATTAAATAAATGCAAAATTCTGTACAAAACTATTTCATCTCAAAAGAAACAAATTTCATCTTTAGAAGAAAAATGTGAGTCTTTGGAAAAAGATCTCAAAGATGAAAAACAAAAATTTAGTGAGCAAAAGCAGAATTTTGTATGCAAAAATTGTGAATCACTCTCTTTCCAAATTGTCCAATTAAAAAGAGTTATTGAAAGATATGAAAAAGGTAAAATTGGATTGGAATGTGTTCTTAGCCAACAAAGATATTCCAATGATAAAAGTGAACTTGGATATTCAAAATTTTCAAAACCAAGTTCTAATAAAATTATCTTTGTTAAGGATAGTGATCAATCATCCAAAGAGAAAGTGAAAAAATCTAAAGTAGTTCATCAATATCCTAAAAAGAAACATTTTCTAAGAAGAAATCATACCCTTCTAGATAAAGAAGTAACTTTGAACCTAATTGTTTTTATTGTAGTATTAAAGGCCACACACCTAATGCTTGCTATGTTAGAAACTTTAGTGTGACAAGTGGGCATTATGTGTAGGTAAAGAAAGGAACTAACTATGATGGACCCGGAGCACATTGGGTATCAAATCAAACTTAATTTGTTTTGTAGGTTTGCTTAAGGACCACTTTAAATCTATAACATTTTGATAAGTGGTGTCTCTAAGAATTTGATGGAAGATTTACACTAACTTTCAAATCTAGTTCAAGTCCAAGGATTATTTCACATATGGGAAATACCTTAAAGGAAGAATTCTTGGCATTGGCAAAGTTGATACACTAACTTTCATATGCATTGAAGATGTACTTCATGTTGGAGAACAAAATACAACTTCTAAATACAAGTCATCTTTGTGACAAAGGCTTCAACATCATGTTCTCAAAAGATGAATGATTTATGAAGTCACTCTTGAGGTGAAACTCATTGGTATAAATTGTTTTTACTTTCAATAATTTCTTTATGTATTATAAGGCTTTTTCCGTCCTTTTTTTAATGACAACGGAGGAGAATATATATATATATATATATATATATATATATATATATATATATATATATATATATATATATATATATATATATATATATATATATATATATATATATATATATATATATATATATATATATATATATGTGTGTGTGTGTGTGTGTGTGTGTGTGTATGCTTGTCTCTAACTATTGTAGCCCAAAGAAATATGCAAATTCCCTATGATTCAAGGGAGAATTTTGATCAAGAGGGAGTTATCAAAGATAGGGGGAGCATTCACATAAGAGTTTCCCATTCTTTTTAAAAGAGTCAAGGATCTTCAACATTATGTTTTGATGAAGATAACTACTATGTGCATTTATCAAAGGATGAGAAAAAGCATCATGAAGCAATATGGCTATGGTTAAGCTTTCAATATTACTATATGTATTTTGTCCATTTTTTATGCATCTTTCCCTTATTTTTGATAATGTCAAAGGGGGAGAAGGATGTTATACTTTATGCTTGTGTATTTCCTTGTCTTAATATTTTAAGGTCCAAATAATCCTTCAAGATGAGCAAATCCAAATGATTTTAAAGCTTCTCATACAAGGGGGGGGGGGGGGGGGGGTTATACATCTTAGGGGGAGAAGTCTTCTTTCCGGAAATTACAACACATCAAGCAAGATCGTTTGTCATCCTCAAAAAGGGGGGAGAATGTAAAATCAAGCTTCCCAAATTCACTTTTGTTTTGATGAAGACAAACCATGAATGACAAAGAAGGCAAATATTATTGATCAAGCTAAAAGCATCTGTGGATAAAGTCTTTGGTTCAAGCACTTAGCAAAATTTCAAGGTATAATGATAATACTTACTTTGAACTTAAGACATAGATGCTCAATGGTCAAAAGAAATATTTTATATTGTCCAAATCCTTACTCAAGTTTTTCTAAGAAAAAATTCAATTTTCACTTGGGTACAATCGGTTTTCATATTAGTGCAATCGATTGCATGCTTCAATTTTTCAAAACATTTGCTAATGTTTCTAAGTGCAATCGTCTGCTCTCAATCAGTTTTTGCTACTGACTTTAAGTGCAATCGATTTACAAACTTGTGAAATCGATTGCACACTCAAAATATTTGAATTTATAGCTTTTGAAACCCCGTGCAATCGATTTACACTAAGGGTGCAATCGATTGCATGCTGAACAATTTTGAAAAACAACAGCTTTACACATGCCTGTTTATAACACCAATTCATGGAAACCATTCACTTAATCTTGGCAATTGTTCATGATTCATTTACAGAACTTTATGTTGTTTAAAAAGGGTGCTATGAACATATAAATACTCATTTTAAAAATCATTTTAAACAGCTCTTCCAATCATTTTCTTTGAATTTTTCAAAAATCAAACTCAAGCTGTTATACATTTTCATACACAAGTTTTCTGCACACTTTCACATATTGTTAACCAGAAAACTTTGAGCATTGTATATCTTGAGTCATTGTATTATATTTTCATTGGAAGATAATATCAATTCATTTATTAAATCACTCAAAGTGATTATTACACTACAAACTCACTCAAATCAAATATTGCTATATACTTGCTTATTTTTCAGGGTTGTTGAAAATAAGTTCAAGTGGTTTTGAAATCTTGTTTTTCCAGGATTGTTTGATACGAGTAAAGTCACTTTGAGAGGATTGTTCTCTTTATTGACATAGTGAAAAATCCAAGAGGATTGTTCTTGGTCTAAGAGGATTGTTCTTGGTGGTTTTATTGGTCAGAGTCTTGTATAGAAGGACTAGGGTGTCTTGTCTAGAGATCTAAAAATAATGAAATCTCTTTCATGCTGAAAGGGGACTAGAGTACTCCAGGACTGTGAGGGGAACCAGGATACATCTTTGTGTTCTTTACTTTTCCGCATTTACCGCTTTCATCACTAGTCATAAACCAGAAAAGAAAGAAACACATTTATAAACTCATGCACTAAACCAGAAAAATAATATACATCATCATTAAAATGGTAAAACTTTTAAAGTACCTAATTCACCCCCTCCCCCTCTTAGGCACACTCTTATACTTACACCATAGGCAAGTAGAGCAAATATAGCCTCAAAAGCAATTGTACTCTTCATCTTGACAAAGTAACGAGCTTTTTCCAATAAAAACAAAGCGGGTAATCCTTTAATTCCTCCTTTGGTAGTCATGTGGGCCTCAATATCAGACTTCCCCAAATGAACCATAGAAGTAATCTCATGAGACTTTGGCTCCCTCTCCAAACTGGTGAATGAAACACGATCGATAATAGGTAAACTCAGTAGGTAAGAATACTCATCCAATGTAGGAATCAACTGATAATCAGGGAAACTAAAACATCGATACATCAGATCATAGAACTAGACCAAAGTCGAGAGAATACCCTCCTTCATACTGAGCTTCATAAGAGACATGATTGATCCATATTTCTTCTGAAAATCAGTAGAACTCTCGATCTCGGGAATCCGACTCATAAAATTATCTATCTTAGAATCCTTGAAACTGTACTTCTAATTTTTTCTCTTTCCAAAATCCATGGTCAAATATTACCTGAGATATTCGTAAAAAGTCAACTTTAAGTCCCTTTAAACAAATGTTTTAAAGAATGCTCATGGGTGCATGAATTCATGATGCAACAATCACACACAAGATCACAAACACGGGGGGGGGGGGGGGGGGGGGGGGGGGGGGGGGGGGTTCATAGGTTCGACGTCACAAGCATAAAGTCAAAGGTATTACCCACGAGGTACGGACTAAAATTTTATCACCTGTCGAACAAGGTTCTAAGAGATTCCCAGAGTCTACATCCTTCCTTCGGATATTACCAACATACTGATTGACTCGGTAATTAGTAATATTCTCAAGAAAAAGTATTATGAGTGTAGTATCGCATGACAACCATTTCTGGATTACTCCGAAATAGTTTTCGTGCTACACCTAAAAGGCCAAGATTGGTTAAAGGTTCTACGATCCTAGGCTTCAGCAGGCTCCCTGGTCGAAAGCAGCACGTCTTCCCGATTACTCGGTAAACGACACTACAGTCAAAGGGGCCTCCACTGAGTGGGGTATCTCATGCCTTCTTTTTTGGTATTAATACCTAAAAGTTAACATGACTATACTGCCCATCCTATCTTAAGTTTTTCCAAGTCCGGGTATATGACTAATGAGAAATCACCAAGCCCCTTGAAAACCAGGAAAATCCAGACAAACATATATACAATATATAATATACAATAGATAATAGCACATACAAAAATAAAGAAAGATAGGCTCAACCCACTTAGGGATGGACGAGCATTTGATCGATCATTCCCTAGTGAAGTCGCCATATTTTTCTGTAGCGGTAGAAATGTTGAGACTAAGCCATTGGATTGACTTAAATCGCACAAATCAAATAAAAATCTCCACCGTGCTTTATTGTTTCCAAAGGAATGGGAAAAGAGAGAATAACCCAAAAAAGAGGGGTAGAGAATCTAAGTTCGAGGGTTGGTTATGCAAAGGGAAGGTATTAGCATCCTAAGGTACTCCGTAGGGACCACTTTGAAAATATGTGTATTTTGGATATAAATGTTGTATAAAAAATGGATGGTGGAGCTGAGAAAAGAAATATTTTTTTACAATTTGTTCACCCGCCGCGGTTGCGAGCCTTTAGTGCATACGTATCACCTTCCATGCAATAGGGGATCAGGGTACTCGTAGTTCACCTTTAAAAATTTTAAAACATAAGTGTGTTGGTTAATTTTAAGAGATGAGACATCATCGTCTTATCCGAGTTAAAGAACATACTTACTACCCACGACTATGAGAAAGGAGAATTTACGTCATCTCAAAGTGGAGGATATGGTAGAAGTATAGTAGTTTCCATCACTACAAGGATTGACAAGAGTCTAATCTTTTGAGAAAAGTTTTAAGGTAAAAAGCCAAAGTAGAAAACTGGTTTGAATGAGATTGATTAACTTTTAGTCTTCCCACATAAATGTCAATGTATTATTAAATTGGTTAAAGTTTTACTAAGAAAATATTTTTCAAAATGTATTGACCTAAGTCCATGTTTATTGTGAACGAGATTTAAGTTTAAGAACAAGAAGAGTTTTCAAAAGGAGGGAGAATATTTTTAAAATTAAAGAAGATGGAAGGAGATGAAGGGACTATCCTAAAGCATAAGGTAAAAGTTAGGGAAAAGAACTATCTAACCAACAAGAAGCCAACACTTGACATAATGCGTCAGTGTAGAATTCCCGTCCTTTGGATTGAAATAAAACAATCAAAGATAATAACATTATTAAGAAAAGGAAGCTTCAAATGTATTAAGTCTTCACAAAAATTGGTCAGAGTAACGGATGTATACAGATGAATTCCAAATTACAGATAAGGCATATAATCAGAATAAACTTCAAACAAAGAAAATAAGCAACCCAATGTCTCGGGGTAAAACCCAAGAACTCTAGACAAAATAAAAATAGAAGTCACAAGGTCTTAAGGTAGGTCAAGGTATCTAATCCTAAGTCCAAGAAGTTCAGAACTCCAAAATGCTAAGGATAGTAACCAAATAGTCCAAGTAACCTTAAAGTTTTTTATTGTTCAAGTTGGTTATTAGGTATCTTCAAAAAGAAAATGAAAAGCTCAAGTGAGCAAAATAAAAATGACATAAAGATAAATTCTCAAGTGAACAAAGATGAAAATATCATGAAATGTAAATGCTAAGATATATGGTGCTTAAAGTAAAAGCATAAAGTAAAAGCATAGAAATAAAAGTCAATTATTAATGAGTTAGAAATTAGAGGTTAGTTGAATGACCATCTTGAAACTTGCATTTGAAAACTCATTAGAAGATTGATAAAATTAAAGCCTCTCAACAACAAGTTTTATTTGCTTTTTGTCAAGTATATTATTCATTTCAAATTCTCAAGGCAACAACAAATGATCAACGATGTTTAAATGATTCCCATAGACTAAAATTTATGAAGGTTCATCAGAGGATTGATAAGACCAAAGACTCCTAACAATGAACCTCAAGGTTATTAGATCAAATGTTTCAAATTAAACATACTTGGGCTTGCAAACATAGGTTTGGGCCACAAATGATCATTTCTCAAATCTGGACAAAATTTAGCGCTATGTTAAGCAATCGTAAGTGGACTTATGTAGAAGTCGCACCTATTTTGAGGTCGGTCAATAGCAATCTATGTGCTATATGTTTGAAGAGATAATATGTAGATCATCCTCTAACAACATGTAGCACATGTAAGGAAAGGATAAGATGAAGAGGGAGGGGAAATATTTGAACAAAAAATTTAATCAAAATTATCATTAAAATCATCAATCCATTTTGGTGGAGTTAAATTAAACACTCAAGATCCAATGATGTTAATGAAGTTCACGATCAATAATCACATAGCCAGAATATAAAAAAATTTGCATATAATGAATAAAATAAAAAAGGAAAAATGATTTTTAAATTGTTTTTAAAATGAAACTAAAAGATAAAATAGCAAATTATATTTAAAGTATCAAAGAAAAATTTAAGAAAACCATAGAAATTCAGAAATGCTCTCAAATATTTTTATAAAGTTTTTGGTAATTCTTTTAAAACAGAAAATCATTTTTAAACTAATTAAAATCACTCAAATAAGTAAAAAAAGATCAAAAATAGTAGAAGTCAAAATAAAATTATAGAAAAATTTCAGAAAGTTAGAAATGAGAAAATATTTTTTATAAAATTTTTTAGAATTTAAAAATATCAAAAAGTATTTTTAAATAATTAGAAACAAGTCAAAATAAAGTAAAATTATAAAAAAAAATATCAAATCTGAAAATAAAATTATGAAAAAATAAAATTCAGAAAGAGGATATTTGAAAATATTTTTGTGAATTTTTTCATAATTTTTTAGTCAAATGAATTTTCTATGATTTTTTGAAGTTTGGTATAAAAAACAGAAAATAAAGTAAAGTTAAAAAAATGTGAACCATTGGATGAGAGTCAAAACACGCTAGTTATCTGATCCAAAGGATCGGGCACGTTGTGCATATCATGGTCAACTTTGGAAATTGCATCGGATCACTTTTTATTATTTAAAAACAAATAAAATTCTGGCGCGTTGGATGGAGTCTGACTAATAGAAGTAATCAGATCCAAGGGCTCTCAAAGCAAACACACTGGATTTAATTCAAAAAATCACATGTCACGCTATCATTGGGTGAAACACGAAACGTAGGTCGTCTTCAACCTCGAAATGCCCTAGATTGGGATTCCTCAAACTGTAAAATTAGAAGACCAGACCGGTACCATTAGATTCATCTCTTCAAGACGATTCTAATGGTACCATCGTGCCAAATTTATATAAACTGAACAAGGTTTAAATTGAGAAAATGCAGAAATAATTGCGAGCACATAATTCTAGAATATCTCATTCAAATCTCAATGAAATTATAAATGGTAAAAAGCATGAGAATCGGAAAAATGAGGAGAGTAGAGTAGTCTTTTTTATTTGTATTGATTTGACCAAGAAATCTACCAGAACAAAGTAGCGAAAGATGGCTCTGAAACTGGACTTCTGTATATCAATATAGGTAAAAATTCTAGAAGGTAAGAGTATGGTTATCTTCAAAGAAGTTCAATGAAGTTAACTGAATGGAGCTTTTGGTGTTTTCGAGTGAGAATGCAAGAAATCGTAAATTCAAATTCAGAGTTCGTGTGGGATCTGAACAGGGGTCATATAGCTATCAAAAGCTTATCAAAATGAGTGGAATGGAGCCTATATTTATAGGAGAAGCGAATGAAATCAAGGGGAGGGGTGAATGATGAAAATTCCCTTGAGTTTATGCACACCTGTGATCATGAAGAAAGTGTGATCACATGTGCATCAAAACTCAATCAAATGATGTGTTTTATCATTCTAAATGATCCAAACATATTTTCTAATCATGTTTAAGTGGAAAACAAGTGGAAAATTGGTGATTAGAAGCCAAATTATGAATTTTGAGTTCTGACTTGAAGTGAAACTTCTATTTTAAGGTACCAACTTTGAATCAATGGTATTCCTAGCTTGAAGGGTCTTAGGGCATGATTCTTGAAGCATTTAAAAGATAAGGTCATAAACTTTACAATGTGAAAAGAGTGAGATCAAATGGATTCTTGAGCTAAAAGTTGTGATGAGTGAAAGTTGAGAAAAAGATGCTGGCTTTTTGTACTTAGAAAAATTCTAAGTTTTTCTTCAAAGGTGACCTATAATGTTTTGAGTACAAACAACGCATTCCTCCAAAATTAAGCTTTGATCATTTATTCTATCTTGAACTAGAATTCCCAAAGAGCATTGTACACTTGAATCACTCAAAAATACCAAGTATTGAAAAGGTTATGACCTTGTAAAATTGGTGAAGATTCATGAGGTGACCTATAATCTTTTGGGTTCTTAAGGCATCTTCCACTTATTTTCAAGCTTTGCACATAAAATAATAGTTGAAGTTCACATCCTTAAGATCATTGTGGAAAAAGAATAGGCTCGAGTATTTAGAAAATGACCAAGTTATGATCTTTTGAAATCACATAAGGGAATCTGATGGCCTATCTAGAGGACTTGTAATCTTTCTTCATCATTAGGCACCTTCCACATAAAATCTTCTTGAAACTTTTGAAGTGATTAATTGATAACCCTTTAAAAAGAAGTATGTCTTTGGAATTACTCAAAAATTTCAAAAGATGAGTAAGATATAGCCCTTAGAAGTTCAAAATCCTAACTCCTCAAACACCAAATTGACTTGGAAACCCTTTTCAATTTTGACAAAATTTCTTGCACAAAAACTTTGCCATGTGAATAGAGGTTGTTGTGGAGGATAATAAGAAAACATAGCAACAATAAACACTTCCAAATATTAAGGATTGAGATAGTTATGTACTTGTGATCAAAGAATCATGAATTTCTCCAATTAGGTCAAACTTCTTCAATCAACCCTCGCATCTTTTGACTTTCTTTATCAAATTGAGGCATGATGAATCATACTAGAACTTGTCATGACATTAATTTAAAGCATCTTTAATAATGAAGCTTGAATCTCAATGAAGCTTTGTTGAAGAAGGTATGGAAATAAACTCATGAATCTATGAATCAACTTGATGAAATGTGTTGTGCCCTCATCTATAATATCATCAATTAGAGAAAACATTCATTGTTCTTATTAGTTAAAAGTTAATCAATACAAAAGATATATGAATCAAAGTTCTTGGTGATTCCTCATGAGCAAACCTAGAGATAGGGGGAAAGAACAAAACTCAATTGTGATCTTGATATGATTGAGTTTATATGAAACGATAGAGGAATCTTAGGGGAAAAATTGGGGTACAACACATGGTTGCTTTTTTTTCTCAGCTTTAACATTCTTACCATCTTCATCATGTTCATCATCATCGTCCAATGGGATATCAATATCTTAAGCTCGCTTGACTAGACCTATGAACCTTTCCCCATGTTAATAATGTCGGTTGGTTTCTTTATCTTCTTCTTCTCTTTGGCGATGAGTGCCTTCAGTTTTTCTTTCCCCTTGGCTAAGCTTAGGAACATCTCTTAGAACTGAGCATTCTGAGCCTGGAGATCTTTGACTTTCTATTTGAAAGCCATTTCTGCTGAAGTAAATAGTAAGAAGATGAGAAACCTATCTTGGAAACCTGTTTGGCAATGATATGTATTGCATGTAGATGCATATGCAATGTTTTCAAGGAACTCATGGGATTTAAATTTGTTAATTAAAAGGAAATAAAAACAAAGACTCTTATTAGTAAGTTCAAATTATAACGGCCTCTTAGGCTTACAATGAAAACAAAAGGGTTTCAAGGATACAAATTATGAACTCCTAAGACCTAAGACTCAAGTATCCCATGGATGTTTCCTCTTTTTGTTGACTTATGCATTAAGGCTCTGCTCTTTGTGAAGTCGTTTTGTCAGCTCCGAAACTTTCTTCTTGCAATCATATAACTGAGTCTTAAAGGTGTCCCTTTATTCTTTCAATTGAATCCAAGACTTTTGTAGCTCTTCAAGGTCAGTAGGCATATCTAGATGAAAAATGGTATGAGGAACATCTACTTCAACAACATGCTCCACAATTACTGGTAGGACAGTAGGATATGGCCTTATAAGATTTTGAGCACGAGATCGCACCCATCTAAGGTAGGGCTCCAAAGGGATGGAGTTCTTCTGTCCCAAAGTATTTCTATCAATCTTGTTCACCATTCCCCAAGCACGTATAAACCTTTGACGATAACCTTGAGGTTCGTTCCCGTAATCGAATACAATACCCTAGATAAGCATATCATGAGGACCGTCTCTTCGAGCATAACCAAATTGACATAGAGCTAGAGAAGGAATGTATGTAATACCTCCCCTTATGCCAAGGAGTGGAACATTAGGGAATTCCCCACATCGCTCAATAATAGTGATTTCCTCCCGAGATCGGGAACCAAATAGATATTTGAATGAGAGAGTGACGTCATCCTTCGAGACCACTTCAAACCATGTTCGTTCTTCATCACTGATCAAGGAAGGTTCAAAATAAACCACCTGGATGGTAAAGGTATGAAACACATGAGAGTCCCTCGCTCCCTCATAGCACGAGTGTGAAGAGAGTGCAAAATATCTCCAAGCAAAGTAGGCACAAGATTATGAGTAAGAAATATTTTTTATGGGGTTCACATCTATGAATTGGTCTGGATTAGGGAATAATACCAAACAATAGATCAACAGATCCAATATCTCCTTAAAAGTATGAACACTCATAGCATCTAGAAACAACTGAGCTTTCTCTATCAGAAATCTAGCAAGAAGAGCTTTAACTCCATTTCTTGTTTCCCATGTTTGGCCACTTTAGATTTAAGGTTGCTGCAATAACTTCAGGTTTTGGAACTTTCTCTAAACCGGTGAGGGGTGTCTAATCAAGAATAAGTACTCCAAGTAGCTTAGAGAACTCCTCCATTGTGGGCACCAATTGATAATCTCGGTAGATAAAATAGTGATGCTTAGGATCAAATAATTGGAACAAAACACTCATCATGTCTTCTTTAAAACCTGAGGTAACCAAACTGAGTAGATAACCATGTCTTTTGGTGAATTGAGAGTTATTGGGAACCTTTGAGACTAACTCCTTAAGCTTGGAAGGTACCATTACAAAGTTGATTCAAATAGTGTTTCTGCGAGCGGAGGCCATAACCTGCAACAAAGAACAGAGATAAATCCCTAAGTCCTTGAAATGGTTAGTGAAAATGTTATATTATGATGATATGATGTCATGAAGTTATGTTCATGTTAAATAAGTAATCAAGTTCTAAGAATCTCATATCACAGATCTTTCTCGAAGGCTTTATTTTATCACGGCAACTGACTTGCCACTAAAACATACCGAAAGTCGAATCTCAATGAGCGTAGCCTCGAGTATTAACCAACTTTGAACTGCACCAAAGCCGACTATCTCACTACTTTCTAGTGGCCAAGATAGGTAAATTAAGTTTCTAAAAGCAAGTTAGTGCTAACGACACCACGCGGAAGCCTAATGTTATCCTTGACTAACTCAAGGAACATCGATATAAACCAAAGTGTCACACTAACTGTAAAGTTAAGGAAATTCAAGAAATGTATGCACCAAGAACTGGAAATAAAGTTAGATACTTTCTTGGACGTTTGAATTACATTTCCAGATTTATTTCCCATGTGACTGCAACATGTAAACCAATATTCAAGCTGTTAAAGAAATATCAAGTTTGTGTGTGGAAACACGGTTACCAAAGGGCATTTGAAAGAATTAAAGAGTATCTTCTTGAGCCTCATATCTTGCTCTCTCTTGTTAAAGGAAGAACATTTATTATGTATCTGGATATGTTGGATAATTCTATTGGTTGTATTTTAGTACAACAAGATGAAACAGGAAGAAAAGAATATGCCATTTATTATCTCAACAAGAAGTTAACTGACTATGAGTGACGATATTCTATGCTAGAAAAAACATGTTACGCTTTTTCCTGGGTAGAAAAGTGATTGCGGCAATATATGTTGAATCATACTACTTGGTTAATTTCCAAAATGGATCTAATTAGGTTAATTTCAGAAAAGCCTGCTCTTACTGGAAGAATTTCCCATTGGCAGATGCTATTGTCTAAAAATGATATGGAATATCGTACTCAGAAGGCTAATAAAGGAAGTGTGTTGGCAGAGTACCCTGCTCACCAACTAGTTGATGATTATTAGTTTGTTAAGCAAAATATTATGATGAAACTTTTCCTGAGGAAGGTTCTGATCCTGAATCCCGGTGTGGTATGGTATTTGATGGAGCTGTAAATGCTTATAGGAAAGGAATTCATGTCGTGATTATCAACCCCATGGGTCACATATCCCTTTTATTGGAAGGTTGACATTTGATTGTACCAATAACATGGCGGAGTATGAAGCTTGTATCATGGGTCTTAAAGAGGCTATGGATCTCATAATAAAAATTCTTGATGTATGGTGATTCAGCTTTGGTAATAAATAAGATCAAAGTAGATTGGGAGACTCGTCACATTGGCTTGATTCCCTACAAAGATTATGCAAGAATATTATTACATTTCTTTAATAAAGTTGAATTCCGTCATATTCCAGAAATGAGAATTATATGGTACATACTTTAGCCACCTTGGCTTCCATGTACCAAGCAAATGCTTGGAACGATGTACCTCAGGTTACAGTTCGAAGTCTTGATAGACCAACCCGTGTGTTTTCTACAAAGGGGACGTCAGATGAAAAACCTTGGTATTATGATATCAAGCACTTCCTTCAGACTCAAGAATACCCGCTTGGTGCGTCGAACAAAGATAGAAATACATTGAGAAGGTTGGAAAGTAGCTTTTTCCTCAATGAAGATGTGTTATACAAGAGAAATCATGATATAATCTTGCTCAGATGCATTGATAGACACTAAGAAGGAATGTTAATGCATGAGATCCAATGAAGGTTCCTTTGGTACCCATGCAAATGTACATTCAATGGCAAAGAAGATGCTTAGGGAAAGTTACTATTGGCTGACAATGGAATCTGACTGTTACAAATTTGGGAAGAAGTGCCATAAATGTAAGATTTATGCTGACAAGATTCATGTGCCTCCAACGCTTCTCAATGTTGTTTCTTCCCCATGACCTTTTTCTATGTGGGATAATGATATGATTGGAATGATGGAACCTAAGGCATATGTAATACAGTGGGAGAACTGAATTTTTTAGTGTTATTGCAAATGTGCGGTTAGCAAGAGTCGCCATCGACTTTTCTTTTTTTATCCAATATTTAGGAAAGGTGAAAAGAACAGGAAATACCTTTGAAAATTTTTGATTTCGGGGGGGGGGGGGGTAAATTATGTAAAGGGAAGGTGTTATCACCCTTTACATCTGTAGTTATCTACCGGATCTTAATTGCTTAGCTCACATGCTTTGTGTGTGAATTGTTTGAAAATATTTTGAAATGCCAGTGTAAGGTAGACTTTTTAAGAATTCTAGTAAGTGTTTTGAAAAATATTTATTATTTTGCAAGTGTGATGTGAGAACATGTTTTGTTTGTGAGCAAGCATTCAAGATTCCTACCCACCAGGTTTTTGTCTTTCCTACTGTTTTCCTTTTCCTTTGGAGATAGTATTATCCATACCATTAGTTGGTAGGTAATCGTATCTATTAGATGTGAAGGGATATTAGTAGGGTAATTGTATGGTCATATAAGGCAACACATAAGGATACTTTTATTAATTGTATCAAAGGGACTATCCTCATTTTACTCGTAGGGTCATCGAGGGACTAGATCATCTTTTCGTAGGTACCTTGAGGGACATCGAGGGACTATGATCTTTTGTATCGTAAGGACCATGATGATTGTATCGAGGGTATATTTTCAGTTATTTTATCTTGGATTTAGGGAAGCATACATCAAATTTTAGATTTTAATTAAAATCATAATTATTAACCATAGCATAAAAATATAAGTGCGAGAATATAAATATCCCACGCTATTACATTCTCAGAGCAGATACATAATAAGAAAAAAGATGCGGAAATTTAATTTACGCTATTACATTAAGGAGTGTGCCCTATACACTTGACTTAGAAAATAACTGGAAAAAGATGAATGAAAGTGTTAGAAAAAATATGTTTAAAACCCTAAGATTATTATGTGTTAGAAAATATATTGTTGGTGTTTTTGTAGAAAATAATTTAGTGTTAAAAGTAATTAAAAAAACCTAATTTCAAATTCATTTTAATTAATAAAAACCTGAAGTCTAATTAGTTAAACAAAATTAATTGGTTAAGAAATAAACTTAAAACTAATTATGTTTTGAAAATGTATTTCATGGTTTTTGGTTAATTGGTTAATTAGAAAAATTAGATAATTAAATGGAATGAAAACAAGGATTAGAAAACTGATAAAATAAGATGCATCCGTGGGGATCGAACCCACCCTCTTTGACTCAAAGGTGATAGTTTCTTCCATCAGGCCATATGCTTGTTTGTGATTGAGAGTGAGTATCAATCAAGTTTGCTCAAATTGAACTTCACGAACTTTCTCAAAAATTGCTCAATTTGCAAACCAAATAACTTTCTCAAATTTTGACATATGAAGGTGATCTTGGACTTTTTGGAAACCTCAAAATGTATCCTACTACTTTCATTTTGATTACTTTTTCATTTGACGTCTTTAACTTTATGTAAATTGCCTTCACAAAAAGTCTCTTTTTGTTGACTTTCAAAATGACCTGTAAAGTTTTGGCTCATATCTCTCAAATGAGGCATTTTTGGCCTTGAGCTTAGAGAGACAAAGTTGTAGATAATTTAATTTTCTTCAAGAAAGGATTTGGTTGAGAAATCTCTGATGAATTATATGAAAGTTATGCTTAGTCAAAGTTCAGTTGACTTATCCTTAAGAAAACCCTAATTTAGTAACTTTTGACTTTTGATGAATCTTGAGTTTTCTTGATGAATCATGATCAACCATTTGATAAAATGATGAATGTAACTTCAAAATATTTATGTTGACCAAAAATCTTAAAGTTTGACTATAGATTTATCAATGTTAACTTTTTACCCAATATAACTGATTTTCACTCATATGAGCAATTGATTGAGCAAACTTGTGAAACAAGGCCTGAAACCTGACATGAGGATACTTTGAAGCATATGAGGAACTATGAAACCCACTTGTAGGTGAATTTCTTAGGAGGAGGACTTGTCTGATCAATCCATGAGAAGTCCTGAGCATTTGAAACTTTTATGAGCCTGATGGAGTGTCTTGAATTTATTTGTCTTGGAAATGGGAGGGTAAATTTTGGGGTACAACTGCATCGAATGGATATCGCTTCATCTTAGTAGAAATTGACTACTTCACCAAGTGGGGGGAAAAAGCTTCTTATTCCAATGTCACCAAGCGGTGGTAGTACATTTTATCAAGAACAATCTTATATGTCGGTATGGTGTACCAAGTAGGATTATCATTGATAATAATCCATCTCCTTACAAGCCTAAGATGAAGGGGATACTGAAGTTGCTAATAAAAACATTAAGAATATCATCCAGAAGATGGTTGTTACCTATAAGGATTTTCATGAGATGCTCCTTTTTTCTTTGCATGGGTGTCACACATTCGTCCGAACTTCAACAGGGGAAACCCCGCTCTTTCTTGTGTATGGTATGGAGCAGTGCTCCCTGTTGAGGTTGAGATTCCCTCTTTGCGTGTAATAACAGAAACCAAGTTGTCAAAGGCTTAATGGGTCAAGAACAGGTTTGACAAATTGAATTTAATTGAAGATAAGAGAATGAAAGCCTTGTGTCATGGTCAGTTATATCATAAAAGAATGAAGAAAGCTTTTGATAAGAAGTTCAAGCCTCGTGAATTCAGAGAAGGCGATCTCGTGCTTAGAAAGATCATGTCTTTTAACTCTGATTCTAGGGGAAAGTGGACTCCCAATTATGAAGGCCCATATGTTGTCAAGAAAGCCTTCTCTGGCTGTGTATTAATTCTTGAAACTATGGATGGTGAGGAGTTCCCACATCCCATGAATGCTGACACATTCAAGAAATACTTCGCCTAAAGAAATAAAACAACAACTCGCTAAGTTGAAAACCTGAAAGGGCGGATTAGGCAAAAAAGAGCATCTCGGTAGGCTGAAAACCCGAAAGAGAGGTCTAGGAAAAAGTTAGAGACATAAAAATAATAAATTTTCTCGATAGGTTGAAAACCCGTAAGGGCAACCTAAGCAAAAGTTAGGGATTTCCTGGAAAGTAACTCCATCGTACAAGACTTGATTATTGAAGCAAAAATGTTCTCGGATTCTCATCACACTTCAACTGAAACCTATGCTCAGGAGTTCAATGTTGTTAGGGATAATGGTGATCATTGTATTTCAATGTACCTTTTCCATTGTATTTACCATTTTCCAAAACTTTGTAATCATATATGGAGTCTCGTCATTTGCGGACTACCATTCTATTAATAAAGTTTGGGCCTTTATCCAATTCTTTGTAGTTCTTATTTTATTCTGTTTATAAAAATTTCATTTATTATTGATAGTAATTTTATAAAAAAAAGACTTAATAATAAAAACATCTTTTTGAAAATAATTTTCAAATTACTTTTTACCTCAATTGTGATTCAAGAGGAACAAACATAGTGATTCAAAGGATGGATGAACTCCGAGGTTTTGAAAAGATTCCCCAAGAGGTATCCCAGATTACTCTTGCTGATATGCGCATAGTCTACTTGTTACTAGTTAGATTTCATGCCAGGTGAGACGTGGTGTGGTGTTGGGTTTATGATCCCATTTTCCCTAGTTAAGTATTGGTTCATATTTTATCCAAGTTGTTATATGGTTTTGGGTTTGGGTGGTTTGATACCTTTATCCCATATTCCTCAGCCATGTCTTGTTGCGGATTTCTCCAAGTGAGTGTGAATCTTTTCCTAGTTGGTTTGTGATCAAGCAAAGATTGTAAAGTTATGAAGTCTTTGCTCATTTGATGGAGTTATTTCTCCCTTTGTGTGTTGAGAATTAATGTAGAATCTGTTGCAAATCATTTCTCTCTCCAATTATGACATTGTGTTTGTTGTGTGCTCCCCAAGTAGCCTCACAAGGGAAATATCTTTTCTAAGAAGTGTTGAGACAACTCACAAATTTTTGGGTTTTCTCTTGCCAAGTGTAGAGTTTGATTTAAAATTCCCTTAATTTTGACTTCTTGCAGTGATGTTAACTTCTTAACTTTTCCAGATGAATCAGAGATGATGCTTCCCTCTAAAGTTGTTATCCACGTGAAGTTTCACATATTTTCCCTGGAGAATTTTGCACAACCACTACTCTTGATATTGAAGAATGTATTTGGGCTTCCCTCGGCGTGTGTGGCATTTTCTTTCCTATTGAAGTCAGTACGACATCCCCAGTTGAAGTCTAGATGATGTGGCATTGTTTTCCCTAGTGAAGTCTGTATGATATTCCCCGTTGAAGCTTGAAGGAGGGTGGTATATCCTTGCAAATGTATTGGTTTATTGCTATCAAATTTTACTTTGATTATTTCTTCAAGGCATGTTTCTTCCTAGTGAAGCTAAGCCGTGAAGAAGGACTCTGTTTCCTCGGTTGGTGTTTACTCTCTTATGGAATCTTCATCCCGAGTGTCATTTAGCCGAGTGTTGTCCTGACCCAAGTTGGTTTTGTCAAGTTATCCCCAGTGCAATATGTCTATTTTTTTAGCATATACATGATAACATTCATACATTCACTCACATTAGACATAGTTGAATTAAAACTCATTCCTTATTTGCATTCAATGATGTTTATGTTGTTATTTTATTCTCGTTGTAGAGTTATATTATACTCTCTCTAATAGAGTGTCAACTTTAAGCATAAAGTGTATATCCTTTCAATTCCCCACTGAGTTATCCCTCGTGGATGAATTTTTCTTTAGCCTTCCTACTAAGCTCATTATTTGGATGGAACTTGGTCCCCATTTGAGTTTTTTTCACTCCGGTTTGTTCCTGGTTTAAATTTGTGGTCTCCTACAGCAATGTTGTTTTGATCCCTATAGGCTGTGAGCCATGGATTGAGAATGTAAATTTATTTTTCACGTGAATACATTATCCCCTCAGCGATAATGTGTTGGTATTTCCCCATGAAATCAAGATTCATTTCCCAGCAGTGTTATCGTAACAGCATGTGGCGGTCTCTTTATTTGAGCAACATGTACTTCCCTAGTTAGTTTGTTAATGCCAGAGAAGATGTTTTACTCTGATGAATGGTAGTCTCTATGTTATGAAAGATAATTTATTGTTGAGGTTGGTTGTAGTCCGATGATAAAGACAGTTCGTTGAAAGATTCTTAAAGTAGTTTATTACCCTTTCGAGGCGGAATGCCTCGGTTAAAGAAGAAGTTGAGACCTATTCTAGGTGGAATACTAGAATTTTGGGAAACTTGTTATTGTTATATGCTTTTTTCTACCTTCACCCTGAGTTGGTAGTTCTCCGTCATTCGTTAGTTGGCATTTATCTCTTTTTCATCCTTGGACTTTACCCCAACAGAGTTGAGATGTTCTCAGACATAAATGTTGATGTCAAAACTTTTTTACCATCCATAAGTGTTGATGTCAACCTTTGTTCCAAGCCATAAGTGCTGATGTCAAACTTTGTTCCCAGCCATATATAACTGCTGATGTCCACCTTTTGTCCCAGCCATAAGTGTTGATGTCAACCTTTGTTCCCAGCCATAAGTGCTGATGTCAAACCTTTGCTCCCAGTCATAAGTGTTAATTTCAACCTTTGTGTCCCAGCCATAAGTGTTGATGTCAAACCTTTGTTCCCAACCATAAGTGCTAATGTCAACCCTTTACTCCCATCCATAAGCGTTGATGTCAACCTTTGTTCCCAACCATAAGTGTTGATTTCAAACCTTTGTTCCCAACCATAAGTAGTGATGTCAAACCTTTGTTCCCAGCCATAAGGGTTGATGTCAATCCTTTATTCCCAGCCATAAGTGTTGATGTCAAACCTTTGTTCCCAGCCATAAGTGCTGATTTCAATCATTTGTTTCCAGTCATAAGTATTGATTTCAATAATTCTTTACCTACCTCAATATTGATGTTTACCTCCATCTCTGAGCCGATATTATCTTACTATTTCTATTCGCGTCCTTCGGGTTGTTAATTTATGATCCCTTGTGAATCGATGTTACTCTCTTTTTTCTATCTCCTCTATGAGTGGATATTTTATGGTTATTTACCGGTCGTTGTTACCCTTTTCTTTTTCTCATTTGTTGAGTTGATAATACTTAGTCTCCTCTTTGAGCTTTACCCCAACAGAGTTGATTTTTCTTTTCCCCAATGGAGTTAAGTTTCTTTTCTCCAGTCAAGCATGTAATCCTTTCTTAATGGTTACCCCCTTGATAGTTTGTATCTTGCATCATTAATAGTTTCCTTTGTTGAAATATTAATATGCATTTTGTTTCTTTGATCATGATTTTGGCTTTACCTGTTTATGGTCATCCCCAGAGTCGTGTTGTTCCCCAGCGATTTATTTTCCTAGTTGAACTCTCTTTTGGGTCCACTGGTTTTATTTTTGCTTTCCCAATGGTGTCTTGTTGCCCCTGTGGCAATTCGTCTTGTACATTCATAATCATAAGCATTGCATGGCATATTAGGACCAAAAAAAGGTTTTTTTTTTTGTTTGTATTTAGGTATCTTCAATTGCGTCGAAATGAAGATTTTAACCTTCCTATCTCCAGATAGAAGACACTTAAATAAGGGCAGTTGTTATACCCCAATTTTCCCCCTAAGATCTCTCATCATCTCATATTATCAATACATCAAGATCATACATTAAGGTTGGTTATCCCTTCTATTTCATTCTATCTTTAAGTTTTCTCTTGAGGGATCACCACGCACATTTAATTGTGTATCTTGTACATGTTTTTTAGATGGATTAACTTTTAACTAATATCAAAATATGTATATATGTTTCTTTGAATGTTCATGTTGTATGTGATAACACAATTGCATTCACCTCACCATCTAACCTAGGGTTTGAGGGTTGGTCCTCAATCAAATATTTCTTCAATGGATTGCAAGAGCTTATGCTTCAAGGCTATGTCTATGATATCAAAGTTTTTGGTTCAAAGAGCTCTCTCACTTTATTTAGGTCAAATTTTCCTCAAAGTTGCCGGTGGCATTCATCAATAGGTTCATGTGTTTATTTCCATGCCTTCTTCAACAATTTTAATTAAGACTTAATCTCCATCTTTAAGTGTGATTCAAGACAACATAATTTTAAGGCATATTATGACCCATCATGCCTTATTTTTCCAAAAAATTTCAAAAAGATTCAAGGTTGAATCAACAAGTTTGACCTAATTGAACAAGTACTTGATGTAGTGATCACATGTGCATAACTCTCTCAATTTTCAAAAATTTGAGTTGATTCTTTTTTATATGGATTCTTATCATCATCTACAACAACTTCTCTTCACATGACAAGATCCAATTGTGCAAGAAAAATCATCAAAAGTTGAAAGGGGTTTGAAGTTATTTTGACACTCTCTGAGCTAGGGTTTACTTAGTTCCAAGGACCATATCTTGCTCATTTTTTGAGATTTTTGATTGATTCCAAATCCATGATTCTCTTTAAAGGTTCCTTAACAAGTTCTCTTCAAAGATATAAGGCTAATTTTGAGTGGAAGATCACTAATGGTTGAGAAAGATTATAAGTCCTTTGGAAAAGCTATAAAATTCTCTGCTGTGACTTCAAAGGATCATAACTTGGTTAATTTTTTCTACTTGAGCCCATTATTTTTCCATAATAATCTTTGGGATGTATACTACAGCTTTGTTTCAATATGAAATACTTGAAAATGCTTTGAAAGTTGTTTAAGAATTGAAAATATTAAAGGTCTTTTGTGGATTTTCTCAAACTTATTCATCATCTTCCAAAGACCATAAATTTTTTTATTTTTTTTATTTTTGAGTGATCTCAATTCCAAAATTTAATTCAAGAGGTCTACTTCATTTTATCTTCAAATATCAAGATCAAATTATGAGTGGAAGGTCATGTAACTTTGGAGAACATTATAGGTCATTTTGAAGTTCAAAACATAGAAATAATTCTAAGTACAAAAATCAGTTTGTTTTTCACGATTTCAATTTATCATAACTTTTTAGTCAAGCATCCAAATGCTACCTTTCTTAGCACATAGTGAAGTTTGTTGTGAGATCTTTCAAATGCTTCAAGAATCATCCCATAAAGATCCATGAGTAGTGAGCTATGCATTGTTGAAGTTGGCTCCATGGAATATGTTTTTGCCTCAAGTCCAATTTTTTTACCATGAGTAAACTTGGATTATAGGTCAAATTACTCAAATTTTAAGTTCTAAACAAGTTTAACTAATTGCTCAGATGCGTTTTGATAAGAATTACACTTGGTATGAGATCGTTTTGAGGCATTTCAAGTCACACATTTGGCATGATCATAATTGGCTTGGTTTGCATAACTTGCTAATAATTCCTCCCATTTCTCATCATCATTAACTTCCCTATAAATAGAGGATTCTATCTCACTCGTTTCGATAAGCTTGGACAACCAGAATCACCCTACCAAACTCTCTTCATAGATCACAATTCTGAGTTTTGGAATTCACTCTTCCCTTATTTTTCAATCCGGTTTCTTTGTTCATTCTTCATCCTTGAACTTAACTGAATCTAACAGGAGAAGAACCAAGCCGTGAAGTGTTCTAAATCATGCAATACGGAGTCAAGTTTCAAAGCTCTGAAGTTGAGCTTCAACAGGTAGATTCCTCCATCAATTCTCTCCAATTTTTTTACTACAATGTAGCTCTCATCACCCTGATACTCATTGCATCGTTGTTTTTCAACTGGAAGTGAGCTTTGTTCATGAATTTTCAAATCCCTTTTCAATTGTTTCCTTCTGGTTTTTTCCAAATCGACTAAGTTGTGGTTAATATAAATTTTTCTTGAGGGTACCATTGGAATTGTCTTGATGAGACAAAGAGAATGGAACTAGTTCGAGCTTCTGATTTTACAGAATAAATGACCTGAAATTTGCGCGTGACTGGAGGTTGAAGATGATGACATATCATCTCTCAACCAATGACATGATGCCACGCTTTTTTTCAAATCTATTTTTAATAATTGATTCAGTGTGTTATTCACTAATGACCAAAACATACATAGCGCGCCAGATCCTTTGAATTTGATTACTAACGCATTTTGATAATGATCCGATGGTCCACATTTTTTTTGATTTATTATTTTATTTTCTTATTTTTGTTTTAATTGTTTTAAACTTCAAAAATTCATAAAAAATTCATTTCAACTTCTAAAATTGTGAAAAAATTATCAAAAATACTTTTGATTTTTCTCTTTCTGATTTTTTATTTTTTCACAATTTTATTTTCTAATTTAATATTTTTTTAATGATTTTTCACTTTATTTTATTTGTTTTAATCGTTTAAAAATACTTTTTAATCATTTTAAATTCTGGAAAAATTCTGGAAGGATCCAATGACCTCTTTTCAAATATTGGTGACCTGAATTTATGTTTATTTTTTATTTTACTATTTTTTACAAATTTTGGGTTACTTTGAATGTTTCTTTACATTTTAAAAATAGTTTATGACTTTAAAAAATTCTAAAAATTTTTGTCAACATTTATTGACTCGTGTTTGACCTATGATATTTTTTTAGGATTTTTATTTGGTATTTTAATACATGTTGTGTATTTTACCAATTATTTCCTCTTTAAATCATTTAAATTTTCTTTATATGTTAAATTTATTTTATTATTTTTTAACTGGTCCTGATTTGGAGACACTTGAGTGTTATTTTGGGACAAGTTCCTCAATCTCATTCGATCTTGGATGTTGATAGTTTGAAAAACCAAATCCACCAAAATGGATGAATGATGTTGATGATATTTGAAACCCGAATTTCATCTTATACATTGGTTGTACTATAATTCCCCTCCCTCTTAATCTTATCCCTTTTTTGTTTTTATTTGTGCTACATGTTTTTGGAGAATGATCTACATATCATTTCTCTAACATGTTGGTACATAGATTGCTATTGATCGGCCTAAAAATTGGTGTAGCTTCTACATAAATCCACTTACGATTGCTTAACATAGCGCTAAATTATTCCCGATTCAAAAAATGATCATTCATGTCCCAAACCTATGTTTGCAAACCCAAGTATATTTAATTTAAAACCTTGTATCCAATAACATTGAAGTTCATTGTTAGAAGGCTTTGATTCTATCAATCTTCTAATGAATTTCATAAATTTTGTTCTAAGTGAACCATTTGAACATCATTGATCATATGTGATTTCTTTGAGTACTTGAAATGAATGATATACTTGACAAAAAGCAAATGAAACTTGTTGTCGAGAAACTTTGATTTTATCAATCTTCTAATGAGTTTTCAAATGCAAGCTTCAAGATGGTCATTCAACTAACTGTCTAACTTCTAATTCACTAAAAATTAACTTTACTTTATGCCTTTATTTTATGCCTTTATTTTTATGTACCATTTATTTTAGCATTTACATCTCATGCCATTTTCCTTTTGTTCACTTGAGCATTTATCTTTATGTCCTTTTATCTTTGCTCATTTGAGCTTTTATTTTCTTTTGAAAACACTTAATAATCAACTTAAAATTATGGATTTGTGGTTGTGTTTATGAATTTTTTATGAGTTTCAATATCAATTGCAATGGAATTTAAAATTTTGGGGAAGAAGATGAAGAACAATAATTAAAATCCAGAAATTACTTTTAGCGTCGATTTTTTTGACGCTAGCTCCGTTACAAGAATTTGTCATCATTGTCACGTAGACTTTTAACAGACTTTGACTAACGGAGTAGACAGAAGGGACTCTTATGCATCTATTGAGAAGTTAAAGGACCAATTTGGTATGAAAAAAAATTAAGGGAACAAACTGAACCTAGGGGTATAGTTAAGGGACCAAAAAGGGTATTTATGCATTTTTCTTTTGTTTCTAAAACAATTGTATCTTTATTCTTTTGGTTTTCAATGAAATTTTTTTTTTATTAAATCCATTTTGATTTTAGAAAAAGGGGGAGAACCATTAAATGATTTTGATAGTACTTAATATCATATCTCAAACCCGAACATGATATTATTCTTTTACTGCTAACAGTTTGGTTGATGTTTTATTCAGAAACTTTGCAAAAGTTCACTGGTTTTCATAGACAGGTTAATTAGCTATCAAAAAATTATCATCTGCCAACCAGAAGATCAAGATCAAAGACCAAAATTCTCAAAGAATGCTTTGATTAGCTAAGCATCTGAGAAGTAACCAAAATATCAAGATGCATAAAGAAACCTCTGATGAGCTAAGCATCTATGAACATGTACTCGTTAGAAGTTGTGAACTGTAACACCCCAAAAATATAGATTAATTATTTAATTAATTATTTAATTAATTTAGTGTGAATATTGGTGATTATTGGTGAATATATGAATTATGGTGAGTTATGTGATGCATGGTGTGTACAATGCCATGAGTAGTGTGAGAATAAGAGTAATATGAGAATTTCATTAGTTTATAATTATTTAGAGCTTAAATAATTATTTGAGGTTAAATTGGATTTAATAATAATTTTTAGAATTATTATTTATAATAATATGAGGAGAACAATAGTGTAAGACAAGAAGAATAAGATGGTAACGTTGTGTTGAACAAGTGAGAGTAAGGTTGGGATTTATGAATTATGGGTAAAGGGATAGATAATTAAAAACAAGAGGAATATAAGAGTTATTGTTTTTGATTGATCATAGAGACGAGAGAAAAACATAAGAGAGAAAGAAGAAGAGCTAGGAGGGGAAGAACCATTATTGAAGCTTGAGGAATCTACAACCTAAGGTAAGGGTGGGGTTCCAACTCTCTAATAGGTGGTATAATTGTGTGTATGTGATGATATGCATGTTAGGTTTTGTTGTAGATTGTTTTTTATTTAATCCATTGAAATTGTGCATAGTTGATGAAATAGATGATGTGAATTGAGTTAGAATATAGTATATGTAGTATGACAATGTGATAAATTAGATTATCTATTTTGATGTAGAAAAATTGGGGTTTTGGGTTGGAAAAGGATTATTTTTGTAACATAAAAAATATGGTTTTTTGACTCTTGTACAGTGGGAATCGGTTACCGCGTGGAAAAACAACGTTTCTGGAAATTTTGACTGGGTGTACCCGGGTACCACATATTGGGTAATCGGTTACACCAAGAGTAAATTAAAAAAATGAATTTTTCAAAAGTTCATAACTTTCAAACCGAGAGTCCATTTTGGGTGTCGTTTGGACGGTTGGAAAGCTAAAACTATATTCTACAATGTGATATTCGTTTTGTTGGCAGTAGACTAATATTTTGTTGGATGAATTATGATGTGTGCGTATGTAGTATATGTTGTAATTTAAAATGTTACGATCGAAAATATCAGTGTTGTATAAATGGTGTATAAAGGATTTGTCAGATGTATTGCAGTATGATGATGTTGTTGTTGGCCTGAAATGGAATAATGTTGTGGACTCATGTCTTGTATTTTTCATAGTTGTGTTCGTACATGTTGCATACATGCATCATTGAGGGCTTATGTCATGTTGTTGGCCTAGATTGGAAAATGTTGAAGGCTTATGCCTTGGCCTATATTGGAAAAAAATTGAGGGCTTATGCTCTGGCCTATATTGGAAAAATATTGAGTGTTTATGCTCTAGCCTATATTGGAAAAATGTTGAAGGCTTATGCCCTAGCCTTATATGGCAATTTTGGAGAGGGCTTATGCCCTGATGGTACCACATGCATCTTGCATCAGCGTCAGTTACATTGCATTTTGATTTGATTGTTGATATAACAATGAAGTTGAGTTGCATTGTTGGAATGTGTTGTATGATGGATGATGATAAATTTGTATGTACTTGTATAATCATTATGAATTATAATTGATGATTGTTGAGCTTGGAATCTTGCGTGATATATCTGTCGTATACCTATTGTAATACGGTGGGAGAACTGACTTGGTTGTTTTGAGTCTGAATACTTTTCAAGATGTTGTGATGGCTTCAATGAACCTCCAGGAAGTTGTTCCAAGTTGTTGAATCACACCAACTCAGTCAAGTTGTACAGTACAATTTTTGTGTTTGAAAGGTGAAGATTATGGCACTATAGAGACTGTTCTTGTGTTTGAACAATCTTTATGTGAATAAAGTGTTTGGCTGGTTGGTTTATGGAAGGGTTTGCAAGACGGAATAATGGGTTGAGGTTCTATTTTATGTAACTGAGAGTAAATATGAGTATGAGCAAGGGTCTTTTGTGAATGAGCAGAGTTTACAAAGAATATTGTTTTTTATGTTCTCTCTTTTTCTCTTTAAAAGCCAACCCTTTGTGTGTTGTGAAAAACTGTCTATTTGCAGATGGACTTGACTGAGATTTAAGAGGGAAACAAATTAGTTTTTGAACATTTTGAGTATGTTATATCATTACCTTTTAGATGCATCTTTCATATGAAAATTTGGTGCAAACATGGGACTGAATTAATGCAGGCTTGGATTGGGTTGGTAATAGCATAGCAGGGCTGTTTTCCAGCAGTTTTGGAGTGTTGTGGCAGCTTGATGCATGGCTGTTTTATAGCAGTACAACAAAAAGTTTTTGACATGGTTTTATGCTGTTATGTGGACAGTACAACATGCTTTGACTTGGCAGCATATAGGGCTTTGTTCAGCAGTAGTTTTGACAACATTGTTTGTAGCATGACACAAGTTTGTTTTGTGGATACCATAGTGGCAAAGTTTGGACATTGAGTCAAAGGGAAAAATTCAAACAAGACAAAGCTTAGGGTTTGTAATCTTGCAAAAATGCAACCTTGTAATAACTTGAATTATTTGTAACACCTTGAATTATTTTGAATTATAGCGAAAAAAGATGTCATGAGATAATGAAATTAATCATGTATAGAAAATATTTAGAAAATTTTCCAAGTCTTGCAACGTTTGATTTTTGACCTTTTTGATGATCATATTTCATATTTTGAATGTCTTGATGAAATGAGAGGGAAAATTTTAGGGTACAACACCTTTGATTATATAACTTATTATATTGTTGTGATATCCCACCCCTTATGTTTGAATGTTGCCTCTATGGATAACGTGCAGGTAATCCATAGTAGACAAAGTTAATCATCATTTATCTCAAGTCGACGTTGTGCTCTGATGCATAACATCGGGGGGATGAATGCTTTCTTATTTTGTTTAATTGTTGTTTTATTTTGAAGAATTGTGGGAGTATTGTAAACTCTCTTTTATTTGATTAATCTTTGATTTATGATTGGTTGAAGATGTTGAATAATAAATATTAATTCTTTTCCACTTCATTTACAAATTTGAAGTTTTTTTGAGAACTATTTTGAAAATGTTGTCGGTTCATCCAAAAGTGTGTTATGTATCTGTTTATTTATACTTGAGCATGTTTTTGATATGTTAAAAGATGTGGCATCCTATTCTTGACGTTTTGATTTAAAAAATTAATTTACTCTGGTTTTTGTTAAATTAACGATGGGGAAGATAGGGTGTTACATTACTGGTATCAGAGTAGGTCGGTCCGCTCGGCCATGTTGTCGAGTCAGTGTAGCATGACAGTCGAATATTATCTATGTGTTGTTCCTTAGTATGCAACATGTGTGTGAAAAACTGTCGGCGCTTTATTACTTTACTAATCACTTTTTTGCAGGAGTGATATTGAAACAAGTGAGGGAGAAGCTTGTGCTCCTCTGAGATGGTCCAGTATGTCGTGAATTGTATGGGTGCAAATGTTAGTGAGGCTGCATTATTTTCTGATTTCGAAGGAAGTACGGATTCAGGATCTATATCTAGCGGTTAGGTCGAAGTGTCCTTGAGATGGAATAATCATGTACTTATGTTGTTCGCATCTCTAGGGGTGGAGGGTTATGTTATGGCTAATGGCGTGCCAGTTGTATTGGGTCCCTGATGTTTTCCTGGGGACAGTTGCAACTTGTCGTTAGAGGGAGATATTGGATTGACTTGATGTTATCCTTGGAGTGAACTGTTTGGAGTTAAACCAAATGATTAAGAATTATTTTAATGAGTCGATGCATATTCTTGTGCCAGAATATATATGTTAAGTAAGTAGGATGACTCATAGAAGGGGAAGTTAGGATGGTTATAATGCTTTCAGTACTGTCAGTTTATCATGAAGTTGTCAGTGTTGAGTAACCATTATGTGTATTGTTGTTGTTCGGAGTAATGCTGGAGTGATGAATTGTTGTGATTTTGTTGTTAGAATCGTGTAAGTGGTTGTTGAATGTCGTTGATGTTGTTGGGTATTTGTGAATTGTGAGTCAGAGTCAGAACTCAAAGATATTAGTAGTCTTATGAAAAGAATTAGTATTTTGATGTTTTAAAAACTGGATTTTTGGTAAATTAATGTGCCTTTTGAGTTATAAGAGGAATGATGTTTTGGGTTGATAAGAAAGGTGATCTTATTGTCGAGAAGCAGCAGAAAAGTGCTTATGCACTGCGTGTAATCGGTTACCGACTGGGAGGTAATCAGTTACCCAATTGGACAGTCGTGTAGTATTTTTAGGTTACAAGGATGTAACTGGTTATCATCCTGGAGGGAACCGGTTACCACTGTGTTAAACTAAATTTTCTGAAAACTTCGAAAATTCATAACATGAGTACCAGATGTCTGATTCGAGTTCCGTTCGATGCATTACAAAGATAAAGTAATGAACTTTGTTTTAAAAAAGTTCGCAGCACCTAGAATTAATTTATCTGTCACATGATGGTAATAGATGAGAGGTGGAGTTTCCTATTGATCTCGTTTTTGGTACCAAACTTGTTCCTATGGCACCATACAAGATGTCAGTGTCTGAATTATCAGAATTGAAGAAAAAATTAGAAGAATTGCTTGAAAGGAAGTTTGTAAGGCTAAGTTTATCGCCTTGGAGAGCTCCAGTGTTTCTTGTAAAAAAGAAAGATGGTAGGATGAGATTGTGTGTTGATTACCGACAGTTGAATAAAGTGACATTCAAAAACAAGTATCCATTTCCAAAGATAGATGACTTGATGGATCAATTGGTCGATGCACGTGTGTTTAGCAAGATTGATTTAAGATCGGGTTATCACCAAATTCGAGTAAAGGATGAGGACATTCAAAAAATGTTTTTAGAACTTGGTATGGACATTACGAATATTCAGTAATGTTGTTCAGTTTTACTAATGCGCCAGAAGTGTTTATGGAGTATATGAATCGTGTCTTTCATACTTACTTAGATCAGTTTGTAGTACTATTCATTAATGATATATTGATCTATTCCCAAACAGAAGAAGAACATGCTGAGAATTTGTAAATTGTATTGCAAGTGTAGAAAGAGAAGAAGTCGTATGAAAAACTGTCAAAATGTGAATTCTGGTTAACAGAAGTCAGTATTCTCGATCATGTTATTTCAGGTGATTGTATTGTTATAGATCCATCCAAAGTAGATGTAGTGTTGCAGTGGGAAGCTCCTAAAATGTTGATGTAATTAAACCAAAGGAATTTTAAAACCCAAGTTCGAAAATAAATTTGACGGTAGCACTAAGGTCGGGAAAATTGGGGTATGACAATCTCTTGTTGATAGTAGACGATGTAGCGGTAGAAGTGTTGAGACTAAGACATCGGATTGACTTGACTCGCACATATTAAAATAAAATTTGCACCGCTCTTTATTATTTCCAAAGGAATGAGAAAAGAGCGAATAAACTAAAAAGAGGGGGAGAGAAACTAAGTCCGGGGGTTGGTTATGCAAAGGGAAGGTATTAGCACCCTAAACATCAATTGTACTCCGTAGGAACCTCTTTTAAAATCTGTGTATTTTGGCTATAAGAGTTGTATACAAAAGTAGATTGTGAGGATGTGAAAAGAAGTATTTTTATGATTTTTTCACCCGCCGCAGTTGCGAACCTTTAATGCCTATGTACCATCTTCCGTGCACTAGGGGGTCAGAGTACTCGTAATTCACCTTTAAAATTTTAAAACACAAGTGTGTTGGTTAATTTTAAGAGACGAGACATCATTGTTGTATCCGAGTGAAAAACATACTTACTACCCACGATTATGAGAAAGGAGAATTTGCATCATCTCAAAGTGGAGGATATAGCTTGGATTTTAAAATCAACAAAACCACACTCAACACCCAAGTGGAAAATATCTCACTTCACTACATATCGTAGAATTATAATAGCTCGCATCACTATAAGGATTGACAAGAGTCTAATCTTTTTTGAGAAAAGTTTAATGTAAAAAGCCAAAATGGCAAAATGGTTTGAATGAGATTGATTAACTTTTAGTCTTCTCACAAAAATGTCAAGGTATTACTAAGTTGGTTAAAGTTTGATTAAGAAAATATTTTTGAAAATGCATGGACCTAAGTCCAATTTTATTGTGAAAGCGGTTTAAGTTAGAAAACAAGAAGAGTTTTGAAAAGGAGGGATAAGATTTTTGAAATTAAAGAAGATGGGAGTAGATGAAGGGACTATCCTAAAGCATAAGGTAAAAGCTAGGGAAAATAATAGTCTAACCAACAAGAAGCCAACACTTGACACAATGAGTCAATGTAGAATTCCCATTCTTTAGATTTGAAACCAAACAAGCCAAGATAAATAAACCTCTTGAGAAAACAAAGCTTGAAATGCATTAAGTCTTCACAAAAATTAGGTAGAGTAACGGTTGTATATAGAGAAATTCCCAATCACAGACAAAGCACATAATCAGAATAACCTGTACAAAAAGAAAACAAACAACCCAGTGTCTCGGGGTAAACCCCAAGAACTCCATACAAAATTACAACAGAAGTCACAAAAGTTTCAAGGGTAGTCAAGGTATCTACTCCTAAGTCTAAGAAGTCTACAGCTCCATCATGCCAAGGATAGTTACCAAATAGTCCAAGTAACATTAATGTTTTTTATGGTTCAAGTTGATTATTAAGTATCTTCAAAAGAAATGAAAAGCTCAAATGAGCAAAATAAAATGACATAAAAGTAAATGTTCAAGTGAGCAAAGATAAAAATATCATGAAAGTAAATGCTAGAGTAAAATGTAGTTATTAGAGGTTAGCTGACTGACAATCTTGAAGCTTGCATTTGAAAACTCATTAGAAGATTTTTAAAATTAAAGCCCCTCAACAACAAGTTTCATTTGCTTTTTGTCAAGTATATCATTCTTTTCAAAATCTGAAGACAACAATGATCAATGATGTTTAAGTGATTCACTTTGACCAAAGCTTATGAAGATTCATTAGAGGATTAATAAGACCAAAACCTCCTAACAATGAATCACAAGATTATTGGATCAAAGGTTTCAAATTAACATACTTGGGCTTGCAAACAAAGGTTTGGGCCACGAATGATCAATTATCGAATAAGGATAAAATTTAGTGCTATGTTAAGCAATTGTAAATGGACTTATGTAGAAGTCGCACCTATTTTGAGGCTGGTCAATAGCAATCTATGTACCATATGTTTAAAGAAATGATATGTAAATCATTATCCAAAAAGATGTAGTACAAGTAAGAATGGGATAAGATGAAGAGGGAGGGAATAAGAATTAAGCCATATTTGAACCAAAAATTTAATCAAGTTATCATTTAAATCATTCATCCATTTTGGTGGAGTTGAACTCAACACCCAAGATCCAATGATATTAATGAAGCTCATGATCTAATTCTCATAGTTCAAGATCAGCTAGAATATATACAAAAATAAAATTGTATTAAAAAATAAAGAAATATTTTTTAAAATAGTTTTAAATGAAAATAAAAGGGAAAAATAGCAACTATACTCAAAACATCCAAGAAAAATTCAATGAGACCATAGAAAAATCAGAAATAAGCTCAAATATTTTTATAAAAATTTTGGTAATTTTTTAAAGTCAGAAACTATTTTTAAAATTAAAAGAAATAGGCTAAGTAAACCAAAAATTGTGAAAAATAGTAAATTCAAAAATAAAAATAAAATGAGGTCACCAATATTTGTTAAGAGGTCATTGGATCCTTCCATATTTTTTTTCAGAATTTAAAAATTAAGAAAAGTATATTTAAACATTTAAAACAACTCAAATAAAGTGAAAAAATATCAAAAATATCAAAACACAAAATAAAATTGTGAAAAATATTAATCAGAAAGAGAAAAATAAAAAGTATTTTTAAGAAGTTTTTTAGATTTTTTGAAGTTAAAAGAATTTTTTATGAATTTTGGAAGTTTAAAACAAATAAAATATAAAATCAGAAAATAAAATAAAAACCAAAAAGATGTAGACCATTAGATGAGAGTCAGAACGTGTTAGTAAGCTAATACAATGGATCAGACGCATTGTGCATATCATGGTCCTCAAGAAATAACACACGTGATCAATTTTTAAACGGATTTGAAAAAAACGTGTGGTAATTTGTCATTGGTTAAGGCAGACATGTAGGCTGTCTTCAACCTCCGTCTAAGCAATTTACAGGTTCATGAAATAGAAAAATTAGAGCACGAGATCGGTACCATTCGCTTTGTCTCTTCAAGACGATTCCAATGGTACCCTCGTGAAAAATTTATATAAGGTGTAGCTCAGTCGTTTTGGAAGGAAATATTTTAAAAGGGATTTGAAAACTCATGGCCAAAACTCACTTCCAGTTGAAAACAAATGTTGCGACTTGAATTAGAATGATGAGACCTTCATTACAATATCAAAGTTTGAGAGAATTGGTTAAGGAATCTACCTATTGATGTTCAAATTCATAGCTCTTAAACTTGACTTGCCTAGCACGATTTAGGAAGTCTTAGAGCTTGGTTCTTCTTCTATTAGCTTCAGTGAAGTTCAAGGATGAAGAATTGTCAAAGAAAATGGATTGAGGAAAGCTGTAAAACTAAATTCGAAGTTGCAGAAAAGTGGGTTCAAGAGAAATTTTGGAAGGGTGATTCTGGCTATCTAAGCTTGCAAAAATGAGTTGGAAAGAGCCTGTATTTATAGGAGAAGTGAATGGAATCAAGAGGATATATGCATGACGCAATTTGGAGGGAAATTGTGCACACATGTTTTCAGGAAATAAGTGTGATCACATGTGCATCAAAACCCATCCAAATGATGCGTTTTGACACTTTAAATCACCCACACGCTTATGCTAATCATGTTTAAGTAGAAAACATGCACAAATTTGGTGATTTGAAGTCAAATTATGGAAATTGAATTTTAACTGTTTGAGAAACTTCAGTTCCAAGGTACCAACTTTGAAATCATGGTGTGCACAATTTAGGGAACCTTAGGACTTGATTCTCGATGCATTGGAAAGATAAAATCACAAACTTTACAATGTGAAAATAATATAATCAAATGGATGCTTGAGCTAAAATTTGTGATGCGTCAAAGTTGAGAAAAAGATGCTGACTTCTTGTACTTAGAAAAATTCTAAGTTTTTCTTCAAAAATGACCTATAATGTCTTGCATCCAAACATGGTCTTCCATTTAAAATTTGCTATTAACCAAAAAATGTGGCATGAAGTAGATCCCTTAAATGACATTTTGAGACTTGAACCATTTAAAAATTCCAATAAATTAGAAAGTTATGACTTGGTGAAGTTGGTGAAAATTCATGAGATGATCTATAATCTTTTGAGTCCTTAAGACATCTTCCATCCATTTTCAAGCTTTGAACATAAAATAAGGATCGAAGTTCACATATTTAAGATCATCATGGAAAAATAATGGGCTCAAGGAGATAAAAATTGACCAAGTTATGATCTTTTGAAGTCTCATAAGGGAATTTGATGGCATATCTAGAGGACTTGTAATCTTACTCAATCATTAGGCATCTTCCACATAAAATATTCTTGAAACTTTTGAATTTATTTGTTGATAACCCTTTAAAGAGGAGCATGTCTTTAGAATCACTCAGAAATGCCAAAAGATGGGCAAGATATAGCCCTTAGAAGTTCAAAACCCTAGCTCCTAGAGCAATAAAATGCCTTGGAAAACCTTTTCAATGTTGATACAATTTCTTGCACAAATACGTTTGTATTGTAAATAGAAGTCATTGAGGATGATAATAAGAAACCATAAAAGCCATAACCACTTCAAAATATTAAGAATTTAGGGAATTATGCACTTGTGATCAAGAAATCAAGAACTTGTCCAATTAGGTCAAACCTCTTCAATCAACTTTTCCATCCTCTGTCTTTCCTTGACAAATTGATGCATGATAAATCATAATATACTTTTTCATAATATTAATTCCAAGCCTCTTCAATAATTAAGTTTGAATCTCAATGAAGCTTTATTGAAGAAGGCATGGAAATAAACTCATGAACCTATAGATCAACTTGATGGAATATGTTGTGATTTCACCTATAATATCATCCATTAGGGAAAACATTCATTGTATTTATTAGTTAAAATTTGATCAATACAAAACATAGATAATCACAATATACAAGTCAAGGTGATTGTTGATTCCTCATGAGCAAACTTAAAGATAAAGAGAAGACTTATCCTGCTAGCTTGATAGTACGTAAGGTGAATTGACTTTTTATCGAGAGGATAGTTGTTCACCATTTTGTGTGAACCTAATGCAAAAGTGTCTACGAAAGAGTTGGGAATTATTGGACATTTAAGATACATGACTTGTACTCGAGCTAACGCTGCAAACTGGAAGGTTGAGAATGTCAAAAGCGAACCATTTTTTTGGGGAATAATAAAGAGAGTTAGAAGATAGATATGAAACTTATAGACCTTATAATTGATGGAAATAAATATAAGGACAATGACTTTAAATTAGATGATCAGAGTGGCATAGAGGAAGTGTGATATGTCGCAGTTTAGTATGCGGGTATGACTTATTGGAGTCAACAATTAAACATTCGAAGCTACGGGGATAATGGAAACTATTGGACATTCCAGACTAGAAGTGATAGGTGAGAGGTTTGTATATTATCTGTGTTAGTGCCATGTCATTTGATGTGTTAATTTGCATGTTTAGTTAGTGAATCGTCACATTGTGGTACTAATATTATGTGTCGAATGGTGTCGGTATCACGGTTACATTGGTGTTCTTGTGGAGGCATTGTGTGATGAAATAGTAGAGATGATGTTTATGAGGTGAAGGCTATAAAGTAGGATGCGAGAGTCGTATCTAGAGTCGTTCGCATTGGGTAATTTTCCAGGACGAAAATGTTCTAAGTGGGAGAGAGTTGTAACACCCTAAAAATCTAGATTAATTATTTAATTAATTATTTAATTAAGTTAGTGTGAATATTGGTTATTATTTGTGAATATATGAGTTATGGTGAGTTATGTGATGCATGGGGAGTACAATACTATGAGTAGTGTGGGAATAAGAGTAATATGAGGATTTAATTAACTTATAATTATTTAGAGATTAAATAATTATTTGAGGTTAAATTGAATTTAATAAAAATATATAGAATTATTATTTATAATAATATGATGAGAATAATAGTGTAAGACAAGAAGGGCAAGATGGAAACTTTGTGTTGAACAAGTGAGGGCAAGGTTGAGATTTATGATTTAGGGGTCCAAGGGCTAGATAAGTAAAAACAAGAAGAATAGAAGAGTAGTTATTTTTTATCGATCGTAGAAATGAGAGAAATACATAATCAAGAAAGAGGAAAAGCTTGGAGGGGAAGAACCATTGTTGAAGCTTGAGGATCTACAACCTAAGGCAAGGGTAAGTTTCTGACTCTCTAATATGTGGTATAATTGTGGGTATGTGATGATATGTAAGTTAGGTTTTGGTGTAGATTGTTTTTTATTTAATCCGTTGAAATTGTGCATAATTGATAAAATTAATGATGGGAATTAAGTTAGAATGAAATAGGTATAGTATGACAATGTGATAAATTAGACTATGTATTTTGATGTAGAAAAATTGGGGTTTTGGGTTTGAAAAGGATGAGTTTCATAACATAAAAATCTTGTTTTTTTACTCTAGTACAGTGGGAATCAGTTACAGCATATGGGTAACCGGTTACTGCATGGAAAAACAGCATTTTTGGGCATTTTGACTGGTTGTACCCGGGTACCACACATTTGGTAATCTGTTACTGCGAGAGTAAATTGAAAAAAAAATGAAATTTTCAATAGTTCATAACTTTTAAACTGTGAGTCCGTTTTGGTTGCCGTTTGAACCATTGGAAAGCTACAACTATATTCTACATTGTGATATTCATTTTTATGGAAGTAGACTAATATTTTGTTGGAATAATTATGATGTGTGTGTATGTTGTATGTGTTATAATGTAAAATCTTACGATCGAAAATATCGGTGTTGTATAACTGATGTATGAAAGATTTGCAGATTGTGTTGTAGTATGACAGTGTTGTTGTTAGCCCGGAATGGCATAATGTTAAGGATTCATGTCCTATATTTTTCATTTTTGTGTTTCTACATGTTGCATACATGCATCATTGATGGCTTATACCCTGTTGTTGGCATGGATTGATAAAATGTTGAAGGCTTATGCCTTCGCCTATATTGGCAAAATGTTGAAGGCTTATGCTCTAGCCGATATTGGAAAAATGTTTAGGGCTTATGCTCTTGCCTATATTGGCAAAATATTGAGGGCTTATGCCCTGGCCTTATATGGAAATTTTGGAGAGGGCTTATTCCCTCATGGTACCACATGCATCTTACATCAGCATCAGTTGCATTGCATTTTGATTGAATTGTTGATATATTGATGAATTTGAGTTGCATAGTTGTTATGTGTTGTATGATGGATGATGATAAATATGTATGTACTTGTATAATCATTATGATTTTAATAGATGATTGTTGAGCTTGGAATCTTGTGTTATATATTTGTCGTATACCTATGATTATATAACTTATTATATTGTTGTGATATCTCACCCCTTCTGTTTGAATGTGCATCTACGTCGATAAAATGCACGTGATCCGCAGTAGATGAAGTTAATTGTCATTTATCTCGAGTCGGCGTTGTGCTCCGATACGTAACATTGGGGGATGAACGCTTGATTGTTTTGTTTAGTCGTCGTTTTATTTTGAAGAATTATAGGAGTTTTGTAAACTCACATTTATTTGATTAAACGTTGGTTTATGATTGGTTGAAGATGTTGAATAATAAATATGAATTGTTTTTTGCTGCATTAATTAAGTTGAAGTTTTATTGATAAATATTTTGAAAATGTTGTCGGTTCATCCGAAAGTGTGTTATGTATCTGTTTATTTATACTTGAGAGGGTTTTTTATATGTTGAAAGATGTGGCATCCTATTCTTGGTGTT
This sequence comes from Vicia faba, assembly GCA_948472305.1. Classification (NCBI taxonomy): domain Eukaryota; kingdom Viridiplantae; phylum Streptophyta; class Magnoliopsida; order Fabales; family Fabaceae; genus Vicia; species Vicia faba. The sequence goes on along the minus strand of OX451738.1, from coordinate 45,279,453 downwards.
TTGATTTAAAAAATTAATTTACTCTGATTTTTGTTAAATTACCGATGGGGAAGATAAGGTGTTACATGAATTGTCTAAAAACAAATCAGGAACTGAAACTATGATTTAGTCAGAAGGCTCTGACTAAGTTAAAGGCTGAAATAGACGTTGATATACCTATTATTCAGACGGAGTGAACTTTGTGAAAATATGGTTAAATCAATCTATGATAATCCTACTTTTCAAAAAGTTATGAACTGATTGAAAGTTAGAAAATCGTGTGTTGATCATACCTATTATTCAGAAGGAGTGAACTTCGTGAAAATATGGTTACTTCAAGCTCTAATATTCCTACTATTAAAATAAGTTGTGAACTTTCTGAAATTAAGGAACTTGTATGTTGAAAGTACATATTTTTCATAAGTTGTGAACTTTCTGAAAATATGGTAATCATACTTTGTTGCTTTTAAAGTTGTGAACACCTGGAAACTTAACAAATATGTTATGTTACTTAGCATTCATTTAAGAAGTTATGGACTATCTGAAAGAATGTCAATGTGTGCTTTGGAAACGTTTGATCCACTATCCTAAGACTATTCAGAAGTTGTTAGATATCTGAAAGTGTTTGTAACCAGGTTACGTATTACCAAATTCTGATACTTCAGAAGTTGTGAACTGTCTGGAAGTATAGTAATTTTGTTGTTAACAAAGTTGCTTTCGAGGTATGAACTGTCAGAAGACATGGTCTAAGACATGTTCCGAAGACGTGGTCTAAGACATGGTATAAGAAATGTTCAGAATACATGGTCTAATACATAGTCTAAGACATGTTCGGAAGACATGGTCTAAGACATGTTTGGAAGACATGTTCTGAAGACATGGTTTAAGACATGGTTTGAAGACGCGTTTTGAAAGACATGGTCAGAAGACTTGTTCAAAATACATGGTCAGTTAGGAAATGGTTCATGTGTTGAACTCTCTGATGACAAGATAATGTACGCCTCCTAGTGGCATAATTCTAGTTTCTGGAAGAAGAACATATTAGTTTTGATGTTTGATGAAATTTATCAAGACAGTAACTAAACAGGTTCTAATGCCTCATAGTGTTCTAATAGAAATCCAAGTTTTGAGATGAAGACCGAGTATTTCTAGTCAGACACTGATGAGCCGTCAATGGATAATTATTCCTTCTCTATGTTACTTTGGGTACTGCATAATTCATTTTTTGAATCTTAGGCTCAGGGGGAGACTCTTAACAATCTTTAATGGATAATTGAGTATTAACTAATTCAGGGGGAACCAATTAGCTCTAATGAATTTGCGTTGCATGGGGATTACCCTGTATGAATTTTTCTATCAAAGGACATTGTTTTGTCATCATTAAAAAGGGAGAAATTATGAGAACAAAGTTGATTCTACATCTGGCCTTATGTTTTGATGATAACCCTACATATTATCTTTATGAAAAATTATGTACTCTAACAGGTTTATGTCTAGTGTATGGATTTTTTCATATAGGTTTTAACTCTGGTAAGAAGGCTTGTGACGTTATCAGGTTCTAAACTGGACACATTGGAAGTATACCTTTGGTGTGTTACAAAGTTAAGTCAGTATTAAGGAATGTGTCTTATGCAACTATTCTAAGGAACATTAGTACAAGAGCTTCTGATCGTGACTTACTCAAGGAAGCTTTAGAGGCCTTGTAAAGCTCTACTTCTGAAGATGCTGAAGACAAAGGTTCTGCTGAACGAAGTTTTAAAGAACTAATAACATTCTTTTGAAGACCAACTGATGAAGACTGAGAAGGAAAGAGTTCTTTGAACAAGACCTGAAAGGTTCTAATGACTTAGGTTCTAGAAGATACTAGTTCTGATCCTCCTCCAACATGATTCATCAACTAATATATTAGAATCCTCTGAAGACATAGAAGATGGAGATCAAGACTAAGGTATTGCAAGTGATAGTGAGTATAAAAGTAAAAAATTACACAGTGACCTATACTCTTTAAAGTGGTGCAAGGACGTACTATTGTACCCCAAATTTTTCCCATAAGATCCCTTCATCATACCATATTGATTCAATCACAACAAGATCACATTAGGGCTTTTGGTTCTCCTCCCTATCTTTAGCTTTGCTCTTTGAGGAATAACCAAGCACCTTGACTTGTTTTTCTTTTGTGATCATGCATATTTTGTTTTGACTTTCCTTTTAATTAATAAAATGCAATGTTGGTTTGTCTTACTTGTTAAGAATGTAGGTAAAGGCAATATGGCTTAGCAAGTTGATCCATGGGTTCATGGGTTCGTGAGTTTATTTCCATGCCCTAGTCAATAAAGCTTGAGAAATTCAAACCTCACCATTTAGGTTATTTTATAAGAAATGGCATGGCAAGGTTTATTTTGAATCACCACATTTCAAAGTTATCAAGATTGATTCAAAAGTAAAAGGGGTTGATTAAAGAAGTTGTCATGGTTGGACAAGGCCTGGTTCCCATTGGTCACAAGTGCATGTTTCTCTCAATTCTTAAGATATGGAAGTGGTTTTGGTTGATATGAGTTCTTACTATCATCCTCAACAACTTCTATCTACAAAGAAAAAGTGTTGGTACAAGAAGGTTGTTTAAAATTGTCAAAGTTCCTCAAAGCATTTTCTTGATCTAGGAGCTAGGGTTTTGAACTTCAAAGAAGTATATCTTGATCATATTTTGGTATTTTTTAGTGATTCAAAAAACATCCTTCCCTTAAAATGGTTATTAAAAAATCACTTCAAAAGTTTCAAGGAGTTTTCATGTGGAAGAAACTTGATGATGAAGAAAGATTACAAGTCCTCCAGATGAACCCCCGATTTCCCATGTGTGACTTCAAATGATCATAACTTCGTCAAATTTTATCACCTTGAGCCCACTCTTTTTCAATAATGATCCTGAGGATGTGAAATTTATTGCTTCTTTTATGTGCAAAGTGAGAAAATGGATGGACGATGCCCTAAGGATACAAAAGATTATAGGTCATTTCATGATTGTTTTCCAACTTCAACAATTCATAACTCTCTCAATTTTTGGATATTTTTAATGGTTCGACTTTCAAAATGTCATTAAAGAGGTCTATTTCATGCCATATTTTTGTTTAAGATCAAATTCCAAGAGGAAGGCCATTTTTGGATGCAAAACATTATAGGTCACTTTTGAAGAAAAACTTGAAATATTTCTAAGTATGGAAAGTCAACCTCTTTTTCTCAACTTTGACTCATTGCAACTTTCAACTCAAACATCCATTTGATTCCATTCTTTTCCCATTGCAAAGCTTGTAATCTCATCTTTCTAAAGCATCAAGAACCATGCCTTAAGACCCCTTGAGCTGAGAATGCTATTGTTTTAAAAGTGGTAACTTGGAGTTGAGATTTCTCCACAAGTCAGAATTTGAAATCCTTAGTTTGACTTCTAAACACAAAATTAATGTGCATTTTTGCTTCTAAACATGTTTAGTGAACTTCCAGAAGTGATTAACATAGCAAAACGCGTGTTTTGGATGAGTTTTGACAAAAGAGAAGTCACACTCTCTTCATGATGCAGACCCACACGAATTCCCTCCAAATTGCATCATTCACCTTTCCTTTTGATCCCATTTGCTTCTCCTATAAATACATGAGCTATCCCATTTGTTTTCTCAAGCTTGAATAACCAAAATCACCCTGCCAAACTCATTCCATAACTCACTTTCTGCAACTTCGAAATCAGTGTTCAAGCCTTTTTCAATCCATTTTTTCTATCAATTCACCTTTCTTGATCTTCCCTGAAGCTAACAGAAGAAGAATTGAGCTTTAAACCTTCTGAATTGATATGACCAAGTCCATTTACAGAGCTCTGCAACTGAACTTTAATAGGTAGATTTCTCCATCAATTCTTCCAAACTTTGATATCATTGTGAAGCTCTCATTGCCCTGGTTCTAGTCGCAACAATTTCTTTTAACTGGAAGCACGTTTTGGCCATGAATTTTCAAATCCCTTTTCAAAGATTTCCTTCCAAATTGCTTGAGCTACAATTTATATAAATTTTTCACGAAGGTGTGGTTGTCTTTGTCTTGATGAGACGAAGTGAATGACATAGGTATGAGCTTCTGATTTTACAGTTTGAGGGGCATGTGTTTCATGTTGGATGGAGGTTGAAGATGACCAATGTGTCATCTTCCAACCAATGATGGAGTGCCATTTGTATTTTTTGAAAATCTGATTTATATTTGATTAAGTGTTTTAATCAGTAATGACCATGATATGCACAGCGTGCCAGATCCCTTGGATTTGTTTACTAACGTGTTTTGACTCTCATCCATTGGTCCACATATTTTGGGTTTTTATTTTATTTTTATTTTTATATTTAATTGTTTTAAACTTGAAAAAATCATAGAAAATTCATTTTAAGTACAAAAAATCTGAAAAAATTATGAAAAATATTTTTGATTTTTCTCTTTCTGATTTTTATTTTTTTTACAATTTTATTTTGTGTTTTGATATTTTTTTTATAAATTTTCACTTTATTTGAATTGTTTTAAATGTTTAAGAATACTTTTAAGCATTTTTAAATTCTAAAAAAAATTGAATGATCCACTGATATTGTGACAAATATTGGTGACCTCATTTATTTTTTATTTCTGACTTTGTTATTTTCTACCATTTTTTGTTAATTTTACTCATTTCTTTTAATTTTAAAAATAGTTTCTGACTTTAAAAAATTACCAAAAATTTTATAAAAATATTTGAGTTCATCTCTGATTTTTCTATGGTCTTACTTAATATTTCTTGATTAATTTGAACATAGCTGATATTTTTCTCTCTTATTTCTATTTTAAAACATTTTAAAACCCTTTTTAATGTATATATTAAATGTAATATTATTTTGTGATTATTTTCTGGCTGATCTTGGGTTGAATTTTTTATCATAAACTTTGTTAACATCATTGTAACCATGGTATTGAGTCCATCTCCATAAAAATGGATGAATAATTTTAATAATAGTTTGATTAAATTTTAATTCAAATGTGGTTTTTATATTCTTCCCCACCCTTCTTCATCTCATTCCTTTCTTATTGCATTAAGTGTTATTGGAGCATGATCTCTATATCATGTCTCAAAACAAATGGTGCATAGATTTCTATTGACCGACCTCAAAATAAGTGCGACTTCTATATAAGTCCACTTACGATTGCTTAACATAGTGCTAAATTTTATCCTGATTCGAATAAATGATCATTCATGGCCCAAACCTATATTTTCAAGCCCAAGTATGTTAATTTGATCTCTTTGATCCAATAAACTTGAGATTCATTGTGTGTAGGCTTTGGCTCTATCAATCCTCTAATGGATCTATATCACTTTTGGTCAACATGAATCACTTAAACATCGTTGATCATTAAATGGTTCTTTTAAGGATTCCAAAATGGATGATATACTTGACATAAAGCAAATGCAATTCATTGTGTGGAGGCTTTGGTTCTACCAATCCTCTAATGAGATCCAAATGCAAGTTTCAAGATGGTCATCCAACTAACCACTAATTACTAATAATTGACTTTATTTTGTGTTTTTATTTTATGCTCTTTTATGTTATGCACAATTTACTTTAGCATTTATAGTTCATGCTATTTTTCATCTTTGCTCACTTGAGCATTTACTTTTTTGTCATTTTTATGTTTGCTCACTTGAGCTTTTCTTTTTTTAAGACACCTAATAATCAACATGAGCCATAAAAACATTAATGATACTTGGACTATTTGGTTACTATCCTTGGCATTATGGAGTATTGGACTATTTGGACTTAGGATTAGAAACCATGGCCTATGTTGGAGACCTTGTGACCTTAATTGATATTTTGTCTGGAGTTCTTGAGGTTTACCTCAAGACATTGGGTTGTTTATTTTTTTTTTGTGCAGGTTATTTCTGATTACATACTTTGTTTGTAATCTGAAATTCATCCGTATACAGCCGTTACTCTGCCCAGTTTTTGTGAAGACTTAATACACTTGAAGTTTAATTCTCTCAAGAGGTCTAGTATCTTTGCTTTCTTGGTTTCAATCCAAAAAATGGGAATTCTATCTTGACTCATAATGTCAAGTATTGGCTTCTTGTTGGTTAGATGGTTTTTATCCCTATCTTTTACCTTATACTTTAGGATAGCCCCTTCTTCTCCTCCCATCTTCTTTAATTTAAAAAATCTTCTTCCTCCTTTTGAAAACTCTTCTTGTTTTTTAAACTTGAACCACTTTCATAATAAACTTGGACTTATGTCCATGCATTTTCAAAAAACATTTCATAAATAAACTTCAATCAACCTAATAATACCTTGACATTTTTTTGTGAGAAGACTAAAAGTCAATCAATCTCATTTCAAACCATTTTGCCACTTTGGCTTTTTACTTTAAACTTTTCTCAAAATATTGGACTCTTGTCAATCCTTGTAGTGATGCAAACAACTATACTTCTACAACATGTAGTGAAGAGAGATATTTTCCACTTGGGTGTTGAGTGAGGCATTGTTGATTTTAAAATCCAAGCCATATCCTCTACTTTGAGATGATGCAAATTCTCCTTTCTCATGATTGTGGGTAGTAAGTACGTTTTTCCATATGGACAACGAAGATGATGTCTTATCTCATAAAATTAACCAACACACTTATGTTTTAAATTTTTTAAAAGATGAACTACGAGTACCCTGATCCCCTATTGCATGAAAGGTGGTACGTAGGCACTAAAGCTTCGCAACCGCGGCGGGTGTAAATATCATAAAAATACTTCTTTTCTCATCTCCACCATCTATTTTTTTATACAACATTTTATAACCAAAATATACAGATTTTACAAAGAGGTTCCTGTGGAGTACCATAGATGTTTATGGTGCTAATACCTCCCTTTGCATAACCAACCCTCTTACCTAGAATATTTCCCCCTCTTTTTGGGTTACTCACTCTTTTCCCATTGCTTTGGAAACAATAAAGCGCGGTGGCAATTTTTATTTTGATATGTATAAGTCTAGTTAATCCAACGGCTTAATCTTAAACATTTCTACCGCTACAAAAAAAAATGGCGACTTCACTGGGGAAAGATTGACCTTTTACTGGTCCATGCCTAAGTGGGTTAAACCTATCTTTGTTTATATCTTTATATGTGCTATTGTTTTTTATGTGTTATATTATTTTTTGTATATATGTTTTCCTGGATTTTCTTGGTTTTCAGGGTGCTTGGTGATTACTTATGAGTTCTATACCCGGACTTGGGAAAACTTTAAGATAGGACGGGCGATATAGTCATGTTAACTTTGAGGGAGTAATCCCAAAAAAAGGAGGCAAGAGATCCCCCACTCAGTGGAGGCCCCTTTGACTGTAGTGTCGTTTACTGAGTAATCGGGAAGACGTGCTGCTTTCGACCTGGGAACCTGCTGAAGCTTAGGACCGTAGAATACCTAACCCATCTTGGCCTTTTTGGTGTAGTGCAGAAGATATGACGGAGTAATCCGGAAATAGTTGTCACGCGATACTACGCTCGGACGAGTTTTTCTTGAGAATATTACTAATTACAGAGTTAATCGAGAAGTTGGTAATATCTGAAGGAAGGATGTAGACTCTGGGAACCTCTAGTTCGGCAGGTGATAACTTTAAGACCATACCTTATGGGTAGTACCTTCAACCTCATGCTCGTGACGTTGAACCTATGAACCCTATGTTTGTGATCTTGTGTGTGATTGTTGCATCATGCATCCATGCACTCATAAGCATCTTTTTAAGAAATTTTATTTCAAGGGACTCGAAAGTTGACCGTTTGTGAATATCTCAGGTACCATTTGACCATGTATTATGGAAAAAGAAAGACCGGAAAATACAATTTCAAAGATCCCAAGATAGATGAGTTGATCAGTCTAATTCCCGAGATTGAGTGTTCTGCAGATTTTTGGAAGAAGTATGGATCCATCATTCCTCTCCTGAAGCTTAGGATAAAGGAGGGTATTCTCTCGACCTTGGTCCAGTTCTATGATTTAATGTATCATTGCTTTACTTTCCTGATTATTAGTTGATGCCTAAACTATAAGAGTATTCTTATCTGTTGGATTTACTTATTATCAATCGTGTTACTTTTACTGGTTTGGAGGGTGAGCCAAAACCACACGAGATTGCTGCTTTGATCCATCTGGGGAAGTCTGAGGTTGAAGCCCATATGACTACTAAGGGAGGGATTAGAGGATTACCAGCTCAATTCTTATTAGAGAAAGCTCGTGACTTTGCCAGGATGAAGAGTACAATCGCTTTTAAGGCCATCTTTGCTCTACTTGCTTACGGGTTGTTTTTATTTCCTAAGGTGGATAAGTTTGTTAACATTAATGCTATCAAGATCTTCATGATTGGAAACCTAGTTCCTACATTGTTGGGTGATGCTTATTACTCTATTCATCTCCGGAATTATTATCATGGGGGGATGATTATCTGTTGCACGCCTCTGTTGTAGCGATGATTTATTTCTTATATGCCTTAGTATGATGCTTTCTGGGATGTCAGGAAGGAACCCCGTTGGGCTCCTAAGATCATGGCACTTGCTCACTCAAATATTGATTGGTATCACCGGACTTACCATGATATAGAGATTATCAATAGTTATGGTAGTTTCCCCAATGTACCTCTTCTTGATACAAAGGGAGCAATTAACTACAACCCTATTCTTGCACAACGACAGCTTGGTTATCCAATGAGGGATAAACCAAATAGTATTCATTTGAGTAGTCTCTTCCTGAAGGAGGGAGAAGACCATAAGGAAGCTAGGGAGCAGATTGCGAAGGCCTGGCGTCACATTCATAGGAAGAGTAGGAAAGACTTGGGAACTAGGGGGGTTGTTTCTTTGGAGCCTTATTTTCTATTGGGTCCAAACGAGAGCTATTCAGTTGAAGATGTTGTGTTCCCGGGAAACACCTATGCCTGATCTGTTTGTGAAGACCACACCTCCCATATTGGATGATGTGGAAGAGCTACATCTTGCTTTAGTCATGAGGCAGTAAGAAAAGTAAGCTTGGAAGAATAAGTGCCAAACTTTAGAGATTTCCTATAGAGAAGACTTGAAAGAGAAAGACGACTTGATTGAGATTCTTGAGATTCGGGCTGTAGAGATGATGGAGAGGCAAGGGGGTTTATTTTCTCCTAAACCTCAGTCAGATTCTAGTTGCTCACTTCATGATTCAGGTGATTGGAAGGAGGTTGCCACCAGATATGCGAAAGAAATCCAGGGTTGATGGCTCAGATTGCCAGGCTTACGGGGAAGCATCGGCATATAGAGTGCTCTCTATCAGCTTTGCTTCTTAGGGTTTTAGACTTTATGTTCATCTTGTACTTGGGATTATTGAAACTTGTAATCCATTTTGAAGTTATTATAATATAACTTTTCAGTATTTCAAATGTGTCATTACTTTGATATTTGCAATGTGTTTATAAATCTTTAAGTCTCTTGAAATATTAATAAAATAAATCATGTGCATTGCATATTATGCATCATATTGCACATATTTCCTGCATTTATTATGCATATCCAGGTGTCTCACCAAGCTTCTTTACTTCGTTCAACAAGCTGTCTCACCACTAAAATACTCGAGCTAATTTCAGAAGGAAGATGGACAACTTAGAATAAGAGAATCACGAGTTGTGCGAGGAAGTTTCTGCTCTGAAGGACGGCATGGCCAATCTCACTGCTCTAGTGGAATCTCTGGTGGCTGCTCAGAATCATCCACCAAGTGTTCAACCTCAACAGACAAGGGTTACTACTGAAGTTCTGGCTGTTCCTGTGTCTGCTACTCCAGCTGTTATTCAGAATCACATGCCTTAAGGTTATCCATGGGGAATGCTAGAGAAGTTTGCACCTGAAGGTTTCAATCTTGATCCTCAAGTTACTCTAGTTGTTCATACTATTATTACTCCTGCACCTCTTGTGGTGCATGCTACTCCTGCTGCACCTCCTTCGGTGAATATGGTCCCATTTTCTAATGATGATATGTATCGTCCTTTTCCTCCACCAAGTGAAGGATTGGGTCTCTATGATGGAATGGATGGTTTTCAAGATCAGTTTGACAAGATGCAGAGGGAGATGAAGGCCCTCAGTGGAAAGGAATTTTTCGGGAAGAATGTGAATGATTTATGCTTGGTCCAGAATGTCAAGATACCTACGAAGTTTAAAGTCCCAGAATTCGAGAAGTACAAGGGAAACGCTTGTCCTCATGCTCATATTGTGATGTATATAAGAAGAATGTCTACCCACACTGATGATCAATGTCTGTTGATTCACTTTTTTCAGGATAGTTTGACTGGTGCTGCATTGACGTGGTATATGAGTTTGGACAGTGTCAATTCCATACTTTCAACGACTTGGGAGAAGCATTTATCAGAAAATACATATACAACATGGACATGACGCCTGACCTTGATCAACACAGGGCCATGGTCCAGAAAGACAGGGAATCATTCAAAGAATATGCATAGAGATGACATGAGGTAGCCGCCAAAGTGATTCCTCCCATGGAAGAAAAGGAGATGACAAAGATTTTCTTGAAGACTCTGGGTGCTTCCTACTATGAGAGTAGGGTAGCGAGTGTGCCAACTAAGTTTACTGAAATGGTGGGCATGGGTATCCATTTAGAAGAGGATGTAAGAGAGGGTCGTTTAACGAAAAGTGAAAGTTATGGAAGTACGAAGAAGCCATCCTATGGGTTTTCTAAAAAGAAATAAGGATATACAAATTTTTTTATGCAATAGAGGAGGGTTAATCCTCCTAGAAGAAATTATCAGCGCCATCAACAAGTTGCCTCAGTGACTCCAGTTGTTGGTGTGGCTCCAACCACCGTTGCTTATCAGAGAACATCCCATCAGGGGAATCAAAGGTATAATCAGAGAAGGGAGAGTTATGACCTTATCCCTATAAGCTATACAGAATTACTCCTGGCGTTAATTCAAAAGAAGTTGGTTCAGACCATACCACCACCCGCTATACCATCACCGTTACCTTGGTATTATAAGGCATACCAAACATGTGCTTTTCATCAGGGTGCACCAGGGCACAATATTAAGAACATTTATCCTTTTAAAACTGAAGTACAAGAATTGGTGAGGACTGATATCTTATCCTTCAAAGATGTTGGCCCTAATGTGAAAGATAATCATTTGCTAAAGCATAGAGGAGAAAATGCTGTGAACATGGTGGCCGGTTGTCCAGGCGACTTCCAGATTTTTGATATTAAATTGGTTAGAGGAGATTTGGTAAGAATGCATGCAAGCCTCTATGAATTTAGCTACTATAAGCATGACCATGCCGGTTGTGCAATTTGTAGTATAGATATACAGGGTTATGATAAGATAAAGGCTAATTTGCAGGAGATGATGGATGAGGGCTTCATCCATATAATCAGGCCTAGGGCAGAGTATGAAGAAGCAGTAAACGTGTTTTCGGGATGTCCTGGAGAGTTCAAAATCTTTGATATGGAACATATGAATGAGGATCTTGTACAATTGCATGCTACTTTTTGCCACATGGTTGGTCAGGTAGAACATCAGTATGGATCTTACCGAATTTGTTGTCGGGACTCCCGAGGATGTTCAATTGTAAAGAAAGGTATTCAGTTGTTATTGGATAATGGAACTATCAAGGTTACAGGACAAAGGGATGATTACCATGAAGTTAATAATATTGAGGTTTGTTTGGTTGAAGAAGAGTCAGATTATTAATATGCCTCTGCGGATGAGTTCTTCTCCTCAGATGAAGATATGTTTTCCAGAGACTACTCTGTAATGACTGAATGTGTTGAAGAGGGAGTAAATGTTATTGTGCCTTGTTTTGGTGCACCTACCCCTTTTGAAGTTGAATATTATAGCAAGCCAACTATTACTCCATTGGTGATTAGTTTTCTGGGTCATGTCCCCTATGAGTCAGACAAGGCTGTACCCTACAAATATAATGCTACAATTTTAGAGGATGGTGTGGAAGTTCCCATCTAGCCAATGCCTAATGTTGGAAATATTGTTGAGGCTAGTAGAGTGACCCGCAACGGTCGTATATTTGCACCAGTTGTTCATGGAGATGTTAGTACTGGAAAGAAAATTGTTGAAAATGTTGAACCCAAGAAGGCAGTGGGTGAATCTAGTGGAGCTACACTAAAAAAAGAAGTGGATGATATTTTTAAGATAATCAAGATGAGCGACTACAAAATTGTAGATCAGCTACTGCAGACTTCTTTAAAAATATCTATTTTGGCTTTATTGATGAAATCCTCTTCTCATAGAGAATCTTTGATGAGGGTATTGGACCAAGCTTTCGTGGAAAGTGATATGCCTGTAGATCAATTCAGTAGTGTGGTATGGATTATTACATCATATAATAACCTGAGTTTCTGTAACGATGAACTTCCCGATGAAGGAAGGAATCACAATCTGGCCATCCACATCTCCATGAACTGCAAGAATGATTCATTATCCAATGTGCTGATTGATAATGGATTCGTGTTGAATTTTATACTAAGGAGCACACTTATGAAGTTGAAATATCATGGAACGCCCATGCACCCAAGTGGTATTATTGTGAAAGCGTTTGATAGATCAAGGAAATCTGTTATTGGTGAAGTGGACTTGCCTATTCATATAAGCCCACATTTGTTTCAGATTACTCTCCAGGTTATAGATATTGTACCCGCTTATAGCTGCTTGCTAGGACGGCCGTGGATACATGAGGCAGGGGCTGTCACTTCGACTTTACACCAGAAGCTGAAGTTTGCGCGTGAAGGAAAAGTGGTAATTATAAATGGAGAATGGGAATTATTGATATCTCATTTGTCCTCTTTCAGCATTGTGGAGGCGAATGAAGCTGCTGTTGGAACCCAACTCCAAGATTTATCCATTGATAATATAAGAGGAAATGAGAATTATATGGCTTCGTTTAAGGATGCTCAATAGGTTGTACGTAATGACCATAGTGAAGTATGGGGGAAAATTGTTGATCCACCTATAAACAAGAATAGAGATGGCTTGGGGTTCTCTGTGAAGAATGATCAAGGTAAGAGCATGAAGCAGAAGTCTGATGCAGGCGAGTATCAATACATGTTTCGTAGTGGGGGTTATCTTCATCCAACTGTTTCTGGGATTAATGCCATTATGGAAGATGAAGCAGAGCCAAAAATGCCAAATTATGTGACGCATATAGTTAGGGTTCAGAACTGGATTACCATTGATATTCCCTCTTGCATACATGTTTCAAAGTAATTTTTTTTTGTTAATCTTTTTGAAAATCTTTCACTCTGCCCAAGGTGAAAGTATTAATATTGTATGGGCTTATCGGTTTGCTTTGATTTTTAAAATCAATAATAAAAGTTGTCTTTGTTTTCCAAATTGTGTCTTTATTTTTTTATTTTTCTTGGAAAATGGTAATAAAAAAAACCTTTCAAAGTAAATGAAATTCAATCCGCATGATCACTTGTTATATGTGTCAATTTCTAAAAGCAATCATAAATCATATGTGTAGATTAATTAAAAAACCCGTTGAATACAATAACCTTGCACCCTCTCCCAACTTTGAATGTCCTGTGTATGGGGCCGAAGAAGAAAACTATGAAGAGATTCCAGAAGAGGTCTCACAGTTGCTTGAGCGCGAGGAGAATGCCATTCAACCATATAAAGAGCCATTGGAAGTAATAAATTTGGGTTCAGAAGAAGATCTAAAGGAAGTCAAGATTGGAGCATTACTACATCCTGGTGTGAAGAGCAGGAGGATTGAGATGTTAAAAGAGTATGTGGATATTTTTGCTTGATATTGCCAAGATATGCCTGGTTTAGATACAGACATTGTAGAGCATCGTTTGCCGCTGAAGCCAGAGTGCCCTCCAATCAAACAGAAGTTGTGAAAAACACACCCATATATGGCAGTGAAGATCAAAGAAGAAGTTCTAAAGCATATTAATGCTGGTTTTCTTGTGACATTAGTGTACCCTCAATGGATTCCAAATATTTTACCAGTACCGAAGAAAAACAAAAAAGTTCGCGTGTGCATAGATTACAGAGATCTAAATAAAGCTAGTCTAAAAGATGATTTTTCATTGCCACACATAGATATGTTAGTGGATAGCACAACAAAATTCAAAATTTTCTCATTCATGGACGTATTTTCCGAGTATAATCAAATAAGGATGGCTCCTGAGGACATGGAAAAAACAACGTTTATCACACCCTGGGGAACATTCTGTTACAAAGTGATGCCCTTCGAGTTGATGAACGCTGGTGCAACATACCAGAGGGCTATGACAACCTTATTCCATGATCTGATGCACAAGGAAATTGAGGTATATGTTGATGATATGATTGCTAAATCCCAGACTGAAGAAGGGCATGTAGAAGATTTGTTGAAGTTTTTTCAGTGTTTGAGGAAGTATCGTCTCTGCTTGAATCCAAATAAATGTACCTTCTGTGTTCGGTCAGGGAAATTGTTGGGTTTCATTGTTAGCTAGAGAGGGATTGAAGTTGATCCTGATAAAGTCAAATAAATTCAAGAGATGCCAGCACCGAGAACTGAAAAGAAAGTCAGAGGGTTCCTCGGGCGTTTGAATTATATTTCCATATTCATTTCCCACATGACTGCAACGTGTGAACCGATCTTTAAGTTGTTAAAGAAAGGTCAAAGTTGTGAGTGGACAAATGACTACCAAATGGAATTTGAAAGTATTAAAGAATATCTTCTTGAACCTCTTATCTTGCTCCCTCCTGTTGAAGGAAGACCATTGATTATGTCTCTGACAGTGTTAGATAATTCCATGGGTTGTATTCCGGGACAACAAGATTAAACCGGGAAGAAAGAGTATGCCATTTATTATCTCATTAAAAAGTTTACTGATTGTGAGTCGTGGTATTCCATGCTGGAAAAGACATGTTGTGCTCTGGCCTGGGCGGCAAAACATTTGCGGTATTATATGTTGAATCACACTACTTGGTTGATCTCCAAAATGGATCCAATCAAGTACATTTTTGAAAAGCATGCTCTTACTGGGAGAATTTCCCACTGGAATATGTTGTTATATGAATATGACATCGAATATCGCATTCAAAAAGCTATTAAAAGCATCATGTTGGTAGATTATCTTACTCACCAACCAGTTGATGATTATCAGTCTGTGATGTATGATTTCCCCGATGAGGATGTGATGTTTCTGAAAGTAAAAGATTGTGATGAACCATTGCCTGAGGAAGGTCCTGATCCTGAATCTCGCTGGAGTATGATATTTGATGGAGCTGTGAATGCTTATGGTAAAGGAATTGGTGTTGTGATTGTCACTCCACATGGATCACACATTCCTTTTACCGCAAGGTTGACATTTGATTATATTAATAATATAGAAGAATATGAGGCTTGCATCATGGGTCCCGAGGAAGCTATTGATCACAGAATTAAAATTCTAGATGTGTATGACGATTCAGCTTTGGTAATAAATCAGATTAAAGGAGAGTGGGATTCTCGTCACCCCGGCTTGATCCCTTACAAAGATTATGCTAGAAGATTATTACCCTTCTTTAATAAAGTTGAATTCCATCATATCCCCAGAGAAGAAAATCAAATGGTGGGTGCTCTGGCAACTATGGCTTCTATGTATCAAGTGAATACTTGGAATGATATACCTCGAATTATAGTTTGGCGAATGGATAGGCCCGCTCATGTGTTTACAACAGAAGAGGTAGCCGATGAGAAACCTTGGTATTACGATATCAAACACTTTCTCCAGACTCAGGAATACCCGATTGGTGCTTCGAATAAAGATAGAAAGACATTGAGAAGATTGGCTGGCAGCTTATTCCTCGGTGAAAATGTGTTGTACAAGAAAAATTATGATATGGTCTTGCATGAACCATCATGAATCTCATGCATCAATATGGTCTTGCTCAGATGCGTGGATAGACACGAAGAAGACATGTTGATGCATGAGATTCATGAAGGTTCATTTGGCATTCATACCATTGGACATTCGATGTCTAAAAAGATGCTAAGGGCATGTTACTATTTGCTGACAATGGAATCTGACTGTTATAGATTTGCAAAGAAGTGCCATAAATGTAAGATTTATACGGATAAGATTCATGTGCCTTTGACACTTCTAAATGTTATTTCTTCCCCGTGGCCTTTGTCTATGTGGGGTATTGACATGATTGGAACGATAGAACCAAAAGCTTCGAATGGACACCGTTTTATCTTGGTAGCAATTGATTACTTTACCAAATGGGTGGAAGCTTCTTCATATGTTAATTTTACTAAGCAGGTGGTAGTGCGCTTCATTAAGAATAATATCATATATCGGTATGGTGTGTCGAGTAGAATTATCACCGATAATGGCTCGAATCTGAACAACAAGATGATGACAAAATTTTGTGAAGAATTCAAGATTGTCCATCATAATTCATCTCCGTACAGGCCGAAGATGAATGGGGTTATTGAAGCTGCTAATAAGAATATCAAGAAGATCATCCAGAAGATGGTTGTTACTTATAAAGATTGGTATGAAATGCTCCCTTTTGCTTTACATGGATATCGGACATCTGTCCGCACTTCAACAGGAGCAACCCCGTTCTCTCTTGTGTATGGAATGGAAGTTGGGCTCCCAATCCAGGTTGAGATTCCCTCTTTCCGTGTGATAATGGAAACCAAGTTGTCAGAGGCTGAATCGGTTCAGAACAGGTTTGACTAATTTAATTTGATCGAAGAGAAGAAAATGACGGCTTTGTGTCATGGGCAGTTATATCAGAAGAGAATGAAGAAAGCTTTTGATAAGAAGGTCAAACCTCGTGAATTCAGAGAAGGCGACCTCGTGCTCAGGAAGATCATGTCTTTTAACACTGATTCTAGGGGCAAGTGGACTCCCAATTTTGAAGGCCCATATGTTGTTAAGAAAGACTTCTCTAGCGGTGCATTGATTCTTGAAACTATGGATGACGAGGAGTTCCCACGTCCCATGAATACTAATGCAGTCAAGAAATACTTTTCCTAAACAAATAAAAGAACAGCTTGCTATGTTGAAAACCCGAAAGGGAGGCTTAGGAAAAAAAGAGCGTCTCGGTAGGCCGAAAACCTGAAAGGGTGGTATAGGCATAAATTAGAGACATAAACAGAATAAAATTTCCCGCTAAGTTGAAAACCTGCAAGGGCAGCTTAGGCAAAATTTAGGGACTTTCTTGGCAAGTAAATGCATCATACAAGACTTGATCATTGAAGCAACAATCTTCTTGGAGCCTCACCATACGTCAACAGAAGCTGCTGCTCAGAATTTCAAACTTGTTAGAGGGGATAGTGGTCATTGTATCTCAATGTATCTTTTCTATTATATATTACCATTTCCTGAACTTTGTAATCATCCGTGGAGTCTTGCCATTTGCAGACTACCATTCTATCAATAAAATTTAAGCTTTTACCCAATTCTTTGTATTTCTTATCTTTATTCAACTTACAAAGACTCCATTTATTATTGATAATAATTTCCAAAGCAAAAATATTAAATAACAAAATCATTTTTCAAAAAGAATTTGCAACTTACTTTTACTTTAGATTTTGTGATTCAAGAGGAAAACAAAAGTGATGATCCCAGGAATGGACGAACTCCAGTAATTTTGGGAAGTTTTGTTTCCCCCGGGAAGGTTTTCTCAGGTCATTTTCGCTGGTATGCGTGTGATTTTTGTATATTGAAGATGATACCAATTGGCGTAAGGTGCGGTATTGGGTTTGTGATCCCAGTGTCCCCAGTCAAGTGTTGGTTCATTTTTTATTTTGGTATGAGGCCTCTATCCCAGATTCCTCAGCAAAGTCTTCCCTCATATGATGAAAGGTCTTTTTCCTTTGGTATGCTGAGATGGAACTATTTTCAAAATGTCGCTCTTTCTGCAGTGTTGGCATTATTGTTGGTATTTATTTCCCAGGCAACTAGACCAGGGCAGTATATTTTCTAAGAAGTATTGAGACAGTTGTAAACCCTTTGAGTTTTCACCCGCCAAGTGCTGGGTTTGATTTAAAATATCCTTGAGTTTGACCTCTTTCTATAATGTTGACTTCTTGATTCCTCAGGAAGGCTATCCCAGGGCATCTTTTGTTGGAATAAGTTTGAATGATATGAAGAATCCATCCAAGATTCCCCAGTGAAGGCTTCACTTATTTAATAGAAGTCTTTTCTCCCCGTGCATGTTGAGTTAGACTCATTTGAGAAGCATCTCTTTTCAGCAGTACTTGCATTTTGTTTGATTGCCCAATAATCAGGCAAGGGCAATGTTTTATTTAAGAAGTGTTGAGGCATTTGTCTGTTTTTTCAGTTTTCACCCGCCAAGTGCAGGGTTTGATTTAAAATCCCCATAAGATTGATTTCTTGTTGTTATGCTTGACTTCTTAACTCTCCAAGTTGTTATACCCATGAGGTTTCATTCTTTTTCCCCAGAGAAGTTGGTGCAATACTTACTCTCAACAGTGAATAATGTATCTTGGTTTCCCCTCTTTGATGTGGTGTTGGCCTCCCTAATAAAGTCAGTATGAGGTCCCCAATTGATGTCTCGATGATGAGGCACTATTTCCCTTAGTGAAGTCTTTATGATATTTCCCCAATCAAGTCAGCTTGAAATCCTCAGTTGATGTTTTGACGATATGGTTTTCATCTGCCTTATTTGTAATCAGTATTGCAATCCCCAGTAGAAGTACGAACCATGAAAACATTTGTTTCCCCAGTGAAGTCTGAGTGTTATCCCCCGGTGAAGCTTGGAGAAGGATGTTATATCCCTGTATATGTATTGTTTTGTCGTTATGATTTGATTACTTCTGGATTATGTTACTTCCCAGTGAAATTAAGCCGCGAAATAGGATTATGTTTCCTCGTTTGGTGCTTATTTTGTTATGGAATGTTCATCTTGGATGTGATTTAGCCGAGTATTGATTGTGCCCGAGTTGGTTTTTCCTGGTTACTCCCAGTGTTATATGTCTGTTTTGTCAACATATACTTGATAACACTCATACATTCGTACATACATCATGCATAGTTAAATTTAGCAAATCATTATTCATTCACATTCGTTAATATTTTGTTGACATATTACCCTGTTTTGCAGAGTTGTGTTGTCCTCTCTCCAATAGCGTGTCGGCCTTAAGCAGAAAGTGTATATTCTTTCAATTTCCCCAGAGTTATCCCTCTTGGAAGATTTTTGCTTTAGACTTCCTGTACAGCTCTTTGTCTGGATAGATTCAGTTTCCCTCTTGAGTTTATTTCTCAAAGGATGTATTTTGGTTGACTGATTCATTCCGGTTTATTTCTGGTTTGAATATTTGTTTCCCGGTAATATTATTACTTTGGATTTCTTCAAGATTTGAGCATTGGTTTGAGAATGTGCATTTATTTTGCACGAGAAGACTTTATCTTCTCAGCAAGAATATGTTGGCATTTCCCCGGGAAGTCGTGATTCATTCCCCAGGAAGTCATATTTCTTTCCCCGGGAAGTCATGATTCATTCCCCAGGAAGTCATGATTCATTCCCCAGGAAGTCATCTTTACAATCCTTCCCATAACAACAAGTAGCAGGTCTCTTTATTTGAGAAACTGATACTTCCATGTAAAAGTCGACGTTACTTTTTTTGCTATCTCCTCTATGAGAAGACAATTTGCAGTTTGTTGTCAAATTACTCCAGTGGATGGAAAGTATTTCAATATCGCAAAGACAGTTCATTGATAAATCTTTGTAATTGGTAGTCTCTTATTTGAGATAGCTTATATATTACCCTTTCCAGGCGGAATGCCTTGGTTAAAGAAGAAGGTGAGACCCTTTCTAGGTGAAATGCCTTGATTTTGGGGAAACTTGTTATCTTTTTACTACCTCCAATAAACGTTATTAGTTCACTGTCAGTGAACATCGGTGCTCTGATATTTCTTTTCTCTCTACCTTCAGTGAAAGTTGGTAGTTCACCATCAGTGAACGTTGGTGATTGTTATCTTTTTGCTGCCTTCAGTGAATGTTGGTAGTTCACCGTCAGTGAATGTCGGTGCTATGATATTTCTTTTCTCTCTACCTTTAGTGAAAGTTGGTAGTTCACCATCAATGAATGTTGGTGATTATTATCTTTTTGCTACCTTCAGTGAACGTTGGTAGTTCACCGTCAGTGAACGTCGGTGCTATGATATTTCTTTTCTCTCTATCTTTAGTGAAAGTTGGTAGTTCATCATCAGTGAACGTCAATGTTTGTCTCTCTACCTTCAGTGATCGTTGGTAGCTCATCGTCAGTGAACGTCGGTGTTGTTATTCTTTTCTCTTTCTACCTTCAGTGAACGTATATAGTTTTGCCTTCAGTAAAAGTTAGTGTATCCTTTGATCTTTTACCATCCTCTATGAGTCATTATCTTTTTGATCTTCTACTTCCGACTATTGATTTTGGTAGTTCATAGTTGTAGTCAATCACTCTTATCGTGTACTATTTCCTCTTTAGTTGAATTGAAGCTACCTTATCTCTTCTTTGGGTGTTACACCAATAGAGTCGGGTCTTTTTGTTCACTAGTGATTTATTTTCCTAGTTGGGTTTCTTTTTTATTCTTGTTTCTATTGCTACATCCCCAGTGGTGTTCTGCGTCCCTTTGAAGTTGTTCATATGCATTCATACTCATAAGCATTGCATGGCATCTTAGGACCAAAAATAGAGTTTGTTTTATATTTAAGTATCTTCGATCATGTCGACACGAAGATTTTGAACCTTCGTATCTCCGGATAGAAGAAACTTAAATAAGGGTAGCTGTTGTACCCCAATTTTTGCCCCTAAGATCCCTTCATCATACCATATTGTTTCAATCACAACGAGATCACATTAGGGCTTTTTGTTCTCCTCCCTATATTTAGCTTTTCTCTTTGAGGAATCACCAAGCACCTTGACTTGTTTTTCTTTTGTGATAATGCACATTTTGTTTTGACTTTCCTTTTAATTAATAAAATGCAATGTTGGTTTGTCTTACTTGTTAAGAATGTAGGTAAAGGCAATGTAGCTTAGCAAGTTGATCCATGGGTTCATGAGTTTATTTCCATGCACTAGTCAATAAAGCTTGAGAAATTCAAACCTCACCATCGAGGTTGCTTTGGAAGAAATGGCATGGCAAGGTTTATTTTGATTCACCATATTTCAAAGTTATAAATATTGATTCAAAAGTACAAGGGGTTGATTGAAGAAGTTGTCATGGTTGGACAAGGCCTTGTTCCCATTGGTCACAAGTGCATATTACTCTCAATTATCAAGATATGGAAGTTGTTTTGGTTGCTATGAGTTCTCATTATCATCCTCAACAAATTCTATTATCAAAGCAAAAGTGTTGGTACAAGAAGGTTGTTTAAAATTGTCAAAGTTCCTCAAAGCATTTTCTTGATCTAGGAGCTAGGGTTTCGAACTTCAAAGAAGTATATCTTGCCAGTCTTTTGGTATTTTTGAGTGATTCCAAAAACATCCTTCTCTTCAAAGGGTTATTAACAAATCACTTCAAAAGTTTCAAGGAGTTTTCATGTGGAAGAAACTTGATGATGAAGAAAGATTACAAGTCCTCCAGATGAACCCCCAATTTCCCATGTGTGACTTCAAATGATTATAACTTGGTCAATTTTTATCACCATGAGCCCACTCGATTTCCACAACGATCTTGTGGATGTGAACTTTATTCCTTATTTTATGTGAAATATGATAAAATGGATGGAAGATGCCCTAAAGATACAAAAAATTATAGGTTATTTCATGATTTTTTGCCAATTCAACAATTCATAACTCTCTCAATTTTTAGAGATTTTGAATGGTTCAAGTTTCAAAATATCATTCAAGAGGTATATCTAATTCTATCTTTTTTGTAAAGAGAAAATTCCTAGAGAAAGGCCATGTTTGGATGCAAAACATTATAGGTCACTTTTGAAGAAAAACTTGAAATATTTCTAAGTATGGAAAGTCAACCTCTTTTTCCCAACTTTGACTCATTGCAACTTTCAGCTCAAACATCCATTTGATTCCATTCTTTTCCCATTGCAAAGCTTGTAATATCATCTTTCTAAAGCATCAAGAACCATTCCTTAAGACCCCTTGAGCTGAGAATGCCATTGTTTCAAAAGTGGTAACTTGGAGTTGAGATTTCTCCACAAGTCAGAATTTGAAATCCTTAATTTGGCTTCTAAACACAAAATTGCTGCGTGTTTTTGCTTTTAAACGTGTTTAGTGAACTTCCAGATGTGATTAGCATAGAAAAACATGCGTTTTGGATGAGTTTTGACAAAAGAGAAGTCACACTTTCTTCATGATGCAGACCCACGCGAATTCCCTCCAAATTGCATCATTCATCCTTCCTTTTGATCTCATTTGCTTCTCCTATAAATATGTGAGCTATCCCATTTGTTCTCTCAAGCTTGAACAACCAAAATCATCCTGCCAAACTCATTCCATAACTCACTTTCCTTCACCTTCGAAATAAGTGTTCAAGCCTTTTTCAATCCAATTTTTCTATCAATTCACCTTCCTTGATCTTCCTTGAAGCTAACAAAAGAAGAATTGAGCCTTGAAACCTTCTGAATTAATCTGACCAAGTCCATTTATAGAGCTCTGCAACTGAACTTCAATAGGTAGATTTCTGCATCAATTCTTCCAAACTTTGATATCATTGTGAAGCTCTCATTTTCTTGGTTCTAGTCGCAACACTTTCTTTTAACTGGAAACACATTTTGGCAATGAATTTTCAAATCCCTTTTCAAAACTTTCCTTCCAAATTGCTTGAGCTACATTTATATAAATTTTTCACGAAGGTGTGGTTTTCTTCGTCTTGATGAGACGAAGCGAATGGCATAGGTCTGAGCTTCTGATTTTACAATTTGAGGGAAATGTGTTTCACGTTGGCTGGAGGTTGAAGATGACCAACGTGTCATCTTCCAACCAATGATGGCGTGCCATTTCTATTTTTGAAAATATTATTTATATTTGATTCAGTGTTTTAATCAGTAATGACCATGATATACACAGCGTGTCAGATCCCTAGGATTTTATTACTAATACGTTTTGACTCTCATCCATTGGTCCACATCTTTTTGGTTTTTATTTTATTTTCTGATTTTTATATTTAATTGTTTTAAACTTCAAAAAATCATAGAAAATTCATTTTAAGTCCAAAAAGTCTGAAAAAATTATGAAAATTATTTTTGATTTTTCACTTTCTGATTTTTATTTATTTTACAATTTTATTTTGTGTTTTGATATTTTTTATAAATTTTCACTTTATTTGAATTTTTTTAATTTTTTAAAAATACTTTTATGCATTTTTAAATTCTAAAAAAAATATGGAATGATTCAAAGATATTGTGACAAATATTGGTGACCTCATTTATTTTTTATTTCTGACTTTTTTATTTTCTACCATTTTCGGTTTATTTTACTCATTTCTTTTAATTTTAAAAATAGTTTGACTTTAAAAAATTACCAAAAATTTTATACAAATATTTGAGTTCATTTCTGATTTTTTTATGGTCTTACTTAATATTTCTTGATTAATTTGAACATAGTTGATATTTTTAAGGATTCCAAAATGGATGATATACTTGACATAAAGCAAATACAATTCATTGTTTGGAGGCTTTGGTTCTACCAATCCTCTAATGAGTTCCAAATCCAAGTTTCAAGATGGTCATCCAACTAACCACTAATTACTAATAATTGACCATATTTTATATTTTTATTTTATGCTCTTTTATGTTATGCACCATTTACTTTAGAATTTACATTTCATGCTATTTTTAATCTTTGCTCACTTGAGCATTTACTTTTTTGTCATTTTTATTTTTGCTCACTTGAGCATTTCTTTTTTTAAGACACCTAATAATCAACATGAACCATAAAAAACTTTAATGATACTTGGACTATTTGGTTACCATCCTTGGCATTATGGAGTATTGGACTTTTTGGACTTATGATTAGAAACCTTGGCCTATGTTGGAGACCTTGTGACCTTAATTGATATTTTGTCTGGAGTTCTTGAGGTTTACCTCAAGAAATTGGGTTATTTGTTTGTTTTGTGTGCAGGTTATTTGTGATTACATACTTTGTTTGTAATCTGGAATTCACCCGTATACAGTCGTTACTCTGCCTAATTTTTGTGAAGACTTAATACACTTGAAGTTTAGTTCTCTCAAGAGGTCTAGTATCTTTGCTTTCTTGGTTTCAATCCATAAAATGATAATTCTATCTTGAATCATAATATCAAGTATTGACTTCTTGTTAATTAGATGACTCTTATCCCTATCTTTTACCTTATGTTTTAGGATAACCCCTTCTTCTCCTCCCATCTTCTTTAATTTCAAAAATCTTCTTCCCTCTTTTGAAAACTCTTCTTGTTTTTTTAAACTTGAACCACTTTCATAATAAACTTGGACTTATGTCCATGCATTTTCAAAACATTTTTCATAAATAAACTTCAATCAACTTAATAATACCTTAAAATTTTTTTGTGAGAAGACTAAAAGTCAATCAATGTCATTTCAAACCATTTTGCCACTTTGCCTTTTTACTTTAAAATTTTCTCAAAATATTGGACTCTTGTCAATACTTGTAGTGATGCAAACAACTATACTTCTACAACATGTAGTGAAGAGAGATATTTTCCACTTGGGTGTTAAGTGAGGCATTGTTGATTTTAAAATCCAAGCCATATCCTCCACTTTGAGATGATGCAAATTCTCCTTTCTCATGATTGTGGGTAGTAAGTATGTTTTTCCACACGGATAACGAAGATGATGTCTTATCTCATAAAATTAACCAACACACTTGTATTTTAAATTTTTTAAAAGGTGAACTATAAGTACCCTGATCCTCTATTGCACGAAAGGTTGTACATAGGCACTACAGGTTCACAACCGTGGCAGGTGCATAAATCATAAAAAAATAATTCTTTTCTCACCTCCATCATTTTTTATACAACATTTTATAGCCAAAATATACAGATTTTACAAAGAGGTTCGTGCGGAGTACCGTAGATGTTTAGGGTGCTAATACCTTCCCTTTTCATAACCAACCCCCTTACCTAGAATCTTTCCCCCTCTTTTTGGGTTACTCGCTCTTTTCCAATTCCTTTGGAAATAATAAAGCGCGATGGTGATTTTTATTTTGATATGTATAAGTCTAGTCAATCCAATAGCTTAGTCTTAAACATTTCTACAGCTACACATATCTTTTTATACTATTGTCTACCAGTCTCACCATGACCGTTGGGAACAATACAACTGTATTTGTATTTCCTATTCTAGCCTCCAACATATCTCTTCTTTTCAGCAATAAAATAAGAACATGGAAGAATTTGAAATTAACGAATCAGTTCAACAAAACTACACTAAACCGTTGCACGAAAACTCTGTAGAGAAATCTTTTGTGTTGTTGTACTTGCTATCAATACTTTTGTGTTGTTGTACTTAAAATTGTGTAATTTTCTTTTGAGTAAATAATCCTCTTGTCGAACACCTACCAGCCCCTAATATCCTTCCAATTTCCTCTTAGATGGAAAATTCAGACTCTCTCCAAATTTTTAGCAGCTTTTATTTCATACTTGGAACTGCATCTGGGGCACATCAATTCCTCACAGTTCATCTTCTGGAATTGAAAGAGGAATTCGAGAAAATTTTCATTTGTCTTGGGGTATGATAGCTTCATTTGGTCTTCTTACCTTTGGATGCTTTCTTCATCAACCTCCAAGTCAGCTTCTCCGCTCAGTTCGACCAAGTTCACTTTGACATTAGGACCACCGGTGATCCTAAATTTTCGTAACTTGAGTCTGAGGCCCTCAGTAGCCTCAGTCATTTTGACACCCTTGCTGAAACCTTTAGTAGTTCCACGTATGTTGTTCTTGGAATGAAGGCCTTCAACAATCTTGATCATATTAACATATGCTGGTTTGGTGTAATGGGCATCTGCCACTTGCAAGGGGTCCGAATAGATCTTCATCTTGATTTTCTCACCAAACTCCAGCCTTCCATATTTGATAGAATTTTTCACAAGATCCCTGGAAATAAAACATTGTGAGGTTTTATGGCCTAAGAAATAATAATATTTACAAAACCCTCTTTTCTTCCGTTGTCCTAACGGAGGAATTTTAGCGCCAGGAGGCACTATCATTTGGCCATCTTTAACCAATAAATCAAATATTTTATCACACTTTGTCATGTCGAAGGTGTATGTTCTCTTATATAATTTGTCATTCTTTTCTACTTTGATGGGATTCGTCCCATTCGAAGGAGTAAGGACATTGTAGGAATAAGGTGGCCCTTGTTTTAATTCGGTCAGATCTACTTTGCATTCATCAAAACCCATAGGGTCACTAAAGACCTTTGTTTCGTCCTTATCCATTACGATATATGCTACCGTTTCTCTTCTATTGTTTTTACTAGCACTGGCCTTTTCAACCTTCAGACGTTCCACTTGTCGAACTCTATCTTCTAACTGGGTCGTGTCTCTTAAATATTGGGTGTCTAGTTTCTTTCTAATGGAATAGTCTAAACTACCCACAGCCATTTCGACCAGTTCATGTTCAGGAACTTGTGTAAAACATCTTGCCTTCAACAAACAGAATCTATTGAGATTGTCATCTATTGGCTCACTAAATTTACACTTAATTTTCGACAATTCTTTTAAACTTATCTTTGACTGGTCCATTAAAAGTTCTCATGGAACAACCTCTCTAAACGAGTCCAATCATTGATATAATTAATAGGGAGAGTAGTGAACCATGTAATGGCATTCTTGGTTAAAGAACTAGGGAAATATCTTATCCTTAAGTTTTATTTGTTCGTAATATCCTCAACCTTAGTAAAATACCTGGCTATATGTTCGACAGTAGATTCACTGGTGTCACCAGAGAACTTCGTGAACTTTGGGACTTTCCATAACATGAGTAACTCATTTTGTAGAATGTATTCACACAAAAGGGAAGTATAATTTGGCCTATGAAAGCATATGTTTACCCCCATTTTGATTCATTATCCATTCGACCATGGATTTTGTTGTACCCCAAAATTTTCCCTCTCATTTTATTCAAAACATTCTCCTATGATTCTCAAATGTTCAAGGTTTCCCAAGAATTGATCAGACAAATTCTCCTCCTAAGCAATAGACTTACAACTAGGGTTTCACTTTTCACAAGGAAGTTTGGGTTTCAAATACCTCAATTGGTTTCAATGGTTCCTCATATGTCTTCTATAGTGCTCATACCAAGATTCATGCCTTGCATCACAAGTTTTCTCAATCAAAGGCTCAGATGACTAAAAATCAATTATATTGGGTAAAAAGTCAATTTTGGTCAACATATAGTCAAACTTCAAGATTTTTGGTCAATATCAAGTTTTTGAAGTCATATTCATCATTTGATCAAGGTTTCATCATGATTCCTCAAGAAAATGCCTCAAATCATCAAAAGTCAAAAGTTGCCAAATTAGGGTTTCCTTAGGAGAAGTCAACTAAACTTTAACCAAGAATAACTTTCACATGCTTCATTAGATATTCCCCAACAAAAGCTTGTTTTGAAGGAAGTTAAATTATGTACAACTTTGACTTTAAGCTCAAGTACAAAAAATGCTTCATTTGAGAGATATGAGCCAATACATTACAGGTCATTTCAAAAGTCAACAAAAAGACACTTTTTGTCAAGGCAACTTACATCAAGATAAATCTCCAAATGCAAAAGTTATCAAAATATAGATTTTATAGGACATCTTGAGATTTCTAAAAAGTCCAATATCACCTTCAAAAGATGAAAATTGAGAGAGTCATGACCAGTGCAAGTGTTTACCGTGAAAAATGCTAAACAACCGCTGATCTTCCAAAAGGTAACTTATTTGGTGACTCACAGGATCGATCAGATTGATCCTAAGACATGGTTAATTTTTATCGTTTAAATGCTTTCAAGTAGAGAGTTTCGACTAATCCTAATGATGATTGACGCAAGTAAGGTAGAGACACTTTAAGTGAATTGCATGGAGAAAAGCTTGATAAAGTAAATAAAAGCATTAAAGGCTTGTTAAATAAATGACTTCGACTGAGATAAATAAGTAAAAGCGATAAATTGCTTGAATGTAAAAGATTTCGATTAAGGTAAATGGTGTTTCACACATACATTCTCAATGATTCTTTCTCTCACGCTGGGTACTTGAATCTAAATGAGTGACTTGTATACAATGATGAACACGCTTAATAACTACGTGAACACTTAGTATTTATACTAAAAAATCCTAAGCAACTGCTGGGCAGTTACATCGCTTCGAGGTGACACCACATGGCACGTTCACAACCCTCGATGCTACTTCAACGCCACGTTGCGCTTGGTAACTGCTGGGAACCATCTTCCCTCCAAAAATTCGAAATTCAAACCGTTCGATCTTGGGCATCAGGGACCTTGGTCGAAAGGTTGCTCCTTCGACGTTGAAAACAACATGATTCCAACTTAGAGAAATTTCTCTAAGTATCTTTCCATTCTTTGATAAGCCTTCGATGTGATCAGCTGATCGAAGCCTTCTTGTGTAGGAAACTCTTCTAACTCATAATTAATGATCTATATGATAATAGAACGTGGGTGTCGAATTTAGGAGCCAACAAATTGCCCCCCAAGAATGTCTTATTTCGACGCTTAGAAGAAAGAGGCATTCTTTGATATTCCATTCGACACCTGTCCTTCACTCTCAGCCACAAATTAGTTTGTGCGCTTTTCGCCTCCTACCAACCACCTGACAATCTAAAAAAAATCATCATTTCAACTTTTCCCAAGATGTCACTTCTGTAAGGCACTTCGCACGCACGATGGCCTTTCATACGCTGTCATCATGGCCATTCTCTGAAATCGAGGAAGCATGCTGCAACGTTTCTGTTTTTCAGAACGATTACAGTGCCAATGCGTGCCACGTGCCCCACTCCCGTCTGTGGCATTAAATGACCTCGAGCCCTGTGATTTTCCAATCACTATAAATAGCACTAAGTGCTTCATTTGGACTCTTTACGCTTTCTCGCATCCAAACCTTCGATCGAACGAAATCTTCTGCAAACAACCCTTTGCTTCTTCCTCTCCAAACACAGTAATCTTTATTCTTCATTCACCCTCATTTAAACCAAAAATGGCTTCACGTACTCGTGCTCCCAATGCCCCAAGAGCTAGCATTCTCTCCAAGACTGCTCAACCAGAAACCTTCTCAACTGCTCCGGTAGTTAATTATATGGGAATGAGAAGGGTTCCTGAACCCATGGGTGATGCTGAGTGCAAAACCTATGGCTCTTAACTGCTGATTCCCGTTGGGTATTCCAACCAGGTTTTTTCCATGTCAGGCCCTCTTTCAACATGCATTACTGACCCCACAAAAATTAAGGGTTTCTTCCCCGCGCATGAGGCACTCAAACCCATTGGGTGCTCAAAGAAGGCGAAAGATGATACTGAAGATCCTGCGAAAGAGAAAATAGATCTTCGGTTTTTTAACAGGGGGGTTAGGGCTCTTCGATCTAGCCCTAGCCTTACACCAGAATATACCGCTTGGCTCAACAAGATGGAGGAGTGCCATGCTTCGATTTGGAAAGGCATGGGCATTTATGACCTGGTCATGTTGTCCAAAACGGGTCTTAACTACTGTCCCGACATGCTGGTAGCTTCATTGTTGTTTTGGGACTACACTCACTATACCTTTCACTTGCCTTGTGGAATGGTTACGCCCACTCTCTTCGATGTGGCCGCAATTGCTGGTCTTCGACCGATTGGGGACTACTTCGACCCAGAGGAAATTTCTGAAGACCAGATTGGGTTTTCTGCTACCAAACCCACCTACACCACTTACACCAGTCATTACCACGACAAATTAACGGCTGCGGTAACTGATGTGGAACACATCGCGTTTCTAGCCCTTTGGCTGTCGCGCTTCGTGTTCTGCACGAAATCCCTGTAGGTGACGAAGAAGATGGTCACCCTTGCTACTCAGCTTCATCACGACCAAAACATCTGTTTGAACGAATTAATATTGGCGAACTTGTACGAGTCGATAAGCAGTGGAGCGGCTCAATTAAAAGTAATCGAAAATAGGGCCAGCCTGCTGCTTGCTGGTCCCTTCTGGCTACTTAAACTATGGCTGAATGCCACTTTCGAGTCTTTTCTACCCCAGAAGACTCAAATAAATGAAAAGGCTCCTGAGATAGCCAGAAGGCGCGTTGAAGGCACCAGGCTCGCCTTATTGACTCCTACTGAGGATGGGCAGGAACTACAAAAGACCTTCGCAAACTTTGTTCAGATGTTTGCGGGGAGGAAGGAGTTCACTTCGACCATGGCCCCTTTCGCCGGTCGAAAGTGTGGTCCAGGATGGTTTACCAGGCCCCATCCTAAATCACCAGAGGATCCTCACTTCGAAGAGCATACAACAATGTGGGAAGCGTTTCTCACCCCAAGGATAATGCCGTTGCGTTTCAAGAGTTCGAAAAATCAGCTGAGCCTGATTGCCTACCATCCAAATCTTGTCTCTCGACAATTTGGCATTATCCAATCGCTTCCTTCTCCAATTTATCCTTGGGAGAAATCATTGTTGTTCTTTTCTAATGACTACTCTAAAGACCCGCTACTAGGCATATTAGTAGGTACGTTGGTCGGACCGTACTATCATTGTTCGACTACCAACTCAATTTCCTCTGTTCACCAACCTTTGAAGACTGGTGGAAGAGATATTACGTCGAAGAGTTCTTCGACGAGAAGGAATTTGCAGACGAACTCAAGAAGTCCTTCGTCATGGTCCTCGATAAAATAAAGAAATGTACGTTCCCTCTTCAAATTATATTTGTCTTTTCATTTCGACTTATATCTGTCAATTATAACTTGTGAACGTTTCTCTTTCAGTTGTTCGAAAACCTGTGGCTAAGAAGGCCACAGACAACAATCAGGGTGGAGGTCCCTCTACAAACCTTCCAGTACAGGTAACAATTTTTCCTTGTTTCCCTCTTTGGTTTTAAACATCCTGGTTTTCAATGGTGTGTTTTAAATCGACTCCGTTTGGGATTTTCAGAAACCTGCGCCTAAGAAGCGACCCATATTAACGGTAGAAACTTCGAGCGGCGAAGAGGAGGAATCTCCTCATGTTCCTCTCAAACAGAGAAAGCTGAAAAAGGCTGCTCCTGCTCCTGAACCTCGACCTACGATAAGAACTAAAGTCACAGGGACTAAACCCAGGCCGCCCCCTGTGATTATCGAAGAACCCACGGAGGAGGAGCTAAATGTCTTGCTCAGTAATCCTGTTGATAGCGATAACTCTAGCCATGGGGCTGAGGTTCCTTTATAGGTAATGTCTCCGACCAATTTTAACTTAAGTGTCGATGATCACCTTCGATTGTGCATCTCTCTAATCAGAGGTTTTTTTTTCTACTTTTAGGAAACGGCTGGCACTTCAGCGCCAGCTGGGCATCCTGTCGAAGGTTCCGGTACCTTCGTAAACAGCACAGGGGAACCCACATGCAATCCTTCTTCTTTCGTCAGTTCTGCTAACGAAGTGAATCAAACTTCGGAGCCGCAGGACTCTGCTGACCATAACAGACAACGCGAAGAGGAATTGGTGGATGATGAGTTTCTTGCTAAGACAGGGGGTGCCCCTGAGGAGCACCACCAGGAGGAGGTTCAAGTGGTCAACGAGACAGAAGAGCAACATGATGAAGAGGGTCATGTTGACGCTGATGCTGCTGAAAATGTTCAGCCCCAAGCCAACATTACCGCAGAAAAGGTTACCTCGACAAAGCCCAGGTCTAAAGAGGACTTGGCTCTCTTGAGGGAAGTCTACTTCGACTTCTCCTCTCGATGAGGCCTTGAAGAAAGTTAAGGATCAATTCTTCAAGAGGGACCTAATGAAGGCTTTGGAGGGGATCCTACTGCCCAATCTTGTTTGGGGGCTATCTTGGGTGCAGTCGACTTGCTTGCTGTTTCTCCAGAGATTTCCAGCTTCATCTTGGAGTTATACTCCACTATTGACCAAGCCTCTGTGGATTACAATCGTCGAAGGGGGTTCAACAACCAACTCGAAACGCTGCATGGCAAGAGTTCTGTTGTTTGGACTGAAGTAGCTGAATCAACCTCTCGAATTAAAGAGTTGTCGAAATAGAGAACGTCCAAGCAACAGGAAATCGAAGCCATCGATCAGGATAATGCCTCTATACGGGCTCAGATCGAGGAGTTGGAAGCCAGGTTAAATGCTAATACTAAGAGCAAGGAAGAACTTCTTTCGACTGTTTCAGACGCGGAGAGCAAAGATGAAGTTGCTCGAGGCCTAGAGTTCGCTGAAAGGGCCCAGGCTCTAGATGACCAGATTTCCAAAATCTCTCAGGCGGATGCCTTGTGCAACAAACAAATGGAGTTACAGCGAGCAAAATATCTTCGTATCAAAGCTTCCGTCCCTTTTTAATTTGCTATGTACTTCATTGACCATGTACTCGAATATTTTGTAATTTTTGTAGCCATTTTGGCTTATCAATGTTATTTTCCATCTTGGATTTATTGTTAACTTAATCATTAATTGTTATTTATTTTGATCTCTTAGAGCATAGGTTTATATTTTTTCAAATATTTGCCGTTTACTCTCAAGAGTCTTTTATCTTCGCTTAACTCTTCGACCTCATATGCTCCACCAGAAAAAGTTTGAATAATTTTGAAGGGTCCTTCCCATTTGGGTGACCATTTTCCCATGCTTCGATCTTTTCGATCCATGGGAAGAATTACCTTCCAAACTAGTTCTTCAGGCGAGAATGCCTTAGGTTTTTCTTTCTTATTGTAAGAGTCTTCCACTCTTTTCTTCTGAATTCTCAGTAGGTCGAGAGCTCGTAGTCTTTCTTCGTCTAAATCTACCAATTCGTCTAACATAATATCCCAATAAACCTCAGGGGGAATATCTTGATGTCTTTGAACCCTTGCTGATTGAAGACAAATTTCTGCTGGCAGTACTGCGTCATGACCGTAAGTTAGCCGATATGGTGTTGTACCTGTGGCTTCCTTTGGGAACATTCGACAAGCCGACAAGATCTGGTCTAATGTTTTATGCCAATTTTTTGGCTTCTTTCCTACATGCTTTTTTATCAGGCCAATCACTACTTTATTCGCCGCTTCGACTTGACCATTTTCCTGCACGTAATAAGGCGTTGATGTTAGGAGTTTGAAGCCTATTTCTTGCGTGAATTCCTGCATCTTTCGACCAGTGAACACTAACCCTTGATCAGTTGTTATAGTCTCAGGGATTCCAAATTTGTAGATAATGTTCTTTTGAATAAATTCAATGACATTTTCTTGGTCTGCGTTGACTAAAGGGATAACTTCGATCCATTTAGTGAAATAATCAATGCCTACCAATATATACTTTTGGCTCTTCGATGATGCTGGTCGAATCTCTCCAATAAGATCCAACGCCCATCCCCTAAAGGGCCAAGGTTTCACTATTGAGTGAAGCTTGCTTGCTGGTACATGTTGGATACCAGTATGGACTTGGCATTCCTGGAAACCCTTCGCGAACTCGACACAATCTTTCAAGATAGTGGGCCAATATAGTCCTTGTCGAAACAACAACCATTTCATCTTATGACCTACTTGGTGAGCCCCACATGCTCCAGCATGCGTAGTCGAAAGGGCTATGTATGCTTCAGTTTCGCTTAAGCATTTTAATAATACCCCTTCAGGCATCTTTTTAAACAACTCATTCCCCATGAGTACGTAACTTAACGCCCTATATTTTATTTTTCGTTCTGTCAAAGCTGCTGGATTTTGTAGATAATCTACAATGGGTTTCCTCCAATCTTGCTCCGATAAATTGTCTATGAACGAAATTTCAAAATCCCTTTGATCGGCATATCCTAGTCTTGTCGATTCCAAATCAGTTGGAGACAAGCTGGTTGCTGTCATTTTTTCTCGGACTTCGATTGCTCTTTGTAATCTCGTTTTTGAAATCCTATACCCAGATGCAATTTGTGCCAAATCATTGGCTATTTTGTTTTCCAATCTAGGTATGTGTCGAATATTAACCACTTCGAATTTTTTCAATAAACGATTTGCTATCACAAAGTACATAATGAGATTTTCTCTTATACATTTGTACTCTTTTGTGATTTGCTTAATGACTAACTCTGAGTCTCCCATTATTTCGACTCGAGTTGCCCCCAATTCCAACAATATTTCAAGGCCAGTAATTAGAGCTTCATATTCAGCCTCATTGTTTGAACAAGTACCTTTTATCTTGTACTTGAATGTTGTTGGAATTTTTTATGGAGAAATAATTAAGACCCCTACTCCCGTTCCATCTTTATGGCTGGAACCATCGAAGTAAAATTTCCAGGGTTCTATCTCCAAGTAATTTATATTTTGTACCTGAATTGAGTGGTTGACTATAAAGTCTGCTACCACTTATCCTTTTACTGCCTTGAGAGGCATAAAGGTTAATGAATACTCAGTTAATGCTAGCACCCACTTGAAAAAATTCGACTGTGCAAGATGGGTTTCGACAACATGTATTTGAAAACATCAGAATGGGATGAAACATACACATCAACTGGTTTTATATATTGTTTGAGCTTTGTACAAGAGAAATAAAGACATAGACATAATTTTTCAACTTCGCTATATCTAGTTTCTGCATCGTTCAAAACTCTGCTAAGGTAGTAAATGGGTCTTTCGACTCCATTTTCATCCTCTTGGGCTAACATGCTTCCCAAAGTTTTGTCAGATGCAGCTATGTACAATCTCATACTCCTATTTCTACAAGGAGGCACCAAAATAGGTGGCTTGGTGAGGTACCCTTTGATCTTGTCGAAGGCTTCTTGTTGCTCTTGCCCCCACTCGAACCCTTCCTTATTCAATCGAAGTAAGGGTGAGAAGGCTTGCGCTTTTCCACTTAGGTTAGATATAAATCTCCTTAAGAAGTTTATCTTGCCCAGCAGAGATTGCAGTTCCTTCTTGTTCGTTGGCGCTTTCGTTTCCAAGATTGCCTTCGTCTTGTTCTGGTTGATTTCGATTCCTTTCTTGTCGATGACAAAGCCCAAGAAATCTCCATCTTTCACACAGAACGCACACTTCAAAGGGTTCATCTTCAGACCATGCTTTCTCATTCTTTCGAATGATTGTCGAAGGTGGTCTATATGGTTCTTCCTGGAAACAGATTTTACAACAATATCGTCAATATATACTTGCATGAAAGTGTTAATAAAATCATGGAAGATAGAGTTCATTGCTCGCTGATATGTTGCCCCAGCGTTTTTTAGGCCAAAAAGAATTACTACCCATTCGTAAGTGCCTAAGGCCCCAAGGCATCGAAAAGCTGTTTTCGACACATCTTCTTCAGCAATGAAAATTTGATTGTACCCTGAGTAACCGTCGAGCATGCTCAAGTACTCGTAGCCAGCGGCAAAGTTGACAAGCATTTCCGCCACAGGCATAGGATATTCATCTTTGGGTGTTGTAGCATTCAGATCTCTGAAATCTATGCACACCCTCAATGTACCATTTTTCTTAATAACTGGCACAATGTTTGCAATCCATTAGACGTACCTCGTAGTTCGTATGAATTTGCACTTCAGCAGTCTTTCGACTTCCGTTTTGATCTTCAACAGTATTTCTGAAGCGAAGCGTCTTGGAGTTTGTTTGACAGGCTTTTTCCCAGGTTTGATTGGCAACTGAAGTTCTACCAATCTTCTGTCGAGACCAGGCATCTCGTTGTAATCCCATGCAAAGCAGTCCTTGAACTCCTTCAGTAATTGGATCACTTCGGCCCTGAGCTCTGGGTCTATTTTGGCACTGATGTAAGTGGGTCTTTTATCTAACCCTTCGCCCAAGTCGATTTCTTCTAAAGGATCCTGTGCTAACATTTTGATGTTGTTCGCCAGGGGGTCCTTTTCGAAACCCAAAGGCTCATCATCGTAGATGGCGTCGAGCTTCTGTTCCTGCATTCCTTCTGTCGAGATATCGGGAGGTTCTGGGTTGAAATCTTTTCCAGGACCTACAGAAGGTAGTACTTGGTCATTGGCCTTGGTGGCCAAATATTTTACTTCGGCTTCGAGAGCCGCTATCATTCTTGTTTCGGCTACGTAAGCCGAAATTCGCTGTAACGCTTGTGACTCAGTCATTATCACTGAATTCGCTTCCCCAACCAGTTGGCTGGATGTCAGTTAGCCCACTGAAATCAATGTGAGACAAGTCTTCTTTATCCCATTGAAACCCATGATCAGGATGCAGGTACAAGGAACAAAAAGCATTTGGTGCTGGCGCCATGTCGAAGTCAGGTGCTGGACATGGCCCAATGTGAGCCAATTTTTTGTCGAAGTCAGCTCTCCCTAGGTGATTAACTTCGCCTAAGTAGTAGTGAAACAACCGGATGAACAATCAACTAATAATGAAATCAATGAAGTCGCCATCGAATGTTTTTTATCCCACAAGAGGGGAAAGTTAAACATCGAGTAAACCTGAGGAGGGAGAAGTCACGGTCTTGCAACCGGGAGATCGGGTAAGGGAATCTGTTACGCGAGGGGAAGGTATTAGCACAACACACGCCCGTAGTACTCTACGGTATCCACTCTTGTTGTCTATCTTATGGGTGTGTTTAATCTATGCTTACTGTTTACTATACTACTGAAGGGAAAATGCATGCAAACGAAAAGGGAAAAGAATGTATGGAAAATAAAATTGTTGTGCTCGCTCGGTCCCTACCCCAATGTCTACGTATCCCTTTTAAGGAATCAGAGCAGCCGTAGTTCGGCTAACAAGTTTTTGTTGGTTTGTATTTTTTAATGAACAATATTAATTTCGCCTTCTGCCGCAACTCGACCTTTAGAGACTTACGCGTCAGCACAAAAGTGAATTAACATGTTCTTTCTTAAAAGAGTTTGAAAGAAAAGCCCGAAGGTGCAAAAGAGTTTGCACTGGTTGATATCTTTTACCTTGAAGAAGGATTTGGAAGTTGTTAAATGTTTTAATATTTTTCAAAGAAAAAGGAAGTTTTTGTTTTAGATGCAAGGATGCGAGGAGGGGAAGAAAAGAGTCTAATGGGGAGACTAGCCTATCTCTAATCTAATGTTGTCATACGATGGTAGTCCTAAGTCAAGGATTAAAGGGGAAGTTCTACCTAATGTCAGCATGCGTGGTTTACAACCTAAGGTCTAACTCGCGTCCGAACGGAGCAAGCGCATCCTAAGGGAACATGGTATGTACAAGGATAAAGCAAGCAAGCCAGCAAAAAGGAAGCACACCTAAAAAGATCCTGCCTAGGTTAGCATGTCTAAGAAAAGTCTAAAAACCATCCTATAGGGAACATGCACTGAGAGCGAAGTAGTGATCTCAATTGCTAAATTGAGTGACTCATCGATCGACAAGAAAGAATGGAAAGCGATAAAATCCTATATGGAGCATGCACTGAGAGCGAAGTCGTGATCTCAATTTCTAAATTGAGTGACTCATCGATCGACAAGAAAGTAAACAAACACAAGCACAACACATATAGCAAATGAAGTGCGGAATTCCTGCTACAAGTCTTTAAACAGTGACTTCGAGCGCACGCTCTTTATTTCCTACTTCTCATGATATCTATAAAAGTGGTAAAGTGCGGAAATGAGGAGTAAAATGAGGTTGCGATGGTACCAAATGGAGAAGGTCCGTTGCCTCTTCAAAATTGTGCAAGCCATAAGAAAACAGAAGTTTCTCCGCATGAGTGATCAAAAAATTAATCTCCAAATATTCCCAATCGCGAAAGATTGCATCAATACCATCACGAAATCTTGGCTAAAAATGACAACAAAAGATTATTAAACATGAAAATAGTAAAAATTCTAATAAAATTCTAAAGAGAATCTAAAAAAATTTCCTAAAACATTCTACTATTTTTGTATCATTTTTTATTATCAATTAAGAGGGAAAATTTTAACTAGAAGCAAAACTAAAATATTAATGAGATTAGAAAAGTCAGGGGTGTAAACTGCATGTAGTGGCACTGTATAGCAAACAAAGTGAAGCATTAAGCCCATGTAGGAATGATCCAATAAGTCCCTTTTTACAATGTTTTCCAAAAAATGTCACTAGGCCTTAGTGCACCAAAGCCCAACGCGCATAGCCCTTGATCCATACCTGTTTTCTACATTGTCAATTTAGTTTTATTTAATTCTGAAAAAAAAAAAATAATAATAATAAATGGTGGAACAATGTAAGAAGGGATTAGGGTTCGAAATGTTGTGGACGATGGACTTCCATGAGAAAAGAAATTCTTTCCTCCTTCAGCTTTGCTCCGCCGTCGCCGATAACACTTCCGCCTCACTCGATCGATTCCGTCCATCTGTCAGCCTCCGTTTCAGATTCGTCTTGTCTCAGTTCAGTTTGTCTGTAAACCGCAACCTCTGTTACATGACGTCGCCTCCTCATCGTCTCCGTCACGACCTCCTCTTCATCATCTTCGTCTCATCCTATTTCGTCTCAACTGCTTCCTCTCATCTGCCGGAAAATCGTCTGACGCGTATTCGAGAAGATGACGATGATAAGAACAACCAGAGAATGTCGGTTAAGGCTCAGGTAAGCGTTTCCGATTTGAACGATTCTGTGAATTCCTAGTTCTTCTTCTTGTGTGAGTTTATGTGATATTATTGTTGTTGAGTTCGGATTACTGTTGTGTATTTGCGTATTTGCATGGTTGAAGATATGATACGTGAAACGATGAAAGATTTGTTGTTGCGTGATAAACAGAGTGTGGTGTTGTTGCGTTATGATTGTTGAAGGTTGAATCAGAAGTAGAGGCTGAAAGTTATTGATGAAGATGAACGATGAAGATGCTTAAAGTTGTGGTTCAAAGAGAACGATGAAGGTTGATGAAACGGATGGAAATGGAAGATTGATGAAGCAGATTAAGATGAAGGAATGGAGAGTGATATTGGTCGGTTCTGAGAATTTGTGGAGTCTGAAGGAGAGAAAAGTGAGGAAAATGATTCATGATTTTTTCAGAGTGCGTGAAAGAGGAAGCAATTACCAGGTAATTCTGTTTTATTCTATTATTGATCTCTTCCTGGAAGTTTTCTATTCTCTCAATCCCGAATTCTCTTTCTGTTAAAAGTTCTGTTATTTTTTCTGGTGAAGTTTGTTAGAGTGTTAGAAATTCTGTTAGGATTGGTTTTGACAGTTGAGGGTTAGAATTAGTTAGGTGGTTGTTAGAGGCAGTTAGAAAACTGTTAGCATTCTCTCGTGGGTGAGAAAGTTAGTTGGGTATTCTGTTTGGTTTGTTAAAAACTGTTTGTTAAATGTTGGGAAATTTTGAGATTCATTTCCTGATTCTGCAACTATTCTTTATTCTGATTATCTTCCAAAGAACTTGACCTGCTAAGAGATTCCTTGTTTCTGCTCTGATTTATGAACTGATAAACCTTCTTCTGAATTTTATTGCGTGAACATACGTTGAACGGTCTCGGTACAGAGTTGAACGAATACTAAACTGGTCATTTCTTTTCTTTGTTGAATGCAGGTTTGGGAATCCAAATTTAATGAATATATTTAATGTTTGCAGGTATGCCTACAACAGCTTGTGTACCGCAGATGCCAATGGGCTGCACATATTGGTTTTATGGCTCAGCATAGTAGCAACGAGTTTATAGCCTTATACATGATATGCTCGAAGCCTTTTGCTAGAATTTGGAGTTTCGCATGAAGTAACTTTTGAATGAAAATGTTCTGTGTAATTTTTTTTGTAATGATGCGATTGTGCTTTGTATGCCATCCTTATGAACTTTAAATGTGAATTTTGAAGCTTGAATGGATATTAGGACATAACTTGTAATGGACATTGAAACCTTTGTAATGGTTTTTTGAATAGTCGAAACTCGAACCTTTAACCAAGATAAACATAATGCTATGTAGACTTGACTCAATCATCAAATACAAACTTTGCGCAATATGGCCATATCAATGCGCCCAAAAATTTCATAGCCTTTTATTTCAACATTCCTTGGTTTACCTCGACTGAATCTTGAATGAGATTTTGCATTATGGATAAATCTTGCAAAAATATTGATCCACTTGAATGTCTTGCTAGTAGAACATATCCATATAAATGGGCTTTCCAATATATATGCTTGAATCGGCCATAAGGGAGTTATAAACCGATAATTTGAGTTATGCTTCTTGATTATTTGCCAATGGAATTTGTAACACATATGAGCCCTTGGGATGAACAATGATGTGGAATAATCTTGGAAATAACAACTTGAACCAAAATAACCACTTGAATGGAATTATAATGAATGACTATGCCTTGCCATTTGTATCTCATCTTTTTGCATTCCAAGAAACCCTTATGATTAAGGTCTCCGAACTCGGTTGAATCGAATTCTCGAAAATAAACCAATGCTTAGACTTCTTTAGTACCATTTGATTATCCTTTAAGCACTTCACTTCATGACTCGGTGAACGAATTCCAACCAACTTGCATATTCAATGAACTAGTCCTGGACTCAAGACATGTCATAAAATTCAATCGAATCATAAATATTTATGCATGAACTCAGTCCAGACAACAACCTCTCCATATTGCAATTGCCCAAAATCAAGGCCTTTATTCATGTTCGTCTAACTCAATTAGCACTCTCCCGCGTCATATCTTATATTGTGCTTCAACATTTGTAATTCAAGTCACAAACATGTCCACTTGAAAATGTAAGGCTAAAATCCTTAATAAATTCCTTTGAAGATGATAATTCCTGACGCACAATATAAAGCTTTCTGAGAAAGTCCCTTGATAAGAACAAACCTTAATCTCATGATCTTTGACGAAAAACTCGATTGGAACACAATTGCCAAAAACCTGGCTTTGATCACATATGGGGAAATAAACCCTAATAGCCTCGCGGCTTGATGAAGAAAGAACTCCTCAATGACCCAAGTCACAACCCTAATTCCACTTCTCACTATCTGAATAAGAAATCAGTCTTTATTAGATACGAACGCCTTAACCGTTGTGAAACCCTAATATCGCATAACCACCAAATTTTGAACTTCAGAGCTATATTGAATGAAATGTATGCCATGTTAGTGACTTAATGGAATAGATGTATATGAATGCAAAAGTCTAAGCCAAAATAAAAGAAATTAGGAGGGAAAATTTTGGGGTGCAACAAGTAGCTCTGATCTGCTTCTATATTCTCGACAATCCCATCGGGACGCCATAATATCACCCTTTGGTGCATCAACGATGGTACTGCTCTGACACCATGTATCCATTCTCGGCCTAACAATAGGTTGTAATTTAGTTTAGCCGATATGACCATGAACATGGTTGGTCGAAGGATGGATCCCACTTTGAGGTCTAGTTGAATCACACCCATGGTGGTCCCTATTCCGCCTTCGTAGTTCGATATGACCATATTATGAGGCTTAATGTCTTCATCATTCTTGCCTACTTTTCTTAGCATGAAGTGGGGAATTATGTTAATAGTCTCCCCACAGTCCACCAAGATTTTGTTTACAGTGGCCTCTTCGAGCTTTGCCCTTATGAATAAAGGCTTGAGGTTACTTTTCACCGCCTCAGTTGGTGGTTCGAAGAAACCATTTTTCTCTTCAGTGCAGCCCTTACCCATGACAAAGTAGCATACTGGCCTATGCTTGGCCATCTCTTGTTTGACTTCCCAGTCGTTTGCTTCGACTTCCATTTGGCGGTCGATTTCTCTTGGCAAGACCGAAACTACATTTATCATGATGTCTAATGTGTCGTCGGACTCAGAGCTATCTTCGTCACCAGCTTCGTCTTGATCAGGCCACACCAATCTATTGGTCACTGGTTCCCTCTCCAAAGGCTTTCTTTGCTTTCGCTGGGGGACATTTGAGCTCGACTCTGGTTTTGGTTCGTTGGCAGCCTCTCTCTAATCATTGTGCCGCCTTTGGTACCTTCTCCACTAGGATCGAGACATTGGGTTCTTTCCCTTGTAGTTACTCGATACTTGAGCAACTTTGGTGGCACCTACATGAGGTTCTTTCTTGAGTGTCAAAGATGAACCTCTTCGCACTTCAAAGGAATGCCACCTTTCTTTGTTGGGTCTCTTTCGACTCGATGTTTTGAGCCATGTATCGACTGGCACATTGGCTGGAGGCCTGAAACTTAGTGGCCTCTTTTCCTGACTTGAACCCTTTTGATAGGTTCTTCTAGGATCATGTCGAACATCAGAGCCTGCACTTGATTGGGCATTTCTGCTCCATTTTTTGTTTGCTGCTCTCACACCTTCGATGTGTTCAGCATCTTTCTTGTCAAAAATAGAGCTGCATCGAGGACACAACATTACTTCTGATTTTTTCTTCTAGCATCGTTGCAAGAATTCTGCCAGATTTTCGTTCTCTCAGGGAAACGCTGTTCTGTTTGCTTGCTCTTGCCTGATGGCTTCCTCTGAAACTTTTGATTCAGAGATTTCGACCATGTTAACATTCTTGTTGTCTTTAGTAACAAGAGTCATTTGCTTCATTTGAGCCTCCAGGTCTTTTGTTTGGCCTTGCACCGCAGCCAAGTAGGAAGTGGGTTTAGTTCCACATTTTGAGACTCCACCTGTTTCTAGTTTTGGGCCCTCAACGGCCTTTTGGACTGCTTCGATTATTTTTCTAGAAAGGTTCCCAGAAAAACTGCCAAATATTGGCATATTGATATGATCTTTGGTGACTTCGACCATAGTTATCCCTGGCCTTTTCACCTGACTCCTGGAAGCTTCGATCACATTTACCCCTGAGGGTTCAGCATAGTGGGCTTCCGCCTGCAAAGGGCTCGAATCCACATTCATGGGGACCTTGTCAGCAAACTTCAACCTCCCTTCTTTGATAGCATTTTGCACGAGATCCCTGAAAAGAAAACATTGAGATGTTTTATGGCCCATAAAGTTATGATATTTACAATAGGCTATTTTCTTTCTTTGATCAAAAGGAGGCACTTTTACCCCTGGGGGTATTATCATTTGGCCATCTTTTACAAGTAAATCAAAAATTTCATCACATTTCGTAATATCGAAACTGTAAGTCTTTTTAGGGAACCTATCATTTTCCTTTTCAGACTCAGTATGGTTTTTTCCACTTGAGGGGACTAGTAATTTGCAAGAGTATGGTGGCCCTCGTTTTAACTCAGCTAAATCGACCTCACTCTCTTCGACGGCTATAAGTTCGTCGAATGTTTCTGGATCTTCATCGTCCATTTCGACATATGCTATCTTTTCTCTTTTATGAGTTTTCGTCGCCCTAGCTTTTTCAACTTTAAGGCGTTCTACCTGTCGAACCCTATCGTCCAATTGGGCCATGTCCCTCAGGTACTGAGTGTCTAATTTCTTCCTAATGGAGTAATCTAGACCTCCAGCGGCTATTTCGACTAACTCGTGCTCTGGCACTTGCGTAAAGCATCTTGCCTTGAGCAATCTAAACCTATTTAGGTATTCGTCTATAGGATCAGTGAATCTCCTCTTTACACTAGCCAACTCTTTCAAGCTTATCTTGGTTTGTCCCATGTAGAATTGCTCATGGAACAATCTCTCCAACTGGGTCCAATGGTGGATCGAATTGGGGGGGGGGGGGGGAGAGTTGTGAACCAAGTAAACGCATTCTTTGATAGGGAACTTGGGAAATAATTAATCCTTAGGTTCTCATTGTTTGAGATTTCTCCCGCTTCGATTAAATATCTTGCCACATGTTCGACAGTGGATTCTGTCGTGTCCCCTGAAAACTTAGTGAACTTAGGGACTTTACATCTAGGAGGCAAGTCCGTTTGTAACACATATTCCGAAAGCGGGGATGTGAAGTTGGGCCTATGGAAGCCCGTATTCATCCCGTTTTGCATCATGATTCTTTCAATCATGGCTGTCAAGTTATTCTCCAAACCAACATTCTAGTATTGGATTTGTTGAACTACTTCGTCAGCGTTTTGGTTTCTATTAACCATCCTTATTTCCGGGGCTACGACTCTCGGCTCTTCGACCCCGGGTTGTTCCATTTGTACCATAAGGTTCTCTTCGATAGGCTGCTGGACTTGGTTAATAGTGGTTTCTTCCTCTAGAAGTACGCCTTGGTTTCCCCTTATCTGTGCCCTTTGGGGATGTCGAATGGGTTGGGGTACCCCAAAAAAGTCAGCCAGACGCGACATTTGCGTTGTCATTTGCTGATTCGACTGGGTGGTATTCTGTATTAGAGGATTTAGCATTGTACTTAAAGATTGCGCCAACATTTGAACCATGTCGTGGTTGCTTTCGTCCATTTGCTACCTCAAGACTGCTATCGAGGCATTCGTAAGGCCAGGCATTACGTGGGACGTTCCTCCTAAGAATTGGTTCCTACCCATGTTCGCCATACCAACTCCAGAGCCTTGGAGTGGCGAAGAGGCGCTCACTAAAGGTTTTGAAAAGGTGGACGCAGCGTTCGTCAGGCTAGTAAATTCAGAAGTTGG
Source organism: Vicia faba (assembly GCA_948472305.1). Taxonomy (NCBI): domain Eukaryota; kingdom Viridiplantae; phylum Streptophyta; class Magnoliopsida; order Fabales; family Fabaceae; genus Vicia; species Vicia faba. Next base: position 45,235,026 of record OX451738.1, on the reverse strand, counting down.
CATGCCGTAGGGTGGTTCTCGATTTATCCAGACTGTCGAAAAACCTGGGGGAACATATGGTCTGGTTCCTTGGTTTCCCCTTGGTGGGAGTTCCCAAAGGCATTCTGGGGCCTGTAAATGAAGGTATTGGCCCCGTTTGTGTAACCGTTACAGCTGGTGTTGAACCAGCGGTTACCATTTCGCTTATGGTTGGCATAACCGTCTCTCCCACGTTTGTTTGTGGGTTTTCTCCATTGTTTGGAGGATTCGCCATTTCTCTACTTCTTCTCCTAGTATTGGTTTCGTTGGTGTATATTTTACCACTTCTCAATAACATGCAATGCTCTCGAAAAAGGAGTATATTTTATAAAAAACGATTAAACCCATGAAAAATCAACACAAGGTCCCACCAGGTGTGCCAATTTGTTTACCGTGAAAAATGGTAAACAACCGCTGATCTTCCAAAAGGTAACTTATTCGGTGACTCGCAGGATCAATCAGATTGATCCTAAGACATGGTTGATTTTTATCGTTTAAATGCTTTAAAGTAGAGAGTTTCGACTAATCCTAATGGTGATTGACGCAAGTAAGGTAGAGACACTTTAAGTAAATTGCATGGAGAAAAGCTTGATAAAGTAAATAAAAGCATTAAAGGCTTGTTAAATAAATGACTTCGACTGAGATAAATAAGTAAAAGCGATAAATTGCTTGAATGTAAAAGATTTCGATTAAGGTAAATGGTGTTTCACACATACATTCTCAATGATTCTTTCTCTCACGCTGGGTACTTGAATCTAAATGAGTGACTTGTATACAATGATGAACACACTTAATAACTACGTGAACACTTAGTATTTATACTAAAAAATCCTAAGCAACTGCTGGGCAGTTACATCGCTTCGAGGTGACACCACATGGCACGTTCACAACCCTCGACGCCTACTTCCACGCCACGTTGCGCTTGGTAACTGCTGGGAATCATTTTCCCTCCAACAATTCTAAATTCAAACTGTTCGATCTTGGGCATCAGGGACCTTGGTCGAAAGGTTGCTCCTTCGACGTTGAAAACAACATGATTCCAACTTAGAGAAATTTCTCTAAGTATCTTGTCATTCTTTGATAAGCCTTCGATGTGATCAGCTGATCGAAGCCTTCTTGTGTAGGAAACTCTTCTAACTCATAATTAATGATCTATATGATAATAGAACGTGGGTGTCAAATTTAGGAGCCAACAGCAAGTTGGGAAGTTTTGAGCAAATGCATGAGGTTCTAATTGAGCAAACTTGATATTTTAGGCTATTGGGCCATTGTTTTATAGTCCAAGCATGCATTACACTCTTTATACACCTCAGATCTTGTTCATGCACCCCTTGATCTATTTTATTTTTGATTATTTTGATTTATTCATTAATAATTCAAAAATAAATAAAATACAAGGCTTCTTACACAAAGTCCAAGCCCATATATTTGACCTAATTTCACTTATATATTCTCATCAATTCTCATACAAAACCTCACGAAAACCCTTGCCTCAAGAAACTTGTCAAAACCCTCAAATTTTTCAAAGAACCCTAAAGAACTTGAAACCCTTATCACAGCCCTTTGACTACCAACTAGTCATCTCGTTCACTTCGAGGAATCCTACATAGTAAGTATGGATTGAATCTAATGACCCAAAGCTCACGAAACGCTATCGCATACATCTCCGATCTCATACTTTTGCAATAATCATATTTTGGATTTTTTTTTAGTTTGCTTTAACACATACTAACTGTCATACCCTAAATTTTCTCTACCCTTGCATTATGTTTAAGTTTCTTTTTAAACAAAATGGGTCATATTATGTGGTTTTATTTCTGTGGGGTATTTAAAATCAAGAAAAGGTTTAGTTTGTAAAAAGGATCATAGGTCTTTCTTAATCAGAAAAGGGCCATGTAATTTGCTAAGGAGCATTTCAAAAATGAAAAAAAGGGGGGTGTATTGAAAATTCATAAAGCCCATGTGGGACATGTTTTGTGATCCAACATTTGAAGATAACTGAGCCGATTTGATTTTAAAAAAAGCTTTTATATAACATTATTATCATTTTGTTATAATTATTTATTTTACTAATTAAAATTTTTAAACCTTTATTAATTTTTTAATTTTATTATTTGTTTTTGTATTATGGGCTAAAATAAAGAAATAAGTGTATATCGAAAACTAAAAATATGCCTAAGAACTCTTGGGGTCGAAACGGCTTCAACGACAGTAGGATGCCCAATGAAGCATTCAAGACCGAAGGATGAATGGGGCGAAGGAAAAGTGAAAAGGGATTTTTTTGAAGTCTTCAATTGGAGGAGTCAGTAAAAAGCTTCGAATGGTTCATTTTCGAACCATTGGAATTAAGGTTATTTGAAGCATTAGGATCAAAGGGAGGGCAACTCGAAGGAACGTATGAGGAGACTATTGAAGTCTTCGATTGATGAGCTTCAAATGTATGAGGAGGCTTCTATGACGTCTTCGATTGATGAACACCTAAAGCAACTTTGATCAGTCAAAATGAAGAGTTGATATTTTGTTTGTTCGAATTGAGTGGAAGGAAATCGAAAGGGATAAGGCGAGGCTTCGACAGGCCTAAATGAAGAGGTGTTAGAATTGAAGGGTGGTTGAAGGGAGAAAAGCGAAGCTTTGACAGGCTAGGATAAAAATGATGTTTCGATTGGTCTGATTGAAAGAAAATAGAATCGAAAGGAACGGGAGTTGTTCGATTAGGCTGACTGAATAGCTTTTCGAATCAAGCGACTAAGGAAAATGGTGGATCAATCGAAGAAGCCACAACAGAGGCCTTGAACCATTCGAAGGGAGCCACTCGGATCCATCAAAGAACAAGGCTGGAGGGCGCTTAAAAAAGACAAAATGAGAAACCTGCCCAGGTTCACTCAAAGTTCAAAATGGACACAATATCTCAAAGATGGCAAGTTTTTAATGTGTTGGGATTCTGTTTCATGAGCCATGAATGCATTGTCTTCTTCCGTATTGGTTCATCCTCACTCCCCTCACTCCTCTATAAATGCAGAGCCAAAAGTGCAAGAGAAAAGGAGGAAGAAAAAAAATATTTCCTACACACACATTGCAGACACATGCATTAGGAACATACACACATTGCCCATGCACGGGAGATTGGCTAGCAAAGTTCCATGCATAAGAAGTTTCTTCAGAAAGCAGATCGAATCCTCAACATCTCACAAAGGGATCAACATTTGAAACGTACTTCGTAGACTCCTCCCATCCAGACGGCACCAGCCCGCCTCGACGCTTAAAATATCCCAAAGCTTCATATCGAAGCATACCAACCATAGCGAAGAAGGTAAAAAGGAAGTGTGCAAACGGGGAAGGACCTGGGTTCGATACCCAGGTCTGAAACCTTATTTTTATAATGTTTGTATTGCATATCTATTGCTTGGAGGTTCCACACGTGCGCCATACACCACATGATCATGACCAAGGGATCCCCATCTGATCCAGACCTGAAGGCTTCGACCGTATGCCTTACCCTTAGCCCTCGAAGGTTCCCTTCGATGAATCGAAAGGAAACGTAAGCCCTTTTCGATCCAGGCCTGCCTTCCCATTGACACCCCTCAATTTCACTTCTATAATACAATTTGCACCCTCCTTTCTAACTTATTTCAATTTATTATTTTCTCTTATAAATTCATTTATGTATTTATTTATTTATTTATTTTTCTGCATTTATATATATTCACATTTATAGTCATATTTACACTTCAATTATAATACTATATATTATTTATTGTTATAAATGATTTAGTATTTCAAAACTCATTTAAAATATATTATTTATTAGCATTAAATCATATCTATTAGTTTTGTACTTAAAAAAATTCATTACCATACAATTTAATTTAATATTTTATATCAAAATATTAAAACCGGCGTAATCCATCAAACCATATCCGTAAGCGACACGTGGCCAATATCTGACCACGTGATAAGAGGGTTATATCAGACTCTTCAGCTATATACGTCTAAAAATACGCAAACAAACATCAAACTATTTTTATAATAAATTAAATCAAACAATCAATTTTCAAAAAAGGAAAATCTCCGCTTTCTACAATTCGAACTAAGTGCGGGAAAAATTAACATATCAGCGTAATCCATAAAAAATACAAACAACCCCGCGAACTACGAAATATGACTTTGATTCCTCCTAAGGAGGATACGTAGGCATACGATCAAAAATAGTTGCGAGTCCCACTATTTAAAATTCAAACCCTTCTCCCAAGTAAACAATTAAAAACCCTATTTGCTAAAATCATGTTTCTAAACCTAGTATCCTTGTGAACAAGGTAGATGAGGGGTGCCTAACACATTCCCCTCGTCTAGAACCAAGTCAAACTTAGAATCTCTAAATTTATTTTAGGGTTATTCCTTTATACTCCCTTCCTTTAGGATAAAAATTAAGGGTGACGACTCTATTTAAAAACCAGTTGCAACACTAATGTCATTAACATGTTCATGAGGTTTGATAATGCTGGATAAAACCATCGTGGAGGTCCCATGCTGGCCAAATTACAAAACACCATAACTGAACCGGTCCATGTAGTTTTCACTATAGCTCCCAAACCATAGATTTTCAGACCAAAACAATTATCCCATTGAACTCGTATCCCTTGATTTAGGGGGGTAGGGTACTTTTGTCTTTCTAATAGTTTCTAGTTTGCAGGTGCAAAGGATTGACTCACCAGAGAAAACGACCGGAGCTAGGGCTCCAGCGCCTCTCCGGTCTATGGCTTTTTGCTTAATATTTATTTCATTAGTTTGATTATAATGAACGGATGTATTACAACCCCAATGGTTGAAGCGCGCGTTAAGTACTTACTATGCGAAGGCGTGGGTTCGATCCCAGCCTTTTGGCATTTTGATGTTTTTTCTGAATTACTTGTTTTGTAGTATATTTAGTGCGGTGATTCCCAATCCTTGTCACATATGTGCGCCTGGCTTGATGGTGAGCATACTGGCTGGAAGTTCCAATGGTGTGGGTTCAACACCCACCCCTACCTTTTGGTTTATTTTCACAAATTTTCCATTCTTCTTACTCTTTTCTTTCCCTTTTCTTCATTTTTTTACAAAACCTTTTTTTCAAAACTTTTTTTGTCACAAACCCTAATTAATTTTTAGATTTTATTCAATTAATTAATTTAGTTTTTAGGTTTTACTGTCACTAATCTTTTTTTAATTAACTTAAAATTAACTTATATTTTTTGGGCGTGTTTAATTTAATTAACCAATATTTTTAATTAATTAAAATTAATTAGGTTATTAGGTTAATCATCAATTTTTTTCTATCAAACAATCACAAGACAATTTCCTTTCTCTTTTCTTTATTTTACATTTTTGTATATTTTATTAGCTTGCATTTTTCCAACTATGTAACTGCTTACGGTTTGTAATAGATAATTAGGATTTTACTTTTTTTTTCTCATTTCAATACTTGTACCCCCCCTCCCCCATTCCCGAAGCCTTGTAATAGCGTAGGAATCTTTAATTTCTGTCTTTATTTTCTGCATTTATCGCTTTCCTTATAACTTTTTAGCTAATAGGATTGTGTGGCAAGACATAAAAGCAAACGATAGTTACCCTAATTTCAAGATAAATTAACTAAAATCAAAACACTCTTCACACTTGCACCTCTAGGGTGATCTCACTTGTTGCCTTCGGAATGAAACACAATCATGTCCCTCGAATGTGGGGACGCTTTAGCATTATCCCTCGATTAAAAAGATTGTAGTCCCTCGATAACCCTTTCAAATCTGCCTTTGATACACGATCTAGTCCCTTACGAATTGCTAAAGCACCCTACAAGTTGCTTTTATGACTGTATGATGACCCGCGCCTGTCCCTTCACATCCAACGATAGGGCTTCCTACTAACTAATGGTAGGACAACACTATCTAAAGGAGGAGGAAAATAATAATAAAGACTTTGAGTAGGTAGATAGTTCTTAATCGCTTGCTCGCGAACATTTCAAAACATCTTTTTCACACAAAACACTTTTCTCAAATATTTTCAAAAACAAACACTTTGTACGCATTCTCAAGGACAGATACGAGAATCATTACAAAGTTTGCCTGACTATTGGCATTTTTCAAAATATTTTTCAAACACACACAAAGAATTTTCAAAACTTTAGCTAGAAATTAAGAGCCTGTAGATAATTATGGAAGAAAAGGGTCCTAACATCTTCCATTTTCATAACCTACCCCCCAAACTCAAATAATCTCAAAGGTCTTTCCTGTTCTTTTCACCCTTTGCTTATTTTATAAAAGAAAATTTGGTGGAGACTGTTAATATCCGCAACATTTGTGATAAAACGCAAACCAAGTTAGTTCTCCCACCGTATTACAACTTCAAAATTATTTTCTCCTGCATGTTCGTCTTGTCAAACATTGTTGATGACTTCATCTGCATCCTGGTTTCGATTAATCAAAACCACTCTTCGGGCTTCTCCCTTGTCGCAATTGAGAAATAATTGTTGATGCAAACAGAGTCGCCATTAATTGTTTTTATCCCAAAGAAGGGAAAGGGAAATATCAAGTAAACTTCAAGTGGGAAAGAACAAGGTCTCAAATCAAAGAACACGATACGGAATTCACTTACGCAAGGGAAGGTATTAAAACCCCTCGCGTTTGTGGTATTCCACATAATCCACTCAAGTTGTTCTAATCAAAGGGTGTGCAATGTCTAATGCTTACTGTTGTACCCCAAAATTTTCCCTCTCATTTTATTAGACATATGCCCATTGAGGTCCCCAACTTGCCCTAGGATGACTAATAATTGACCAGACAAATTCTCCTCCTAAGGCAATGAACCCCCAACTAGGGTTTCAATTTTCATCAAGATGGTTGAGCGCCAAGGATCCCAAATGTTCTCTATTATCCTAATATGTATTCAAGATTATCCATGCCAAAATTCATGCCTTGCATAACAAGTTTGCTCAATCAATTGCTCAAGTATTGGAAAATCAACTATGCTAGGTCAAAAGTCAACGGTGGCCCATGTACAGTCAAATTTCAAGATTTTTGGTCAACATCAAAATTTTGAAGTGATATCCATCATTTGATCAAGGGTTGATCATGATTCCTCAAGAAATGCTCTTAACCCATCAAAAGTCAAAAATGGCAAATTAGAGTTTCTATAGGAAAAGTCAACCAAACTTTGACCAAGCATAAATTTCTCATACTTTATCAGAAATTTTCCAACCAAACTCATTTTTAAGAGAATCCAATACCCTATAACTTCTCTTCAGTCCTCAAGTTCAAGAAATGCACCATTTTAAATATACAAGTTCATACGTTACAGCTCATTTTTAGAAAGTCAATAAAAGCCACTTGGGCTTTCCAAAAAGTCCAAGATCATCATCATGAGATGATAATTGAGAAATTTATGGCTTGCCCAAGTTGGGAAAATTTGGCAAATTTCATGAAATATGCATTAAGCAAATTTGAGCTTTTAAGGCAATAGCTCACTTTTTTGGACCTCAAACATATTCCTAAGAGTATATAGGACTCTTAAAACCATTTTTGCATAGTCTTGATTTAATTTGCATTTTATATTAATTTTATTTAATTAAAAATCAAATAAATCAAAATTATTGCAAATTATATGGATCAATATGGTTAAGGCTTGTTTTAATGCATGAAGGGGTCCCAATTTTCGTGTACAGCAAGGCTAGCACGTCCACATTCATGCAAAATTCAAAAATGGACAAGATCCCACACTTTTGGCCAAGGTTACATATTTGTATTCATGGCATTCAAATATTTGTCTATGGCTGTTACAAGCATTACTTTTCATGTGTCCTCACTCCTCTCTATATAAAGAAGGAATTAGCAAGCATCAAAGAGGGAGACACAGCCTGGAAAACCTCTAAAAATTTTGCAAAAAAACATCAAAGTTATCAATTTCGAATTTAAGTTTCCAGCCTTCCTTAGTTCAGTCCCTTGAAGCGTTTACCATCATTATCAAGCTTTGCAGCATCATAAAACGTCATAACCAGACCTCACGGTTTGCTTCTTTTTTCAAATCCATTTTGCTCGAATTATGCAATATAAACGCATTTTGATCATACATTACTGATTATTGGAGTATTTGTATGCTTTTTGCATAGTTAGATTGCAGTTTTGATGCATGTTTCATGATTTACAATTTCTAGGGTTTGAACTCTAGAATTGGGGTTTTTTACAATGGCCAAAGTTAGACCCAACCACGGGTACCATTGTGCTTAAGAGGTTGAGGCCAATCAATCCATGGCCTCACATTGAATTTATTTTACGTATTGTAGATTTTCTGATTTACAGGTTTTATAGTGACAAACAAAAATTGTCACTATAGATCCTCTTATTTAAGACGACGGAGGGTGAAGAAGACGAAGCGTGGCATTGTCCCATTGGACAATTTAAATAAAGCGCACTCTTTTATTATTATAATATATCTGACCATTTTTCTTATATTATATTATTATTCTATTTTATTTAACGAATGAATTGGCAGTTCAGTTGGTAAGGGGAGACGCGTGCATTGGAAAGGACCTGGGTTCGATACCCAGGTCTGATGTTTTGTTTTTCTAACAATTATCAAATGTAGATTTGGTACATGCATTAGTCAGGGGTTCACCATTTACCCTACCATCAGCACCATCAGATCATACTCAACATGGATCCAGTGCCTCCAACAAGTAGTCCCCATCATGGACTCTCCAGACGTACCCACACAGGATCAAGCGCTGGTTTGGGCCTTCACATCCCAGGCCTAACGCAAATTCAACTTAGCACCCCTTGTTCTACTAAATAACCCCTAGGCCCATTTAGCATTTCTTATTGTTTTGTTTTAATTTCTTTTATTTTCTTTATTTTAATTTAACATATAATAAAAAAAAATCAAAAAAATAATAAATAGGTTTAGTTTATTTCTAAAATCATTAATTAATTAATTAATTAATTATTTTAGTGCAATTTTATCAATTTAAAATCAAATTAGACTTAGGTTCTTTATTAATTTAAATTGTTTTCTTAACAAAAAATACCAAAAATATTAGAATTAGGATTCATTTCATTCAAATTTTATTTTCTTAATTAAAATTTAACTTTATAAGTAATTTTAGGACATATCAATTTAATTATTTTCTTAAATAAATAAAAACCAACAACAAAATATTTTCTTCTATATTTTCAGACGTACTTTCAACTTTTCACGCGTTTATTTCCTTTCGCATTGTTTATATTATTGTAATTGTTGTATGGGATGTAATAGATGATAAGTAGACTCTTGTCATTGCTTTATTTTCTTTTCCCCAATTGCTTTGGAATGTAAATCCCCCTCCCCGAAGCCATGTAATAGTCTAGATTTATACTTTCCGCATTTTATTTTTCTTTATATATAATTGCTAGTAACTTAGGCGTGCATGAAAAGATAAAGTCAATTAATCATTAGATCAGTAACCTCAAGATAATATAACTGTAAAAACACACTTCTCACACTTGCATCCTTAGGGTATTCTTCACTTGGTTGCCTCGAACGTAGGGATATCTTAGCAATGACCCTCAGTTTAAAAGTCATCATAAAAGATCATGGTCACTAAACATCCCTCGAGTTGCCTACGAGAAATGATATTATCCCCCGATGTTTCCTATATGATGACAGTCCCTTCGAATGCTAAGATATCCTTACACATTGCCTTCGATGACCATAACATCCCTTTCGATTATCCTCAACATCCGATGATAAGGCTACCTACTCACTAATAGTAGGATAGAGATATCTAAATAAAAGGAGAAAAAGAACATCCTTTTTCAAGTAGGTAAATTGTTCTTAAGTACTTGTTCAAATCTGAATTTTCACACTTAAACACTTTTCAAAAATCTTTTCAAAAACGCTTTGTCACACTCTTGAGGACTGATACAAGAGCTATCATAAAGCAAACAAAATCTTTCAAAACACACAAACACAAACAATTTTCAAAAATGAGCAAGTACCTAAGAGCCCATGGAAAACCATAGATGGAAAGGGTGGTAACACCTTCCCTTTCCATAATCTACCCCCTTACTCAAAATCTGGAAAAAAACGTATTTTTATGTTCTTTTCACCCTTTCCTTTGTTGGATAAAAGAAAAGTTTGTGGCGACTCTTGCTTACAGCGACATTTGTGAACAAAAAATGCAAAACCAGTATTAAACAGTCGGTTCTGCCACCGTATCACACTTACAATCTAAGGGAATGCATGAAAATAAATTGTTAATGAACAAAAAGAAATTTTTTATTATTGTGCTCGCCTCAATTTTGAAGCCACGTGCCTACATATCCCCTTCGTGCAATAGGGAATTAGAGAACCGTAGTTATTCTCAAAAATAATTTCTCTATTTTTGTTAATTATGAATGATTCTAATTTCACATTCTACTGTCGCCCGACCTTTGGAAACTCACGCATTTGTCATAGAAAGGAATTAACATGTCCTTACCTGAAAAGGTTTTCAAAAAAGCCCAAAGGAAAACGAGATTTGATTTGGTTGAGTTTTTTTGTTACATTAAAAAAGGATTTATGAATTGAACCACATTAAATACTATGATGAGAGGAATAAAAAGGTTAGGAATATACTTCCTCATCCTTCTCCCATTAATTAGTGCTCATGGCATATGGTTCGCCTCTTTATTATTAAGTATTTTGAGTTTTCTAACAAGAAAAGATTTTTGTTTTAGATGGATGCAAAATAAAGCAAAATCTAAGGGAAACTCAAGCCCTAATGTTGTCATGTACAATGGTCCTAAAGTTGATTTTTAAGGGAAATCCTAACTATGTTCTCATGCTTGGATATCAATCCTAAGGTCTATCTCAATTAAAATCTTAAATAAGATTGAATCGAGAAATCCTATGGTAGCATGGCATAAAGCACAAAGGTCTCGACCACAAGTAAGTGTCTCAAGGAGATAAATCATGAATCAGGTCAACAAATAAATATTCACCAATCACTTGTATCATCACCACAATTGTATAAGTGTACACACACAAAATCATTTCCTACTTAGAGGTAGGACTGCAAATGCTCAAACATTGCCTACTTCGAGATAAGACTTCAGATACTCAAACATTGCCTACTTTGAGGTAGGAATTCAGATGCACAAACATTGCCTACTTCGAGGTAGGACTTAAAATACTCGCACATTTCCTACTGTGAGGTAGGACTTCAAATAACCAGTATTTCCTACTTCTAGGTAGGGCTTCAAATATTCAAACATTTCCTACTTCAAGGCAGGACTTCAAATACTAAACAATTTGCTACTTAAAGGTAGGACTTCAAAGACTTAAACATTTCCTACTTTGATGTAGGACTTCAGATGTACTCAGTATGCTTCTAACATGGAATTAAGACCTAGAATGAGGCAGGGAAGAGATAAAACTGAGTTCCAAGTAGTACCTAACGAAGAAAGGCTTGCTTCCTCTTCAACGCGCGTCAAAGCTCAAGAATACTTGCAAAATCTTCACAATTGATCAACCAAATCAATCCTCAAGCATCTCATATCATAAAAGATGATCTCAATACTATCACAAGATTTGCCGGAGAAATGTCTGACATTTCTTCACTCGCGAGAAAACCGATGAGAATACTAGAGAGAGTTTAGGTATGTTAATTCTCTATTTTTAGGATTGGCATTAATTTCAGTAAAACAAATATAGCAGCAATATGTTTAATAGGATGTGTAAACTTGCTAAATAGGAACAAGTTGAGCAAGAATTCCTATCTTATGAAGCAACATGTTGAGTTGAAATGTTTCAACATCTAGAGCAACATATCGGATAAGATGTCCTATACAGGGTCATATGACATCGCACCTGAGCTGAGCTGGATTAGTGAATTCAGTTAAGATTTAACAGTTGCAGATTACTCTAGGAAGATTATGCAATTTATGTGGTGTTGATTTAAAGGTTTGGAAAAATCAAGTCAGAATATTGAAGAATATGTAGTTTCTAAATATGGAGATATATTAGGAAACTAATTATTAATGACCTTGTTGTAGCATAAGTTTCTGCTAATTTGTAACAGCTAATGTGTTGTGATTAGAAGCCCAAATCCACTTGGGAATAGCTTAATAATACAATGCTTGTAACCTAGAAAAGGCACGGGTCCAACATGTAGAAGTTTAGGGCTTTGCCTTTGTGCCACTCTCTAGGAGAGTTGGTATTGTTCTCCTCGAAGCTATGAAGCAAGAGTGAGTATTATTTTTGGAGGAAGATTTTTTGAAAATCCAAGTTGTTTTCTTAGATCAGAGTAAAGTTGTAAACAATGGAGTTTGGCTTTAGGTCTTGGCTAGGTATTATCATGGAAGTGTGTCTTGTTGTTATCCCATTGCTGTATGTGATTGAGAGGGATTTGAGGAGGGCCTCATACCTAGGTGAGTCTTAGGTATAAGTATAGCACAGGTAGTGGTTAAGTGAGAAGTTGTAAACGAGGAAGCTTAGCTTGAAATTGATATTATCATAGTGGACTTCATCCTAGCTTGGAATTCCCTCAGAGTAGGAGAGTTGCTCTAAACTGGGTTAACAATATCTGTGTGTTATTTATGCTTTTCAATATAGTTTTACATGTTTATACCTTGTTTGTGTTGTTTTAAGTCAGATCAGATGTCCCAATATGTCATAGCACATCAGAGTTATGACCCACCAAAATTTCAATTGGTATCAGAGCAGGCATCCTATTCTATATCTGCGTGAGATCTTGGGAATATACTTTCTGGTCAAGGGCAAGGAAGGAGGTTGTTGCTCAAAAGTTGTTTGAACTTGGATAATTCATATTGTTGTTTTAATGGTCCCTTGAAGTGGAGGATGAATTATTCGTAACAGGGTTGTGTTGGACCTGTCTGTTTTTTTCAGGCTGGTAGCTTTGGTGGTGAGCTCTTGTGTTAGGTTTGATTTATTTTTCAAACCTAGTTTATTTTGCTTGCACTTGGACTAGGGTGATTATGTGAAAGGTATTTATGTTGTTCCTGAAGGATGTTAAGGAGCATTTGGTGTGTGTTTCCGCTGCTTGGTATATGTTGTAACCGTGGTCGGTATGGTATTAGGGTTTGGTCTCCTCAACATTGTTATCCTATGGTGATGGGGTATGTGCAAGACTGTTTCAACCAACTTGTGATACGGTGGCCAGAACCGGGACTGTTTTTCAGGAATGTTGGTTAGCATTTTGCGTTTGTGTTTGCAAAATCTTGCGGTAAGCAAGAGTCACCACCGTCTTTTATTTTATCCAACAAGGAAAGGAAAAAAGCACAGAAAAATTCCTTTTTCGAGATATTTTTGAGTACGGTGGGTAGATTATAGAAAGGGAAGGTATTAGCACCCTTTCTATACGTAGTTATCTACGGGCTTTTAGGTACTTGCTCATCATTTTCAAAATTTCTTCTTTGTGTGCTTGTGTGATTTGAAAAAGTTTTTGTTTTGACTTCGATTTAACTCTTGCTTCTGTCTTCAAGAGTGTAATCAAGTGTTTTTTGAAAACTTTGTTTGTAAGTGAAAAAGTTTGTTTTGATTGAGCAAGTACTTAAGAACTAATCTACCTACTCGAAAAAAGAATCGTTATATGTTTGTTTCCTTTAGACAATGCTATCCTACTATTAATGAGTAGGTAGCATCGTCGTTGAAGTTTTGAGGGTCAATTCGAAAGGGACTTACAGTCACCAAAGCAATGTTAGGACGTCTTAGTAGTAACCCTAATGTCTTAGATCAATTATTCGAGGCAACAATATCCGAGGCAACCTTTCCGAGGAAACTTTGATCTTTTGACAAAAAGGACGACCACTAAAGCATCCTATACTCAATGACCGTTTACCAAAGGAAACCAAGTGGGAGTGTATCCTAGGAGTGCGCATGTGCGAGTGATTTAATTTCACATTATTTATCTTTGCACATTTTAGGGTTATCTAACCGTTTTAAAGTTTTCACATACATTCTTGTCATGCATCCTAATATCATACATCTAACAATTTAATATTTTGCAGAATTTAAAGTGCGAAAATTAAACTAAGCTATTACAAGGCTTCAGGTATTTACATAGCCAAAAACAAACTCTTTTAAAAATAAAGTGATAAATGAAAATAAAGACCTAATTAAACTATTACAAACTTGTAGGCAGTTACATCAATATGGTAAAAATAAATAATAAAAGCGCGCGCGAAGAAAATTAGATCGGGAAGAAATTAGGGTTTTGACCCTTCTAACCTAATTAAAAGAGAAAATTGTTTTTGTTGTTTTTAATCATTTTTTAAGAAAAAGATTAGTTTTCAAATTAAATACAAAAATAATTAGCGATTAAATTAATTAATGAAAATAATTAAATGGCCTATTTTTTGTGTTTTGGTTATTTTAGGAAAAAAATAAAATATAATTAAGTTATAAACAAAACCCTAATTGTTCTAATTATTTTTAATTATTTACAAAAGGAATTAAAGTTATCTAATATTAACAACCTAATTTAATTAATTAATTTTTTGATAAAAAAAATCTAAACCTAATTTGTGAAAAGTATTATTTTTTATGATTTTTTGATAAAAAAAATAATTAATTGTTAGTGAATAAAATAAATAAATAAATTAAGTAAAATATAAAAAGAAAAGGAATAAGAAAATGGGCCTAAAAATAGCAATTTGGGGGGTGCAAAAATCAGATTTCTGGGCCCAAAAGAGAAGCCCCACGTTGACTCCTTGTAATCCCATGCCATGCGTTTGACTAGGCATTTGGTGCTCCCTCATGGATGGCCTTTGGATCTGGCCAACTGGCCACTTGGCAGACTGGATCTTGAGGGAGTATGGTAGGCCTTGGACTTGTAAGCGCGCTGGATTATCTGAAATGAAAAAATATGAAGAAATTTGGTGGACCTGGGATTCAAACCCAGGTCCTGAGGCACGTTCCAGTGACTGGCTACCAGCTGAGCTAGTTGTTCTTTTTGTATATTAAATATCAATCATAAATAATATGCAAAATAAAGGAAGTTAGTGGAGAACAATGAAAATGCATGCCAGAATTCAAACGTTCCAATGGAAAGGTGACGCGCAGGTCATCCCTAAACTTATTCCGTTGGTAAAAGTCCCAGACTTTTACCTTTGGACATTGGTTCGTCACTATATCCCTGCAATTTTTCAAAATCAAGCATGAGTATGATAAATGAAAACTAGGGTCACCAATCAATTCGTCTGGACCTCATGAGTATAATGGTGGCCCTTTCATGGCCTAATTTTGCCTGCACATAAAACTCCTAAATAGAAGCTATAAACCCTAGCCATGGTGAAATCTTATACAAGCCAGATAAATGCAATTAAACAATATAGAAAGCTTGCAAATGTTCTATGGATCAAGAATATATCATTAATTCATGCTATCAATGCCTAAATCATGCAAACCGAATTCAAGAAATAAGCAATGTCGTGATGGACTTACAGTGAGATATAGGGCTTAGGAACGCTTGTTCTTGATTGCTTTCCCTTGCCTACACTCCCAGGAATCGATTGGGATAGCTAGAAGGCCTTGAGGATGCCTAGAAGTATGAATTCGTGTTTGCACTTTCTTGGTATTTTTTCAAGTTTGGGTCTGATTCATACGCCTCCTTCTAACCTCTCTTTAGGTCTGCATATGTTCTATATGTACTGTGGAGTGAATTGGGGTTAAAAGAATGTGCTCAATCTTCCTCCATTAATGAATTTGATTTGATACACCTTGAATATCTTTCCAAAAATGGCCTACTTCAAATGTTTTTGTGCAAACCATGCCTTTACACGAATTTGATTTGATGCTAGCTGGACATTAAGACCTGAAACAAGCACAAGAACTTTGAATTTCAATGTTTTGGATTTTATATGATTTATTTTGATTTAAAATGATTTAATTCATATAAAAATCAAAATAAATAATATAAATAATACAATGACAAATGGAAAAGGCTAGGGCTCGTGGACCATGTTTCCAACTTAAAACAAGTGAAAAAGATTGGGCCCATTGGGCAAAAATTGAAGTTTTAGGCATAGTTGACTTTTGGCAATTTTGCAAAAAAGGTCAACTTCACCAATGCATAACTTCCTCAATTTTGACTCTTTGGAGGTTTTATTGGACTTTTTAGAAAGCTTGAGATGTTCTCTAAGCAATACTTTTGGTCTATCTCAATTTGATATTCCATGCTCATGTATGAAGCTTTGACAAAAAAGGTGTTTTTGTTGACTTTTCAAAATGCCTATAATGTCCAAATTCATAACTTCTTGTGAGTGCATATTTTGAACTTGGGAGATGAAGATAGATTGTATAGAATTTCATCCTCTTCAAAATGTGCTTTGGATGGGTCATTTCTCATAAAGTATGAGAAAGTTATGCTTGGTCAAAGTTGAGTTGACTTTTCCCACAAAACCCTAATTTAGCAACTTTTGATTCTTGATGAATTATGAGAAATCCTTGATGAATCATGATCAACCATTTATCAAATGGTGAAATATACTTCAAAATGAGGATTTTTACCAAAAATCTTGAAGTTTGACTGTATGTGGGCCACAGTTGACTTTTGCTCTAGCATAGTCGATTTTCAGGCCTTTGAGCAATTGACTGAGCAAATTTTCTATGCAAGGCTTGAAACTTGACATGGATGACCTTAAGAACATATTAGGACATTGGTGAGCATTTGGGATCCCTTGTACTCAAGCATCTTGATGCCACATGAAACCCTAATTTGAGGTAGACTGCCTTAGGAGAGAGCTTGTCTGGCCAACCCTTGGACTACCTTGAGCAACTTGAGGATCTTTCTTGAAATGTTTTGATAAATATGGGAGGGAAAATTTTGGGGTACAACAGATTCCCCTGTTCAATCTTCTTAGACTTGAAGATTTATATTGGCTTGTCTGCCTTTTGTGATCTAAAGGTGGAAGATGATTGAACACTAGAGTGCCTAGAAATTTGCACTCGTATGAAGTGGTGTCCGTCTTGCGATATCGGGAATGGGCTTACAGATGCCATTTTGGAGATTGATGACGGGAGATGGGCTTAAAGATGCCATCCGAAGGAGTGTCGATCGCATAAGAGATTCCTTAACGAGAGCTTGTATACCTGTTGTCAAGGAAGATTCCTCTGGGGAATGCTGATCTCTGTCTTGAGAGAAATAGAAATTTAGGAGCTTCGGTCGTCCGCTATTCTACTAGTGAATCATCTCTGTTGAATTTTAGGAACTTCGGTCGTCCTTTATTATACTGAGGAATCATTTCTGTTGAAGAGGTGAGAATGAACTACTATCTGGTCGTGATCCAGGCTTCATAGTAATAAGACCAACTGCTATCTAGTCGTAATCCAGGCTTTACATTGACTTACTGGGGAGATGAGATTAAACTTGCTATCCGGTCGTAAT
This sequence comes from Vicia faba, assembly GCA_948472305.1. Lineage (NCBI taxonomy): Eukaryota > Viridiplantae > Streptophyta > Magnoliopsida > Fabales > Fabaceae > Vicia > Vicia faba. Next base: position 45,217,622 of record OX451738.1, on the reverse strand, counting down.
CTGGGCTTTGCAATTTCTCGATTCTTATCCGGTCGTAATCCGGGCTTCAGAAGGAAATGAGTTGTTATCCGGTCGCCTTCGGGCTTCAACTTAAATTTAGGGCACACTAATATATGGTCGACTCTGGGCTTCTTAGTAATTGTCCAAGTAAACTACTATTTGGTCGAAATCCAAGCTTCATAGTGTCTTGTACCGATATTTGGTCGTAATCCAGGCTTCACGATGTGTTATATAATTATCTGATCAAATCCAAGCTTCATGGTGTTCTGTACTACTATCTGGTCGTAATCCAGGATTCACAATACCTTACTTCTTATCTGGTCGAAATCCAGGCTTCAGAAGAAATCAAGTGGTTATCAGGTCGCATCCGGGCTTCCCTTTCACTGTTGGGCCTACTAATATCTGGTCAAATCCGGGCTTCATAGTAATTGGTCGGGTAAACTGCTATTTGGTCATAATCCAAGCTTCACAGTGTCCCTCATTGTTATCTGGTTGTAATCCAGGCTTCATAATGTCTCTTACCACTATCTGGTCATAACCCAGGCTTCACGATGCACTATACCATTATCTGGTCGAATCCAGGCTTCATGGTGTTCGGAGAAATCAAGATATTATCCGGTCAAACTCGGGCTTCATAGCTTGTATTAAAGATATACCACTATCTGGTCGTAATCCAGGCTTCATAGTATTCTTGGTTTCTATCTGGTCGTAATCCAGGCTTCACAATAACTTGTTGAGCTGTTACCCGGTCGTAATCCAGGCTTCACGGCTTGTGTTTATGATATACCACTATCTGGTCGAATCCAGGCTTCGTGGTAATTTGCTGAGCTGCTATCCGGTCGTAATCCGGGCTTCACGGCTTGCAGGGGATTAAACTATTATCTGGTCGAATTCGGGCTTCATAGCTTGCTTTTAAGAGATACCACTATCTGGTGGTAATACAAACTTCGCGGCATTCTGATACTGTTATTCAGTCGTTCTCTGGGCTTCACAATATGTTGTAGAAATCAAGATACTATCCGGTCGTATCCGGGCTTCATAGCTTGAGTTTTGTGAGAATTTGATTGTATCTTTCCTGAAAGGTAAAGGTTAGCTGTATGTAATGCATGATACGTATCAGGCAATGATGTTCTCAAAATAAATGAGATTATGTTATATGATGCGTATGCATATGTCATGATGTATGGACATGCAATGTTTTCATGATGTTCTCTAACTGGGGAAAATAAATCTCGGATTGCTGCTGGAGAATATGAAGAGTTTCGCTCGCTGGGGATACGACCGAAGATGATTGGGAGAATAATCCTGCTGGAGAATAAACTGGTGAGAGAATGACTCTGTGGGGGAAGAGATGCTCTGCTGAGGATTTGCTGATTTGGAGAAATACCCTCGGCTGTGGACAAATTACTGTTGCTGGCGATGATAAACTCTGTTGGGGATGAATTTCCTGTTTGTGGAAGAAATGAACTCCGCTAGGGATAATCTTTTAGTGGTGACTTCACTGGGGATAATCTTCTAGACTCCACTGGGTATGGTCTTCTAGACTCCACCGGGGATGGTCTTCTAGACTCCACTGGGGATAACCTTCCAGACTCCACTGGGGACAATCTTTCAGTGCTGGTTATAGATAAACTCTGCTTGGGGAGACTCTTACCAACTCATTCGCGGTTGTGATCCTCAGCTGGGGAGAGTTGATAATAATGTCCCTTTCTTACTCTACGGGGAGAATCATACTGACTCATTCGCAGTTGCGAACCTCAGCTGGGGAGAGTTGATAATAATGTCCTTTTCTTACTCTGCGGGGAGTGAATGTACCATAGTCATATTCTTCAGCTAGGTTTATTCCTGTACCTGGTGAATAGAGTAACTGTAAGGTCTGGACATTTCTTGTTTTCTCCTGTTTCCAAAATTACGAGTAATTGTCTTTTGTTTCAAATGTAAATATTTATGAGCAGCAATTATTGTCAAATGCATATATCAAAAATGAACATTGGACGTTCTTGCAAAACAAAACAGAAAAAGGAAAAAAAATTTGAAATTTCTTTGCGAAAATGAATTGTATTGACTTTGAAGTTTGGCCTGTAAATAGGCGTTTTGTACAAGAGGCTGATATCCTAGTAAGAGAACGCCGCCGAAAAAATAGAATTTATACAATTTGTGAAAAATAAAGAAAAACAGCTATGTGAACAATCCCACTGGGTTCCAACTCTTCTATTGCCTTTATGTCTTTGAGCGTCTCATCACTCTACTGCTTGGTTGAAGGTGGATCAGACTGATTGGCGACGTCCGAGCTTGATAGTCGATACTGAAGTATGGTTGCAAGATGATCCAATGAGACATAGTGTTACGCTTTGATCCCTATTTTTTTCCTTGACCGCCCTTTCGGGTTTTCAGTCCACTGGGATACCCTTTTTTGCCCAAGCCGCCTTTTCATGTTTTTGACTTGCCGGGTGTACAATTTTTTTCATTTTCATCCCTTATTTTTGCCCGAACCCTTTTGGTTTGCCGAGAAGCCCTTATTTTTGCCTAGGCCAGTCAACCTAGCGGGTCTTTGATTATGCGTAGTATTTTTTCACTATGTCTGTATTAACGGGGTGAGGAAGGTTGTCACCATCCATGATGGTTAGAATCATAGCTCCTCCTGAGAAAATGTTCTTAACCACAAATGGCCCTTCGTACGTAGGGGTCCATTTGCCCCTGGGATCACCTTGCGGCAGTATGATGCGCTTGATTACCAGATCCCCGACTTGATACTCTTGTCGTCTAAATTTCTTGTTAAATGCCTTGATCATCCGTTTTTGATATGTTTGACCATGACAAATAGCAGCAAGTCGTTTTTCGTCGATTGAGTTCAGCTGATCAAGCCGGGTCTGGATCCAGTCCTCTTCACTCAAACCTACATCCTTAATAATTCAAAGAGAGAGTATCTAAACTTCAATGGGCAAGACTGCTTCCATACCATATACCAAGGAATAGGGAGTTGCCCCTGTTGACGTCTGCGCTGAGGTACAGTACCCATGAAGAGCGAATGGTAACATGTCATGCCAATCTTTGTATGTCACCGTCATCTTCTTCACAATCTTCTTGATGTTCTTATTAGCTGCTTCAACAGCCCCATTCATCTTCGGCCGGTAAGGAGAAGAGTTGTGATGTTGTATCTTGAACTACTTGCAGAGCTCGGTAATTATTGTATTGTTGAGATTTGTACCATTGTCCGTAATGATCCTCTCTGGTACACCGTATCAAAAGATCAGATTGTGCCAATTAAACTGCGCCACGACATTCTTGGTCACAGTAGCAAAGGATGCTGCTTCAACCCACTTTGTAAATTAATCAATGGCTACCAGGATGAAACGATGCCCGTTGGATGTCGTAGGTCTGATCTCACCAATCATATTGATGCCCCACATTGCAAAAGGCCAAGGAGCTGTCAAAACATTCAGAGGGACCAGAGGTACATGCACTTTATCAGCATAGACTTGGAACTTATGACAGGTCCAAGAATGCTGATAATAGTCAGCTTCCATAGTAGACCAATAATATCCTGCCCGTAGGATTTTCTTTTCCATGGTGTGTCCACTGGAATGAGTTCCGAAAGTACCTTCATGTAACTCTGCCATAATCCTTTCATCCTCGTTCTTATCTACACATCATAGTAAGGTTGAATCATGGTTACTTTTGTAAAGGATACCATTACTGATGAAGAACTTCGCCGCGAACCTTCTCAGAAACTTCTTATCATTAACAGATGCACCCTCGGGGTATTCCTAAGCCTCAAGATACCTCTTTACCTCGTGAAACCAGGGTTTATCTTCTACTTCTTCAGTCTCAATGTTGCAACAATATGCGGGTTTGCCAACCATTCTATGGTAATTCGGGGAGCCTCATTGTCCCACCTGACCTTGAACATAGAAGGCATAGTAGCTAGAGCGTCCGCCAACTGATTCTCCTCTCTTGGGAAATTTCAAAGGTTATCTCCTCGAAGTGTGGAAGCAACGTCAATACATACTCTTTGTAAGGAATAACATTTGGGTGTTTCGTATCCCACTCGCCTTTGATCTGACTGATCACGAGAGCGGAATCTCCGAATACACTTAAGAACTTAATCCTCAGGTCAATGGCTGCTCGAAGGCCCATGATGCATTCTTCATACTCTGCCATGTTGTTGGTGTAGTTAAAACATAATCGGGCGGTGAACAGAGTATGACAGCCTTCAGGAGATATAATCACAACGCCAATGTTGTTACCCAAAGCGTTTGAAGCTCCATCAAAGTACATAGACCATCGGGATCCTTCCTCAGGTCCTTCATCCGGTCCAGGTGTTTCACAGTCGGTTACCAACATGATGCTCTCATCCAGAAATTCGAAGTTCATAGACTGGTAATCATCCACTTTCTGATGTGCCAGATGATCTGCTAACACACTCCCCTTGATTGCCTTTTGGGTTGTGTATTGGATGTCATACTCAGTTAAGATCATCTGCCATCTTGCTATTCTTCCGGACAAGGCAGGCTTCTCGAAGATATACTTGATTGGATCCATCTTTGATATTAATAGGGTAGTGTGAGTCAGCATATACTGTCTCAGCCGGTGAGCAGCCCATGCCAAAGCGCAACAAGTTTTCTCAAGCAACGATTATCGGGTCTCACAGTCGGTAAACTTTTTGCTAAGGTAATAATATCATGCTCTTTTCGGCCAGACTCGTCATGCTGCCCCATCACGCACCCCATTGGATTATCGAGTATTGTCAAGTATAAGATCAAAGGTCTCCCTTCAACTGGAGGCATCAGAATAGGTGGCTCTTTGAGATATTCCTTGATCCTTTCAAAAGCGGCCTGACACTCATCATTCCACTTTACCACTTGATCTTTCTTCAGTAACTTGAAGATTGGCTCACAAGTAGCAGTCGGGTGTGAAATAAATCGGGCAATGTAATTCAACCGTCTCAAAAAACCTCTGACTTCTTTTTCTGTTCGAGGAGCTGGCATCTCCTGTATAGCCTTCACCTTTGCGGGATCCACTTGAATACCTTTATCACTAACGATGAAACCCAGCAGCTTACCAGACCTCACCTTGAAGGTGCACTTATTCGGGTTTAACCTCAGCTTGTACAACTTCAACATGTCAAATAGCTTCTGAAGATGGTCGAGGTGTTCTTCCTCAGTCTGGGACCTTGCAATCATGTCGTCAACGTATACCTCAATCTCATGATGAATCATGTCGTGGAACAAAGCGACCATGGCGCGCTGATACGTTGCCCCATCATTCTTCAATCCGAAAGGCATGACTTTGTAGAAAAAAGTACCCCATTGCGTAACGAAGGTTGTCTTTTCCATGTCTCCGGGAGCCATCTTAATTTGATTGTAACCAGAAAAACCATCCGTAAAGGAGAAGACCTTATGTTGTGCGGTGTTGTCAACCAAAACATCGATATGAGGCAGAGGGAAATCATCTTTGGGGCTTGCCCTATTCAGATCCCTATAGTCCACACACATCTGAACCTTACCATCCTTCTTCGGTACTAGAACCACGTTGGCAACCCACTGCGGGTAAGAAGTAACTGCTAGAAAATCGACATCAAATTGTTTCATAACCTTAGCCTTGATTTTCTCAGACATCTCTGGGCGCATTCGGAGAACCTTCTGCTTCACTGGAGGACAGTCTTCTTTGGTTGGCAAGCGGTGTACCACGATATCAGTATCCAACCTAGGCATATCTTCATAAGACCAAGCAAAGATCTCAACATAGTCGCGCAGCATCTGTATCAACCGTTGCTTAACACTAGGCTCCAGATTTGCACCGATCTTGACCTCTTTCTTGTCTTCCTCTGTACCCAGATTTACTGTTTCCACTGGCTCTTCATGCCGCTGTATGGCCCTCTCTTCCTGAAGTAATAGTCTAGCAAGTTCCCCAGGCACTTCACAATCATCCTCACCTTCGTCCTCGGCTTGGTTGATCGGATTTTTGAAGTCATAACTGGCAGTAGCATAGTCGTTATCAGTGAGTTCCAGAGTGGATGTGGACCTGTATTATGATATGTGAGTGTGTGTAAGACAAATAGCTGTTTTGATAAAGTGCAAGATGGAAAAGAAAAACAAGGAGCGCAAAATTTGTAATGCAAGAAAACGTCCAATGCTTTATTGATGATATATGGAAATGACAAATAGTAAGCCTTCACAAACAAAGCCACGGTGCCTCGGGCAAGGCATCGGGCCGTAAAAGTTTCAAATTGTCTGTTACAAGTCTCGAAACAAAAGTCTATTACTGTGTAATAAAATAAATGGGCACGAAGTCCTTCGCTGTCCAATTTTGCAAGCCACCATTGATAGTCGGATAAATCCAGCTGTCGAAATCTGACTCTTCATCATCATCTCCAATTGCATTTACTCCCGTGTCATGTTTTGGCATAGGAGCCGTTATGACATTAGGCTTTTCCGGTGCGTCAAACTCAATTTCCTTAGCTTCAATCAAATCTTGCACCTTATTCCTCAAGGCCCAACAGTTGTTTGTATCATGCCCTGGGCTATAAGAGTGATAAGCGCAGCAGGCGTTCGTATTATACAGTGGTGATGTGGTGCTGGGATTATTCGGAGCTTCCCTCAGAGTTACCAGGTTTGTCTTCAACAATTGTGGCAGAATTTGAGACAAGGTCATACTGAGTCGAGTATACTGTCTTTGCGGTCTCTCTAATCTTTGTTGATTGTTGCATTGTGGGGCGATAGTAGGTCTTGATATTACCACCGCATTCACTGCTTGGCGGCGCTCAGGTCGGTTTTGGCTCCTCGAACTGTAAACTGCACTAGATTCCTTCTTGAAAGGCTTCTTCTCTGTACTTGACGAAACACCTTTCTATATCTTGCCACTTCTAATGCTAGCTTCTACCCTTTTCCCAATCATGATCAATTCATTGAACCCAGACGATGAACTACCGATCAAATGATTGAAATATGGACCAGACAAAGTTCCAAGAAACATATCCACCAACTCCCTATCAGACAGAGGGGGTTGTACTCTTCCAGCCAGATCTCTCCACTTCTGAGCGTAGTCCTTAAAACCTTCGCTTGCACCCATGGACATACCCTGAAGTTGAGTACGCATGGGAGCAAGGTTGGCATTATACTGGTATTGCTTGTAAAAAGCAGAAGCAAGGTCCTCCCAGTTGCGGACATTAGATCCTTCCAGTTGATAGAACCATTCAAGCTGAGTCCCTGACAGACTATCTTGAAAGAAATGAACCCAGAGATTCCTATCAGCAGTGTATGGTTGAATTTTTCTGACGTATGAGCGGAGGTGTAGCTTTGTACAAGACACTCCATCATACTTAGCAAAGACAGGAGCTTTAAACTTGTGTGGGATCACCACCCCAGATGCCAACCCTAAATTACCAAAGTCCAGGCCAGGAACCTTCTGAACCTCCATGGCATTCAGACGGTCTTCAAGTTTCTTGTACCTATCCTCAGCAGGAGGGTACTGATCTTCATCAAAATTAGTGTCATTATCAGAAACCACAGGGCTAGGACCCTTCCTTTCCTTTTGATTCTCTCCTCCTCCAGATGAATGATATAGATCAACTTCCTGTCGCAACCTGTTCCCAAATCTGTGACCCATATTCAGCAGAACCACCTTCTTCTTCTTCTTCTTCTTCTTCTTCTTCTTCTTCTTCTTCTTCTTCTTCTTCTTGTCTTTCAAGATGAGAGTCTTCAAATCTTGTTGCCCTTTGGCTAAGTTCAAGAACATTTCCTGGAACTGAGCATTCTAAGCTTGAAGAGCCTTAATAGCTTGATCAGTAGGTGTTTCAGAAGACATGTTGTGCTGAAATAAACAGCGAAGAAGATAAGAAACCTGTAATGAGGTGCATGGTAATGGAATGCGTATGAAATGATTTCTAAGACTTAGGGAGATTCAAATCTGTAAACCAAAATAAAACACACTTTATTAGATAAAAACTTGTAACAATGTTTAACAATGCCTTCAAGGCGTTACAAAAGAAATACTGAAAAGCAAATCTAAACTAGAAACAATAAAAGACATCAGAAATCCCATGGTCGTTTTCCCTTCGTGCTGACATAATCGTTGATCGTCCTCTCATTCTCAAGCTGCCTTGTAAGCTTCAGGATCTTCTGCTCCCGCTCATGATACTTTTATCTGTAGGTATCCTGTTCTTCCTTCAACTGGATCCAATATCTCTTCAATGCCCCTAGATCAGTAGGCATATAGGGATGGAGGATCTTATAAGGAACACCTTCTTCATCAGTATGCTCTACAATCACCGGCAAAACAGCTTCATACGGCATCCCCAGCTTTTGAGCATGGGCTCGAACCCACTGGAGATAGGGTTGCATCGGGAGAGAAGTCTTCAGTCCTAGATCATGTGGGTCATACATGTTCACCCTGCCCCAGGCTCGTATAAATCTGCGGTGATGTCCCTCAACATCCCCCTTGAAGTCAAAGACAATGTCTGTAAGCATCTGCTCATTAGGTTCGTCCCTTCGAGCTCGTCCAAACTGTCGTAAGGCTAAACAAGGATTATAGGTTATTCCTCCTCTAATTCCAAGCAATGGAACATTGGGGTATTCCCCACACCGATCAATGACAGCTACCCTTTCCATATCTTTAGAACTCCAAAGGATGTCCGTATGAGCAAGTGCCATGATTCTGTAAGCCCAACCTACACCTTCATCATTCTTCAATACAGATTTAGGGAGGTGCGAAATATACCACCTCGCCAGCAGTGGTGTATAACACATGAGAGTTCCCCTTCTTCGAATAGTACGGGTATAAAGAGCATGCAAAATATCACTTAGAAGGGTAGGCATTGGGTTACGAGACATTAAGATCTTGACTGCGTTCACATCGACAAAAGAATCTGGATTTGGGAACAGAACCAAGCCGTAGATGAGGAGAGCCAGGATTTCTTCAAATGCTTGAAAGTCCAAACTATCCCATAACTGTTGAGCTTGATCGATCAAAAACTTAGCCAAAAAACCTTTAACCTCGCTCCGAGTCTCCCAGTTAGACACTACATCAGCCATTTTTAGATGTAGGGCTGAAGCAATATCCTCTGGCCTAGGAGCTATCACCAAACATGTAAAGGGTGTCTGCTCTAGAATAGATATGCCCAGTAAGTCAGAAAACTCCTCCAAAGTAGGGACCAGCTGATAGTCCGGGAAGGTGAAACAGTGATGCAACGGGTCAAAGAACTGGAACAACACACTCATCATTTGCTCATTCTACTTTGAAGTGACCAGGGTAAGGAGATGACCATGTCTTCTAACAAAGGAGGAAGTATCAGGAACTTTTGAAACCAACTCTCTAAGCTGAGCAGGGATTTGCACGAAGTTGACTCGAATGGCATTTCTGCACATAGAGGCCATGATCTGCAAAACAGAACAAAGATGAATCCCCACGGTCTTTGAAATGGTTAGTGTAATGAAATATTCATGCGATGTCATGATGCATGATGTCATGATAAAAACACACCATAGGTATCACAGGTAGAAAACATGGTAAGGGCAAACAAGTCACACAATAGCCCTTAAATTTCAGGCTGGCATGGAGTTTAGGTACTACCCTCTTGCAGTTTAGTTGGTTCAACCCGTCCTAATAATAGTAACCGGGTTCTATAGGTTCTCAATATCACTGACCATCCTCCATCGGTCATAGTTTCAGCTCACGCAATCTTTTCTTGCGGCCAGAACCATCGCGAGAGTATGGTCTCAATGAGTGTAGCATCTTGCTACTTTCTATGGCCAAGTTGGTCAATTATAGGTTCTAAGGTCAGTCGATGCTTAATGACCCATATAGCAGCCCCATACTCTCCTTGTTGCTTCACAAGGGATATTAGTACCAACTGATGTGCCACATCAACATAGTTACTGTTTCAACCGTATCGGTCTACGCCGTACAGTTCCCTCACAGTCTATTGCTACTTACCTGAAAGGTGTCCCCCAGATCCGAGTTAGGATCTATAGTAACTCTGATACAAATCCAACAAAGATAAAGCAATCAAATCAAACATTAGAAAACAATATGATGAACTAATCCTAAGGTACACCCCACTTATTAATTCCCCAGCAGAGTCGCCAGTTCTGTGATACGGTGGCCAGAACCGGGATTGTATTTCAGGAATGCTGGTTTGCGATTTGTGTTTGTGTTTGCAAAATGTCGCGGTAAGTAAGAGTCGCCACCGTCTTTTATTTTATCCAACAAGGAAAGGAAAAAAGCACAGAAAAATTCCTTTTTCGAGATATTTCTGAGTACGGGGGGTAGATTATAGAAAGGGAAGGTACTAGCACCCTTTCTATCCGTAGTTATCTACGGGCTCTTAGGTACTTGATCATCATTTTCAAAATTGCTTCTTTGTGTGCTTGTGTGTTTTGAAAAAGTTTTTGTTTTGACTTTGATTTAACTCTTGCTTCTGTCTTCAAGAGTGTAATGAAGTGTTTTTTGAAAACTTTGTTTGTAAGTGTGAAAAAGTTTGTTTTGATTGAGCAAGTACTTAAGAACTAATCTACCTACTCGAAAAAAGAACCGTTCTATGTTTGTTTCCTTTAGACAGTGCTATCCTAATTAAACTATTACAAACTTGTAGGCAGTTACATCAATATGGTAAAAATAAATAATAAAAGTGTGCGCGAAGAAAATTAGATCGGAAAGAAATTAGGGTTTTGACCCTTCTAACCTAATTAAAAGAAAAAATTGTTTTTGTTGTTTTTAATCATTTTTTAAGAAAAAGATTAGGTTTCAAATTAAATACAAAAATAATTAGCGATTAAATTAATTAATGAAAATAATTAAATGGTCTATTTTTTGTGTTTTGGTTATTTTAGGAAAAAAATAAAATATAATTAAGTTATAAACAAAACCCTAATTGTTCTAATTATTTTTAATTATTTACAAAAGGAATTAAAGTTATCTAATATTAACAACCTAATTTAATTAATTAATTTTTTGATTAAAAAAATCTAAACCTAATTTGTGAAAAATATTATTTTTTATGATTTTTTGATAAAAGAAAATAATTAATTGTTAGTGAATAAAATAAATAAATAAATTAAGTAAAATATAAAAAGAAAAGGAATAAGAAAATGGGCCTGAAAATAGCAATTTGGGGGTTGCAAAAATCAGATTTCTGGGCCCAAAAGAGAAGCCCCACGTTGACTCCTTGTAATCCCATGCCATGCGTTTGACTAGGCATTTGGTGCTCCCTCATGGATGGCCTTTGGATCTGGCCAACTGGCCACTTGGCAGACTGGATCTTGAGGGAGTATGGTAGGCCTTGGACTTGTAAGCGCGCTGGATTACCTGAAAGGAAAAAATATGAAGAAATTTGGGGGACCTGGGATTCGAACCCAGGTCCTGAGACACGTTCTAGTGACTGGCTACCAGCTGAGCTAGTTGTTCTTTTTGTATATTAAATATCAATCATAAATAATATGCAAAATAAAGGAAGTTAGTGGAGAACAATGAAAATGCACGCCAGAATTCAAACGTTCCAATGGAAAGGTGACACGCAGGTCATCCCTAAGCTTATTCCGTTGGTAAAAGTCCCAGACTTTTACCTACGGACATTGGTTCGTCACTATATCCCTGCAATTTCTCAAAATCAAGCATGAGTATGATAAATGAAAACTAGGGCCACCAATCAATTCGTCTGGACATCCTGAGTATAATGGTGGCCCTTTCATGGCCTAATTTTACCTGCACATAAAACTCTTAAATTGAAGCTATAAACCCTAGCCTTGGTGAAATCTTATACAAGCCAGATAAATGCAATTAAACAATATAGAAAGCTTACAAATGTTCTACGGATTAAGAATATATCATTAATTCATGCTATCAATGCCTAAATCCTGCAAACCTAATTCAAGTAATAAGCAATGTCGTGATGGACTTACAGTGAGATATAGGGCTTGGGAACGCTTGTTCTTGATTGCTTTGGCTTGCCTAAACTCCCAGGAATCGATTGGGATAGCTAGAAGGCCTTTGATAACGAGAAATTGTATCATATAATTACTACACTTTTTACCAATTTTCATAATACATTGAGTCGTTTAACTCCCGATTATTCCGAGTTTTTGTGTCTTTTCATAGGTACAACATGTGTCAACTCAAATCAGTGAAAAAGGACCACATGAAGGAAGCTAACCAAGAAACAGAAGAGAAAGAACCAAATCTGCAAAGTCTGCAGATTTTGTAGCTGTGACGACCGTCACACCCTATGACGACCGTAACGCTTCCACAACTAGAAGAACGCTCGTCACACATCATTGACAAGCGTAACGTGCTATCTAAGCGCATTACGACCGTCACACCCTCGTGACCACCGTCACACGCTTAAAAGCAACGTTATGAATTAATGGAGACGTGGGCAAAATTGTTGGCAGTTTCTTCTCCTATATTTCCTCAACCTCAGTAACCATGAATCCGGGTCTTCCTCCACTCAAGCTTTTCCAGAATTTTCTCAACTGCAAAATCTTCTTCTATATATATGTGCTAGTTCAATGGATGATGGTCGAGGAATTTTCTACAGAACAAAATTGCTGCTTTTCTACATTAAACTATATTATTTATTTTTAAACCATTTTAATTTGTACTGTAATTTTTATTTCCAGAATTAGTTTTTAGAATTTTAATTCTTCATCTAAGAATTAATACAGTTATAGATTTCGATTAAATTGCAAGGAATTTGTAAGCATCCAAGATTACCACAACAACATTATTTCCAGGTTTTTTATGCAATTGATATTTATTTATTCTTGTATTATGTCATTTATTTTTATGGATTATATTTTAAATTGCATAGTTACTAAATATATTATGTCCGGCTAAATAAATTGTACCGGTATGTGACTCCTAAGTACCGAAAGAATTCAGTGATAACTTGGCTAAAAACATTTACAAATAATTTTTGGTTTCCAATTTCCATGTTTAATTTAACTACCCTTGTCACGAGAGTGAGAGGATAATTAAAACGATTTTGCCACGAGAGTGGGAAATTAAATAAGGCCAGAACCTGCATGCGAGAGCTGGGGTTCGACCCAGATAGTGGTAACGAAACATTAATTTTTAAATACATGAGTGTTTTAATAAATTAATTAAAATCAAATTGTTTCCAAAAGGTGTTATTAAATTTAAAGTGCATCCACTAGGTTTAGTAGCATGACTTATTTCATGAACACAAGAGTGTATGTATCGAGTTTTTAAACAATTCGTTTTTACCGAAATACTTTATATGCCAAGTGATTCACCGAATTCCCGAAGTCCACTATCACATACCGGTATAGTTATTACTATTATTTTTAATTAAACTATTTCCCCCCTAAAATCAAATATTCATCGCTCAGTTAAACAATTGTAGCATTAGATCGTATGCAATTGATCCTCAGTCTCTGTGGGTTCGATAATCATTTAAAACTAGAACGACTAAACTGTATACTTGCAGTTAGTATCCCAATAGACTCATAAAATCCCGATCAAGTTTTTGGCGCCGCTGCCGGGGACTGATTAGTCAATTAAGTACGATTCTTCTATTGCGCGTTTAGACTAGGCAACAGAAACCCTTTTTCGATTTGTATGCCAAGGAATCGCTCACAAGGCGAACCACTTGACAAATCGATGGACGAACCTGAACGCATCCTTTCCGTAAGACGTGCAGTCTGGGATTACTGTTTAAATCACGCTATTCCTTTACCCAAACCCGAAATCAAGATTGATTCCGAAACAGATTCTAATTCTTCCTCTGAAACCGAAACTAATCCAGAAGTAGACATGGCTGAAGAACAAAGGACCCGCCCACTGAAGGAGTACGCAGCTCCATCACAACAAGAACCCCACAATAGCATTGCTACACCAACAATAAATCAAAACGATTTTGAGTTGAAACCGTCATTGATATCAGCTATCCAACAACGCCAATTCTCTGGAGATCCTACCAAGGATCCAAATGAACATCTTACAAAATTCGTTCAATTTGCCGACATAGTTATAGAAAATGGTGTTAGTAAAGATGCAATAAGATTACGTCTTTTCCCTTTCTCGCTAAGAGATAGAGCTTGGGCTTGGTTACAATGCTTGCCGTCAAATTCCGTCACTATGTGGGAAGGACTTAAGATTGTATTTTTAGCACGATACTTTCCTCCAAGCAAGACTGCTGCACTAAGAGTCCAAATCAACGGATTTAGGCAGAAGTATACTGAATCGCTATTCGATGCATGGGAACACTACAAAGATATGACGCGAATGTGCCCACATCACGAACTAGAAAAATGGATGATCATCCACACATTTTATAATGGACTCTTGTACAACACAAGACTCTTTATAGATGCCACCGCAGGTGGTACACTGATGGACAAGCCTTACAACGAAGCTAAACAACTCATTGAAAATATGGCTCAAAACCACTATCAGTGGGGAGGAGAAAGACCATCTGTGGAGAAAACTCAAACCAAAGGTGGGATGTACGAGATTAGTAGCCTAGATAAAGTTAATGCTAAGTTAGATGCTCTTACCCAAAAGATAGAAAGCTTGACCTTACCTCCTGCGGCCACCGTGGATGTAGTTACCCCAAACTGCGAAGTTTGTGGAGTCCCTGGTCATGTTGGAACCGAATGTCAATTCTTAGCAGGAATATCAGTTGATCAGGTAAATTACGCTCAAGGTAATCCTTATGCTAATACCTATAATCCTGGTTGGAAGAACCATCCTAACTTCTCGTATAAGAACAATAACGCTTTATATGCACCTGGCCAAGCACCTGTTGTACCTCCAGGGTATCAAAAACTCACTGTTAATGTTCCTAACATTCCTAAGAAATATAACCTTGAAATCCTAATGGAAAATTTTATCGCTAATCAAGCTCAACAAAACAAAGAATTCCTCAATAAAAATGTTCACACTGGTGAACAATTGAAGCTATTAGCAAATAAGGTAGATGCCCTAGCAACTCACAATAAAATGTTAGAAACCCAAATCTCCCAAGTAGCACAACACCAAGCTAGTTCTGCCGCACCTGCTGGTACATTTCCTGGACAACCGCAACACAATCCTAAAGGACACGCTAATGCTATCACATTACGAAGTGGGACAACACTTTATAGACCGGTAGATCCTAGACTCCAAAATCTGACCATGTATCAGAAACCTGAAAAGGAAGCAGAGAAATCGAAAGAACAATCTGAGAATGTAGAGGAAGACGAGAATGAGAACAGAGAGGTTTCAGAAAAACCTTACGTACCCCCACCGCCATATAAACCACCAATTCCATACCCTCAAAGACTTGCAAAATCCAAGAACGAGGGACAATTTAAGAAATTTGTAGAAGTTCTGAAACAATTAAACGTGACTATTCCGTTTACAGAAGCTATAACCCAAATGTTGTCATACGCTAAATTGCTAAAAGAGATATTGTCTAATAAGAAAAAAATCGTTGAAAACGAAACCGTTATGCTAAGTTCCGAATGTAGCGCCATAATTCAAAATAACATGCCTCCAAAGCTAAAAGATCCTGGTAGTTTCTCCATACCATGTGTAATTGGAAAATCTGTCATAGACAAAGCTCTATGCAATTTAGGAGCAAGTGTTAGTCTAATGCCCTTATCTATTTGTGAGAAGCTCAAACTAGGTGACATGAGACCTACCAAGATGTCCCTACAACTAGCCGACAGATCAGTCAAATTCCCTGTTGGTATGCTAGAAAACATCCTTGTCCGAATAGGACAATTTTACATACCGACTGGCTTTATAATAATGGACATCAAGGAAGATTCAAACATTCCCATCATATTAGGAAGACCATTTTTAGCTACTGCAGGAGCCATCATTGGCGTTAAGAAAGGAAAGGTTACCTTCGAGGTAGGAGAAGAAAAAGTAGAATTCATTCCTTCCCAGTTCTTCAAAGCCCCTGCTATAGATGACTCATGTTGTCTCCTAGATATTATTGATGAATGTGTCAAAGAACTAGAAATCCAAGAAGACACCTATTCTGGGATGCTGAAAATTCTGACACCGACTATCCTCAAGGACGATGACTGGAAACAAGAACATCAAGATGCCAACCTAAGAGAATGTTTGACCTTAACACCCAATCCTACCCCAACTGATAAGAAAACTGGTATAGAACTTAAAATGTTACCTGAAGATCTTAGGTATGAATTTTTAGATAAAGAACTTGAACGCCCAGTTATAGTCAATGCCAATTTAGGGAAGATCGAAACCGAAAAACTTCTTAGTGTGTTAAGGAAGTATCCAACCGCGTTAGGCTATAATATATCAGATCTAAAAGGAATAAGCCCTTCTCTCTGTATGCACCGCATTATGCTGGAGGAGGACTGTAAGACTTCTAGAGAACATCAAAGACGAATAAATCCTATCCTAAGTGAAGTCGTTAAGAAAGAAGTACAAAAACTACTAGAGGCAGGCATCATATACCCAATATCAGATAGTAACTGGGTCAGTCCAGTTCACGTAGTACTTAAGAAAGGAGGTGTTACAGTTATAACAAACACAAAAGGCGAATCGGTGGCACAACGTACCCAAACAGGATGGAGAATATGTATCGATTACAGAAAACTAAACAAAGCTACGCGCAAGGACCATTTCCCATTACCATTCATTGATCAAATGCTCGAGCGTTTAGCCAAACATTCCCATTTATGCTATCTTGATGGATACTCGGGATTCTTCCAAATTCCCATTCATCCTGATGATCAAGAGAAAACCACGTTCATATGCCCCTATGGTACCTTTGCATACCGAAGAATGCCATTTGGACTATGTTACGCACCTGCAACTTTCCAACGATGCATGATGACGATTTTCGCAGACTTTTTGGACGGAATTATGGAAGTCTTCATGGACGATTTTTCTGTCTATGGAGAAAGTTTTGACGGATGTTTATCAAATCTTGAATTAGTACTGAAACGCTATGTCAATGTCAACCTAGTGCTCAATTGGGAAAAATGTCACTTCATGGTGAGACAAGGAATTGTGTTGGGTCACATTGTATCAAACAGAGGGATTGAAGTCGATAAAGAAAAAATCGAGGTTATCAAAAACCTTCAACCACCCAAAACAGTTAGAGAAATAAGAAGTTTTCTAGGACATGCTGGTTTTTATCGACGTTTTATAAAAGATTTCTCTAAAATCACTAAGCCGCTAACTGAATTATTGATGAAAGAAGCCGAGTTTATTTTCGACGATAAATGCTTAAACGCATTTGAGACGCTTAAAGAAGCCTTAATTTCAACACCTATTATGCAACCTCCTGATTGGAACCTACCATTTGAAATAATGTGCGATGCGAGCGATTATGCTGTAGGCGCAGTCCTAGGACAACGCAAAGATAAAAAGCTTCACGCTATCTACTACGCAAGCAGAACACTCGATCCCGCACAAATGAATTACGCCACTATGGAGAAGGAACTCTTAGTTGTTGTATTCGCATTGGATAAATTTCGTTCCTACTTAGTGGGCGCCAAAATCATTATTTACATGGATCATGCTGCGATCCGATACTTGCTAAGTAAGAAAGACGCCAAACCACGACTACTTAGATGGATCTTACTCCTACAAGAGTTTGACTTGGAAATCAAAGACAAAAGAGGGACTGAAAACGTGGTAGCAGACCATTTATCAAGATTGGATGGAATCCAAACCGAGAGTGTTCCCATAAACGAAGATTTCCCATATGAATGTCTTATTACTAAATTAGAGATAACTCCTACCGACAATTTAGATCAACACAATGAACATTTAACAACTGCGGTAGTAAAAGCCATTTGTACCAACACCACATTACCATGGTACGTTAATTTTGTTAACTATTTAGCCGCCGGTGTTTTACCACCCGATTTAACGTACCAACAGCGAAAGAAATTCTTCCATGATCTTAAACACTACTTTTGGGATGAACCACTACTCTTTAAAAGAGGTGCCGATGGTATCTACCGTCGCTGTGTTCCTAACGATGAAATAGACGACGTCATTGCCCATTGCCATTCCGCCCCTTATGGTGGACACGCCAGTACATCGAAAACTTGTGCAAAGATACTTCAAGCTGGCTTCTTTTGGCCTACTTTATGGAAAGACGTCCACGTAGCAATTATGAACTGCGATAGATGTCAGCGCACAGGAAATATATCTAGACGTGATGAAATGCCGCAAAAAGGGATTCTCAAAGTAGAAATTTTTGATGTGTGGGGAATTGATTTCATGGGACCATTCCCCGTATCTTTTGGAAATAAGTATATATTGGTAGTTGTTGACTACATATCAAAATGGATTGAAGCCATCGCTGCACCCACAAACGATACACGAGTGGTACTTAAACTCTTCAAGCATGTTATCTTCCCACGATTCGGTGTACCAAGACTAGTAATCAGTGATGGCGGTTCCCATTTTATCTCTAGAATTTTCGAAAAACTACTTTCAAAATATGGCGTTAAACATCGCATAGCCACACCATACCATCCTCAAACGAGTGGACAAGTGGAAGTGTCAAATAGGGAAATTAAACAAATCCTTGAGAAAATTGTAGCCACATCCAGAAAAGATTGGTCCTCCAAGCTAAATGATGCTCTTTGGGCATATAGGACAGCTTTTA
Source organism: Vicia faba (assembly GCA_948472305.1). NCBI lineage: Eukaryota > Viridiplantae > Streptophyta > Magnoliopsida > Fabales > Fabaceae > Vicia > Vicia faba. The sequence goes on along the minus strand of OX451738.1, from coordinate 45,199,018 downwards.
AAACCCCTATCGGAACAACGCCGTTTAAATTAGTTTATGGAAAATCTTATCATTTGCCAGTAGAATTAGAACATAAAGCTTACTGGGCCATTAAAACCCTTAACTTAAATTACAAAACTGCTGGCGAGAAACGAATATTAGATATCCATGAATTAGAAGAATTGTGTTTAGACGCTTATGAAAATGCTAGAATCTATAAGGAAAGAACAAAAAAATGGCACGATAGGCGTATCTCGCGGAAAGAATTTAAGGAAGGAGACATCGTACTCCTATTCAACTCTAGATTGAAACTTTTCCCGGGTAAATTACGTTACAGATGGTCAGGACCGTTCGAAATTAATAAAGTTTTCCCCAGTGGTGCGATAGAAATTAAAGGAAATTCTATCGAACCATTTATAGTCAATGGCTAGCGCTTAAAGCACTATTTTAACGTCCGAAATCTGAACTATTCGGCTTATCTGCAGTTAAGTGAGCCACCTACCCCGATACCTAACTGAATAGGTACTATATGTCGAGCCAATGACATAAAACAAAGGCGCTTCATGGGAGGCAACCCATGTTTTCCTTTTAATTATTTTTATTGTTTTACTGTGTTTTTATTTTTCTTTTGTTTTTCTTAATCTTTAAAACTTTCATGTTGCATCCCTTACCTTTTTTTATATTTTATTTTCTTTTTATTTTTCTATTATTTTTATTTTTCTTTTAAACTTTCTTTTTCTTTTCGATTTAACTTCGGCATTTTTAACCTGAAAATACTAACTTAGTTTTTCATACATTTATTAAACATTTTCAGGGGTAATTCTTTAGCTTTAATATTTAGCTCCATGGCACAAGTAAACTACATGAACATCACCTTGAGAAGTAGGCACCAGAGAAGACGCTTTGAGGATCTAGCTGAGCGTGAGATGTGTCCTACAATTTATGCTGATGACCATGCTATGACTGCTTTAGGCATTCGTGAGAGTGTCATGTATCTGCTACACCAAATAGGCTGGGACACTGCTCCTATTCAGAGACGTTATTGTACCTACATAAAGTTAACCCTTGAGTTCTTGAGCATACTGAGCTACCTACCAAATCATGGGTTAGGGTTCAACCGCGGGCTAATCACCTTCAGACTGTTTAACATGGACTACCGCTATAACCATAGGGAGTTTGCAAACCTGTTAGGATTCCCTTATGGCCCTGATGTTATTACCATGACCCAGGAAGACCTATTGCTTGATACTGACCTTGATTTCTTCTGGGGTAGTATTGCTGGGAATAACCATCCCGAGCCATCTGACCTTTACTCAGAGTCTATCCATAACCCCGCTATCAGGTACTTCCATAAGATCATTGCCCACACCCTTTTGGGTAAAGAGAAAAATGTTACATCAGTGTCACGTGATGAGCTTTTCATCATGTACTGCGCTTCTCAGAGCCGTCCAGTAAACGCTGCCGCCTATATGCTAGCTAACATGGAACGTATTATGCAAACACCAAATGCCCCAATCCTCTTAGGTGGTTTAGTCACTATGATCTCTAATGCCATTGGACTCCGAAGGCCTATGTTAGGATCAGCACCGCACTATGGAATCAAGCCAATGAACATTGAATTTTGCTTCAACACTAGTTTTATAGGAAATCTTGGGCCAGATGAATTCGAGCTGCTAATTAATCATGAGACTGTCCACCAGTTTGTACTCCTGAACCCTATAACTAGTATCCACAATAGAGAAAACTGGCTTTTTGACCTCCACCATCCTCCTACACCGCCTTCATCTCCTTCCAATGTTGACATCTATGAAGTACCTAACACCTCTCGAGATGCTGAAGATTCTGAAACACCACAGGATACCACCAATTTCCCGACCCATGGAAGCAGCATGTAGTTTCTACTGAGTCCACCCAGGTTCCAGAGATACCTTCACCGCCTCCACCTATTGTCACCCTCAACTCTTTGCATGAAGAAATTATCGAAATGCGGGGTGAGCTTACATCTCTACGTGTGGATCTTATCGCTTTTATGGATTTGGTGACAGACCAACTGGATTTCATGCACCAGCATATGTTCCCTGCTCCTCGTGGCTAGAGATTGCCGTTGTTATACCGATTTGTTCTTCTCTTGCATTTGTATACACAGTGAGGTCACTGTTTAGTTTAAGTGTGTGGGGGGGGGGGGGGGGAACTCTAGTTTGTTTTAGTATTTTATCATTTTTTTATTATTATTATTTAAGTTATTATTTCCAAACAATTTTTACTCGTTAATGAAATTTCAATTATTTAAGTTTCAAATTCTACTGCCTTACTACCATTATTTCATTTCATATATGTTATTTTAATTTTCAGTATATTTTTCATTTTTTTATCAATTTACTGTGCTAGAATTCTGAAATATAATATAGGAAAATAAAAGTGTCACGTTCTTTTTCATTAATATAATGAAATTGAACGCGTGACGCTCGTAACGTCCCCATGACGAGTGTAACGCGCGTTTCACCATGTTACGCCTGTCAGCCCATTGTGACGATCGTCACGCGCGCCCTGTATCAAAATCTACTATTACAGAGTCGTTCCATCTTTCCTCTCAAACCTCCATTCCTACAAAAAACGGTAACATACCCACTCAATTTTTCTCAACTTCCAACACTCTAATACTAAAAACTCCATCAACCCACTACTAAATCCACATTCCAAACCATTTCCATGACTCAATCCGTTTTACAAACTCTATGGCCAAAACTCAATAAGCTCTCACTCTCACTTTCATATGCGGCGAACAAGGCGAAACCCAACATCTCAAATTCCAGAATTTCCAACACCGCGGTCTCCAACCTACACGGTATGTTGATCTTGACTGTTTGAGGAATTTGGGACTGCTAGACAGTGTCCGTCAACTTTTGCAGAGCGTGAATTTATGGAACCTGTGCCGCGAACCGTAACCCATTTATGAAACTCTAACCCTTGAGTTTCTGAGTTCCTTTGTAT